>CM048664.1:625500-1238500 GCA_026401315.1 Dysphania ambrosioides | reverse complement strand
CAGGTGTATGGGATAGATTACTCTGAAACTTTCTCTCCAGTTGCAAAAATGGATACTATTAGAGTCCCCTTCTCAGTAGCAGCAAACAACGACTGGCCTCTACATCAACTAGATGTAAAAAATGCCTTTTTATATGGTGAGATTACTGAAGAAGTATATATGGAAGCTCCACCTGGTTTTGATCAAAAAAATTTTCCTGGAGAAGGTTGTAGGCTAAAGAGAGCGATGTATGGGTTAAAGTAGTCTCCAAGAGCCTAGTTTGGTCGTTTTACCGTAGCCATGAAGAAATTTGGCTTCCAACAGAGTAATTCAGATCATACTCTGTTCCTAAAGAGGAGAGGAGATCAGATAACATGCTTAATCATCTATGTAGACGATATGATTATCACTGGAAATGATAAAGAAGAAATCAGACAGCTGAAGGAGAAGTTATTCTAGGAGTTTGAAATGAAAGATCTAGGAAGACTAAAATATTTTTTGGGAGTAGAAGTGCTGAGATCTAACCAGGGTATTTTTATATCCCAAAGAAAATATATTCTAGATTTGCTGACTGAAACTGGAATGCTGGATTGTAAACCAGCAGATACACCTATAGTCACTAATCATGGATTGCACATTGATGATCAGGCGAAGTCCACAGATCAACCTAAATATCAGAAGTTAGTAGGGAAGTTGATTTACTTGTCTCATACCAGACCAGATATTGCCTATGCAGTAGGGGTGGTCAGTAGATTCATGCATAAGCCACAGGAGCAACATATGGATGTTGTATATAGAATTCTGAGATATCTTAAGAGTACACCTGGAAGGGGAGTATTCTTCAGGAAAAACGGTCACTTGAAGTTACAAGCATACACCGATGCTGACTGGGCAGGGGATACAGATAGTAGAAAGTCGACTTCAGGATATTTCACTCTACTAGGCGGTAATCTCATGACATGGAAAAGTAAGAAACAGAAAGTTGTGGCAATGTCAAGCGCAGAAGCGGAATTTCGAGGTATTGCGAAAGGAGTTGCTGAAGTTTTATGGTTGAGAAAGCTTCTGTCTGAGATAGGCTTCTCACTAGAAGAAAGTTGTCAGATTTTTTGCGATAACAAGGCTGCAATTAGTATATCGGAGAACCCAATATAACATGACCGAACAAAACATGTTGAGGTGGATAGACACTTCATCAAAGATAATCTTGATGCAAAGGTTATAAGCTTACCATTTGTTCGATCAGAAGACCAGGTGGCTGATATACTGACTAAAGGGGTAAATGTAATCGACTTTAAAAAGGTCTTGTGCAAGTTGGGTGTTGAAGACCTTACGCCCAACTTGAGGGGGAGTGTTGAGAAGATAAGATTGCACCAAGATAAGATTAGGGAAAAAGATAAAGTTAAGTAAAAGATTAGAATAAGATTAGGTTGAATTAGTAGTAGAAGGTACCTCAAATACGGATAACGATTTGTATAAATACACAATGAGTTTGTATCAAATCGTATTGAAGCAATAAACATCAGAAACCCTAATTTACTCAAAGCATACTTTTTAGTACTTAAATTCAAGTACATTATTACCATTGTAGTGATTACCATAAAAATATATATCTTATTTCTTGGAATTAATATTATGAAATCAATATAATTTGGCATGATTTTCCAATGATCCCAGTTTATAGTAAGCTATGAAATCTCTCGAGCTTTATTGTCAAACAGTTTTGCCCATACGTACAAATTCACACTTACCGAACACATTAGAAAAATTTAGTACAACTCTGCAAGATTTGTTATTCCTGTTCTCTTAGCTTTCTGCTTTTGTCAGAAACATTGAACTCTCAACTCTCAACTCTCAAGTGATGTACATTGTCAAAAACGTATAATAATTTACACGAACTTTTCTTCCCTTTATACAATGTTTCTGGTCTTAATCTATGCGTACATGAGATGTACGTTGAACAATGCAAAATGGCACGTGTTAAGTAGACGAGGATGGTTTAAGCAGGGTTGATAGTCCTTAATCATATTTGTTCTGTAAATTGTACTGTCAACTGTCAAGCATTCATGTTTCCTTAACCTTATGCAAATAATGTTTTGGGGCCACTTATTGCACGTATTAAAGCATAGATTTATTTAAGATATTAAGATTCCTAATTAATGTTGTAGTATTATTAATCATAACAACCTTGATTTATACAGCTTATCGGCCACTCGTGTTTGTTGTTCAAACCTTTTGAACGTACACTTCTTGTTTCCTTTTGTCGCTTCTGATGAAATCTTTTTTGTGTAGGAATTGCATCGGTGCGTCGTGCATGCATCTTTCATTATATAACAAAACTCTACTTCGTATATCACACTAATTTTTGAGGATTAACTATATGTTGCTAATAGACGTGAATAAAGGAACACTACCATTGCCGTTTTCTCTGGTGCAACCTCAAGTATATACTTGACACCGATCTGCCTATTTTGATATTATTTTGACTAATTTTGATAAACTAGTCTTGATACTAACTGATAATTAATCTTAACCTAACTCAAGACAGAAAAATGACTCATCACGCAATCAAATCGGACCCTTTTGTGAGTGATACAAATCTAATTAACGCGTGTACCCTCCTTAGGCTCGACTCCATCTACAACTGTATGAGATCGAATAGAGGTGGCCAACAGACCTAGCGGTAAGCTAGCTGCGCTGAGCTAGGATGGCTCGAGACCGAACTGAGGATGGACAGGCTGGACTAGGGACATCTTCATTTAATCAAGCCATTTAAAATGTGGGCTGGGTGATTTTGGACCGGGTTAGGATGGCCCGCTCCACTGATCATCTCTACATGCATGAGAGGATGCATACAATTGTTATAGCAGTCGATTGCTTGGAAATTCTTCAAATTTTTTGGTCAACTTTTAACGTCATAATCAAAACTCATTCTTATCATATGATGTGAGTTTATTGCTTTTGGTGTCGGAATCTGTTAGACGTAAGAAAAATCTTTCCAAATTTCAGTTTTTCATGTGTGCCATGTAAGAAAAATGACGATATTTGATTTGTATTTAATTGAATAAATGCTTGAACTCGTCATAAAACTCTGAGACCGTTGGTAACAACAACTTTTGACCTTAATTTTCTTCTTAGAAATAATTTAGCAAAAACTATTAACAATATGATGCTAGCTAGCTACATCTACAAGCATATGAAAGTAGAGTTTTCGATGCTTGAATAATACATGTATCCTGCCATTTTCCTTGGTTAAAGATGACGAAATAATCAAGTACAACTCAAGCAGGAGTTACTTACTCAAACCTTTTTCTATACATGTATGATTGGGACTCTGGTTTTTGTTCTTTCCGAATCCTCTCCTATCTCTGGGTTCTTGAGACAGGCTACAATATAACGTATGGCAAGTTTATGAATAATGTTGTGTATTCATGCATGGATTATAAACATAACAATAGGAAAAACTAGATATAACAAGTTCACCATATTCTATTCTGCCTTTGCTCTTTTCTTCGATCTCCTACGTACAGTGATCTAATTAAAATGGTTGATCCCTTACCTTGGACATAAATTGTATAGCAATATGACACAGAACCAGTTAGCAATATGTATTGTACATCTAGCTAGACACTGTAGACAATGTGCAAACGTGGATGAACGGTGTGCAATACGCCAATACCCTCTTGGACGCCTGTACGGTATACAGGTCTTTGCTTATACCTGATTGCGTTGAAATGAACATTTTGATCGTATCCCTATTTAGAGGATGGCTGTAAGGACATAAGATGGGTAGTAGAAGTGAAGTGAAGATCAAGTTAATGTAATATCTCTTCTTTAATTAATCTATCTTATGATAATCTTAGCTCTGAAGTTTGTATTTTAAAGCACAACAAATTTATTAGGCAACAAATCTGAGGCCATGAAAGTCAACACCAATTAATTGAGCAAGAAAACACACCCTTTTTTTTTTTTTGTTGAGGCCGAGGCCCGAGGGTAATTAATACTAGCTTACGCACTCTCTAATGGAGTAATGGACATTGTTTATACATTAGTTTTGTAGAGTAGAAACATTTGTCTACCTCAGGAACATAGTTTTCAGGTAATTAATCTTTTTAATCAATAGGTGATAGCTGTTACCAATTCAATTAAGATCATAATCAATCTTTAATATTCTAAATCAATACAATTCGGTTGGATTACCAATATTTGGGTACAGTTTTAATTTGAGTAGATTTTATTTACAAATATGATAGGGGCTGCAAATAAGCATTTAATACAGTCCTTAAATTGATTGATTTAGAAACGAATAAAATTTAAAAATGATCGAACTATACTGAGTTATTAGCTTCCACTACCACTCTTGTCGATTAGTGGTTGGTAATATATTGATAGGTCAATGCATGTCATTCCAAAATCATGCATGAATAAGTGAATAATATGAAAGTTAGCTTATGCTTAATAAGTAATTTCGTTAATTATAGATCAATTTAATAATTTGGCCATGAGCTCTAAAGTAGAAGTAAGTGCATAAAGAGGAAAACCATGGTAGCAATAAATACGTGCTCAAAAATCCATCGAACAGTAGCTGACTCCCATACATTGGGACGAGGCTTAATGAGGTTACAAATTTAAGCGAGTGCTGAATAGTACACATATTTCCAGTAGAACTTTACAAACTAATTTCCTTAGTTAATATCCATGCTTCTTGCTGATAGCACTTGTAGTTTTAAAAAAGATGGGCAGAAAGCGGAAGAAACTAAAGCCATGAAAGCATAAACTTTTTTCTTTCTTCTTTCTTCTTTCCAAGGTCAAAAGATACACATACTTTCTTTTGATTCTTGAATTTTGGATCCTAATTAATACGGAAATAGGCCCCAATCCAATTTTATTAATTATGAATTATTGAGATCTTAGATTGTCATTATAATCCTTCAAAGTTTTGTACTTCTTATATTGTTTATATATTTTTTTTTAACTTAAGCATCACAATGATTGATGTATATTATTGATTTGGAATACTAATAAATCTTATGAATTTCGTTAATTATTCTTTCTTCTTCTTCTTCTAAGAAACAAGGAGTAGTCACTCTATTAAAGGGTAAACCAATAATTTGATGGTGAAAAAGAAAGTATAACGACGTGTGTAGGTGGACTACGGCCAGAAAACAAACAAATGACTGCAGTTTCTCAGGTGCAGCGTTCGGCGAAAAAACGAAGTAAAAGAAGACCTCAAAATCAAACTTCTCCGATCCATATTTAAAAATGAGCATCGATCCATGCCAAAAAGCTTTGCAGATGAGACCAAACTATGACTACAACACCACTCTAAATCTATTATATTAATCCAACTTACATCATTATCTTACATATATTAATAATACAACCCAATAGTACTACTATGCAAGTGATGAAGTGAAGTAAGCTAGTCAATCAGTCATCAGTCCAAGCCCCTATTTTTAAATTGTTTGCATTTCTTAATTATTACTCCATTCACTTAATATTTTCTCTCAAAGTCATTTAATTTTAACCGTTTGATAACATATATTTATTATAAAGTAAAAATCGAGAGCAGTATATATCAAACGTACACTTGAATAGATTAAAATATCAATTACTAATAATCTTTTTGACACCATCATACTTGCAAGAATAAAACTATGTATATTCAATGCGCTCCAACTTGATCTTAGAGGAAAACTATAGCTTCATCCAAATTACCAAACATATTTTACTTAAAACCATTACCAAATGTCTCCCTAGAACCCTGCAAAAAGGGCCCCTCTATTGTCGCAATTTTCCTTAATATATATCCCCCTCATAGTATGACCCAACCCCACTTCCTAAGCTACAAATCCAAGTACACCAAAACTCCTTATTTTTGCACCACTTCCTAGTACACCCGTGTGCTTAAGACCCCTTCACCCAAAGAGAATTTTCTTAGTAAAGTCTTCTTTCATTCCTCACTTCACTGATTGTACTTGTGTGCTCATCCTCCACTTTCTCCTAAAGTGAGTATGGCAGCTGGAGCAGGAGCTGGATCTCCTTGTGGAGCATGCAAATTCTTGAGGAGGAAATGCGCGTCGGACTGCATTTTCGCCCCGTATTTCTGCTCCGAACAAGGTCCCTCCCGTTTCGCTGCCATACACAAGGTGTTTGGAGCTAGCAATGTGTCCAAGCTCCTCCTACATCTCCCTGTGCATGACCGTTGTGAGGCCGTTGTCACCATTGCTTATGAAGCCCAGGCTCGGATCCGTGATCCGGTCTATGGTTGTGTTGCCCACATCTTTGCTTTGCAACAACAGGTAAAAGCGTAGGAGTTTATCATCTAGTAATACCTACCAATATTTGTTCTCCTTTAATTTAATACATACATAAATGTTTACTTATAAAACGATTAAACGAGCCCCTCACTCCGTTTTCCTTGTTTTTATAATTTTACAATAGCATTTTTTCTTCTTCTTCTTCTTTTTCTTTTTTTATTTTTTATTTTTAAGAATTCTAATGACATTCAAGTGACTAAATCAATGACAAAATAAGATACTATATATATTTTTTTTTTGGTAGAGTAAATAATGGATTTTCTTCATAAAATTGACTAAATGAGTAACTATTGGGTAATTATTTGGATATTGAAAAGGGATATCTGATCTCTTGAATTTACATCAATTTTATTTCCAAGTTAGTCGTTTTCAGCTAGATTTTGTTGATGAAGAACTTCATATGAAAAAAATTTAAGTTACACTTTGACAAACTCTATAAATCTCAAATTAACAGTGTATAATTTAGTTCACCATGGCTAATTACTTTTCTATAAAACTTTTACCAAAATATGCTCAATGTTAAAAACAAAGATCTAAATTAGAACAATGTTATGCATTGTATCAAACTCAATCTAAAATATTGAATCCTTATCTTTTTGGAATGTGTAGGTTGCACATTTGCAAGAACAATTGGTGCAAGTGAAGGCACAGCTAGCCAACTCTTTAGTGGATAACAGAAGCATGGAAAATCAATGGGCAGCAGCAGTTGAAGGGAATAATAATCACAATTGTGCAGGCACTCAAACAGCAGCATTTCAAACACAAAGCTGCTCTACAACAACAGGAGCTAATAATGATAACAGCAACAGTTACATTATTAATAACCCAATATCACCTCAAAGTTCACTTGATTCAATTGACCAACATAATTTCATTAATCATGATCATCATGGAATGATGCTAATGGCAATGGCAATGCAAGACTATGGTGGAGTAATTCAAGCAAAACCCCAGGGTATTATTGGAAATTTAATGTCCCATAATGACATGGGTGAGCTTCAAGAATTGGCACTTAGGATGATGAGAAATTGATTTTTAACTAGATTCGTGCCTTTTTTTTTTTTTTGAAATATAGAGAGAAAAAGAAATATGGTGGTGGTTTATGACTCTAATCCCACAAATGATTGTAAATACTGGGGATTGTCCAAGGAGCTAATTTTTAGTACGAGTACTTAGTTTAAACAGTTTGGCATATTATAAAAAAAGGCAGGCCCAAATTTGAGGCTTTTTGTTTTTGTTGGATTATTATTTTCTGCTACATACATTTAGTTGGTCAACAATTACTTGAAACCTGGATCAGTACATTATATAGGTAAAAGTTAAAATAAAAAGGATACTTAAAATGAGAAGGATGAGAAAATATTTTGACTCGTCATCTCCTGAATCCAATAGATGATATTTTACATACACATAGTGACTAAATAATTTTTTCACTTATAATGACTATTTTTATTATTATGATGACTTTTGTTTATTATTATAATGACCATTTTTTTTATTGTTATAATAACCATTTTTTTTTACATAAAATCTCTAATGTTGGATCTTACCATTTAAAAGGTCAAGATCTTTTCTTATTCTTCTTATTTTAAGCACTATTTTCATTTGATCTCTCCATATATATAAGATGAGTACTTAAAATGAGAAAGATGAGAAGACATCTTGACTCTTCTTCTCCTAAATCTAACGGATGATATTTTATATACTCATAGTAACCCTTTTTTAACTCATAGTAACCAAATATTTTTTTTTCATTTGTAATGACTCTTTTTATTATTATAGTTACTCTTTTTATTATTATACTAATCATTATTTATTGTTATAGTAACCATTTTTTTACATGAAATATCTAGCGTTGGATCTTACCATTTGAATGGCTAAAATTTCTTCTTATTCTTCTTATTTTAAGCACCCTTCTCATTGGATTCCTTCCCTATATATATATATATATATATATATATATGTGTGTGTGTTCATTCTGCTTGATATCTTCATGTGCAGTGCAGCTTCATAATGGTATTGTTATGTTCTTGTCTCATCTTAATTTTTTAGAACAACCTCCACCTTCTCGCCATCTTAATTAACCTTCACAACTTCTTAATTTATTACATGTCTACAGGCTTACCTTATGTACATGTGAGTTATGGAGTATCATTTATTTAACGTTTACGGGACAAACGATACACCATTAGAAAGTTTATCCTTTAAACTATATCTCATTGGCCATTAACGCCGTGACCAAACCTCTTTTAAACTTGCAAATGATTCAACTCTCCACATGCTTTTCATTAACAAAGGTCCATGTTAAGAAACTAATACTTCTAAAAAATATTAATAGAGTGACTCAAATTAAACAAATTCTTCCAGGGATCTATATAGCCTTCTATAATCTATAAACTGGCTAGATTGCTAGACTCATCTCAACGGAATATAATCTATACTAGTCTTTTCATACTAATTTGTGAGATAAATAAAATGTGGTCCTCCAAACTATATGTTACACTGCTCAAACAAAGGTCATCTGGATCTCAAGTTATGATCGTTTTAAGATGAATTGAGCGCATTAGTCAGGCAGCACGTCCATATCTATTTAGACATCTCCGTGTCTGCCGAGTGGCTTGTGTTTCTGTTTGGTTTGTCTATACTTCATCCCATATTTAGTAAGATTTTATTGGTATATATTAGTAAGGATACTAATAGGGTATAATCTAATTAATTAGGGATGGATCAAAGATTTCATTGGTATATATATTAGTAGAATACTTATAGATCGAGTCTTAGCTAGTTCATAGATTAGTTCGTTAGACCATAGTTCATTCAACCTGTTGGTTGAACGACTTAATTTATTACATTATAGCAAATCAATACACCGTACAACCTTCTCTCAACCTATATTTATCTGATTACAAAGTAGTAGAAATAGTTAGATAATTCAAATAGTTTAGCGAACGACTTCATTGTTCATCAGTATTTGACCACTCCAGTAGTCCAGCGTGACTGCATGAGCCTAAGTCTTCCAACTTTCTCAACAGAAATAGTAGCCAACCTCAAGTCATATAATATAGATCAATAATTAAGGCTGAATTAGACGTGCATCTTTATATTCATTTGTCTATTTGACTCGTATCTTGTCCTATATATGAACTCATATGTTACAATACTACATAAATAAAAAAAAAAGTGCTACAAGATGATTAATTTTTAAGGTACCACAAGAGAGCTAGTTGATTTATTTTCTCAAACCCCCAATGTAGTTTTATACGTGACTATTTGGTACTTTTCGCATATAATAAGTGTTATAAAAAAAAAAACAAGCATAATAAGTAATTTTGTCAGATTCATTTGAATCATATTTTGAAAATACTTACTTTGCCCTTGGTTTTACTATTAAGTAAGCCATGACTAAATATATTAACGGCTCATATGTTACGAAGTTTGAACGAGAAAATGAAGTAGATGGTAAAGGGGGGAAGAAATACATAATTAATAGGAAAAATTAATATTACGAGTACATATTTAATTACTATGTTTCACATCATCAGACCACTTTATAACCTTAGACAAACATTATAAGTAATTACAGTAATTACAACTGTCTATTTTAGTATAAGTAGATGTAAAAAAAAAAAAAAAAAAAAACAGTTCCCTTAAAATATGATAAGAATTAATGAAGGTGATAAGAATAATATTAAAAACAATATCCCATCCACGGTAAATTGGTAAAGTAGGGAGGGAGGCTCCATAATGATTGCAACTAATTTGTAATTACACAGTTAATCACACGTAAGTCCGTGGAGATACGTTTCACCCAACTGTACCCCTTTTGCAAATTGCAAGTCCAACAAAGTTAAGTAGCTGTCCATATTACGGAGTAGTATTAGCAAGCGCAAATAGTTTATTTTTATGATTAAAAAGAAACTTAGGGTCCACGTACCAGTTTAAATGATGACACTTCGTGGATCATCTCACTAATCAGGGGGTTAGCACTTTGGAAGCAGGCAAAAGTTATTATTGTGGCCTCTTAGCTAAGGCCAAATTTCAAGAGAGTTAGTATTTTAAGTGGACCCCAATTTTGCCTTGAGCAAATATGTTTGAATAAGTATGCTAAGCCATCTCTTTAGTTATTGTTAACTAATGGATGGACAAATTGTCCCCTTAATTGAAAGCACAAGCCTACATCAAAACGTCAGGAGTTTCGGCAGCTTCTCCTAATATAATCTACTTAAATTTATTTTGACCGTCCGTGAAGAAACTTATCAATTTAATTGTTTTCCAAACTTACAAATGAGAAATCAAGGATTTTGTATGCACATGGGATACAATAAGGTTATTATATCCCAACAAAAAATTTCCTTTAAAGTTAATAAAGACTGAAAGATGTTGTGTTGATGGATAACTTTTGTTAGGAATATAATAAACTTATTATATCTCATGTAGCATTACAATTATAGGTTTTTTAGCCTATATATGTTGGATGGCAAATTGAATATTTGGTTCGAGTTCATACATTATTAAAACTTCTGTATTTGCTAATAGTGGTGTCTGTATTTATGTGATGGTCCTCATAGCCCTTGACCAATTATAGATTTCTATATTACTCTTAGTATTTTGCGATTTAAATGTTATAATTAGCAATGGAATTGTTAGATCAAATTGCATTGAAACCAAAGTGTAGATGATAACAAAGAGAAAAAGTATGTATGTCAAAAAAGAAAAGTCAAGTGCAATTGACTAAATAGTTAATTTTTTCGAGCCCCATAAACAGTTGGCACAAAAAAAAAAAAAAAAAGTGTCATCCGTTAACCATAGTCAAACAAGCAGACTATCTCCATACATCATTCTATAAATTAAACAAATCACCATCATAAGAAGAAAAAAAAAGGAAAGACAAACAAACGGGAAATAAAGCGTTGGGTCAAATGAATTCGTTCGGCATTTCGCTAATTATTGGACCACATCAAATGCACTTTGAAAGCAAGATTAATCACTAGTTTAATAGGGAGATTAACTTTTAGTAGTCTTTATGTGCTCAACAGTAAGTGCGTGGGTGTCTATGATTCATGAAGAAAATGAACGAGGGATGTCACTTTAGAACTCCAAAAATACGGAAGAAAGTAGTCTTCAACTACACCTACTAGAAAGTGGACGAGTGTGTCCTACATTCTCTTCTATTTTTAAGGGAATAATTCATAATTTATGCGTAATATAAATATATTATGAGGTATTTTCGTAATTTTATTTTTATATTTGATATCATAATATTTATATCTGATATGAGTTTTTCTTTATTATTATATTTTCTATATTTTAATATTTGATATAATAATACATATATTTTAATATAATAATATTTATATATGAGATGTCAATATCTTAATATAATTTATATCAAATATGAATTAGAAAAGTTTAAGGTGATTTGAAGGTGCAACATGAGATTATATATAGTTAATTGTTTATTGGCGGAGTGCATTTGCTAATGTGGTAAGCTCTAAGCATCACTTTTATCATTTTTATCCTTGATATTTCTTCATTTTGGATCAGTATTTAACAATTCTATCAAGTCAGATTGTGAATTTTAACCTGATCCCTTTTCGATTGAAAAAGTAGGGATCTTGAATTTGACCAAATGACAAATGTTGTGAATTACTCAATATATAACTGCTTTATAATACTCCTCAGCAAAACTCGTAGTTCAACTGGATAACAAAGCGTGTGTGGATCTCATGCTAAACAATGAGCAGACTAGTGCAGAGTATTATCATTTGGTGAAGCTATGTCGAGATATGATTAATACTCAGGATTGGACAATATGTGTGATCCATTGTCTACGTAAGGGAAATCGGGCCGCAGACTGGCTAGCAAATGAAGGTGTTTATCAACAAGCAAAGATACAATTTCTCAACTCAGCCCCAATGGAGCTTAAAATAATTTTAGAGGATGATTTTAGGGGGTTGTCTGCCCTAGATTAGTTTCTATGTCTCTTCTTCTTGGAGCTCTTGCTCCCCTTACGCATCAAAAAAAATATCACTCCGTTTTTTTTCGCTTGTTATGTTTCCATTTCGGGAGTCAAACTTTATAAGCTTTGACCTTAAATTCTAAATATGTTATAATAAATAATATATTCAAGTGGGATCTTGTTGGATACATCTTTATATAAATTTTTACAATATCAAGTTTTTATAATTTTTAATTTTACAAATTTGGAGAAAAAATCATTTTAATTTGTGTATTAAATACCGTAAAAAGTTTAATATAGCAACTAAAAAAAGTCTTACCTAACCGCCCATATTTTCACATTTTTACCTCTTTCACCTCTCTTTTTTAGCCTCTAACACCAACCACATCTACCACCCACTGGCCGCTACAATCATCAAGTCTTACTCTCCTCATAGTACAACTGGAAGAAAATTCATAGTGAACCCTTTCTGGATCTAAAAGAATTATTTTGACCCTATTTTTCTCAACTTATTTAATTAAATTCAACAAATATAAGTTTAGGCTAGCAAAGTTCAACGAAAATGGGTTATGTTTAACAAAAATAAGTTAAATTTAACAAAAGATGAGTTCTGAAAAATAATAAATTCAACAAAAATAGGTTGAGTTCATTAACACCAAGTTAAGATGTTAACATAAATTAAATTCAACAAAAATAAGCTGAGAAGAACACAAATTTTAATATTCACGCAATGAGCATAATATAAGTATAACACAGAAAAAAAATTACCCGTATTTTCTATTTTTGGTGATATGATATAATAATGATATATATGATATTTCTTTTTTTTTTGGGGAGCAAAAGTTTTTTCGTTCCCTTGCGTCGTCTGATTTATCTTTATAAGATTTATTTTGTAGTGGGCTTCAGCCTAAAGGAGGTAAGGTCAACATTGGTCCAGAGTACTATCAAGACTTTCAGCGCTTTTCTGGTTTAGTTGGCATTGTTAGGTCTAAAATGGCCTGGGGGAATAGGAAGTTAGATCCAAAATATTTGCGAAAAAAAAAAGTTAGGTCCAAAAGCGGGTAAGACATTGTAAATCGGCCCATGAGCTAAACTGTTCAGCATATACTATTGGACAAACCAGTTGGAACTTGGAAGTCAATCTCGAACAACAACAAGTAGGGACTCTCGGATTTGTTGGAAGTCAAAAGGCCTGATCAGTGGACAATGATCATTACCTCAATTTGGCGAGCAAATTGAGACGACATTTTCATGTTCTTTCATTTTTATCAAGTCATATTTGGTAATAAATAAACTCGTGCTTTTATCTACGTAGTACTTTTCTAAATTATATTAGGGTTGGACTTGGGAGACTACAATTGGTTGAAACATTGAAAGGAAGTGAATATCTAAACCAACCTTGTATCTCTCAACTAGGGTTGTCAATTCGGATTCGGGTCTTAGGTTAAATTATGTCAAGTCAAGTTGTCACCATGTCAAGTTCGAGTTTAGGTCATGTTAAGTTCCGCTCGGATCATTTTGGATGGTTTACCCTTCAGGTATAAGTCAAATTCAATACATCCAATTTTGGATTCAGTTCAATTTTCGGTTCGAACTATACTAAGTTGGGTTGGGTCTAGATTTATGATGGAAAATTTCAAGTCTATGACATATTTGAATCGGATAAATGTCGAGTCATGTAATTATCAAATCGGATAATTTTGGGGTTCAAATCAAAGTTAGGTTGAATAGTTTTCAAGTACGATGTTCTGCCAACTAATTTCAAGTTTAAATTAGATTTGATTCAGATGACTATTCGGAAGGATATATTAAACTTCCACAAATAAAATTGTCCATCACAAAATGTTATATAAAAATATTTTGTAAAAAAAATTGCAATTAATGTAAGTAATAAATCACAATTTCACATTTTAAATTATAAATTCAAAAAATCCATGATTACTTTGTGATTATTAAGGATTATTTATAACACAATCCTCATCCAAATATATTTATGATCCAAAACGTACTAATAGGGTTAATAACATGTTGAGTCTGATGACTGATTTTTAGTCACTAAGTATAACTACAAGTGTACGATTGTTGCAGTACAATTATGAGTTGTCCTCTAGAAAGCTAATAAAAGGTCAATTTAGCTAGATTACGCTTGAAAAGAGTAGTTTAATAAACCTAACAACTAAAATTGCAAGAGTTAAAATGTGATAGCAATAATAAAAAGGCCAAGGATATTAATAAATCCTCACCATTAATCTTCATCAAATATACCAACACCAAGAATCAAATCAAATAACCCTTCAATTATCTTAACCTCAGCTCTCGCTTCTTGATTAATCTAATTGTATTAAGTATAGCCCTCTTAATCTCAACTCTCGCTTCTTGATTAATTAGCAAATATCATCAAGACAAAGGAAGTAATTAATCTCAACCATCGGTTTTTGACTAATTATACCAATGAATTTAACCTAATGATTCATTTTTACAACCTAATAAATCAACCTTAATCTGACATTGAGTTGATACTAGAATCCACTTAACACATGCTAGGGTTCATATATTAACATCCTAGAGAGAAAACTACCCACTACTCATAATTAAAGCCATATAAACAATAATAAAATTAAGCATAAATATAAAAATCATAAAACTATAAGGAGATTTAAGTTAAATAACAAAGATGTATGAATAAATAAGCAAAAAATATAATCAACTAAAGAAAAATAGAGAAACTTACTTGAAATTTAGATTGATGATAAAACTAGGAACAAAACTAGAATATTCAAGAGTAAACAGTAATTTTAAAAGAGAAAGATAAAAAAAAATACTATAAACTAAACCCTAGAAAAAGAGAGGAGAGAGTAAAAAGAGAGAATAAGAAGAGAATAGAATGCCTTAGAAGAAAACCTAGCCTAAAACCCCTAAAAACCTAATTGCCAACTAATTCTTATTTTTAGAAAAAAAATAAAAAAATACAAATAATGGAAAAAAAAAGGAAAGAAAAATAAAATCTTTTTCTTTTACTTCATTTGTGCCGTGAAGTCTTATAATTCCTTGAGCCTTTGGAGTTTGCTCCATGCTTGCCGTGAGTTTCCATGATTCACTTTCTTTTCTTTTCTTTTCTTTTTTCTCTTTTTTTTCTTTTTCTTTATTAAATTTTATCAATCTTAGGCTAATTTCTTCTTCCTTTTTCTTGGCCTCAAATTTCATCTAACAAACCAACATTAGCTCCATCATATTTTTGCCACCAATATGCATTTATATTAAAAGCCTTAAAAACTAGCAATAACCAAAATGATTACGGCTAAACTATGATTATGGGTTTTTAGCATAAATAAGTCCAAATAAACTCGAAATTATCAAAAACTCGTCCAAAAAGGAGTTTAAATTAACAGCAAAAATTATATATAAATGCACTTATCAAACAACAATATATTGAAATAAAAATTAAGGGTTACAAATCACCATGGATTGGGTTAATAAGAGGTTGTGTCAAGTTATAATCAATTGCAATTTGTAACCAATTTAGGAGTCATTCAAGTTTGCGTCATTGTCAATTCGGTTCAAATCGTTTATCGATTTATATAGAATCGGGTGTAGGTTTAGGCTAAATCATAAAATATCTTGTTAAATAGATTGTCGGTCAAGTTCAAATTATTACGAATCCCAGTGATTTATTCGGGTTGGATCAATTTTTGACCGTTTTAATCTCGACTAAATAATTAATGATTCGCCTTTTCTCTCACTTCTAAAAAAAAGGTGATGTGCCTTTAATAATTGGGATCTCCTCTTGGCCAATATCTTTTTTGAGAAAACTTGAAGGTTACTTGCCCAAGCCAATTTCATCACCTATTCAAAATAATATGTACAGTAGAAATAAGGATAAGAATTAAAAAAAAATGGAGATTTTCATACAAAGTGTCAATGTTGCACCTCGTTTTTACCTTGTTTTTTATATAAAAAAAAAGATAAGATAAATAAAAAAAACCTTTGTTAAATTATTTACTCCTTCTAATTAACCAAAAAGAATTCCAACAAAGCTAGTCATCAGATCATTAATTAGATGTATCTATGAGAATGAGATGTTAATCTTGTAAACAGTTCGCACGCAGAACCCCAAATTGTAGGAGTGTTTAATTGACTGTGTAGGAAACATAAACCAATCAATATGTGTAGTCTAAACCCTACGTTGTTTTTCTTTTTTGTAACAAAATTACTTTATGCTTTTTTCATTAAAATCAAGTGAAAATTAGGGCTGTGTTGCGCTACAACGCTGCTTTTGTGATTACATTAATTTTGCGGGCAGCGTGTACAAAGCAGCACCACTCATAGTTGCCTATTTTCTGCCACTAGATAACCCTAGCATTATACAGTTTAGTGCCATATATTATACACATAAATAATAATCTTCCGTTTACATTTTAGATTCATTGTTTGTTTATTTTGTCAAAGGTAAACATATTCGTCAAGTTGAGATCAAGGTTTTGCATATAATGGTCAGATCAAAGGCATGTTTATTTCAATACTACTAAACCAAGCAAGTTGACAAAAAGGTGAATATAAATGCTTTTTATTTTCCTCCCCAAGTATACTATTTATAGCTTCATTTTTATGGTTTATTATTAACTTCGCTATTCTTTCGTTTAAAAATCTTTTTCTTAATCGATCAGCTTGCTTCGTTAAGGATTCGGTAGGCATGGCAGCGCGACCGAACAATGGTAATTATGGTTTGATGTTGCTGTTAAAGTTAATGCTAGATGTTGAATCATAATCCTAGCAATCTTCATTTTTAGTTCCACCAAAGTTATAATGGAACATCTTATATATATGACCATCTACATGTTCGTAGAATGAAACATCTTTCTGTTTTTCCTCTTTCATGTCTAAACTCTTTGGATTAATTGGATCATTTTTTTATGAAATGGTTCAGTTTCTATTGTATATGCATGAAGATATGCTTTTCTATGGTTTTTCAGTTATATTATGTGTAAATGGAAAGTGTGTGGAAAACTTGAATTGCATTGTAGTCTACACACTGCCAAATTCCGGGAGTTACCAGAAATTTTAAATGGTTGGTTGCTGATGCTGATGTTAACACAAATCATTTACATTATCAGTGCCTACAGTTGGATCTCAAGGTACATCATTAGATCTGCCAAAACTCAAAAATTTTGATGGTATTTTCGCTTGGTCGAAACTCTAAAAGTTTAACGATCTGATTGCTGACTAAGAATTCAGAAATATACCTCAGCGTAATATGTATTGCGAGTTCTGTTGGAAATGGTAAATGCTAAGTGTTGATGGGTCTTATCTAACATATTATTTGAAGTGCAAACTGTTTATACTGAGTGATAAGAAGACTGTGTATAGATCAATTAAAATTTATTTATGGTTGAAACAAATGTGGCTGATCTTTGAAATAGGCATTGAGTTGTTAGCTGCTAACCGGAGTGTAAGTTACAAAATGGTGGCTTTTAAAACTCCATAGTGACATGTTATTAATATCATCATGTCAAATCAATATAGTACATGATATTCTAGGCATTTATCATTTCCCCTAACACAACCAATAATGCATAAATTGCTAATTAACCTTATGAAACCTAATAAGGACAATTATACATAGAGAAATTCCTAATTTATATTCCTTCCATTGTTTTTTTTTTATTTTCATTTGGAATTAGGGAATAAACCAAGAAAATATTAAATATCATTAAGATTCTATAAAATAATTTAAATTAATCTAAAAATAAAAATAGATTATATTAAAAAATAATGCAAGTAGATTGAGAATTAAATAATAACTAGTAGAGTTTCTAAAGTTTATAGCATTAAACAATTAAAAAACAATTATTTGATATCTCAATATCTTAATATAATTTATATCAGGTATAAATTAGAAAAGCCTCATTATATATATATATATATATATATATATATATATATATATATATATATATATATATATATATATATAGATCCCTCCCTTCTTACTTCACTTGCCCCAATAGGAGTTCGCTATTGTGTGCCTTCTGTGATTAATTTAGGAGGAGTGAGGTTTGTCTCTAATGGCCCCTACAAAACGAGGAGAACAAGCTTCATTATCTTCTTGGGATTGTTTTAATAGTATGTGTATATAAAGCACAATTTGTCTTTCCAAAATCAATGTTGTAGTTTATTTACATGCATACTGCCTAACAAGTTAACCCACCAATTATCGCAAACAAAAAGGGGCATGTGAAAGAAAAGTTCATATGAAGTTCCAAACCATGTTGAATCTTTGACATTCCAAGGAAAATAGGATCTGGCATTGATACTTGACACTTTATTAACCAAAACCATTTAAATACCTGAGTTTGTTACTTATACCCTTCACCCTTGTTTGACATATATAAATACTCAGTATTAAACAAAATTTTTGAAGATGGATACATTATTTAGGTCTAATAATGTTCCAATCACCCTTATACTTATTCCCTCTACGAAACCCAGTAATTCTTAGGAACTTCAGGAGAGTGCCAAACAAATGAACAAAGATCAGGCATACAAGCGACTTCATATCCAAAATTTTCCTTAGCTTGTTTATAATTCAGTTTTTGACACCTTAAGCTACTTGAAATCGACTTCGTCATCAAACTAATTAGTTAGTTCCATATTGTATAAGAGTTTCTAATTTGTTGGAAGCTGATGAAATACAAAATAGCTAACTACTGAGAAATCCGAAATGATTAGGGTTGACGAAGATGAAAAAGCTTTATAATAAAAGATGTCATGTAAAAAAGGGTTGTATTTAGGTCAAAGCTTTAGGTCCCCATAATTTGGTCCAGCCGAAAAAAGAAATTTCTTGAAATCTTGAGAGAAAATCACATTATTATCATAGATCTAACATCTTCCATGGCTACATAAAGGTATAAGAAAACATTACTCTAGCTAGGAGGCATATAAGTGGAAATTAGGGTTTCTAAAAGATATAAACATATATTTATCTAGAAGCTAATTAAGGTAGAGATTTATGTAGCTATATAGGAATTCTATTTAATCATTGTAGCCAAAGATCATGCTTTAATCCACGAAAAAAACATAAGGTGTATGCAAGTTGCATCTCAAATTTTGGATAAACACAAGACTTTGACTTCTGTCGATCTTCACCCTCAAATTTAGCCTCCTTACATTATGAATGTTGAGGGTAGCCAAAAGCCACCGAGTGAAGATCATCGACATCTTGGTAAGGCCATTTTGATTTATTCTCAAACTCTAGAGAAGCCATGGAAGCTGAATGGTGAAAAGATGAGCCTTCAAAGCTAGCAAAAGAAACATCTTGATCATCTTGCAAAACCATTGAGTTATGGTTATGACTATTTGCAAATCCATCTTGATTTGATCCATAAATTGTTGAAGATTCCGCACTACAGTTGAGGTGGTTTGGATCAAAGGGAGGCACCATGTGTGGGTACTCTGATTGCAACCAGCTATGAACATCTTGTGGGTAGTTAGACGAAGATCTCTCACTATGGTTTTGGGTAGAATTATTACCATTAAACAAGCCTTGAGCTGCTTGTAATTGCTTTAAAGCTGCTAGCTGTGCTTGTAAGTTTACAACCTGCACAATTCAACATCCAATATCTTAAATTCCTCACCCAAACCCAAGTTAGGGCTACAAAGAGCCAAAAAAATATAAAAATTAAGCACCATTACTAAATAATATGAGAAACATAATGGGATCTAGGGAGAATCAAATATGCCTATATCAGTGTGTGTCAGTGTGTGTGTGTGTGTGGGTGGGGGTGGTATGTGGTCAATTTACCTGTTGTTGTAGGGCAAAAATATGGGAAACACATCCATAGATGGGGTCTTGGAGCCTAGCCTGAGCCTCATAAGTAATGGTAATGGCCGCCTCACTACGATCACTAGCCGGCAAATGAGCAAGGAGTTTTGACACGTTGCTTGCCCCGAAAACTTTGTGGATGGCCGAAAAATGCGTAGCACCTTGTTCATGACAGAAATAAGGTGCAAAAACACATCCCCTCACACATTTCCTCCTTAAAAACTTGCAAGCACCACAAGGTGAGCCAGAACCAGTCATTTTTTGGCTTGAATTTTGAGTTATAGCTTCCTCTTTTACAATTTTTTTGAGTTGATCAAGTTTGTTTTGCTTAATTTTTATTTTTGGGTACAAAGGTGATGGCTTTTACTTGTTTTAGGGAGCTTTGAAGCCAAAGGCAACAAGAACCTCCATGTTTATAAACACCATAGGAAGAGGGAGGTGTAGTATATTATAATCAATAATTTAATCACATTGTGTTCCCTTAATGGCCTACAAACTACATTATTAAATTGGATAATTAGTGCCCTTCTTTTCTTTAGCTTACCCCCTCCGTTGTTATAAGATCATATTATTAATATTTGTCACATACTTTAATTAGACACTCCCACCTTCGACATTCTTAAACTAAAGGAGCTAGGTATTAATCAAACCCCATTTATGTATCTATCGAATATCTGGATATCCATTGGATGATTGGATCTACATGGAATCGACCTCCTCATAATTTTGTTCTTAAGAAAACTCACTTATTACATTAAAAAAAAAAAAACAAAAAATGTACACTTATGAATGTTTTTGTTTTGTTTTTTCATATATGGGTATTAACCCTAGTACATTTTAAACCCAGTTTTCTGCCTTTTAATTAAGATGCATGCATGTTGTTATACTTGTGCATATTTAAACAGGCTCGCTAATAGGAATCTTCCAAGTAGTTACCTTGGCCAAATAGTGAAAAAGCTCTTTATATCTTAACTTGTTTCATATGTTTCTGAGATGTAAAATTATATCATATTTATTGCTATGTTTATACCATAGTTTATACACTTGCATTTATTGGTTACAATTACTAATTTTTAATAATTGATCGTTTAAGTAGCAGTCCTTAAAGTTTGCATATAACAATAAAAAAAAATGTTTTGTGATTTGTAGTTTTGTACGTTGGACAATTGTTTTCAATGTTTACACATCCTCGATGCAATGTCATATGTAATCTTGTCATGATGTTCGATCATCATACACCGGACAACCATACCCTCAAATACTCAATACACATTCATTTTCAGATTGATATGTTTAATTGGAGATCTTTATAATTAATGAGAAAATAAGCTAAACAAATAGCTTGAATCTGTATAGTGCACTTAAGCATATAGTGATAATTCTCCTAAAAAAAAAGTATGTAATGATAATTATCGTTACCCTTGTAATACATTATATTGCAATGAGAAATATAGTGCGTACATGATAAAGGTAAGGTTACAACGTAATTATGAGAGATAATAGCCTAAATAATTACATTAACATTTCCAATTCACATGCCGCATTTTTTTTAAATTTAGCGATAAAATAGACCATCTTACTAGCTTGCTCAAATTAGTTCAGTCTCTTTAAAAATTAGTTGGCATACAATATACATTGCTTATTAATATTTGTTCCTTTCTAATTATTTTTTATTGATCAAACTGTATGACTCAGCTTTTGATCAGCTGATAACTACACTGCTAGAGAAGAATTTCTTTCGTTAGTTTTATAAAATGGACAATATATGCCAACTGCCAAAGACCAAACAACGGGCAGCTTTAAATGAGTATTGATCAGAATTATTTTTGATTTGTATGTATGCTAAGACAAAATGAAAGAGAGCACATCAGAAAACTATGTTTGAACAGTCAAAAGGAACATGAAATAATATCTTCAATCTTCATAGTGGGTACAAAATGACATTGTGAAATCAGCACTGTCCTATCCTACTATTAAAATTTGAATATTTTGGCTTGAAAATTTAATTTATTGGGCATACATTTGCTAAAATATGAAATCACCGAATAAATCTGGACTCTGGTAGCTTTGCTGTCCAATGAATAATAAGCTTTATTACTGTAAAATTCTGAGACAAACCCACCTCAACTTACAGGGTAGTATTCGGTCCCACTGTACCAAATTTAATTTTGTGAATAAACCTAAGGTCGTCCTAATAAAGAGGAAGCAGAAGGGAATTGTCATTTGAAACTATAAAGTTGTAACAATGTCCCATGGTTCAGTCATTGGGTCACCCCAATTGTAATATCCTTGAATTGGTTTCACGCTAATACTTTTCATTTGAACTTTCTAATTGTGTTTGATTTGATATATATATTGGAAGCACAGGTTGTAATATGATGAAAAAAGGCGCAAAGGTGGAAAATTAACGGCAGAAAACTAATACGTACGAGTACTTGTAATGGAGCACATTATTCTGGAATTGAAACAAAGCAAAAGGTATGTAAGTCATACAACCTTTTGGAAAACATTATGCTACTTGAATTAAATAAAAATCAGTAGCAAAAGATTTGTCACTTTGTACTCAGTCGTGTACGTGTGTGTATTTGTTTATGTACAGGAGGGTCACAGCTTGTCGAGCAATACAGGAGTAGTAATTATTATTATCACTAATTAATTTGGATCAATAACTAATTAAATTTTGGTTATCAAACACCCAACAAGAGGGACCTTACCCCAAATGTGCATTTAGAATAACAGACCCCACATAATAATAATGAATAATGGTCCCTTTAACTTGCTCGATGTCACTCTTCTTTGTTTAATTTCTGTCTTCACTTCATTTTAGTTGGTATAAGATGGGTATAGGGTAAAAGAAATTTTTTGACTCGTTTGAGTATAATAAAATAAATTTAAAGGACTCGTTTCATTGTATGATCTTCGTATTATTTCAAGTGTACTGTTTGATGGGACGATTTGATCGAGTAGTTGTGGGCTAATAAGCTTCCTATGTTTTGAATGGATTTGTTCATACAGACACGTTAACTTCCTCCGACAGCTTAGTTAGAACAAATTTGGATGCTTTGACAAAGTTGTTAATAAAAATAATAGTGAATAGTGAATAGTAAATGTAGGATTGGATAGTTAAATAACTAGGGTTGTACACCGCTGTATTTACGAACAAGGAGCCTGTACATGGATGGGGTAGCTTATTGTATACAACATGGATCGGAATGTTGGCTATGCTTCCATGCATGTACGCTTTAAGCCATAGAGACTTCCAAATTCGGATCAGTAGAGAATAATTACATATGAGGTGGCCTGGAGGGTTCATGAGAACACAACTAGTATTGTTTCAATGGAGTTAAGTATTTCGATTAGCACTTGAAAGAGGCGGGGGTAATATATATTACAGGCTAGGTGTTTACAAGTGATCTAGAAACGTATATAAACCTCATAAAACAAAAGTATTGTATGAGTTTTGAAGTTAGGCAGTGCGGGATGGATGGATGGATGGATGGATGGAGTATGCACAAATATCATCATAAAACAAAGTGGGAGACGTAGCATAATGTAAGATGGTGACAAGGCTAAGCCGCAGACGGAAGATGAACATTGGATGACATTGACGTATTAAAACATGTATGGAAGCATAGCCAACATCCGAATATGGGGAATTTTGTGGCCCTTTCAATTCCTTTTTTTTTTTTTTTTATCTTTCGTGCTCAGGTGTACTTGTTCGCCACTTTAGCTATGGAAGGTTGGAATTTTCTTGCAGACAACAAGGCATGTTCGATTAAAACAAGGATTAACTTAGCTGAATTCTACTATTTTCTAACTTTTTCGATACTCCGTATACAGTTTTCTAATATTGCATGGGCTCTACTCATCCTCAAAAGAGAACACCCAACACAAGTCCCATCTCATCTCATCTCATCTCATCTCATTATTACTTCACTTTGTACACCTTTTTATACTCAAACCATTATATTATTCATTTCCAAAGATTGATAACGTGTTTCGTCTATTATTTTTTAGGCTCACTCATAAACTTCCACTTTTTTTTTATAATCCAATTATAGTTCTAGAATTACTTCTTCTAGTTCTATTTAATATTTAATATATGTAGCTTAAAAAAAATTAATATAATATATTTCTAGAAGGTACTTGCTTCATATATGAACTGGTTTTTGTATGCTTCTTCAAAACCTACCAGAATATAATTTAATGACACTTCACCTTCCATTCTCGACACTCTGTAGCCCTCAACAGTACGTAAAATTTTATGGACACTGTAAAACTACTAAGACCAATGCATTACTTAGCATCTTTTAGTTTAGAAGAAGAATGCATTATTAATTAATTGACTTAACGCAAGCGTGCAATTATCATTTGATCTTTTCTTCTTTTCCCAATTAATGGCTATTTAATTTGTATGTAGTAAAACATGGAGAAATGGTTTTTTTTTTTTTTTAAATGTATTTTAATTAGCAAATAAAGAACCTGAATTCGTGTATAGGCTTTATGTTACACAAGATCTAATTGTTTACGTGTGAAGATTCATGTGAGCTGTTACGTACATGTACCACTGATTAATCTCATGTAAAATAGTGCGTATATATGATTGCAATGATGAACTGATGGGTTTTTGTCTGTATGCTCGTGCCAGCTTCTTCTGTTGGAACCTGAATGCGTTAAAACAACTGCGGCTGTTTATTGTACTAAACTTCGATTAATAATCATAATTAATAATGAACTCATCTTTAGATAATACTCAAACTTCATTGTTTATGAGTTACAATCATAATAAACTAATAATTGACTATTCGAGAATGTTCTTTCCACTTAGAAAGAAGGTACACTTATCATTGATTCCGTATTAGTTTAATTATGAGATAGTTATTAAGTTCGTAATTTACTTATGACTTATATACTCCATACTAGAGATTAAATTTAAAACTTTATAGTCAAAAATTCGTCTAAATAATATCCAAATTATCTCATCTTCACATTTTACTTCGAATTTGATCATAAAAAGATCATCAAAATTACTTGAGCTTAAAGTAGTAGTTATTATTAATTTCTGTTTTTTAGTTGTACGCTTGAAAATTGAAGTTGCACTATTATAAATGAAGTTGCACTATTATAAATGAAGTTGTACTTATAAGCTATGAAGTTTTATTATAAGAAAAAAAAAGGTGTACTATTTACAAATGAAGTTGTACTTATAAAATATGAAGTTGCACTATTAGAAAATAAAGTTGTGCATAATTTTATCATTTTCACGTGGCCCCGTTGTTTTACTTTCATCTTTTTTAAGTTGTACTTTTGAGCATTGAAATTGGACTGCTTGCAAATAAAATTATACTTATAGAATATATATATGAAGTTGCACAGTTTAAAAATTAACCATTTGAACTATTTATAAATAAAGTTGTACTTATATAATATAAAGTTACACTACTAGGAAATTAAAAATTATACTAGTTACAAATAAAGTTGTATTATTAGAAAATACATTTGTTCATAATTTCACCACTTTCGGTGTTTTATTACCTTCAGTTTTTTAAATTGTACTATTTAGATATGAAATTATTTCATTATATATAAAATTGTTCTAAAAATATGAAAATTACACTCTTACAAATTATGAAATATATTTACAAACATATCTATGTTCTCAATAATCTTAAAGTAATAATATGATTTGAGTGATACTAGGAATCTCTACCCGCTCGTGTTACATAGTCTATCCAAATCTTATGAACAATTTAGCAGGATGCACGTACACCTGACACATGGCCTAGTCCACCACCAACCCCTGGCCTGATATGATAGATCTTCATAGGTCGTAGGCTTCGTAATATATTGGATTAGGCTATCCGGCCAAGACTATAGAATCTATTTAGATTTCACTATTTAGATTTCTAGGGTTAAAAGGGTTGGGGGGTTTGAATACAATTTTTTAGAAATACAGAAAGAAAAAGTGGGACTGCAAGTGGTAGTTTTTATTTACTTATTGCGATTCAGCCGAGAAATTGTTAATCATAAATGATCCAAAGTTTCTCAATAAACTTCAATTCTAGCTTGATCAGAAGGTAAGAATTACTACTGTACCGAAGTATGACGCAAATCCCACCTGATCACTTGTTTAAGGATCAATTATCAGATTTTTTAAGTGCTAATTATGTCTGTAATGTAAGGACCACAAGTTTCTAAATAAACAAATGCCTGGAATACTGATGCTGAAATAAGATTGTGGGATACTTGTTTTCGTAAAAATTGCAAAGATTTTGTGTCCATACGGCATATAAAAAATATTTCGTGGCCAATAAAAACCAATCTTTTAATATAATAAAAGATATCTCTCAATACAAAAAAAAAGTTACCACTAGAACAAAAAAATAGCAAGATTTCAATTGATAAGACTGAGATATATTCGAAAAAGAAATATTGGGTATATTATACAAAGTTACTTCTTAATAAAACAAAAGTCATCTCTAGCGTACGACTCAGCTTTAGGACTAGCATCCACCTAAAATTCCTAATTAACACCTAATATAAATATATTATGGTACATTTTGTAATTTCATCTCTATACGTAAGATTATAATTAATGTCTATACATGATATATGTCTTTCTGTAATTTTATATTTTCTATATTTCTATATCTGATATAACAATATACGTACATATTTGGTATGAATTAAGAAAGTCTCGTTTCCGAACTTTTCGAAAGATTGGAGTATATAAATACTTTAAAACTTACGGAAAAGTTTTTCTTATTGTAAACTCCTTTTGTATATCTTGCTTGTCTGGAATTAATTGTTTTTTATTCATTAAATTTAATTGTATAGTTTCAGGATTATATATTTTACGTTTCTTTAATTGGATCCTTACTAGTAACTAGATTATATATAAACATTAGCTCATGATTAAAATTATGCGATCAAAAACAGTGACGTATGGAAATTTCTCGTGATGAGAGGCATGAATTCTGAGATTGTGAGGAGGACTCCACCAAGTTAGTTCATACGGTTAAATTTTTTTGGGAAATGTCAAGTGCAAGGTTTCCCAATCCTTCATCTTTCAAGACTTGTGAGCTATGGGAGCTGCACTTGAAAAAGAAAAGTATGTGAGAAATTGAATACTTGGTCTTTAAAAGTAGCAAAACTCACTAGTGGAAGTAATTTTAGAGAGGCATTAATGTTGAAGGTTAGGCCGAGGCTAGCATATTATGCATTTATCGTCGTAGTTTGGATAACGATAGTGTCGGAGAATAATGTAGACATGTCTTCTTCCATGGGCCAGTCAAACCGACACTCATATTATACCTAAACTATGGAACCCTTGCACGTGTATGTATGATTGCTTCATATCTAGGATAAATTTCATTTGATATTTCAATTAGAATTAATCATCAACCTCCCCTTAATCCTAAACGAAATGGGTCAGAGAACAATAACAAATCAAAGATACTTAGATAATGATTAGGATAAATTACCTGCACTATTATTTTACTGACCATGCATGATTATTTGCTTCTCTATATAGTACTACTCGAATGATCGTATTTCAACATTTAGTGCCTTCCACTTGGTAATAATATGAAGTTACATGGAGTTATAATGATCCTTGACTTTAAACAGGGATGGAGCAGCTATTACATATTATTTATGATACCCTATTTAACTTTTTAAAATTGGAGACCCCGTTTATGTCCAAAACCGCCTTTGACCTTAAGATTAGATGTATGAATCACTTACCTTTATGTGGTACATACTAGTTCAATAACTATTAAAAGCGAAAATCATTTGAGATAATCCCATGTATCAATAATTAATAATCTTGTTCTCTTGCTAGCAAATTTACTGCAAATTGCAGTACTGCAAGACTAGCCATAATATATGGATCCATGTCCTCTTTTGGCCGAAAGGAGCAACTAGAAAATTCCAATATATTGCGTAGAACCATATGGTAAACTGCTCAGGCACGGTATGATCAGCATATTTGAAAGCAATGACTCAAAAACAGTGGAGGAAATGGCCTTTGCTTAATGATTGAGACACATGTAAGTTTGGTTCATTTTCAAGATCGTGTGACCAAATCTATTCATTGTTATTGTTATTGTTATTATTATAGTTATAATAATTAGTATAATCATTCAACTATTGTTATTTTAAATAAGAATATGGGTTAAGTTAAGTACACGCTCATAATTTAATTAAAATTTGTAGTTTGAATGGGAAGCAATTCTTCCAAGTCTTAACCTTAAATATAGGAGGGGGATAAGTTTGATAATATTCTTCTGCAAAGAACTGAGAAACACAAAAGACAAGTTGGACGGTCACGTCAAGAAGACTATTTTGGAGTGTTATTATTTGCACCCAAAAAAAATTAACAAAACAAAACAAAGAAAAATTATTTTTATGTTACAGTATTAGTCATACACAAGATATAGTCATATTAGTTGGAAACAACTTGGGAGAAGCCAATACATAAAAGCCTATCTTGAAAATTTGGATTATTGTTTGACTAGCATTTGCTAAGATTTCTCTCCATGGCATTAGTCATTTATCTTCAGAATTCAATCAAGTGCTTCCAAAATTCTATTTGATGTTGGACATGGTGATCATACAGTGATGAATGGATATGGAGAGAAAAATAATCGAGTGTCAAGTGTGACAGCACTTTTAAATCTACCTAAATAAGGATTCAATATAAATGAAAAAATAAAACAACATAAAATTTGTATTTTAATATGATATTAATGGGAGAGATTACAAAATTACTCCCTCTGTCCCGTTAAATTTATAATGTTTGTCAAAAGCTACTCACTATACATAGCAAAACGTAGCAAATTTAGTGAAACCGAAGGAATAAAATCATAACAAAGTATCACACTACTACGTAAACCAACATGGCAACGTGGTGAGGTGGATACATTGATTAGACAGGCAGATGCTCTTGAAAAGGCAGTGTAGGCTCGCAAGGGGAAAATACTTGCACCGTGAGATTACCAATTTAAATTCATCTCGCAAGTGTCAACTTATTAGACTATGGCGACCTTAATTCGACTAGAATGTCATTGACCATTCTTATTATTCATTCACACGGGTGCTCCAAAAGAGCCCCCAAATGCAGAATAATCGTCATGCCTCGTGATTTTACAAGAAGAGTAGGAGAATAACTGTCACCAACAAATTGCTATTTCACATAAAAAGAAGAATAGCTTTATTTATTTATTTATTTATTTCCTTGCATGCTACAAAGCCTTAGCTAAAGCCTAATCTAAAAAATAAATAAATGTCACTAGTAATACAGCTAAGGGAGACTAGCCAGTAGCCTTCTGTGATTAGGGCCATGGTCGGAAAGGGTTTAGCACTAATATAGAAATATAGCGTAGTTAATTATTTCTAATCATTACCTAAGTTTACCATTTCTAATAGTCTTAATTGGTTAACCCTGAAATCACTCATAAACTGGTACCACTTGTCATCAAAACAATTACCTACACGTTTGGTTACTTTTACATTTTTATTTAGGATATTTGGTTAACTAACCTTGACTACCACCAACAATATCAGATATTACGTCAAAAAAAATTTCTAATTTCTAACTTGTCAAGTGTATTGTATTTTGGTTGTAAAAAGTGATTGTTTGGTTGAACACATAATATTACATTTCTTAAGAAAATGCAACAATTCGTGTCGAGTTTCATTACCTTTTTTATTACATGATTATAAAATTTTACTTGCCGAGTAGTGGATATGCAGTATAAGGCACTCCCTCTATCTGGTTGGAAGGATGGTATCTTGTTCCATTTTGGAATTCCAGATATTACCAGAGACGGTTTGAATAGATATATTTATATTAATTTTTATAATAATATAAAAATATAGTTAAAGTAGTGAATTGAATACTTATCATTTACATAAGAGGTCTCAAATTCAAGCTTTTAATTTATTCAATAGAGGACCCACTTTTGATAAGTTAAATAGGGTCCTATAAATAATATGTAATTGTTGCCCCGACTCTACATATTACTATTTCATTTGTTTTCTACGTCAACAAAATTAATATTCCCTCCATTTCAAAATATTTGCTCTATTTTACCTTAAAAACACTCATGAAAAATGATCAAACAAAACATATAACATGAGATGGAGAGGATATTCAACTAAAATGGCGTCTTTAAGCTCGTGTTAGTCAATAGTCATACTATGGTTTTGCTAGTTAAGTGGTTAATCGACTGTTTAAGGGGAAGAAAAAGGTAAGATAATGACAACCAGTTTATGCCTTTATGGGTAATCCAGATGCCCTTTCGAGAAGGGAAGTTGACATGCAATTAGGTACCTAAATAACTGTAAGGTCTGTCACATTGCCCGAGAGCAAAATTTAGGACATACTCAAGATTATTTAAGACATACTCAAGATTATTTAGGACATACTCTGAATACCAGAACAAACTGGTCTAATCAACTTTCTGAAGCAGAAAACAACGATCCTATCACTACTAAAAATCTTAGCCTTAATTATTCAGCATTGTGCCCAACATTAGCGTCCACTGTGTTCACGCAACAATCTAAAAAAGAAGCCTGTGACAAACTATTATAGTATCTCAAAAATTTCTACAGCATGTCCTATCCATGATGCTGCTTTTGGAATTATCTTTATATTTCCCTAATCGAAAGAAAACAATAAGTTGGAACTAGTTTAGTTAGGAAATAAAAAGATATTGTATGTATGTGACAATCCCTATCATCCCTAAGCAACTACAAATAAAATGTGACCACCATGGATGATCATTGCTTATCATTCGGTACCTAAATACCCCATGGCTCTTACTATACAAGAGCTATTCTGCTATGAATAATTACAAAAGGCATGACCAGTTATTACACTCAAGATTAAGTCAGTTAAAAAATAGCTTCATCACTGGATGATCCGGGCAAACCTTTGATTACATCTCTGAGAGCATAATAGTGGCTTTCGCATTTGTGATCTGAAATAACATTGCCCGAGAGCAAAATTTTCTGGAAATGTTGCCCAGGCCGCCACTTCCAAAGAGTGAAATACTGCTTCAGTTTGCTTTCCTTGCTGCTGCTGGTTTGTGCATCAGAATTTCTCTTTAGATAGTATACAGTTCCAGGGACAAACAACTCTTCATGCGTCAAAGCAGAGTTTTCTTTGTTCCTGATAACAGCAGTTGGCTTGGAGACTGGGGGACTATCTGCTCTAGCAAGAGAGTCCTCACACGTCAATATACCTGTTAGTCAAGGCATCAACTTCCATTTGTCAGAAAATGTCATTATATAAAATGTTCATCATTAGATAGCATACTGGATATGCATTTAAGTGATTTAACAAAAGAAGAATTTATGCAACATATGACAATCAAACCATCACCAAATCAAAGCAGCAAAGCCTTAACCCAAAAGGAGAAGACAACTAAATTAATATTGTCAGTGGAAACCCTAAAAAAGAAAACACAAACCAGTTTCCACGCTACTTATTAGGAATAAGAGAGTGTAGATAGTTCCAATTATAACATATATCAAAAAAAGAATTTCTTAATAAACTAATGTTTGCTTATCATAATTGAGAGCAAACACAAGGCAACCCCCTCTCATTTCTGAAGCAAAACCAGTAATAGCAACGATTGAGGTAAGATTTACAGCCCAGATGATCGAATGAAATAATTTGAAGCTGAGTGCAATTTTACACAAATTATCCAATATGAATGTCTCTAGTAACTAACTGCAAGTCCATTACCACTTTTACCACCTACAGAAGTGAGTATAAGTGATAGTAAATTAAGGAAATCAAACATCCAGCAGGGAAAACTACACACATTGCATAGCTGCTCCTTTAATTCATCACCTTGTAATAAGCTCAAAAGTAAATAAGCAACACCTTTTCCCTCTTCCAATCGTTGGACAGACTTATGTCAAAAATCTTTTCCTTATTGCTAATTTACATCTTCTACTAATAGTGTACAGTATTCCAGTATCCAGTAATCCAGTATCACTCATCTTCACATAACTGAACCTTCTAAAATTACAAAGGTCTCAAGATCATAGTAAATTTCTAACAAGTCAAAATGCAGAAGTCAATATATTTACTACTTGTAAACACAAGAGATGCATTATCAATACAAAACTACAAGTCAACAATTAGACTGACATTTGATACAAAACTGTTTCCAGTTGGTATATTTACAAGGACACAAGGTCATACCAGAGTGGTTGGTCTTGCTTCCAAAATTGGCATAGTCAGCCACTTTCCGAGCTACATCTTGTACTGAAGACATGACCTGTTTTGCATTTGTGAAAAAGTCCATAACATTTTTCCAATCTTCCTTCTCCAAGACACTCATCCTATAGGAGATAAAGAGACGAATTCAGATATCAATATTTCTAGTCATTAATGACAACTTAAACAAATAAAACAGGCAGTGAATCAGCATAAAGAAAGGGTAGGACAACAATAACTACAAAAGAAATGAAACCAAGCAGTTAAAAAACACAAGCCAATAACAAGACCCTCTATTAGAATACATCTAGTACACACAGAGGGGCAAAGTTTAAGGCTCTAAGTAACACATTGCAATGAGAAACCCCCTTGCTTCTTCAATTGCAGCCTCAGAAATTTTAGGTCATAAAATCTGAAAGATGATGTGGTCATAGCTTACCAGTCAGTTTGAATGATTTCATTCCTTAGTCTTGCTAAAGAAGCGACACTTAACCGAGGAACAATGTCATCCTGCATGAAGAGGACACTTGTGAGTCGAAGAGTTTTGACTGCTGAGCACAAGTCAGATAAAGTTCTCTCCTAATGATCCCCGAAGAGCCAGAACTCAATATACTCAAAACGGCCTACCTGCATCACAACAGTGCTGACATAGTCACAGCAGCTTTCAGCAAGCTCTTTGGACACACAAGGAGGAGTGGCAATTGCAACAGCAGTAACAGTACTGGGGTCAAACCCCAGCTCCGTGGCCGATTTTTTACGAAGCATCATTGCCAATAGAGAAGCGGTAGAAGCTCCGAGAGAATGCCCTACCAACCGTAACTTAAACCCCTATAAGTGAAATAGGCCCCAAATATAAGCAATGAGAAGGGAAAAAAATTAATTAGGAAAGAAACCAACAGATATCTAAATGAGCTCCAACTATAAGCTTTATCACCTTGTGTTTATGCAAGCACTTCTTTATCGTTCCCATTTCATGATTTAAAAACCAGCGAGCAGCTTCTGCAGTACCAAAGTGAGTTGAGTAGCCTTCGAAGGTGACATCTCCATCACTTGTTGAAACAATATCAGTAACAAGGTCATATACTGTATGAGTTCCACGGATGCCAAGAATTACAAGTTTTCTGCGGGGATCAATACCAATGTAATAACCGGGTCTCATCACGCTAGAATTCCTAATAAATTTCTGGATGTTGCTTTCTCGAAGCATACTTTGTCTGGCAAGGCCTGCAGGTGTGTCCCTGTATGATCCTCTAGCTAATTCCAAGTGATATATAAGGTCATGTACCTAATTAACGTGGGCATAAAAAGGAAGAAAGATAGTTATACAAACAACAAGATCACCACATAGTGGGAATCCAGCAGCAACTGGGAATATTGCTGGGTAAATATATGTAAGCCACTATTTCTGACAGTTACCACGGATTCTGAGGTGATTTGGACACCCTCGACTTCTTCATGTGGACTTGCAGATGCTTGACGAAGATACACAAGATACAGCCCAACTGTGAGATCAGAGAGGCTCCAGTCCTGTATTCCAGTCTTACTTCTCTGAATAAAGGCAACAATTTCAGCAATTGAATGGGGAGTAGGTGGAGCCCTACTTTCAGAAACATTTCCTGCCATGTAAAACAACTACCCCATTGACTAACTGAAAGAATGAAAATCACTACAAAAAATACCCATAAAAACAAAGAAGTCTGTTTGATTGTTCCTTCAAATACAACAAAGACAAAAAAATGCAGCAATAAACATCTAAAACCTGGGTAGTACAGTTTGTATATGAAGCTATTCATATAAAATAAACAAAGTAACATCATTGAGAGAATTATAGGAAGTTCATGGAAGATACAACTTCCGCCATGTAATAGCACAGCTCAAGTTTACACACACCAACACTGTTTTTTGGCCAGAAGACCCAGTAGCTAATTACTGAAACTTCATAGAAAATAAAGATAGCAAATACAATAAACAAAATACTTCGTTGCCGGAAAGAATCTCGCAAGGCCCAGCATGATCAATGCCTTGCCAGTTTCTTTTTGTTTTATAAATTCATACAGAAAATGATTAAACTAATTTTGACATTAATAGCAAGCATATAAAGCTGTGGATATGTAAGTGGTTAAGTTGGAGCAGTTGCGATTAAATACACCCATTATGCAATTTTAAGCTTAGTCATCATAATAGGATTAACTAACTCAGAAAAAGCACAGATAAAGCCTCGTACAAAAAGCTCTACTGCCACTTATCCCAATGCCTTCACCCAAGGATGTTAGTAAGCAGGTATGCATACAATCTTATCCATTCAATAGCAAGCAAACTGTTCTAATATAAATCCTTGATCTAAAGCTAAAATCCCTTTACCTGAGTAATAACTTCATGATGCACTTAAAAGGCCATTTGATAAATGTCATTTAATACAAAGCCTCAAATCTAAAATTCAAAAAGAAAATTACCAGACCTGGGAAAGCCCACCTACAAAGTTGCATTGCAGGTTCCAGTGCCTTTGAAAGCCATGCAAGTTCCAACTTGCGCTTATTCTCAATCACTTCATCATCATCTGAGTTGTACTTTCCAACTGTGTGATCAAAGTCTGTCCTATCAATGAGCTCAGACTTCTTTGATGGCTCATCTGAACCTTTGCTTTCAGATTTTGACGATAGTGATCGATAGCTGGTAAGAGCACCACATACGAGCCTTCCATATGATACGTGTTTCTTTACAATGTGTTTATCTACACATATTTGAAATATGAAACTAGATTTAACTCTCAGATGAGCAAATATGTCGTGAAGTGCTTCAGCATAACAAAACAAAGGTCATGGCACAAAAACGACCAAAATGGCATAAATAAACGTGGATAGAAAACCATAGACTGATTTTTTTCCCATAATAAAAAAAAAGTGTCCACACCAAACTACCAGAAAGATTTTAAGCTAACACTGGAATGCAAAAAACAAGCTGCAGAGTGAAATGAGCAAGAGCAGTCATGAGAGAAAATCATGGAGCCAAAGAAGAGTTGCATTAATAAGCATCCAACTGATGCCTATAGTCCATATGCCCTTTTAGATAATAAAAACCATTAATCCAATATACAATAAAATCTTAAGGGTTTTCTCTTGGAAAGCCCATTCAAATCAAAGGAACATATAATGGACCACATATGGCAAAAGAAACTACTTTTCCAGCACACAAGTGCAACTAGAAACTAATGTTAGTACATCACTTCATAAAGAGGTCGAGCAAGGAACAAACAGGACATGACTTATTCAGAATGAGCAATGATCGACAAAAGTTATGTTCCATCTCTTTCTTTCTATTGTAAGGTGAAAAAAGTTGGGTGACCCAACTTCTCAACTAGAGTTTAAACATAAATAAAAACCAGTTTAGAACCAACGATAGACAAGCCTATGATGAAGGCCACTATCAAAATGGAGAAATAACTAAACCCAACACTCAAGACATACATTTCGATCTTGTGATGCAATGAAATCAACACTCTAATCTATCCAGACACAGTACAGTTTGACAAAGTATCGCCTACTAAATCATGCATTAGTTCAAGAAATGACCACTCTATGCACAGATTAATTTGTCACAGTAGGCCTTACAGCCCTAGGTTTCAACTCTCATTGCACTATGGCATACGAGACATCACACACATAACATAATCTTCAAGTTGAGACTACACATGTCTCTATGATAAGGAAATTAAATTTACAAACAGGGGCTAATACTATAGTTTCTGAGACCGCTCCCTTCATCCAATACAGATGATCAATGATTAATCAAGAGAGTGTGACCTCTATAATACAACCTTTATGGATCCTGTATTGGAAGGGTAACGCACGTGACATGAGCATTTTTTTGCCAATTATCTAGTAATCTAGAAGTTTGCACGGTGATCACCCTCAAATTCAGCAGAACAAACCCACAACCACAAGGCATAACATTCCAAGTTTCCCCGATTATGACATTGGAGATTCACAACTATTTTAACCTTCAATTTTAACATTATTAACAAACGCATAGCTGAATTCGAGAGAGCATTATTCCTAAAATTAGTAATAAACTCAATCCAACATTCGAATCAGCATTCTTACCACTACGAATGCTCCAGACCATTCCAGAATTTCTCTACAAGTCAGCTCAGAATCACACGAATTTAAAAAAAAATCACATCATAAAGTACGCGATTTGCATTATACAGTAATTATCAAAAAGTAACCACAAAAATTCGTATTCAATTTAAATTCATCAAATAAGGAGATGCAATTGAAGAAATGAAAAAGAAGAAGTTGACCTAATTGATCCAAAATACGGCGTAATGAAGAAGTCGCCATTGTTGAACGAGGAGCAGAGCGAGAGTGAGAGTGAGAGTGAGAGCAGAGGAGAGGTATTTATGGAGGTTGGTAAGAAAAAAAAATGATATGTAGCTTCTTTGGGGTTAGTATTGTCATTTTGTCAACTGTGTTTATGTGTGCTTTGCGCTGAACAGCAGACAGACAGAAGCTACTAGAAGTGGCGAAGAGATTCAAACAATATCTCCGCATTACGCAATACGGCTTATGGTTCCTGGGCTTGGCCCATTCCATCTTAGGGCGTGTAACTCCTTTCCGACAACTCCTAGATTAATTAGGTTTAGATGAAGTCAAAGTTTAGATTAATTATAGCTATACTTTAGTTTTAGCACTATTCATAGATAAGTCTAGATAAATTATATATGTTTAAAAATTTTATTAAAATGAGTGTTTTATTCAAATTATATGGTTCTACTCTCTATTAGGGCTAGAGGTGATCAAATTGCGGGTCGGGTCGGGTTCGGGTCGGGCCAAAAGATTGGTTTTCTACCTATTGTTCGGGTCGGGTTCGGGCCGAGATTATGTTCATGCCTAAAGTTGTTGCCCATATCCCATATAAATCGGGTTTTGTGATGACTACTTTTTAGTCACTAATTATAACCGCAAGTGCACGGCTGTTGCAGTACAATTACGGGTCGTCCTCTAGGAAGCTAATATAGGGTCAATTTAGCTCAATTTTATTAGATTACGCTAGAAATGAGTCATTTAGTGAAACTAATAACTAAGATTGCAAAGATTAAAATGTGATATCGATAAGAGAAAAGCCTAGGATATTAATACATCCCCACTAACATGCATTAACCTTCATCAAATACACCATCATTAATGATCAAATCAAACAACCCTTCAATTATCCTAACCTCAACTTTCGCTTCTTGATTAGTTTAATTGTATTAGGTGTAGCCCTCTTAATCTTAGCTCTCGCTTCTTGATTAATTAGCAAATATCATTAAGACAAAGGAAATAATTTATCTCAGCCGTCGCTTTTTGATTAATTAAACCAATGAATTTAACCTAATGATCAATTTTAACAACCTAATAAACCAACCTTAATTTGACATTGAATTGATATAAGAATTCACTTAATACATGGTAGGGTTCATATATTAACATCCTAGAAAAGAAGTTACTCACTAATCATAATTAAAGACATATGAACAATAATGAAATCAAGCATAGATATAAAAATTATAAAATTATAAGTAGATTAAATTAAATAACAAGAGACATGAATAAATAAGAAATAAAATATAATGAACTAAAGAAAAGAATAGAAGAAACTTACTTGAGAATTAAATTGATAATGAACAAAGAATAAAATTTGATTATTCAAGAGAAACAAAGTTTTTGAGGGAGAATTCCATAAATTAAACCATAAAACTAAAACCTAGAAAAAGTGAATAAGAGAGGAAGAAGAGAGGAGGAAGAAAGCCAAAACCTCGAATACTAGAATGTAGAATAATAGAAACTCCTCAAGAGTTAAACCTAAAAACCCTAACATAAACTAACCTATTTTTTAATTAAAAACTAATTCCAAATTTCAAAAAAATAACAAAATAAAAATAAAAATAAAAGAAAAGTAAAAGAGAACAAAAAGGAAAAATTCCCTTGAGTTTGCCGTGAAGTTTTGGAGTACTTCACATCAATCCTTCTTTTCTTCTTGGTTTTCGTGCGTCATTCACTCTCTTTTTTTTTTGGGCTAACTTCTTTTTCTTTTCTTGGCCCAATTTTCACCATTAAATTAACACTAGCTTCATTATATTTTTGTTATTGAAACACATTTATACTAAAAAGCCTTAAAAATTAGCAATAATCGATATGATTAAAGCCGAAATATAATTAGGGACTTTTAGCATAAATTCGGTTAAATAAACCCGAAATTACCTAAAACTCATCCAAAAGGAGTTTGAATCAACACCGAAAAGTACAAATAAATGAACTTATCATTTTGCGGGCCTATTTTACTATGCTTTGAATTTGATCATCTAATTTGTGTCTATTCACCCTTGAAGTAAATAGATTTAGGATATCAGGTTTCTTTTGAAATAATCTTTCATAAGGAATGCAATTGTATATAATCCTTAGAGGCATACTATTGATCAAATAAGTTGCTATTGAGATGAAATCACCTTAGAATTTCATGGGTCATTTAGACTATATGAACAAATCACGTGCTATTTTGAAGAGATGTATTTGTTTCCTCTTTATTAAGGTATATCATTTTCAAGCAAAAGATTCTCTACTGGAGATTAGAGAAATACCCTTTTCAAGCAAAAAATTCTTCATTATTCCTTCACATAAATCATGTGCATTATCTGATTGAATGCTTTTGACATTCAAACCAAATTGATTTTTAACATAGGCTATAAACTGAATGATTAAAGAAACTAAATATGATTTTGTCTTCATCAAATGCGTCCAAGCTAACCTTAATGCCATTTAAAATTTGAAGTCTTTTAATTAAAATTCGAGCTAAGCGGGTCAGGTTTCGGGCTACGCATCACTACCCAAACCCATCCCAATAATTTTCGGGCCAAAGTTATCGTGTACAAGCCCTATTTTCGGGCTGGTTTTTAATGTCCAAACCCGGACAATTTTCGGGTCGGTCCAGGCCGGGCCAGCGGGGCGGGCCAATGTTGATCAGGTCTAATTAGGGCTAATATGACTCAATAAGACCCTTGATATTATGTCAAGGTGTTTTCTCATTAAGTCCAATATTGTTCAAAATGGAAATTTTTTAAAGGTTATATATGAGAAGATTGTTCAAAATGACTCAAAGGTGCTTTGCAAAGGTGACTTTTGAGATGTTATATTATAAAAAAAAAAAATTCCAAAGTTGACAAAAGTAAATGATGCTTTTATAGTCATATGAGAAGATTTTGAGCCATTGCACCTTATATTTAATCTCTTAGGATCCTAAAAACAAGTTGAGTACCTAATGGGCCTACCATGATTATAGAAGACTTGTAGAAAATATATCAGGTTATTTTCTTGATGAGTTTGTTATTGTTTGAAATAATTGAATTTTAAAGATTATAACGTACTTTTTTAGTCATATTTGAAAAATTGACAAAAATTTCTTTATGATATTGAGTGTCTCATAGAGTCATATGCGGTGAGTTTGGAACTATTAAATATCTAATAATGGGTTTCTAAAGGAGATAAATATATCTTTGACCTTATATATCTTAGAATAATTAATTGATTGAAATAAAAGTTAAGAGGTGATTGAGAGGATACAAATTACCTTAGCATGACCAAGTAATTCAAAACATTTCCAGATTTGTAGGTTATAGACTGCATGATTTTTGACTCTTATGGTGAAATATTTTAGAAAATCATGAGAAATTAAGAGATACTTGACAGCGCTTACATAATGATCATCTTAAGATATTCTAAAGTATCCAAATGTAGCGTATATAATAGACTAATAGAAGAAATATTTCGCAAGTTTAGACATAAAATAAGACAAATGGTCATTCCAAATCTTTGTGCTTATCACTCCATATGACAATGCCAATAGTGTTAATAAACTATTGAAAAGGAGTTGGGCCATAAAATCAGCTCTATGTAGGTCAAGTATATCCTCCATCAACTTCCTCCTATTAGCAAGTTAGGGTTTATGCTCATTGCCACTCGAAATGTCATCGGGCCTGTGGTTTGGTCAATATCAACATTGATGATCACAGTTTATAGGCTTTTGCCGCTTTTCTTACACCCACATGCCCTAATTGATCCCTGAAGATCCAGCCTCCAACATCAACCACACCTCACTTAGGGTTTCTTTTGTTCGCACCTCACTTGCGCAGAAGTAGCAGCTAAAGTCCATGTCTCCTCCTCTGCTTGAATTTTTTTTTTTTGTTTTCTTTTGTCACAATATATTATCTCTTTTTAATTTTTGAAACTTTTGTTCGCACCTCACCTCACGATTTGATGAAACTTTTCCTAAAATCCTTGAAATATCAAGGGTTGATCGCCAGGATGATGGCCAATCAACGTATTCGTACTCCGATCGTTCTCTATTTTAATATTTTATCCACATGAAACTTTTAGGATGGAATTTGAGACAGGATATCCCCTGTTACGTAAAATCATTTGTATTACTATCACTGATTAACCATGAAGTCCATTAATTATGAATAAGGTTCATCAAGCATGATATTCACTGTGCCGCACTATATATATATATATAACAATGGGTTAATTTTATAGTTTAGCTATGTGTGTTTGACGGAGAGGATCAGAGGATTGATGACTTTTTAATTTTTATTCAAGGACAACTGCTCAATTAGATGCTAAGGAGTTCGCTTATCGAATTAGTGTTTTGAATAGATATCACTACTTCACTACCATCAAACTCCTCTTACGACAACTTCCATTATCTTCAGATCAAAACTCATATATTGATGGATTCTTTTGTCACACTCACCTTGTGTCTTGTCCAGCAAGCTCTTTGAGCATAGCTCCACATCATTTCACTCCATGGCTCCTCTCGCTTTTATAATTTTGTATTTAGAACTATATAAGTACAAACCCTAGCCTAATTGTGACTAGACCTATTCACATAGGTGGGGCACATTAAAGGTCCTTAACCGGCCCATTTGTAAAAGTATCTAATTAATAATGAGCCTAATATGTCGGTCTCTTAGAGGGTCATATTTTATTGGGTCTTTAATAGGTCAAGTAGGATCAATAATGGACTTATAGTTTTATAGTTTCCAAAACTTTTAAACATTATCATGTAATGAATTATTTCCACTTACTTGTCGATGATCCACTACCAAAGATTGGAAGTGATACATGTAAACTATCACCCTTTATAGATAAAAAAATATACTCTTTGGACGGTCTGGCCCAACTCGGCCCGTTGTGTATCTCCTTTGGCCAGGCCAGGCCCGTTTTACATTTTCTTTGACCCGGCCCGTTTTGCTTGTGATCCCATCCCAGCCCTAATCCGACTCAATGCACATGTTTAATTGTGACGTACTTCTCCATACTAGCAAATTATTTTAAGTTTTCACCAGTGATAACCGTCACCAATTATAATCATGAAAATAGTCAATACCTAATACCTAGGGCATTTTACGATTTTGAAACGACATAAAATTTACATGAAAATAAATAACTATTATTTTTTAAAAGGTGAAGAGTTATTTTAGGGGGAAAAAAATCATCTTTCTATGACTTTGTTGCTAATCTTGCTACTCGCACATTGGTCTTCTCTATGCAAGGATGAAATCCCCTTCACATTGTCGTCAAGGATGATCTCATACCCATTGACCTTGTCCTCAAAAGGGAACACACATCGATAATATATATTGGGATTCATGAGTTGTAGACTTGTAGTGAATACATTTGATACCCTAGTACTTGCAACAATATCGAGCTCATACTTCTCTCGCTTGTCTAACAAAAGGATACTTTTTGGCTGACAAAATTAGTGTTATAATGAGCTAATCTCAATACTCCTTAAATCTCACATCCAATTGATTCTTACATATGGATCTCGTAAAGGTTGTAAGGTGAAATATGACCTTTTATAAGTTGAAATGAAACATAATGTAATATTTAAATTTAGTATTTTAATTATATTTTTTTAGTAATAAATAAGAAATATATTTTTAGATACTTGGTAAAATGAACTTAAACTTTAAATCAGTATGCTTGGGAGTGTAGCAAATAATACTTTTCCTAATTGGGCAAGGGGGTTGCTATTCGTCGCCAACAAAATCCTTGACATAATTACACTTTTGCCATTGTTCTAATTTCTCCCTTTCTCTCTCTAAAATATTTGCCAACATTGTCGAAAAGCAATCCCGAACAAGCCTACGCCATCGAGTAACATACAATAGCAATCATCGAATGTTTTTAGTGAGGTAAAAAAAAATTACGGTATAAATGGTCAAAACGCCCGAAATGGGCGTTTTTTCCATTTTCACCGTAAATAATAGAATATTATAATGATTATAATTAACAATTTTTCTGTTCTAGAAAAAACCATAGCAATTGATGGTTTTTAAATGTTGCAGATTTTCAGAATTGCAGCTGATTGAAAAAAGTATATTATTAATAATTAATATCTCACAAAAATATTATATTTACAAATCTAATTTAGTAAGGTACTTATTATATACAATTACACCACCTTCGATAACCTAATTTAATTTAAGCTAAGAAGATCATGCATAATTAGAAATAATGTGTCCTAAATGATGAGAAAAGTTAAGAAATGACCTAATATGAAGTATATAAATCTAATATTCTACTATGATCACTCAATTTGGACAAAAAATTGCGATCTACGAGATGATATACTCAAAATGGACAACCAATTAATTTTTCATAGATTTCGGGTGCATTTTGAGATTTCGGTAAATTCGGAAAGGCATATCTCTTAGCTTTATAGTTTGAAGGTACTAGAAAACCTTGTTTCCCTTTAGTATCTTCAATTTATCTAAATATGATATATCGTAAAAAAAACCTTTGACAAGTTATAAAATTGGCTACGGAACTCCGAATGGGGTAAATTTTATGTCGAAATTGTGTATTTTTTGAGATTTACGCATGGCAATTTCCCTGCATGGAGATTTGTCCACTTATATTTTTTTCCAAAAAAAAAGCCTCTAATCGCATGTAATTTAGGAAATTTGATTTCTAAGGGTTAATTCCTTCATCCTTCATGAACACATGATATATTTTATGAAATTCGATTTCCCTCAATTGTATGCATATAATTACATATTATTATTACTATAATTACTTTTAAAAAATTATTAACTATTACCCACTAATCACTAATAGTATTAATAATATTAACATATTAGCAATAAAATCAATAGTAATAATCAAACATAATAACAATAATTAAGTTAAATAATTAATAATAACAATAACAATAATAATATTAACAATAATAATAATTACAAAAATAATCTTTTTTTTTTAAATACAGAAATGTCCAAATAGAGCATTTCTACCATGTAAGAACCGCCCAAAATGGACGGTTTTACCATGGTTTTTGGGCGGTTCTATATTAAAATAAATAAATAAAATTTGTCGTCGCCTACTCGCCGTCTCTGATGACTGTCGTTCTATTCTGTGGTGGCCCTGTGTTTGAAAGGTGTAAGTGAATAAAGGTGAGTGAAATTAGGAAAATGATTGAAGGATAGCAAGATCGTAATTAAAATATTGTCATTAAAAAGTAAAAAGTCGGCTACGTTTGGCTTTGTATTTGAGGAAGCATGTTTTTGTGTAGGAAGACCCCCCGAGCAAGGCCCATCGTTAGCTTGGACTTCCGGTTAGCGGGCCAACCCTTACTTAATTCGGGTACCCTTTTATTCAAACCCACAAAACTTACAAACCATTTTGTATATATAAAGAACCATGAATTCAGAGTTAGGGTTTATCGGAAACAAGGGATTCACATCCCAACTGTTCTGAAATAACGCAACGCCGCTAAAACCATGGAATTTCAAAGTGTTTCTGATTTCAATTTGCTTTTTGTTCGTCTAATAGAATGGAGTGTATTGGAATGATCCGCCTAAATAATGGGGATTCATGTGTTAGCTCTATCTTGTCCCAATCTCTTTCCTTCTTTTGTTTTCTTCAAATTTTGAACTCGACGCATACTCGAGTGCTTTACAGGATAATCAATCCAGTGCCTTGTCGAGCTCATGGGGCATGCTACATTGTTTATAGGTCGCTATTTCTTTGTGGATTTTCTGTCCCATTTTCTGAGAATCCCTTTTTATTTGCGACTACATTTTTTTAATTTTATTTTTCTATAAAAAAAAAGTGGTAGAAATATGAAAGTGAAAAAGGAGAGAATGAAGGGATGAAGATATGATTCCCTATTGGTTTGATTCACCAGAATGATGGTGTCTTGTATTCGTACTGTCTGATCATTCTCCCTTTTTTTCTTTCTTTTTAAAAAAAAAAATTGAGATAAAAGTTCGTTAGCTTATAAGCAGAGCACATATAGAAGGCTTGACAGGGTAATTCCAAATTATATCTCTGTTTGAGCTCAATATTTGTGCGACATTGATTTTTATGTGATTCGTCATTCTAATGTTAATTAGCTGTAAAATCTGTATAGTAATGAAGATTAAATTATATATTGGCAGTAATTAAAACACAGGAAAATGGGCACTTGAGAAATATGAGAAAGAATTCAATAGACTGATATAAGCTAAAATCTTGGTCTGGATTCCTATGAATGTGTAATGTAATTCAGTCATTCGATATCAATGCATAATTATAAGTGATGAAATGTGTCGAGTCTGGACAGTAAGATCAACTCGTGGAAACACCCTGCTTAAGTGCTAAGGTTACAATATCTCTTTGACTTGAACTTTTTAGTCAAAAATAGTCAATTTTTATATGATGTATTCTTTTAAATTTCGAACCTCAATGTCTAGTTCTGTACTTCTGTTGTGATAATAAATTAATTGGGGGTTATTTTTAAACGGAAGGTTGTCAAATATTTGTCACTTTCTGAGTTTTGCTAATACAATTTGCTTTATGTTTTTTATGCATCTGTAAATCTGTAATTGACATTTCATCAACTTAACTGACAATATACGGAGTAGTTGCTAAAGAGGACATTGTTGCTTCTGATGATCTGCTGCGCTACCTCATTTCTCTCTGCCCCATTCAGTTCAAGGCAAAACCTTGCCTTATAGCTTGAACATTCTGTACTTTTTTTTTTTATACAGCTCAACACAGATTCTGAACCTACTGAGTCACCCACTGCTTAAGATGGTGTTTCATAATAATGGCAAACAGTGTGTAGGATTAGATGAGCTTAATTTTGATTGGGAGATGGAACTGAGTAAACTTATGTCTGCAAAAGCTGGTGTAAAAGGCCTTGTAGTTTCCACAATTCTTAAGGTCCCCAGAATTTTTCTATTCCCTGCAGTCGTGAATCATTTGGAACAAGCGAGCTCTAGTAGCATCGACAAATACGATCAAGTTCCAATCATCAATCTTGAGGGGGTTGTGAAAGGTTACAGCAGTAGGACTATTGTGGATGTAAGTCTACCAAGCATCAAGGACCTGAGGAGCTTTTCAGGTTCTCAATCATGGACTTCCCTCAGTGTACGTAACTACTAGCATAATCATGCAACTATATCAAGTTCTTTTGCCACATTGTTCTTGCCTAACTAAAGCCCCATACGAATAGACTTTTCAGTTCAGTCTATTCCAAGTGTGATTTCCATTATTGTACTGTTTCTGCTCAATAAATGTACAATCCCACTGATGTAACTTTAATGTGTACTTTCTACTCAATTACTCGACATTTCAGGGCATAGATTCTTCTGCACTTCTCTGATTAGAATCACGTTGATTTCTGAACTTGCGTAGTTTTATTCTGTTTACTCACTTTGCTAGCGACTAAGTACATGTAATTAAATTCTAGTTCATCCTCTCCTATCAATAATACTTACAGCTTATCATTACCGTTTGCTAAGTGCTACTTTACTTGAGATCCCCGAGATTCTGACATGGGTAGTCTACAGTTGACACCCCAAATTCGAACAAGAAATTCAATAAATTTTCGTAAAATGGCCGAGTGTGATAGTACATTTAGGCAAAGTATCCATGACCAACGCGAGTAATGAAACTACTGACCAAAACACTCAATTTGCTGGTGCTGTGAGGATTTTGAACTGACTTGATCTCTTTTGCCTTTTTTTCAGTCAAATGACACTTGTATACAGAACTTCATTTCAAAACATCCAACCACTGTTGGATTCAAAAACGGTAAAAAATACTAGTAATTTGAGTATCAAGGCAAGAAGATGTAATAAATAAATTTTTACCTTTGCATATATTCACGATATTATCAATTCATTTCCCAACCTGAAGTTTTAAAACTGAGTTTTACTGTTGCAAGATGTGCCTCTTTTGTTGGATGGGGGAAAGCTTTTGTCTAATCTAGTTTTACTTTACATGTATGTTCAATGCTTAAAACTTACAAGAATAGGAGTCATTGACATCAAGCATTTGGAACATGAAGTTGTATACGGTTCAATTTTGATGAAGTTTAATAAATAATTATCCCTTATACTAAGCAAGATGTAAAAAGAAATACAATTTGCCGACTTAAATACCAAGACAGTTAAGACAGTACACCTTAGACGAAATTATATGTCTTGTTTTTGTTGCCTTAGTCCTTGGTTTGTCATATTCTAAGTGAATTGTATCTTCACATGTATATCTCTGCCGTTTATTGCGACCTGACTCGGTAGAAATAAACCTTCAAATTATAATCCCGACCTATAAATGGAAGTGAACGGAACAGAGAATTTGAAAATCTTGAAAGCCTTTGAAATATTGAACACATCACATGCAGATTGGGCAAAAAATACAAAAACAGTTGAAAAGACTCGGAATCACTCTTCTTTTTCTGTTTATTCTTACAACCATATTTCGGCTTAGCATGACAATGATCTACAACTCGTCCTAAAGCAACTAGTAGCAATGTAGCATATTTCGGCTAGCATGAAGGTGAACTACAACTCACCCCCATAAAATGACACCAACAGTCATAAGTTTTTGCATTATACAAAATATGTCCATACGTATAACCACTTTGTGGCAAGACAAGCAAATATATCTTATACATATACGGAGTGTATATCTATTATAAACGAAACTGCAAGAGAATAAGAACAATATTACCGAGTGTAGACTGAGTCGCGAACTATGTCGCTTTCTTTAGAACATTCACGTCACTGCCTATAGAGATGTACAAGCCGTCACAAAACACCGGATACTCCCTAGGATAAAACAACCTCTCAAGTAAAGTACCGATGGATTTGCAAATAAAGATATATGGAGGTTAAAGCATTAAATCAGAATCAAAACTGATACGTTTTATCATTTAAGAGGAAGTTACAGTTTAAGAAAATAAAGACTCTTAATTAACTTAACCATTAATCACATAAAAATTGTTCTTTAAATCACGACTTAAAACGGTCTAAAAAATAACAAGTATACCATGTTCACTCAATTAAAACCTAAGTAAGTGAACAAACCTCTATATAAACAGGTCATATTTCTCTTATTCCACCAATGTGAGACTCTTTGTTTTTATTAACTACAAACTTTCAACATAAGCTCCAACAATATCTATATATATAAATGGGACAGTAGTGTTAGCTGAAGATGAGAAGGTCCTGAGGGGGAAAATGCCAAAGTGAGTACCTTATCTCTTGTTTTGGTTTTTTCTCCAAAAATTTGTTATATCTTGAACTCTTGATATATTTCGCAATCCAAGGTTAGGACTAAGGACTAAGGACTAAGGAGGTAGCCTTTGTCTTCTGTTTCTCTTGTATCATTAGAAACACCAATAACTCTTTTGTTCACCTCACCAAACTCATTTTCATGGCCAATGTCACTCCCAACCATGAACTATATGACCGATCCAAAGAGGTTGAAGAATTTCAAAAAACAATGGCCGGAGTCAAAGGGCTTATGGACTCTGGTATTTCCAACATACCCCGTTTCTTCATCCACCCACCAGAAAACCTTTTATCAATCCAAGATTCTTCCCTTTCGGTTGAGTTTCCGGTGATAGACTTTGGTGATGGTGGGTGTAGGGAAAACTCAAAGATAGTGGATGAAATACGCGAGGCTTCCCAAACATGGGGGTTTTTCCAGCTCATTAACCATGGAATCTCGTTAGAAGTCATGGAGGAAGCTTTGGAAGGAATTCAAAGGTTTCACGAACAGCCCACATTCGATAAGAAAAGGTTCTATACACACGGTTTAGAGCACAAGGTGAGGTACTACAGTAATAAAGATCTCTTGGCATCGAGTGCTGCTTTTTGGAGGGATTCAATAAGTTTTGAGTACCAGGATGGCGATCTGAACCCTGAAGAAGTTCCTCTTGTCTGCAGGTTTATACTGTCTCTTCTCTTTATGTCATGTATACTACTAATAATGAAAAGGGAAATAAATCTCTAGGGCCAGAGGCTCATCCTTAACTAGGTCATCAACAAGACTCGTGTTTTTACTAATATCTTCTGTTAATATATTCTGCATTTCCTACCTCCACCACGACTTAACACCGTACAAGGAGTCGTGTATAGACACAAACAACGCACTAGTCCAAAACAACCTGACCATACATGATGTTTTACCATCAATTTTTGTTTAGTTCTTAGGATAATATAATGAAACTGGGAGGAACTCAATGACTAACACCTTTGTCTAGTCCAAACTATATAGCTTCAGACTGAATTTTCACAAGACTGAGAGCTTATAGACGATAATCTTTACAACCACATCTGTTCGACTCATATTAACAGTAGGGAAAACTGCTCTGAGCAATTTTGCAGGGAAGCAATAACCAAGTATATGGAAAATATTCTAAGCCTGAAGAAAAAGCTCTCTGAAATTCTTTCAGTGGCTCTAGGACTTCAGGAGGAGTACTTAGCCAAGATTGAATGTATGGAAACAATAACTTTGGTGTGCCACTACTATCCTGCATGCCCAGAACCACACCTAACCTTAGGTGCACCACAGCATTGCGATCCATCTTTCATGACAATTCTCCTGCAAGACAACACTGGTGGCCTCCAAGTCTTCCATCAAGATCAGTGGATTGATGTTCAGCCAAGGTCAGGAGCTTTGGTAATTCATCTCGGGGATATGATGCAGGTTGGTATGGTAAATAATGGTTCTCAGTTGTTAATACACCTAATATATATAATATTTAAAAGTGTAATTTTCATTCCTATACCCCTAAAACTTGGATTATTAATTGCAGTACCATCTAGTTTGAGAATTCCCATTCCACTCCCTGGAATTTTCCATAGACAATAAACTTTGTTTAGAAAATATAGCATAAAGATAAAATTAATTTTCCATTATCCAGAGAATCATCCGCCTAAAAAAAAGGGTAGGCCCAAAAAAAGGGAGAGCTCCATTAAGTCTTTTTTTTTTTTTTTTTTTTTTTTTTTTTTTTTTTTTTTTTGCGTTTGTGCTTATTGTTATAAAAGTTCTGCTGTTTGGCTTCTCTAGAATTCAGACTAAGTTCAAATGTTCGTGACTAATGCAGCTCATCACAAATGCAAAGTTCAGAAGCGTTGAGCACAGAGTACGTCTAAGGAAAAACTGTCCAAGGGTATCAGCTGCATGTTTCTTCTATCCCAGCACCAAGAAGAAACATGAAATATACAGGCCAATAGAGGAGTTTCTATCAGAAAATAATCCACCCTTGTATAGGGGAACAACCGCCATTGAATATCTAGCTTATTTTAGGACCAAAGAGCTTGACAGGCAGTCAGCCCTTCAATATTTTAAGTTAAACTCAAATCTATCAGCATTCAAATGAATGTCCTAGTTTCATTGTCTCTCTTGTTACAATTTCACATCAAGTAAGTGAATTATTAAATAACAGTAGATTTTTAATCAAAAGTGCATAAATTACGGATATTCAGATAAGAGGAAAAAGGATAGAAAGAGCCAAGCAAAAGACATACTGAAATCCACACATTAGATTCATTAACTATAGTTTCAACCTTCAGAAAACTTACAACTTGAAAAAATCACAACAAAAAATGTGAGCAGAAAAGACCCATTTCGACATAATTTCAGGGTTTCTTTTCTCCAACACACTATTAATACTTTTAACGGAGCGTGCAAAAACAAAATACACAAAAATAAGAACACATTTTTAACAAAGAGGTCGTCATAATATATTACAAAGCAACTAAGAGAACTTCAAAGAAAGCGGTGATGCATAAGTTGCTGACAAGCAACAGTCATCAGACAGTAGTTTTGGATTGGAGTAGCTGGACAAGTGACCACAAGACGTCCATCCTATGCAAGTTCCTGTTGCTCTGACTCTGCCATGTCATACATTTAAAGTTGCTCAGCAAATGCAACACAAAATTATACAAAATTTACGTAATTTCATTTCTATGTCTGAAATCATAATGTCTATAACGGAAAACGTTTTTCTGTATTTTTATATCTTCTATATTTATATATCTAATGTAACAATAACTATATATAATATAACAATACCTATAAATGAGATCTCAATATCTTGATATATATCAAGTATAAATTAAAAAAGCATCATTCAAGAATATATATATATATATATATATATATATATATATATATATATATATATATATATATATATATATATAAAGAGAGTTTATTGAAAAAGACAAGCCAACTATGAAAAATATATAATCAAGAGAGCAACTCTTAGATAGTATAAGCTTTTGTCAGGCAACAGGCCAAAGGCAGAAGAAATTGGATAGTAACAAGCCAACAATGCTAGAGATACATGAATATTAAGCATGTTAACAACAAGGGAACAAACAGAATAGCCCCCATCTGAACAGGGTAAATTAGAAAATAGATTAAAGAATACAAAGAGACCTACTCAATCTCAGCAATCATTAAAATTGTGCTTTAAGAAACTCACTTTGTGCTGTTAGAAAATCACATGAAAAGTTGTAAGTTAGGCCTGCGTCAAATGTTTGGTTTTCCCAAGGGGATTCTTTGACTTGGTTGTATAAAATTCTTTGAGCAAAAAAAATGTTTCACCTTGTTCGCGAAAGGAAAAAAAAAAAACCTAACATAAAGTAGCTGTCAAGATATAATTATTAAATAACATCTCCAGATTTTACCTCAACCACAAAACGCATCCATGTTTTGTCTCCGTGATTATCGGTCATGCCTTTCAGAATAGTCAGCCCCAAGCTTCTAATAGCTTCTGCTATCTCCAGAAAATGGTCACAATCCTCACATAACATCTGTAAAATACAAAATGTTCAGAGTAGGCACAAAAAAAAAAATCAATGAGTTACTATGCCATTAAACAACTCCCTAAAAACTTTTTATTTGATTAATGGAGCAATATAAACACAAACCTCTATTAGCATTTGCCCGTTCATGCTGAGATTTTCTACCACAATCGGGCAAATTTTCATATGACCTCCAACCTCCACGGCCCAGCTTGAACCTTGCTCATAACCAGATCCTAAAACTCCCATTTCATTACTGCAACCCTACACATTCAAATACATGGAGTAAAGTTCAAAAATTTAAGAATACAGAAGAATTAACACCACATACAGTATCTTTTCAGAAGATTTAGTTAAATCATGGATTAAAGAGAATATCTTCTGATTAAGCAACTAAACAATTGATGGAGGAAGAAGATGATTAAAAGTGAGGAATTTTTCAGAGGTCATGCTAGTTTGTTCTTACCTTAGATTTAACACAAGTAATGAGCTTGTCAGAATGCTTAGTGACACTCTGCATGAAAACCATATGCTTGATTGTTCGCTCCAGCAGTGAATCAATGCTACACTGCAAAATTATAAGAGATCATCTCAATATACTCCGCATACAATATACTCCGTATAGTTTAAAGTTCCATACAAAGCACACATTTTTTTCATAATTGTACAGAAGGAAACATACCTTTGACCCATTGGGCACAAGCTCCCTGAGCTCTTTAATTCGATCTTGAATAAGCTGCCTATCCCTAGGCCGAGGACGAGAACTTTCACCTGGTCTTGCTCTCTTCTTGTTAGTCTTACTCAGTTCAACTGTCCTCGTCAATGGCTCTCTGTACGAACTAGTTGAAGACCTAATGCTATAGGATTCTGAAGAGTTTAAGCAGTTCTGTGTACTTTCCTCTAGAAGTGATGAGCAGTCAATAGAATAATATGATGATGAACCAATTGTATGGCTAGTATTAATAGAAGGCTCTGGCCTTTTTTCAGTTGTTAGCATAGATTCGGACGTAGAAAGTGACTTTGCAGTCTTAAAAGCGGCATCCTTGCGGCAAAAGTTAGCTACAACAGCTTCTAAAAGATGATCTGTCCCAGAATCTGTTGTAAGTAGGCTGCTTTCCGTGGCCACTGGCATAAGAGAAGCAAGTCTTTCTTCAGGATTCTCAGATTCCAAAGGCCAGGGGTAGCACTGTTTTAGAAAAGCAGGCCCCAAGGCTTCATGTAACTCTGTTCCAGCAGAGAATGTGACAGATGACTGAAAATTATCGATATCATCCAGGCAACTGAACTCTGGTTGGTCCTCCAAATTATATTCCATCTTTAGTTTTCCCAATGGATCTGAAGCAAACAGTTTTTGAACTTTTTCTTCAAAAGGATGGCCCATGCCATCTAATTGGACTCTGGTTTTTCCAGATGAAATTTTAACATCATACAAAGAGCTATTTTCAGTAAGGCAGCTTTGCGAGGATGCGCAAATTTGTCGTTCAGCACTAGTAATACCATTTTGGATCTTATTACTGCTACCTCCGCAATTCACATCATTGAGCAGATCAGTAGATTGCTGATTCTCAGATACTGATTGAATAAGTTCAGTTTTCCTCATCAATTCCGTTGCCTCACTGAGATTTACCCCAGACAATGAACCCCCAAAAGAATCAACAAGGTACCTCCTGGGAGAATGAATATCAAGGGAACTGGATGAAGTGTTCCTTTTATGCGTAGTTTTATCAAGAACAAGTAGGCCCTCTTGAAGGACATCAGGACCAACAATTTTCATAGGTATATCTGACTGTAAATGAAATAGATCAGTTTTAAGATGTGTAAAGAGGATGTATGTAATAGACGGAGAAGAGGGAATAGAACCTCATACCATCTGCAACACATTCTGCAGACTGCTTTGCATTGGAGTCTGGATATCACTTGCTGGCTCTTGAAGAGAAGAAAATACATATCTAATATGATTCAGCAACTGCAAATTTTCATTGACCTACATTCAAAATGAACCAAAGATTAGAACAACATACAATGTCATCCAAGAACCAGACATCTTCATCATAACAAACTAAAAGACCAGACAAGTAAGACCAAGGTACAAATCAAATTATACCAGTTAGCATAGCTTCCTGTCTTCCCAGGAAGACCAAACCCCTCACTTATGAACAGTGACTATTATAAATATCAAACATGATAAGTTCAATTGCTACTTCTAAATGACTAAGCAATTACAACGTGCCTTGCTAATTTCCATATTTTGTCAGCTAATATATTTATGACAATGCTACTGCCATCATTTCTTGATACTTAATGTTACTTTTGCACAAGGGTAAAGGTTCTAGAAGTACATCCGGATGTACTGTACACAAGGACCAATTTATTCAAACTTTTCTTTCTACCTGCCGCTCAATAGGAGGCAGATCGGTGCAATTGCGAACGTAAGGCTTTCATTGAGACTCTAATGATAGGGAGGATGGAGAACCAAGTTTCACTTTCCCACAAGATACACCCTAAAACATCAATTATCTAGCAACAATGAACAAGCCAAGTTCTACCATTAAAGATGCTTGGGGTATACAAGTTTTGCTAACTGACAAATTTCCATGAAGATGCTAGGAAGATCTGAGTATAAGGAATGGAAACAGGGTCTTGTCGTTTGCTTATAGCATCATCTGCATTATGTCAGCTGTCATAACATCTAGTGTTGAGATGGAACAAGTAAACATTAACAGAAACATTGAACTCACTAGTTGGCCAATAATATTAATAGATACTCAGCAACTATTACAGTAAAACAAAAATAATAACACATTCTACAACTACAAGGCCTTGGAAATCTGTTTTCTATTAGAATGGAATGACCTCTAAGAGAGTTTAGAATCAATAACTTACCTTATTCAAGGAGCCAAGCTGCACAACTCCCAGTGGACTAACAGGTACGACAAGAATGGTCTGCAAAAGAGTGAAGTTCAAAATGAGTGAAAATGTCAAATCCATATATTAAAGAGACTTGCACATTAGAATATCATAGGCCACTAATCAAAGAACCAAGTTCATTCCCAATGTAATACAGAATAGCCTCATAGAGGAGGCATACCTTGATTCCAGCTGCAAACTGAGCTTGCCATTCATCACAGAGCTGGGATCAGAAACACATATACAAAAGGAAATAAGGGATAATAAAGATACAATAGAAACTAACAAAACTATACTAGCATTCATGAGTGGCAACACACCTCCAGTGGCTCACAAGAACTCATTTCCTGTTCACCAGCAAAAATCCAACGATGCTTCCCTGTCACAGCCACCTGGCCAACAACCCTGTTCAAGAATTTTTGTTAAAATAACACTTTAAAGGGAAACTTTCCAACAACCCTTACAAGAGACCATTGATTTGGCCCACTGTGAAGAAACGTTGCAAATGGTTATAACTGGCAAAACTTACCCTTCCCCAAGAGAGTATACATGGTAAGACATCTTTGCCACGGCCAGACCAACAGGATCATGTGCAACATGCCCATCATAGAAGCTTTCAAGTGCTGCACCAAAGCTTTTACTCTCCGAAGAATCAAAATTAAAATGATTATTGTAGAAAGCATCTTCCCAAGTCAGTAACCTAAAAATTTCACAGAAAGGAATTCAATTCAAAAACCTGTTATAATGTCTACATACAAGGATTGTTGTGTGCAAATGGGTGTCTAGGGGAAGGATATGGAAACAAGGCCTTATCTGCTACAAGCAAAACTAGAACGTAAGATTCACTGTGACACTTTTTTAAATAGTAAAATTGTAACACTTTGAAAAACCAAAGATGCATGAATATGAACATCTTACCCATAACATTTAAATATTATTGTCAGAACGTAATTTTGTCAAATGTTCTATAGACACAAGCATGTACAAACCCAAGCTGCAACAGACTTCAAAACAAAGGGAAACTTTAAAAAAGAATATTTTGTGACTTCCACATCGAAGACTTTACGGTTGAACCTAGATAGATTATGACTTTATTGCCAAATTAGGTAGTAACATCAAATAATTTTTTTCTACTGTGAAATTGTACCACTTCAGTTCAAAGAAGTGTGAAAATAAAAGTCTTACATATGACATAACATGCGTCAACCTATTTTACCAAATCTTCTACATATACATACAATGAAACCAAGTTAAACTAGCAACAGGAACTCAAAGAAAATGACCACTCTTGAACAAAAATTTCATTCTTTCATAAGCGTTTTGAGGTGAAATTATTCTATAAAAACAGAAACTATTTTCTAATTTATCCAACTGCGTTCTGTGGGGAGGTAATAAGGAATAGTGTGTGACCATGTCTCAAATGCCACCTAAAATTGCCAATAATGCATCTTACATAGTACAATATCAGCCCTTGGGTAAGAAGATAAGTTTGAGACAGTAGTTAAATAGTATGGTAAACTTTAAATAAGGAGTATAGCACAAAATCAATAACAAAAGTAAAACTTACATTCGAGCACGATGTTTGAGCTTCCAAAATACCGCGTAATTCCACTCAGTATTCCAACATAGGCTCCGAAGCAACTGCTGCAAGTGAGTAGCCATCTTTCTACTCACCAGCAAATCTAAACTCTAAACCCCCTCCCACCCCAACTAAGAACACGCTGAACTCGGGATTGTTAGTTAAAAATGTCAATTTGCCACACAAAATCAACCTAAATTGCCTCGATTCTCTAATCTAACTTCCTCTATATGAACCTCTTCCTGCCTGTTTCCTCCTCAACCCTGCTCGCCGCGTTATTGGCGGTCCAACAGTTGGTAGCAGCAAGCAATCTCTCCCCATTGGACTTAAGAACGACCCTAACACAGAACCTAGTAGCCGTCCCCAATCAAACTACCTTCAAATCAGCTCAAATACTCAAAGATTTTACAAAACTAATCATACCCACATCACAATTCATCCAATAGACAACTTCCCTTAAACAATATGCCATCATACTCAACAATTAACAAAATAGGTATCACTAAAATTCACAAAAAAGATCCAAACTTTACTCCAATACTCATGAATTCTTGTTGTTTAACTAATATCAGACGACATTGTTAGCTAAAACAATGAATCAATTGATGCAGAATTGTACAAAACACAACTGCAATGTGCAATTTCTCAACAAAAATCAAAGATTGAAGCTTAAAATCAAGAAAAGGGAGTAAATTTCAGCTGCAAAACGAGATGGGTCTTTCTAACTAACGAAGCTGTAAAATTTAAATGTAAAGTTTTGAACTTTATGTGAAACTGAGCTCAAAGCTTGAGACTTTCTGCTACTGCAAGTTCCTCTGCAAGAACGAGAAGCTCAACCCTGAGAAAATCAATCAATTCCATCACCTCCCACCCTTTAAGAGGGAGAAGAATTCCCAAAAAGTAGAGTGAGAAAGTGACACCTCCAATTTTATTTTATTTTTAGTAAAAACATAACCACTAAATTAGAGCCAAAATGTGATCTTTAGCCCCCTTTTGTGTGAAAATCATTAAAATACAAAATAAAAATAGAGGAGCTTTTTGAAACTGCTCTGTTTTTATTTTTTCCTTGCTTTTGTGTGAGCAATGTGAAGTAGCAAGTCTAACCTACGCCGCAAGTACCACTGCGCACCCTCTCCACTACCTTATCCTACGCACCATGCGCACTCTAGACCCATACCCTTTGCCAAAAACATGAGCACTCGTTTGTTTACTATACCCGAATAGTAATTTCAGTAGCAACAACCCACAATTGAGTAGAGAGAGAGATTGAGATTTTAGACCAAATTGCAAAAATATGTGGACTAGAAAATTATTGGTTTTGGGAAGTGGGTAGTGGAAAAATGTTGGGTGTTTAATAAAAATGAAATCCAAGAAGCAATTGAGTAGTAGGTCATAAGAGAAGTGATTCAATGGCCAACAACATGATGCTAAGGAGAGGAATTGCTCCCATCACTATTTTTACACATCTTAAAATCTAACTTTTTAACCCCATTTTCTCACTAAAAAGAGCTTTTTTCCTCCATGATTTTACTGCTAAAAGTTGTGACACCCACCCACCTTAAAACCCTTTGTCCTTATCTTTTTAATATATGATTTTTATGAGCATTTATTTGCCTTTTGCTTTGGATTATTGTGAGGTTTGTAGCATTGAGAAAATCTTATTAATTAGCATGGTGGTATGTAGGAGGCTTATCTATAAGAATTGAATGTTTGTTAGTTTGTACCATACGTTGTATTAAAAGTCACCCACAAATACTAATCTAGTTCCTATCAACTTACTGTTCTCAAATAGTAGATTTCTTTTCCATTATATATCCATTGTATTGAATGGGCCAAACTCATTATCTAGTCAAATTATCCATATAATTCCTACTATGTACATCCTTTTCTATTATCCTCTTAACTAACAAACTTTTGTCTTATTAATGATTATATATTCCAACATTGAATAAAATTTAACCACAACGTGGAATATAAATCATTCCCAATTAATGTCGTGGAAGGATATTTTTCAAATATGGGTATAATCTTAAAAGATTATTGATAACTATCTATTCTTTAAAAGTCGCATCCCCTATGATAATTTATTAAGGGGTGTTTGGTTCAACATTTTAGAATGGATTTTGAATCCATACCTTAGTTGGGACAGTTTGGATAAGCATTTTTGAATAAAATTATATACCCAAGAATTCTATCTCTTCTAATCCCTTGAAATTCCATATCCACCCTAAGCATAAAGATTCATAATTCATTATTCTTTCTATATTATCAAACCCTTTATACCGCCAAATAATTTTAAAGTGGTATGACTATTTGAATTCATATCTTCAAGGAATAGATTTTCATACCATTCAATTCCTAAATGGCGAACCAAACGAATCCTAAATTTCACCTCGGTAAATGAAACAGCCTCATTGGTCTAACATGTTGTATTAGACCTTGTCTAGCAAATAGGTCAAATACTTATAGAATATTTTGGTAGAGCATAGATTTGTAAAGCAAAATGGTTATATTGTGTCAGATGGAAGCAAAAAAAAAAGTTGAAATCAAAGATAGAAACATCTATTTCCATTGTCATACGCTCACGCACATGCGTAAGTGATACTTATGGAAGCTGATGGATATGGCCAATGCAATACAATAGTATCCACGGAAGGTGGCAATGATACAATAGATGACTGATGAATATGTTGAGGCAATGGAACAGTAACATGATGGATAAAGGGCTATGTATGGAATGGAAATGATGGAAATATAAGGAAGTTCACACCTCCTCCAGCCCAAAGAACTTGGACAAGAATGAGGCTTAACCACACCAGTGGATATCCAATAACAAAAGGGAATCCACAAGGAGATCGGTTAAGAGAATACACCAAGAACAAAGGAAAGGAAGAGGAATTTTTATATATGTCGAGTTGCCTCTTACAACCAAAAACTAACCTTATATAATGGCCAGATAACATCACATGGCTATAACAACTTAACTGAAAAAGGAATAATGCATAAATACAGAGAATCCGTTACAATGTTTATTCTCATTCTAGAACTTTGTTGCCACCTCAGCCACATGGTTCAGTAGTGAAATGGCACATTGTAATCCTTAATTTCCTGTTATCACGTGCAACCCAACATGCTGGCTAGTATCCGCATTAATACTCCTTCCTTAAGATGATCCCTGACCCCAAGGATCAAAGTCAGGATACCTTTGCTCGATGCTGATAGCATTCTCCCATGTAGCATCCTCTGGCGTTGTATTTGACCACTAAATCATCCACTCTACTATGACATGATTGTTCTTTTTAACACCTCTTTTTCTGATGAGTGCTACTAGATATTTGTCAACGTCAGATTCTGGTGGAATCAATGAAGAAAGGATCAATTAGGGGTGGAAGGGGACCATGATATGCCTTGAGCTGAGACACATGGAAAGTATTGTGAATCTTAGATGATGGAGGAAGCTGCTAGGTTTAAGCAACATTTCCTATATTTTTGGTAGCTTGGTAGGGCCCAAAATATCTCATAGCCATCTTTTTATTAGTTCTATTCTCCACTGGTTGCTTCCTATAAGGTTGTAGCTTCAAGTAGACCCAAGCTCCTACATCAAAGCTCCTATCACTTTGATGCTTATCTGCCATTTTCTTCATCTTATTTTGAGCAATCATGAGATGTTCTTCAAGGAGTTGGGTAGTTGTTTCTCTGTTGCACGGACTTTGATCCACACTATCCACCTTTCTTATCCCCATTAAATATGGAACATGAATTGGAGGAGGTTGCCCGTATAACACCTCATAAGGTGTCATTTTGATAGCTGATTGAAAGTTGGTGTTGTACTAGAATTCGGCTAATGATAGCCATCTTTCCCATTCCTGTGGTATATCTCCACTCATTCATCTAAGATATGTTTCCAAACATCGATTGAGCACCTCACTTTGTCTATCCATCTGAGGGTGTTATGCTGTTGACAGCTTGTGTTGGATGCCACAACTACTTATTAACTCTGTCTAAAACTGACTAATAAAGATTTGATCCATGTCTGATATGATGGATTAAGGAAAACCATGTAACTTATAAAAATTATCCATGTATGCTTGTGCCACCTTCACAACAGTGAAAGGGTGTGATAAAGCAATAAAGTGACCATACTTACTTAATCTGTCTACGACCACCAGAATAGCTTGTTTTCCAAGGAAATTAGGCAAGCCCTCGATAAAGTCCATAGTAATATCTTCCCACACCCTTGTTGGTATAAGAATAGGTTGTAACAAACCTGGTGATGCTTTGTTATCATACTTACTCTTCTGACAGACAATATAACCTTTAATATATATTGCAATGCTCTTCCTTAAGACAGCCCAATAAAACAGAGTTTTTACCCTCCTAAACATGGCCTCTACCCCAAAATGTCCTCCTACAGCCGACTAGCCGAGCTATGCAACCAATCAAGAATATTTCCCTTTAACTTTGCATTATCCCTAATTACCAACTTGCTCTTCTTCCTCAGTTGCTCATTGCTCTAGGTATATTTCTTGTGTGAATTTGGATCATCTTTTAGCTCCCTTATAATCTTTTGTAGGTTAGGATCTCTGTCCCAAACCTCTTGGATTTCTTCGAATAATGTGGAGTGGAGAGATGTCACCATCATCTGCATGGGTTGGTGTTCAGGGACCCTAGAAAAAGCATCAGCTGCTTTGTTTTCTCTCCCTCATTTGTATTCAGTGATGTAGTCAAAGCCAGCCAACTTAGCTAACCACTTTTGTTGAAAAGATGTCATCACCTTGTGTTCTACAAGGTATTATAAACTTTATTTCTGTCAGATAAGGCTTTACTCATATAAGCCCCCGGGTGTCCTTGCATGAGGACTACCCCCAGACCTTTGCCTGATGTGTTTGTTTTGATAACGAATGGCTTCTAGAAATTAGGGAGTGCTAAGACTAGTGGAGAAGTCATTACCCTTTTAAGTTCAACAAATGCCACTGATGCTTCCTCATTCCAATGGAAAGAGTCCTTTCTGGGCAAGGTTGTTAGAGGGTAACATATCTTCCTATAGTCCCTGATGAAGCACCTGTAGTAACCTGTGAGTCCCAAAAAACCCCTAGAGTTGCTTGAGTGTTCTTGGTTGAGGCTAGTCCATGACTGACTTAATCTTTTCTTGTTCTGTTAGAACTTCTTCTGAGGATATTATATGACCCAGATACACTATCTCAGATGATCCAAAAAGAGCATTTTTTTCATGTTAGCCTTCAACATGTTTGTCCTTATCAAATCCAGCACTACCTGCAAATGTTGCAAATGTTTCACCCAAGTGGGACTGTAAATCAAAATATCATAAAAAACAAGAATAAATTTCCTCGAACACACTTTAAAAGACCAAATTCATCAATGCTTGGAATGTGGAGGGAGCATTGGTTAGCCCAAAAGGCATAACCAAATACCCAAATACCCAAAGTGCGTTTTAAAGGAAGTTTTATGGATATCTTGAGGATGCATACAAATCTAATGATATCCAAATTTAAGATCAATCTTCGAGAAATACTTAGTGCCATTCAACTCATCCAACAACTCTTCTATCACTGGTATAGGGAACTTATCCCGGATTGTATCCTTATTAAGAGCTCAGTAATCGACCCACATTCTCCACCCCTATCTTTTTTTTAACCAATGCTACCAGAGCTGCATAAGGACTATTATTGTCACAAATTATGCCCTGCTCATATAGCTCATGAATCAATTCTTGAATCACTGTTTTCTGATTAACAGAGTGCCTATAAGGCCTTATATTGATTGCATTAGTACCTTCTTAGAGTGGAATTCGATGATCAAAAGGTCCTCTGACAAGTGGAAGACCTTTAGGCTCAAGGAACACTTCTACATACATCTCAAGTAGGGCGTTTATCTCTAGGTTAACATGGTTTTGTTCTTGGGACTCCACGCTGGAACTTCTCAGTTTCTCCCCCCCCCCCCCCCCCCCCCCCCCATGGCATCACCTGCATCATGGCTAACTCTCTAGTACCCATAGCAACTTTAAACAACTGCTGAGGATGAATCTCCCTAAGCCCCTTAGTCTTTGCCCACCTCAGCTTAAATTTCTTTCCTCCCAGCTTAAATTCCATAACTATATTCTTAAAGTCCCATTATATAGGATCAAAGTGGAAAAACACTAAAACCCTTAAAGCATATCACTTCCACTTAATGGTATAAGAAGGAAATCTTTTGTGAATTGATACCCCTGCATTCTCCATTCAAAACTTCTAACCACCTTATCACACTTAGTATGTCCTCCATCTGCTACCTTCACTAACATTGGTGTCACCTCTTCTACCTTACAATGAAGCTTAAGGGTTGTGTATGTATCCACAAAGTTGATAGTATTATCAGTATCCAAGAGGATATATAATGCCTTCTTACCATAGGAACCTCTCAACTTTATGGTTTAAAAATTACAATGCCCCTCAATAGCTTGCAATGAAATCTGAGTAAACAAGGACTCCTCAGTATTTTCCTCCTGATCACCTACTTGTTGTTCTTCATTTTCTACTTCTATATGGAAGAGCCTTAGTCTCCTTCCCCTACAGTTATGTCCTGCTTCAAATTTGGCATCACACCAAAAACAAAGACCCGTAGCTCTTTTTTCATTCATCTCAGCTATAGATAAATTTCTTCGATTTGAGTTAGGTTTATTTGGAATCTGGTGGTAGTTTTGTAGGGTTCTAGGTGTTGGCATTAAGGGTGGTGTGTTTCTTGTAAATATTTTGTTGATTTTTAGGCTTTTTGGGAAGCTTCTTGGAGTTTAGCGAGGCAGTGAGCTTGTTGGATAGTAGATGGTTGAAACATCCTTACAAAGAGCTGAGTCTCATCCTCCATTCCCCCTAGATAGCAGCTCAGAAGATACTCATCATGCATATTTAATTGACTGGTAATTTCATCAAAGGCATCATGATAATCTTGATACTACCTGTCTGTTTGTGAGCTTTGAATTCTGCCATAGGATCATCATATGCATTGCCAAACCTGCCTATCAACTGTTGCACATATTGCTCCCAAGAATAAAAGTTTATGTCCTTAGCATATGCCTAGTGCCACAATAAAGCTTTCCCCTCAAGATGTATAGCAGCTAATTTAATTTTTTGATCAACAGGCACCTTATCCAGGTCAAAGAACTGATTACCCCGATACAACCATGATTTCAAATCGTCCCCTTTAAACCTTGGGAATTCTATTTTTGTGAGTCGTGTGGAATACAAGCTACTACTACCATTATCATATTTATCCATTATGTTCCCAGAATTACTACCCTGTTCATTCCCATTGATGATTTTACCCAACTATAAGATCATTCAAGTCAGCTATGGATTTTAGTATTTTGAACGATATTTTTGCTATTATCCTTACAAGACTCCATTATCTCCTTATTTTGGGCTTCTAGCAAATTTTTGAATGTTACCTCCATTTTCTGTAAGTCGGTTTAGGTCACGGGCTCTCCTTCTTCAGACTTCTCGGAGTTCTTGCGAGGTGGCATCGTGCTCTGAGGATGAGCTGATTCTGATACCAATGATGCGTATAGAAGCTGATGGATATGGCCAATGCAATACAATAGTAACCAGGAAAGGTGGAAATGATACAATGGATGACTGATGAATATGCTGAGGCAATTGAACAGTAACGTGATGGACAAAGGGCTATGTATGGAATTGAAATGATGGAAATGTAAGGAAGTTCACACCTCCTCCAGTCCAAAGAACCCGGACAAGGACGAGGCTTAACCACACTAGTGGATATCCAATAACAGAAGGGAATCCCCAAGGAGATCAGTTAAAAGAATTCACCAAGAACAGAAGAAAGGAAGAGGAATTTTTATATATGTCGAGTTCCCTCTTACAACCAAAAACCGACCTTATATTATGTCCAAATAACATCACATGGCTATAACAACTTAACTAAAAAAGGAATAATGCGTAAATACAAAGAATCCATTACAATGTTTATTCTCATTCTAGAACTTTGTTGCCACCTCAGCCATATGGTTTTGTAGTGAAATGTTGTATTGTAATCCTTCATTCCTGTTATCACGTGCAACCCCGCATGCTGGCTAGTATCCGCATCAATAAGTTTTTAGTAAGATTAGTGAAATCTACAATTTAGAGTTAAAGTTACTCTTTTCTCTTAGAATCTATCGTCTTTACATTTCAATTGGATTTCTCTCAAAATAACTATTGCACAAGCATGTCAAACTCTTGCATGCATACAAACTATAGTTTTTGGTTCACATGCATGTATAGCTGGAAATTCGGGTGCTCCAGTCGGGTGCGGATCAGGTCATGTCGGGTTTCAGATCATATTTGGGTCGGGTTATATAAAGTCAAGTCTTTATTGGATCAAGTTCGGACTCAGCTTGGGTTTAGCTCGGATCAAATCATGTCGGATTATTTACTTTTTTGGGTACAAGTCGGGTTCGATTCGGCCTATTCAGGTTCGGTTCAATTTTGGGTTCGGGTTATACTAAGTCGGGTTTTAGTCGGGTTTGTGGTGGGTAATATCAAGTATAGGTCATAAGGTCGGATAATATCGAATTGAATAATTATCAAGTTGGATAGTACATAGATTGATTCAATATTGGAGACGTTTAATCAATTATTTTGGGTTCAAGTCTGATTTTGGTCTTATAACTAACACGATGAAACATTAAGTTTCAGAAGAAATTCTATCCCTCACAAAAATAATAAAACATTACAAAATATTCATTCAAAGTAGATCAAATAATTATTATGTGGGATGTTATATTATGTAAGTCAAATTTGGGTACTTCATAAAAAGCAGCTTAATCTTTCTTGGAAAAAATAAATTAGAGAAAGCATGTACATCTAATAATCCGAATCATACTTGAGAGTCAGTTGAAAGTCATTACAATGAATTATTTGACCTATCATACACTTTTTGTTATGTATATTTTTGAAAGTAAAATTCAACAAATATAATGCAATTTCTCCAAAATCAGGTTATAAGTTATTATGACTTTAGTCAATAATGGGTTAGATCAACAACAAATCAAAATAAAACGGGTACATGGGTCACAATAAGCCAGGTTTATAACATGTTATCTTAGGTTATAATCTGTTTCGGTTATAATCAGGTCGGGTATCATTTGGGGTTTGCTTCATTGTCAAGTTGGTTTTAGTCGGTTATCGGTTTATATTGGGTCAGGTGCAGGTTTAGGTTCGGGTCAAATAATATAAGATAAAGTCGATTGTCGGTTAATATCAAATCGGGTTCCATGTTGCCAATTTCACATTTGAAACAGGTACATATCATATTCAAATAGTTACAAGTTCGGGTCGGTAGCTTGGATCGGGTGTGGGTTAATCGTATGGTATAGTCGTGACTCGTGACACTTGTTAGTGTTTGAAGTTTTCAACTAATATAGATATTGTTTTTTTAGTTTTAACTTTATAATTTTTCTTCCCAGGTAACATACGTAACTATACAAGGATGTATATATTACGTAATATATGAAAATTGTATAGCAGTATATCATAAACCAAAACTCTAGTACCCTATAATTCGCTGCCTTTCAATTACAATGATGACATTTTAAATTTGAACTATTTCATCAATATTAATTATTATTCATGGCATGGTACATTGAGAGTTTGTGTTCTTGCACCACACCAACTCAACATTATCCTTCCAAGTATAATGATTTCTATGACAGTGGTCTATAGTGATTATTACCATTGATATCTAATCATTTTTCACACTCAGCCTTTTTATTTCCTTTTCTTTCACATATTGTACTGTGCCAGCCAAATTCAATGGTCATATACAAGTAGAAACAACAATAACAGTGATGAAAAAAGTGAAATCATAACAAATAAAAATCAATCATGGTTTATTATCACATAAAAATGTTGCTTAAATCAAGAAGATTCACTTTGTCGGAAGTAGATCAAAATGCGCAATACCTTATTTGTAGGCAAATATCATCACTTGAATCATTTCATTCGTTAAAAAATGTTTCAAGTTCCTTAAGCATGAAATGTACATTATATAAAGGAATTATCGACCATAATTATAGCAAGCTCTCAAACAGCATGCATCGTCGTATTTGGATCATGAACTTGTTTCCCTTACCTAAGCTAGGTCAACTTTAACTTTCTTAAGTACTTTTAATAGTACAACATTAAGCTTTTACTAAGTATGTAGAGAATGTTGATTGTAGTTGTAAAAATGTATCACCTTCAAAACTTGTGTATTTAATTTCATTCATGATAAGAATATATATATATATATATATATATATATATATATATATATATATATATATATATCTCATCCTAGAGTTTAGAGATTAGTAAACTACTAAAAGATAAACTTAACTAATCATAAGAATAATTTTATCCAATATATTCAAGCTTAAATATATCTCGTAATATAGTAGAATGTTTTTTACTTTAATAATTTTAAAGACAAAAGTAAGATTTTGCATACTGAAAACTCAAACAAAAATTCCACCTCCATCAGGAAGTAGTATGTAGAAAATTATAAGAAAAAAAACTCACCAAAGTATTTGTATTGTTTAATATGGAAGGATTTTGTATAATGTGCTTTTACACAACTATTATTATAGATGAAGGTATATATTTTTGTAAAACCATGTCATATTAACTAATTCGAACAAGAACAGTAGATTACTAGCTTTTGAACAGTAGAGTAATAATTAAAGAGATGCCTACTTAATTAAGTCTTTCTAATGACTAATTAATAGAAGTAAAAAGTTGTTTATTATCTATGACGAATATGCAGCTGGTTTATGCAGTGATCAAAATAACCGTGGTACGTCATTAAAATAAGAAGGATACTTAAAATGATAAGGATGAGAAGACATCTTGGCTTTTCATCTCCTAAATCCAACTGATGATATTTTATGTACTCATAGTGACCCTTTTTTAACTCATAGTGACCAAATAATTTTTTCACTTATAATGACTCTTTTTATTATTATAGTTACTCTTTTTATTATTATAATGATTATTTTTAATTGTTATAGTAATCTTTTTTTTACATGACATCTCTAGCGTTGGATCTTATAATTTGAATGGCTAAGATTTCTTCTTATTCTTCTTCTTTCAAACACCCTTGTCATTGGATCCTTCCCATATATATATATATATATATATATATATATATATATATATATATATATATATATATATATATATATATATATATATATAAGTGAACAGGGTGATGATTACAAAGAGACAAATGATAATGATATATCATTCCCCTCTCTGTTTTGTCAACGCTATAGGAAGTACTATTTGGCTATAAGGTGTTCGGATTCTGGTTGGCTTGGTTCACTGTTTCACTTCATGTTCCTAACTATATGAGGTAAGTACTTATGGAATGCTTTGAGACCTACAACATCACGCAATAATATTATTATACATGGTTTCATATTATTTTTAATGTACAAAACATATAATTTAGGAAAAATGAAATGACAAATATAATATTTGAATCTTATTGTTAATAAAGGTCCATCTTCACCACGTATTTTTTTAACAAGCTATTCACGATCAAAACTAGTGCATTTTGGCCTATTGCTTCATTTCATGAAGAATGTAATTTTAGAAAGAAATTGAAAAAGGAAGACTAATTAATATTAATAAGTTAAACTATGCAAAAATAATACTTTAAACATAATGTTCCACAAAGAATCCCGCATGCATGCAGTTGAGGGTTTAGATGTAAAAACAGATTTTTGTAGATATATGCGACCTTAGGTATAACCAGTAAAATCAGGGCAGTGTTGAAACGTACACTTAAAATCAAGTCAGCACCCTTTTGTCGTAGTACTTGTTAATTGTTTTGTAATTCTTTTAGGCTCCCTACTTACTGTTATATAAAGGGAGGGAACCAGAATCCAGAGAAACAGATTTTGCAGCTTAGCTTTTTACTAGCATTGTAATCTAAAGAGATGACTTCTTAGTATTTGTATCAATAAATACTTGTACGTTCCACAAACCCACACTCTCTCTTGTTCGATTTCTTGCTAAAATAGTCAACATAATCAGGCGAGAAAATGGATTACCCAGTAAAAGGAAGGTATACTTTGAATGGATAGTTGAAGTTAGGAGTACCATATGTACAGTATAAATCGCTCTTGCTTATTCTTACACTATGTTTGAATATACTCGTAAACTTCTTCGTACCTATGGCTAGGTTAAGGTCAAAAGGTCTTTTAAAATAGGATTACAGGATAATTAAAATGCTAAATCATGATAATTTAACTTGGTTAAATGTTGTCTAGCAGCGCACCTAAATCATGATAATTAAAATAGGATTCAGTTTGTGTGACTTGTTAGGAATAATTAGGATATTGGCATGGGTTCATACATAGTGGGTTTCTAGGAGAGCACTCGTATTATAAGATCGATAGTACATATCTTATATGTTTAATGTGTGTTAATTAATGTCCATATCAAAAATGATTAAGTGTAACATTTGTATATCATCATATTTCTTCCCTTGTATCGTTTATATAAGTTATAAGAAGAAGTTTTGTCAAAAAAAAAAAAAAAAAAGAAAGAAGTTGATCCCTTAGATTTATGTTCCACTCATTATCATTTTCAAATAATTCGTGATGCTGACATGTAGTCGGAAATGTCTTATGAATCGCATCTTTTGACATGTTCATTCAAGTATCAACTGCCACTTTGCATTGGTGAATGGTGATAGTGTGATACAAAGCATTGAAGGTGTTTTTGTTTACATAAAGTAGCTACTAATGGTGAACCAACCAAATATAGCATTCAGTCGTCTTTGGTTTACCATTCTTGAGTAGTTCAGTCTTGACTTTGAAAGTAAAACTTCCTTTTAAATTTTTCTAAGGAGAGTTTCCAAATTCAAGCTACTTAAATGTCTGGATACTTCAACAATATTTACTGGTTTCGCTTGTTGATTTGTGACGTTTACATATTGAGACACCATATTATAAAGTTTATAATTAAACTTATATTCTCATCTACCTAATGGCTACCCCCATTACATATTCAATCTCCTTCATTTACTCACTATTTTCTTTTTAATATTCTTTTCTCTCTATTTAGTAATTTTTTTTGTTTTTTAATTAACTCATAAAACCATGATAATAAGGGATAATATTTATATTTAATCATTTGTATATTATGAAAAAAATACAAAAATTAATGCTCATATAAATTTATCTTGAAATTTATCTTGGTTCATCCCCATTTCCAAATAAGAAGGAAAGAAAGAAAGAAATAGAGGGAGTATTATGTACATAAATATACCTAGTTTTTAAGTGTACTTATATTTTTTTATTCACATTCTAAATATGAACACGTGAACTTTTTTTTTTTTATAAAAGACACCCATATATATATATATATATATATATATATTATATATATATATATATATATATATATATATATATATATATATATATATAAATGCTAGCTGCCTAGCTAGATGACGAGCGAGCCATCAAGCTTGATGATCCTCATAAAAATCTTAAAGCACCCATTGAGGCGAATTATGATCACCTATATGTACATTGAAAACACCATTATGCTTTTTGTACATTATAATTTCTATTTTTGACAAAATGCATGACTTGTATAGAGACTTCTTGAACAAATTAAACCAAGCTTTTTATCGTATTTTATTGTAAACAAGTAAATCAAGGGGCCTACAATATAGGATGTGGGATCTATCAAGAAAGTAAAGCTCACCATGCTTGTTCTTTTATTTAAAGTGTAAAAAACCTCATGAATGCATGCTTTTCAAAAATGGTTGTATTTTTTTTTTTTTCTAGATTCTTGAGAAATCAAATGATATGATATTATATTCCAAATGTCAATTAGATATGGCTCCAAAGTTAACAAGAACACTATTGTCCACCGGTTTTGTTGGATTAGTAGAAAGCTGAAAGAACAGTCATCATATTATTCCATCAAAAAATCCTACATTAATTATTTAGTTTGGAACAAAATAGTGCTTGTCCAATACAAGTGATATATAAACTGAAAATAGTTAAACTGTTTACTGCTATAAACTTAGGTCTGTGTCATTATGGTAGGGATGGTTTGACCACAAAAACAATTTGAATTCCATGCTAAAGCAATTTGGTAATGTGCAGCTTACCTCAATAAACAATACCGAACATTAGTCAACTTCAAAATACTTTATCAAACATAGTCATATAATATAATAGTTGGTTTTTTGTTTTTGTTTTTGTCTATTTCTATTCTTGTGTAACGTGGATAAGAATCTATATATTTCTCCAAAGTGTTTTAAAAAGTAATTTTATTTATCAAACTAGAAGGTTTTATGGCCCTAGGTGACCTCAATATCCTTATCAATCACCTCTCATATTTCAACCATACTAATTCAAGAAGTGTGCGCTTAAACTTGTTTGGACATTAAATGGTTTCAAATCTCCTTATATATTGACCATATGAGATACTCTATATTAAAACTCCTAAAATTGAATCATAAACTTGTTTTTTAGATATTTTGATACTAAATAGGTATTGAATGATTCCAAACTTCCTCGTATGATCTAGAAAAGTGTCTAGTACCTTATTTCAATTAAGTAGCTTTTTTTAAAAAAATTTCAAAAACAATTTATAAAGTTTAGTCATTTTGCACAATTTCAAACCCAATGAAAAAACACCTTGATAACATTTACCATGGGTCCTAGTAGGGTCATTCCAAATGATCTCCACAACTTAGACTCTAAACATCAATGATTGACACCATCTACTTTGACTCTAGAATTTCATTCCATTTAATTTCCATATTTTCTACGATTTGATACTAAACTCGTTTTTATGATCTTTGAAAATTGAATATAAGATATTGAATGGTTATAATTCTCTTCAAATATCAAAAGCAATATATAACCTTCAATTTCGGTCAACTTGAACAATTTCAAAGAAGGTGAGAGAATACCTTGATATATGCTTATCATGGGCCTTAAAAGGCTATATTAGGCCATAGGAATGATTGGAATAATTTACTCCAATTCTTAACACTTATTTCAACCAATTTTTAAAAAATTTATGATTTAGTTCTAAACTCATTCTTAGGCCATTTAGAGACAAATATAATAAGGTACTGAATAGGTTCATAATATGACTCAAGGAATGAAGAATCATATATCTTTATTTCAATTTTGAAAATATTTCGGGTATAATAATTATTAGAGTATAACCCACATGTTAGTTAGGACAATTGGTCTGACATTGAAGATTGAGAGAAAGGATGACCAATATATCACACTAGTAGTTTAAGCATCCTATTGCCAATTGGTTTAATGAAGGAACTGATGGGCTCATGTGTGGGTCCTTTGCATCTAGTGAGAGAGTACCTTAACATGCTTATCACGGGTCTTATAGGGCATATTAGAGGCCTATAAGTAATTGAAACAATCAACTTTGATTTTAAACACCCAATTCCATTGATTTTTAAAATTCTTACAATTGGGTCTATTTTTAGGGTTTTTGGATACCAAACATTAGGTATTGAATGTATCTAAGCTCTTCATGTGACCCTTTGAAGTTTCTATAACCTTTGTTTTAGTTTCAAAAATATCTCAAAAAACCATTTATAATAACTTTCTAAATTTAGTCATTTTGAATAATTCAGGACCACCTTGATATAGTTATATAGGTGTTGTAGGTCATATTATTCTGTAAGAGTGATTCAAACCAACTACTTACTCTAACAACTCATTTCAATCGATTTTCAAAATTTTACAATTAGGTCATAAATTCGTTTTAAGGGCTTTTGGAGACCGCATCTTAGATATTGAATTATTTCAAACATCTTCGTATGACCCTATGAAGTATTTTGTACCTCGATCTAATTTTTTTAAAATTGGAATCATCTCAATTACAATGACCCGTTTACCTTGGTTCTTATAAGATCATACTAGGCATTAAGAATGATTGAAATCATTTACCTTGACTTTAAACACCAATTTTTAATGATATCCGAAAACTTCTACAATTTGACTCTAAACTTGAGAAGTTATAGTTGATGGTTTAAATCACTTCATTTGACACTAGAAAACATCTTACAGATTTTTTCAAAAATATCTCAAAATTTCGTACTTTCAAATTTTTGATCATTTTAAACTTCGTAAAAGTACATATTTAATATGTTTATCATGAGTCTTAAAGGGTTGTACTAGGTCCTATAAGTGAACTAAACAATCAATTTTGAATTTAAACTCCATTATAACTGATTTTCAAAAGTTCTATAAGCTAATCAAATTTCTGATCTTAGAGCCTTTATCAATTAATAAAAATGACAATTTTTTTTCCTACAAGATAGTCTCTATGCAATCAAAATGCCTTTTTTTTTGTTTTTTATATGCATTTAGTTAAATAGGTTAGATTGAATATAGATCTTCTAATTAGAGTCCACAAGTAAAAGGCAAATTTATCCCCGCTTTAACGGAATGTGATAATACGTAAATAAAATAATCGAGCCATATTGCTGAGTAAAAAAAAAAAAGTCGAAGATATTACCCCAAGCATTCGATCTGTTGGCGTGAATGAGTGATGCACTGATTCTAAATGCTAATGTAAGTCTGTAACAGTAACAAACTAACAATAATTCATTAATTTGTACAAAGTACTGGACCTAAAAATCTGGAATCTACAGGCTAAACTCCTAAAACAATGAAATAATCACGGGCTACCCAATAGCAATAGGGCTTGTATAAGACCATGCCAGACCTTGTACTTCCCATTATGCAGTTGTGCACTTGTGCACTTGTGCATGTCCCGGTCATTGAAAATTACAGGTCACAGCCTCCCAAGGGAGCCTTGAGAGTTGAGACCCTTCGTACTGCTGGCACAATTCTCTTTGAAATCACCCATTCATTGGGAACTGACTGTAGCCATCAAACTTCGTATCTACAAATCTATAAATCTATAATGGGTTAAAGTTGCAACTGATGCGACGTATTTGTTCTGGGACCTCGACGTGCTACCCTCAACTCCTTTCTAACAAATTTTTTTTTTCTTTCAGAACCAGAATAAAAAAGACAAAGAGTAGAGATTGTACACATAACCAACATTTCCCAAGATCCCAAATTTTTAGCTCCTCCATCTTGTTAAAGGAGGCATATGCAAGAATCAAATGACCATAAAAGGGTGCCTATTTTTCACAACACTAGTTATTATTCCCAAAAATCTATTTAGGATATCAGATACTAGGACCCTTAAGTTCCAAAGAACACTGTAAAAAGAAAAACAGCGCATCATCAGTTCTAAGCGGCCTCATGATTTGAGCTATGTCAATGTCATAAGTACACAGGTTTCATAGAGTCTCAGAAGTCGTCTATATAGGAAAGTGAAAAGGAGAGTTGGCCACTAAGAATAACCAACATGGTCCACTATGAAAGATTGGGAAATAAGCATATTAATGCGCTAAATTAGTGAGCAATTGAACATTAAGCGTATGAAAGTAATTTTTCAACAAGACTCAAAGAGTTATAACTTATAAGTACAGACAAGCTAAACTTCAAAAGAAAATCTCAGTTCAATAAAAAGGTGATGAGATTATACCTCCATACAGTCTCTAGTCTTGAGATTACTAGAGAATCACATAGGATTTGTGATTTAGTAGGCCATCTTCATTAGCAAAAGTTAAAAAATTATACAGCTCGAAATTGAATTCCAGCTGAACATGATTGAACGCATTATGACATTCCTACTTGGTGAATTGACGCTTGATTCATGATCTGTGCAATGCTAGAGTCCTGACTCTTATCCAAGGAAAACAAAAATTAAGTTTAGTGACCAAGCTTTAGAAAACAAGTGAAAATGGGAACGATTCAATTGATTACAGATAGAAAAATGTCAACACCAATAATGTTTCAAAACATAAAACATTAAAAAAAAAAAAAACAATGCTATCATCTGTACTGAAGAAATAACAATGCATGTGAGACAGTGGAGACTTGGAGTACTATTAGACTATTCTTCTAGAATCAAATCACATACTAATGATTTCTCCATAAGTGCTAGCATGAACTAAGAAATTACTCCATTAAGTACTAGTTTGATTCATAGTACGTTGTTTGAGCTCATACAAACCACTCATTCAGAATAAGGCAATACTTAAACATGCAGTCTAAAAGTGACAGTGATGTATAAAATAACAAAATAATGCAGATGTTGTCTGACATTAAGAAAAGAAAGATTTCAATGGAATGTAATGAAGGTTCTATTTAAAAATTGATGGCAATCCATGCAGGGATTCACACTGAAAATATATCCTCCATCACTGTCCTTAGCCACATGGGTAAACTTTATAGGAGCACTGCATCGGCTGCTTTCACTTCCTTGGTTGTTCGACATCGACCAGCATCATGGGAGAAGACATCTTCCATTGTAATAGCAACAGTTCTATTTGGTTTAACTAACATTCAAGAAAAACAGAGTGATATTCAGATTTCAAATACCCACCCTTCCTGACTCCCGCCTCCTTGGATGAAATAGGAGAAAATACACCCATTATAATTTATAACATTATTGGTAATAAAATGCAGGAAGTGGTTTCCTCAGCTCACCCTCCCTGCCTCCCCCTTGGCTGAAATAGGAGAAAATAAATCTGATTTTTGGTAATAAATTGCAGGGCGTGGTTTCCTCTGCTTTAAACATCATAATGATCGTAAGGTTTTAAATAGTAAAAGGTCTCGTCTTTGTAAATATATTTTATACCCTACAAACACTACTAGTGGTGATCTTCGCATATTTCGTTCTTGGTGAAAACTATACGCAGGCAGGTAAGCATAGCTCATGACATCGTTTTTGTGTTACTAAGAAGAATCTGTTAGATGTCCTGCATTACATTTGTTCAGCATCATAGGGAAATAAGCTTCACATTTGAGAAGCAATTATCTTTGTCCACAATCAAACCGAATGAACCAAAAATGCGAATAGTAGCGGTGCAAGAGAGGAGTCACTGAATCATACCTGCAAGGAGGGAACAACCCTTACGATATTTCCATTTGTCTGAAAAAGACAGCACAGATTGGACCAAGCTTTGTATCAAAACATTTTATTCCCACAGCTATAGAACATCAAAAGCAACAGAGTGCCAACAAAAAAATGAAGAAAAAAAAAGGCTATTTCCCATGGCTCATGCAAACAGAGACAACAATATATGTAAGACAGATACCACCGGAAGTTCAGAGCTTTATAAATAACCATGACCACAGTCAATCTTTTTGATATATTATGACAATAGCAAGTACTAATACAAATAGATGTCTAGATATGAAGCCATCTCTATCCGGCAAAGTACATCAGAATATTAATGCTTCAGGAGATTATGAGACCCTCAGATCATTTAATGACTATAATCCATACAAAAAATTTAGTCAACTGCCTATTCACCTTAGCTAATTTTTCTTTATATTGCTTTTGAGAGATATGTTTGACAAAATAAAGGAGCAAGAATTCAGGAATATATGTCAAAGGAAGCTATGAATGCAGGAATATATGTCAAAGGAGCATGAATGCAGGAATATATGTCAAAGGAAGCTATGACCACATTTCTAATAATTTGTTTTTAAAAAAAGCACACAAAATATTTGGCATAAATATCATGACACTTTAAGACAAATCTTCAGGAAGGTTAGATTGTTAGACTATGGAATAAGTACTTAACTTATTCCTTTTGTAACTCTTGGTCATTACCAAGAAAGAGTCGCAGGTTCTGAAGTCACTAGTTCGTATCCCAGACTCCCAGTGTATCATGTACTTCCATCACAAACATGACTTAGTAATCCTTGGCTAATAAAATCAAAAAGACTTTCCAGTGTTTTGTATATCTCCTCTGCTCTGGGATGTGTTTTATCAGCAGAATGAAATTGATGGATTCTGCAGTCAACCTCAATCCAGCTGCAACCAGGGATCTTTTGCACATCCCGCTCCCTTAACATCTTCCTCACTCCACGGACATCATCCCACTTAGCCAATCCCACGTATAAATTGGCTAACATAGACATGTAGCTGCCACTATTGGGATCAATCTCAATCAACTCTTTGATCGCCAACTCTGCTAAAGGTGCATTGCCATGAATCTTACACCCATTAAGAAGAGAGCCCCAGATAACCTCATCAGCTTTGACCTTCATGCCACTAATAATATCCATGACTTCTACAAACCTACCCGCCCGACCAAGAAGATCTACTATACACCCATAGTGCTCAATCTGAGGCTCAATACCATAGACTTCAGTCATTAAGACAAAATAATAATATCCACTATCAACCAAGCCACCATGGGTACAAGCATTCAAAACACCAACAAAAGTAATTTCATCAGGTTTTACATTGTTCCCAGTCTCCTTCATTTCCTCAAAAACATCTAGTGCACTCCTGCTTTGTCCATGAAGTGAATAACAGTTGATCATAGAATTCCAAGACGTCAAACTTTTATCAATGGTAGAGTCAAAAACACGCCTAGCTTCCTTCAAGCAACCACATTTCCCATACATATCAATCAAGGCATTTAATACATATGAATCATGAGCGATGCCCTTTCTACAAATGTAGCCATGGGTCTCCCTCCCAATCTGAAGCATGCCTGTCTGCCCACAAGCAGAAAGAGAACAAGCCAAAGTAACTTCATTCGGTCTAAGCTGCATTCCACCAGTGGCCAGCATTCTCCTCAGGTACAAAGTCGCCTCTGGAAACAACCCGTTCTGCGTACATCCAGCAATGATAGCATTCCAAGAAGGGACATCCCTTACAGGCATCGCATCAAACAGCAGAATCGCATTTCCCATCTCCCCCAATCTAGCATACCCAGATATCATAGCCGTACAAGAAACAACATTTCTGTCAGACATTTCATCGAGCAGTTGGCGTGCAGTCCCTACATCCGAGCAATACCTCGCATATGAATCCACAAGAGCAGTTTGAACAATTGGGTTTGTTCCAAACCCTGTTTTTACAATCTGGGCATGCACCATTTTCATGCCAAAAGAATCAAGCACTTCAGAACTTGATTTTAACACATTGGGGTAGACAAAATGGTTGGGCCGAGGCCGGCCTTTTGAAACCATGGTCTTGTACAGGGTAAGAACAGCGGTGTGATAAGAATTTGAAGCATATGCATTGATGATGGCGCTATAGAGGTAGACATTGGGGGAATTGAGGCGATCAAATATCAAGCGAGCGTAATGAAGGTTGGAGAGACGAAGGGTGCAGAAGCGGAGGAGTCTGAATGCGAAGAACTGAGCTTGAGAATGGCCAAGAGTGATGAGACAAGCTTGGAGTTGTTTGAGATGGTTCAGAGTTTTGCACTTGTAGAGTATGGCTTCTATGCTTTCAGTCAGATTCAACTTCTTTGAGACGGTAATCATAGTCTTCTTCGCATCACACTCCTTGCGTGACTGCGTCAAGTGTCGGACCTTCCGTGCTCAAACTCGTTTCTATTGTCATTTGTCAAAACTTTACTCCATATCACCTTGTTTTTTTTTTTTGGGTATCAATTATCAAATTAGTAAAAGGAAATTCAATGGAAGAGATGGAAAAAGATATAATTTATTTTCTAATATTTGATTTTAGATGATGAGTGAAGGTAAATGAATAAATTTGACATTAAAATTTTCTCTTTCTTTTCAAATTATAAAGGGATTTTTTTTTTATTTTTTTATCATTTCTCTTCCTTTTCTTTTATTTTTTATATCGTATTTATAACCAAATATAAAAAGCTCACTTTAGTTAAACTTGACATACAAATAAAAATTAGTCATGAATATAATAAAGTTGACATACTGTTAAACTGGAGTTTTGGGAGAATATTGAGTTGCCTTTTATTGATTATTATCAAGGTTTATATAATACAATCAAGGGAGACCTAACCCAAGGATAGATTAGGAAATTAGGAAAAGATAAATACTAAAGATTATATCTACCATAATTATATCTAAATATATCCTATTACCCCCCCTCAAGTTGGAGCATGACAATCATAAATGCCCAACTTGGAAACAAGATTATCAAACTGAGTTTTGCCAAGTGACTTGGTGAAAATATTTGCTAACTGCGAACTAGTAGACACGTGTTGTGGAGTTATAAGTCCTTCCTTGATAGCATCACGAACGAAATGGCAATCTACTTCAATATGCTTAGTTCGTTCATGAAACACCGGATTCTTTGCTATATGTAACGCAGATTGACTGTCACAAAACAACGGGATCGCTTTTTGATGATGAATACCCATACTTAACAATAAGGCTTTTAGCCACTTCAACTCACATGTGATCGCCGACATAGACCTGTATTCTGCTTCAGCAGACGATTTTGAGACCGTATCCTGTTTCTTAGTTTTCCAAGATATCGGGGATTGACCCAAGAACACTAACCATCCTGTTAGAGAACGCCGTGTGAGAGGACAGGCTGCCCAATCCGAATCACACCATCCTTCCAATGTTAGATTACTGTCGGAGCGTAACAAAATTCCCTGACCTGGAGTCCCTTTCAAATAACGAACAACTCTCAAAGCGGCCTCCCAATGGTCTACACGTGGAGCTTGCATGAATTGGGAAAGAATATGTACTGAATAAGCTAAGTCAGGTCTCGTCACAGCGAGGTAGATAAGACGCCCCACCAAGCGTCGATACGACTCTGGATCTTTTAATAGATCGCTAGTGGAGAGAGCTAGTTTATGATTTTGCTCAATTGGAAAATCACACGGCTTTGCGCCTAGAAGACCTGTTTCAGAGATAATATCCAAAGTATATTTTCTTTGACATAAGAATAACCCTAAAGAGCTCCGAGCGACCTCGATCCCTAGAAAATATTTTAGGGGACCAAGGTCTTTCATTTTAAAACAATCACTGAGATAAGATTTGAAAATCCTGAGAGCAGCGGAATCATTACCAGAAATTATAAGATCATCCACATAAACTAAGACATTAATTTGAATTTTGCCGTTAGTGTATGTGAATAAAGAGTAATCGGAGTAAGATTGTAAGAAGCCATACTTTTTCAGGGCAGAAAGAAGCTTTGCAAACCAACACCGGGGGGCTTGTTTTAGACCATAGAGGGACTTACGTAGCCGACACACCATGGTAGGATCCGAACATTGGAATCCGGGAGGTAACTTCATGTAGACTTCCTCAGTTAGATCGCCATGTAAGAAAGCATTATGAACATCCATTTGATGAATTTCCCAATTTTTGGAGGCGGCAATAGCGAGAAAGGCTCGAACTGTGGTCATTTTTGCAACTGGAGCAAATGTTTCGTCATAGTCAATGCCTGTTGGTGATTGCCAAAAACCACGAGTCTAGATTTGAGCCGTTCTATTTCGCCATTTGCCAAATATTTGGTCTTATAGACCCATTGACTACCAAGAGCACGTTTTCCAGGAGGGAGGTGTTCTAGAGTCCACGTTCCATTGTCCTCAAGAGCACGAATTTCTTCTTGCATAGATTTGCGCCAGCCATCATGCCGCATTGCTTCTTTGAATGATTGAGGATCTTTACCCTTAATTAATGCTGCAATAAACTTTTGATAATTCACAGAAAAATTGTCACAATTAATATAATGTGCTAATGGATAAGGAGTACCTGAGGAGTGACTGGAAGGGGAAGAAGTAGGACTTTTAGCAAAAACCGTATGTGTCACATAATCCCGTAATCTGACATTAGGAGTTTTAGATCTCAAACCACGGCCCAAATTAGGAGAGGAAGACCCCCCCTCAACCGTGGACTCGCTGGGCTGAACAGTGGGCCCAACGTGCTGATCTGCTGGTACATCTGGGCTAGACTGAGGTGGGCCGTCAGCTGTATTGTTGGGCGCATGCTGCTGAGAAGTGGAGTGGGCCTCACTCTCAAGCCCACCTGACGCATGGTGCTGAATGGGTGGTTGGGCTTGTCCAATGACCTCTTCTTGTTGGACTGGAACAGATTCTTCATAAATTGGTGTAGCATGGTCATGTGTAATTTGGGCAAAATCATCATGAACTATATGGTCCGAGTGTGAATGTATATGAGTATTAGCAACATTTGGACTTTCAAAAGGGAAGACATCCTCTACAAATTTCACATCCCGAGAAACAAAAAAATCCTTTGTATCTAAGTCGTACAACCTCCAACCCTTTTTTCCATACGGATAACCCACAAAGACACACTTTCTACTACGACTGGAAAATTTATCCCCTTTAGTGTGTTGATTGTGTGCAAAGCATAAACAACCAAAAGTTCTAAGAGTGTCAAAAGAAGGTACTTTGTTAAACAATATTTCAAAAGGGGTTTTATTATTCAATAATGGGGACGGGGTTCGATTTATCAAATGAGCAGCCGTAAGAACACATTCTCCCCAAAAATATATAGGCAGTTTAGCTTGGAAACGTAAAGCCCTCCCAACGTTTAAAATGTGTTTATGTTTTCGTTCCACCCTCCCGTTTTGTTGAGGAGTACCAACGCAGGAGGTTTGAAATAGGATTCCCGTGGCATTGAAATATTCAAGCAAGCAATTAAATTCGGTTCCATTATCACTTTGAACTACTTTAATTTTTTGAGAAAATTGCCTATCAACCGTGGCAACAAAAATCATAAAAATGCGAAAAACTTCTAGTTTATCCACCAACAGATAAGTCCAAACGGCTCTAGAAAAGTCATCAACAATGGTTAAAAAATAACGAGCCCCACAAGACGAAGTATGACGGTATGGACCCCACAAGTCACAGTGTATTTTCTCAAAAGTTCTAGAGGCTTTATTATTACTTAAAGGAAATTTAGTTCTCGGATGCTTAGCGTACATACATATATCACAAGCAATGTCTAAATGATCTTTATTACTACTAAGAAACCGCTTTTTCCGAGGGATGTCCGAGACGTCGGTGCCATAGTTCCAAGGTTGATGAAGCTACTATCTGTGACACAAAAGACGGTTTGCTAAAATAGTAGAGTCCATATTTCTTAATTCCCGTTCCAATCAGCTCCTTCGTTTGGTCCTGTATCACACAACCATTAGAGTCAAATTTGACAATAGTTCGTAAATCATCATTAAGTTTAGAGACAGAGAGTAAATTGCAATTCAAATTAGGAACATATAGAACCCCAGTAAGAGTTATATTATCTGTCAAGAAGATAGATCCCGTTAAAGTAGCAACTAATGTATCACCATTTGGCAACCCAATCGGGCAATTGAATTTTTCGGTATCAAACAACCAAGAAATTTGACCTGTAACGTGATGAGTAGCACCTGTATCAAGAATCCAAGCCGAAGTATCAAACTTACCGGTCAAGCGATTTTCTGGGATTTGGGAATTACCGACTAGGCCTGAAATTGCCTTCCATTGCTCGGGAGTAAATAGAGATTCTGAAGAGGAAACGGTGGAAGATGGTGGGCTGGTTACTGCATTTGCACGAGCATTAGAAGTCCCATGTCCTTGGGCCTGCCTCTTAGTATTGGGCTTACCCACCAATTCAAAACACACAGAGGCTGGGTGTCCAAGTTTCTTGCAATGTGAGCACATAACATCCATCCAGCATTTAGAAGTTTCATGATTCGTTCTTCGACACTTTGCACAGGGCACCTTCTCACCAACACGGCCATGCCCCTGCGTCACGGAGGTCCCTTGCACGGAAGGCGACGACTCTGCCCCTGCACGGACGGCGAAGCCAACGGCGTCGGAGGTTTGCGATGAATGTTCGATTTTGGTTGAATTGCGCACTCGTTCTTCCTGGACCAACAAATGGTATACTCTATCAAGATTAGGGAGGGGATCTTGGGATAAAATCTGGGTTCTCAAACCAGAATAAAGATCCGAGTTCAATCCCATTAGGAGTTCGTGTAAACGGCCTTGAGAACGACGATCTTCGTGTTGAGTTCCGGCGGTACACGAAGAACAACAATTGCAAGAAATAATAGGTTCGTGTCTATCCAATTCCTGCCATAAGGTATGCAATCGACCATAATAATCTGAAATTGACATTGTTTTTGATTGTTCACATCTTGCAATTAAGGTTCTTAATTGTTGAATTCGTGGTCCATTTGATTGGGAAAATCGCCGTTTGAGATGATCCCAAAGAGGTTTTGCCTCTCTGAATTTCGTTAATGTAGATTTCAAATTTGGATCTATGGTGTTTGTAATCCATGATATGAGCATAGCATTAATAGCCGTCCAATCTGACTTGGTACAGGGTGGAGACGGTGAGATGATTGTACCGTCAAGAAACTCGAATTTTCTTCGGGCCTCTAGAGCAGTTTGAATATCAGCAGACCAAGAATCATAATTGTCTGTTGTAAGGCGAGTCGGAGTGATAAAATCCCCGGGTCGATCCTGTGAACCGAGATAATATGGTGAGTTTGGTTCAATTTTTGAAGGAGGTGGAGGAGGTGGTTGTTCGTCTCCTGCCATGAGGTTTGAATATGACGATTGTCAATATTCTGTGTTCTGTGATGTTTGTGTTTTGATTTTGGTTTTTTTTTTTTTTTTTTGGTTAAAGAAAAAATTGGCTCGATACCATGTTAAACTGGAGTTTTGGGAGAATATTGAGTTGCTTTTTATTGATTATTATCAAGGTTTATATAATACAATCAAGGGAGACCTAACCCGAGGATAGATTAGGAAATTAGAAAAAGATAAATACTAAAGATTATATCTACCATAATTATATCTAAATATATCCTATTACATACGAATAAAAATTAGTCGTGAATATAATAAAGTTGACATACGAATGAAAATTAGTCATGATCTCATGAATATAATAAAGTTGACGACAATAAAAATTAGTCGCGTTGCGAATACAACCTAGTTTTCATAGTAAGTTGTTCTAAACCAGAGTGGTATTGACATTTGACAGTCTTCTCCTCCTTTCGCTCTTAAGAGTATGTTGTCAACCATTACCCGGATAATGAACCAAGTCAGTTGGAAAAATGTTTATGACTCAGAAACTCTGGGTGAATATGTATCTCTTCCAGTCATTAGAGGCTACTGGGTTCTTGGGCGCTTCCCTTTGGTTCTTGTTAACTTTTGCTATTGACCTCGTAGAACTTTCTTCAGACATGAATTATAGCCTTCAAGAAAAAAGTTTCCATATGGTTACAAGACTTGAAACTTTGCAGCCCATAAAATTGTTCCCAAGTCCCAACTAAGGGGTCTTCCATATCTGAGGCATGAAGCTTCAATGGATTGCTTGCCTTAGAGATACTGATAACTGCCCCCATGGAGATACAGAAGATATACTATCCAGGCATTTTGATGAAACTATGATATATTTGATTATGGGCACCTATACAGGGGTTTACATGTGACGAAACTAGTGCACAAGTATCTTTTGGATGAGCTACCTTCTGCTCCGGAATGATATCAAACCATGATCAAGGGAGTGCGAATTTGATGGATTTGTTTAAAGAAAGCACACTAAAACATCGCAGGAAATTGGACAACTAAAACAAAGAAACAATTGGTGGATTCCTATATAATATACTTGAAAATCTCTGTACAATCAGGCTAATGGATCATAAATCACTACACTAGGCATGTACAAAATGCAACATTGCTGAAGGTCACATGTTGCTGTCTGCTGGATTGGCTTACAAAACCTAATAAGATATCCATTTACTTTATCTGCTGTCAAACTATGGGAGCCTTGTTTCATTTAGCTTCGAACAACTTGGTGCGTATTGATTCATGACATGAAGATTTGTTGAGACTGCAGAGACCAATGAATTCAAACATCAGCAACTTAAAGGACTGCGAGGAGTAAATGTCAAAACACGGTTTAGAAAAGATCTCTACAGAAATTTACCGTATAAGAGTATCCCCACTGAAACTTTGCTGCTCAGATATGTATTCTGGTGCGACTTCTTGTAGCAGTTTAAGTTGTTCCTCAATTTCAGCTGCAAAACACCCAAGTTAGAACAGTACCCAGGAAAAGTTCAACTAAAAACTGACAAAAGAAGCAAATACTTACTTTTATCAACAATATCTAAATGGCCTGCAAGTAATTTATAAACAAGCTCCTCTTTTGTGATAACAGATCGTTTGATGGACTTGAACAAGAGAAGAATCATGTCAAAAAGCTTGGGTACGGCTGCCATCAACTGTTTCCGCCTCTTTGCTTGTACAACAATTGGGTCCTTCTCTGCTAAGATCTTCCGTTCTTTCTCTAACAACTGCATAAAGGATTTATAAGTTAGAAACTTCAGATAAGATCCATGATCAAATTCTAGGAAGCTCAAAGAGCCTAAAACGCCACTTACCGACTGTAAAAGACCATCAGGAAGCACATCCAGGACATCATCCTTGGGAAGGATGGAACCATGTGCGGGAACAATGCTCTCTTCCCGATCATCTTGGATAAGTGGATCCTCAATATCAGCACTGCTTTCATCGAATTTTAAGGACCTACGTTTAGCTGACTTGTTGGGTAAATCGCAAGTATCATGATCAGGGGTCATCAGAGAGCGTTTTGGAGGGCGCAATGTAGGTGTGGTTGCCAACAGTCTTGCAGGAGTAGAAACAAGTTCAGCAGGTGTCGAAGCAAGTTTCTTAGGTATTGAAGCAATCTTGGCAGGTGTTAAAGCTACATCTAAAGTTTCTGCAGACTCATCATGGGCCTCAGCAAAAGTAGCCTCCTTGATCAAAGTTTCTGATAGGCAAGACAGTTGCTTAGCTGCCATGGACTCAACTGAAGCGGGTAGAGGCCTAGACGAGAATCGACTCTTAAATGATGGAGCAAGAAGCGATGCCGTCAATGACTTGGGGGTTTTATTCATGTTTGGCTCAGGTTCCTGCTTTGGCTGGTGGAATAGCTGAGGTAGTTCTCCCTCCGGAACATCATCCTCCTAATTGCAACAAAAAGTTATACAATCAGTGAATCAATTTAAAGTCCAGCAGCTTCCAGTAAAAAAATAAAAGAGATTTATACCTCGGGATGAGCTTTAGAAAACTCAGTAATTCCTGATCGAAATATCTCCTTCAATTGGGAAACTCCACCACCAGCTTTTGCATCCTTGCCATTTTCCAAAGCTTGCACCTCCAGTGACACAAGAAGTTCCTCCATCATACATTTCGTTTCTTCATCTTGAACGCGAATTTTCTTTACCACAATCACCTGTGGCAGTATATGCTTCAATTGAGCCAAATAATGCAATGTGAACCTCCTGCATCAAATAAGAGAAACTCAATGAAAATTCAGATACATAGAGTGAAGTATATAATTACTAGTTGTTGAACAGCTCAGGCTTATTACCTGTCAGTCAAAGACTCGATACTCTTAGCAAGCTTAGTAAGAGTCAGTTGCTGCCTTCTATACCGCATTAGCCGAACTGAACTAACCATTGCATCAAAGAACTCACATAGCATTTCATACCTATCAATAAATCATTACAGAATCAGTACAACCGCAAAGATATGTCAACAATCTTACATAACTCAATACTATTCTAATTCTAGATCATTCCACCACGAAGCACAACCCAATCAAATCCCTCAGCTCAAACCACCCCATATTTTTTGAGGGGAAGATTAGTGCATTATTTACTCAAGGGACAAAGTGCCCATCAATACAATTATACCATATTTTGCAATGTCAATAATGTAAAATATTACTTGCACCATTTTAGTCAAACTAACAGCTTTCAGCTTCCAATTAACAGCGATTACACCAATACAAGTGCCTTTAAATTTTACAAAGATTTTCAAATTTTTGCATAATTGGATCTCAAACCACACTCATCCAATTGAATTAATAGTATGCTAAATCTAATAATTTCCATTTATTTACTCTCAATATTTTAGTTCACAATGTCAAACCCTAATTTCCTTGGACTTAAGGCAGCATTCAACAAAACACAAATCAACCTATAGAATCAATAAAATTCCAAACTAATTACACTAAATACTCAACATTAAGCAAATAAACAACCTAAGATTAAAGTTGATTAAGCTCAACTAGCACAAATCATAAACCCTAATTTCCGAATATTATCAATACCAGATTCACAGGATCTCGGATTAACCTTAATAATACCCAGAAAATCATGAAATTATAACACATACGCACACAAACATAAAAAAACAAAGCAAACATCACTTAATTAAAATTAATGACAAATAATAAAGACTAAAAAAACCATACTTTTGGGGCATTGACGCGGAGGATTTCTCGGACGATCTCTTGAGCTGTTTCTGAGCGATCCCACTTCCGACGACCTTCTCAATAGGAACCTCCTTGGGAAGATCCGACCTAGCATTGTTAGATTTCCTGAGCTGAAGAGCAGTCCGCCGAACATCCGAAACAGAAAGAGCGAATTTCTGGTTACGAATCCGGGCAGATGGGTTCGGGTTAGCCCTTTCCGGAGTAGCAACAGCTGGATCCAGAGAAACGGGGTTGGTTTTGTTGGGGGTTGAGAGGAGCGGCTTCTTAGACTTGAAGGGGATCATCGTTGAAGTTTCAGATGACTCCTCCATTGATGACGTAAGACTAGCTGAACTAAATAATAATAAAAATGGATGGAGAGGAGAGGAGAGGAGAGGAGAGGAGAGTGGGAAGAAATGGAGGGAGATTGGGGGAGTATATATGAGGGAGCTCATCAAGGTAGGGTTTTCTGGCGCGAAGGAGTTTTGCCCGCCATTTTTGCTTCTTTTCGCGGGGAATGGTATGGGTTTCTTTTAATGGGCTGCTTTGTTGTATGCCTCAATGAGGATTAGTGGGCTGGCTATACTTTCTTTGGTTTTGATGTGTGCGGTGGATGGATACTATCTATACTCGGTCCAAATTCTGATTTGAGATTGGTTTTGCTCGATTTCGGGTGGGATTTTTTATTTTTTGGGAAGAAATATTTTACGTGTCAATATTATAAATCAACATGACAATCATATTCCAACCTAAAATATGTATTTGAAAACTCAATAAACCAACCCATGAAAATTGACCCTTAGAAAGAGTTCATTGTCATTGCATTTTCCCATTTTTTGCTCATTAAAACAATGTTAAAATCAATCAATATTTGGCTCTACTGTTGAACAAAATAAATTATGTTTGCATTTTACAAATTTGAAATAAAGTGGTTTAAAAGAAAGAAATATACAACATTTATTATAAGTTATTTTTTACAAGATGATTTCTTGCAAAGTTTTCTAATAATTTAATATCCTTTACTATATAAAGTGAATTAACTAACTAATAAACGTCCATAGTCCAAATAAAGACAAACAAAGGAAGTCTTTTTTATTTGTATCCTCTCCAATTGTTTAAAAAAAATAATTGTTGTAATAGTGCTCATCACTTCACAATTCATATGTCATAATAACTATAAAAACACCAAGAAAATTTTGAAGTCATTGAAAACACATGTAGTACAATATATATACTCCAGGGAAAATTTTATATATTTTCTCATAATTGTGGACTACTACACAAATTTAAAATTCTAGCGAGATAGGGAGTATTAGCCTATTAGGTGGAGATTATTACTAAAAGTACCCTTCACTGAACACATAAAATTGCTTCTCATTCGCATTTCACACATTCACACAACACAGCACTCCCAAATTGCTAATCTTCTGCTCTACAAGAAAAGATTTTGCAAGGGTTTAGGGTTTTGACTGTTCTTCTTCATTCATCTCAAATTCTCAATCATAGAATCTGCTCACAAAAAATGAGAAGAGCGACATTCAAACTCCTCTCACTCTCCTCCAAACCCAGATCTATTCCTCATATCTTAACCCCACAAATCATTCGAACCCTAGTTTCAACTCCCCCATCCTCTTCATCATGTTCCAAACCCCACCAATTCTTCAAAACCCCGTCTCAAAAATATACCACCCAAGTTCAAATCCCCCCAAAATTACCCCCTAGGCAAAGGAAAATAAAGGAAAAATCACAACTTGAGGACGAATTCGAGGCGGCGAAGACGGCCGAGGAAATGCTTGAGGCTTTTAAACAAATGGAGGCCAGTTTTGATGAGAAAGATCTTGGATTAGCTTCCTTGAAGATTGGTCTTAAGCTTGATCAAGATGGTGAAGACCCTGAAAAAGTTTTACCTTATGCTGTTAGAGCTTTGGCTGTTTTTGATAGTGAGAACAATCATCATGATTCTTTTCCTATTGCTATGACTTTACAGCTTTTGGGGTCCACTAGTTATTGCTTGAAAAAATTTGGTGATGCTTTAGGCTATCTTAATAGGGCTTATAAGGTGTTGGGTAGGTTAGAGGATGAGGGTAGTTTTCGACCTGAGGATGTGAAACCCATTTTACATGCTGTTCACCTTGAATTGGCTAATACTAAGACTGCTTTGGGTAGAAGAGAGGAAGCGTTGGCGCATTTGAGGAAGGCTGTGGAGATTAAGGAGTTTTTGTTGGGGAATGATAGGAAGGAGGTTGGGAATGCTTATAGGGATTTGGCGGAAGCTTGTGTTGCGATTTTGAACTTTAAGGAGGGTTTGCCGTATTGTTTGAAGGCTTTGGAGTTGCACAAGAAACAGTTGGGGGAGAACTCGGTGGAGGTTGCTAATGATAGGCGGCTTCTTGGGGTTATTTATACTGGGATGGAGGAGCACGAGAAGGCGTTGGAGCAGAATCAGTTGGCTCAGAAGGTTCTTAAGAGTTGGGGTCGTAACTCTGATTTGCTTCGAGCTGAGATTGATTCTGCGAATATGAATATTGCTCTTGGGAGGTTTGATGCAGCTATTAACACGTTGAAGGGCGTTGTTCAGCAGACAGAAAAGGATAGTGAGAATAGGGCTCTCATTATGATTACAATGGCTAAAGCGTTGGTTAGTCAAGACAAGTTTGCTGATGCAACTAGGTGTCTAGAGATTGCTTCTGGTATACTTGAAAAAAAGGAAAAGTCGAAGCCCTTAGAAGTCGCTGAGGCTTACATGGAAATATCTATGCAATATGAGACTATGAATGTATTTGAAACAGCAATATCCTTGTTGAAGAGATCTCATGCTTTGCTTGAGAAGCTGCCTCAAGAACAGCATTCCGAAGGAAGTGTCGCTGCTAGAATTGGTTGGTTACTCTTGTTGACAGGTAAGGTTACACAGGCTATTCCTTACTTGGAGAGTGCCGCTGAAACTTTGAAAGAGAGCTTTGGTCCTAAGCATTTTGGTGTTGGTTACATATATAACAACTTGGGGGCGGCTTATTTGGAGTTGGACAGACCACAGTCAGCAGCACAAATGTTTGCTGTTGCAAAGGACATCATGGATGTGTCTCTTGGCGCTCATCATGTTGACTCTATTGAGGCATGTCAAAACCTATCAAAAGCATATGCTGCCATGGAAAGGTACAATGAATATTTCCAGTTCATAAGCTTTCCTTTTCTGAGAAAAATACTGTTTTTTTTATTATTATTTATTACTCCTTATACGTGTAATGCCTACAAGAACTGATCATTAAACATTTCTGCATATTGTTGTCATTTTGTTTTCTCTTTCCAAAGGTAGTATAGTCCTAATTTGAGGCCTTATTTTACTCAATCCTGGTACTCCGTGGCTGTCTATTGCATATTAGCAGCAATAATGCTTGGTATATGTATGACTTATCAACAATGACATTCCGCTAATTTGCACTATTGCTCATTTTTGGTCCTCCGTTGGCTTGCCATCATGAATTTTTGAACTCGCCTTCAATTCTATATAAGCTCTGTTTGGATTTGAAAATAGTCAATAAGATGGGGAAAAATATGTTTAATTATTTGAATTGTTTCCAATGCAGGATATTGCTTAGTGAATACCATTTTTCTGTTCTCCAAAATTTTTACTAGAGTAACCTAATTCACTTGCAATTCCTGCCCTTTACAAGTATAAGGTCTTTAAATGTAGAGCTTTCTGAGCCTGATCACACTAGTCATTGGGCCATAAATAAGGATGGATAAGTGGGGATTTTCAGGACAGCAAAACTACTGCAACTTGGTAACTATTTGCATTTTGTAAATTTTCATAGAAGGATGAGCCTAGTTTCCCCGGAAATCATACAGTATAGCAGTTGTAGTACCATGTTTCTCTACTACACGTATGTGAAAGATTTTCAAGTGTTCTTTTTCTAGAAATCAGAGTTGATCAAAACTGGCCTGGCCTGATTCAGACATAATTCTCTGCTCTGAAATTTGACCGTTACTGAATGCATTGTGACCATTTTGGTCTTTAGACTGCTTCTATCTAGGTCAATAACATCAGGGTAGGGCAAAGATTTTTGGATTGAAAATTAGCCAGGCTGACTTTCATAGCTGCTTCCCGAGTCCCGACCCATGATCAGCTCGTCTGGCAATATACTTGACTGTCAGAAATTTCTCCTGTCTTGATATGCTGCAAACTTGTAGCATTAGTTCGTAATGTGGGTGGCCTTCTCGAGTACAGCAGTAGTTCAATGAGAAAAACATAGGCTTAATGCTTCTAAACTAAAGGATCAACATCTACACAACTTTGATGTATAACTTTAGGCATCAAGTAATAGATTTGTGCTGGTTTATGTGAAGGTTTTCAGGTTCTCCTCTTGTGAAGTGATTTTATGAATTGATCTCTCTAAACTTTTCCCACTTTGCATTCATAGATTTCACTTGTCGAATTGCAGTTATCCCCTTGCGATAGAATTTCAGCAAAGAGCAGTTGATGCTTGGGAGGGTCATGGGAAAAATACAGAAGATGAGCTTAGAGAAGCGTGCAGAATTCTAGAGCAGCTGAAAATTAAAATGCTTGATGGCTCCTCATCCAAAGTGTTTCCGACGAAGGCCTTGCCATTGCCTCACAATAGCAATCCTACCAGGAGCTTGCAGCCTAATCACTCGCCAAATACTCCTACGAGGCAATGAGGTGCATTTCAAAATTTTAGATGAATCATACTTGTATTGGATTAGTTCTATCGTTTTTGTTTTCCTTTACCCTGTGGTAACGTTATATGGTACATCTCTCAATAACTTGTGGTTAGCTAGGTCTGCTTGCTGCTTAGTTTATGCCGCCTGAAACTCCATATAAATGCATTTTCGTAACAATTCATATATAATTACATTTCAGCCTCTCCCTGTTCAAAGAAACAAGGGCATATAATAGGAAATAACATGAGTCCTTCGAACTTCTTTCACATTCTTGGATAAATCCGACCCTGTAATATAACAAAGAGTACAAAAATGGTCAATAATGTGAGTCTAAAATCACATGGGATGTTTATGATGATGTGAGTACGTTACACCAAGTCACCAATAGTAAATTATTTTTTATGGTCGTCCAAAGTTTGGATTTTGCAACCAAGATGAACTGTAATACTTCAGATAATTTTGCATTAAATCAAAATTTGATCTCAAAACCAAAATCTTCTAATATAGGGCCGAAATTGACTGACACATCTTAAAGTATAGTTAGGGGTGGCATAAACTGACTCGACTCGTAAACCCGACTTGAACTAGACTCGAAAATAGCGGGTTAGGGTTGAGATTTTCAACACGAAAAATTAAATGGGTTGATACGAATCCAATCTGAAATTAAATGGGTTAGATTAAGGTTGAAAATTCCAACTCGAAAATGACCTACGTAACCTGAAATTATTTTCGAGTCAAAATCAAGTTGGTAGGTCGGGTCAACCTAAACTCGACCTTATAACCAAATTATATTAAGTAGATTAAAAAAAATTACTTGGTCAATCTTCTACTCAATCCAAATTAAAATCTTACGAGACAATTAAGCTATTATTGTCAACTTGTAAATCGTTATATCTTAACCCTAAAGATCTTTTTTTTCGGTCACTCAATTGAATAACCATAACTCAGGGGTGGCAAAAATGACTCGACTCGATCTCGACCCAAAATAGTGAGTTAAGGTTGAGATTTTCAACACAAACTTAAATGGGTTGACATAAACCCAACCCAAAATTTATTGGGTTAGTTTGAGGTTGTGGTTGAGATTTTCAACCCAAAAACTTATATAGATCAGATTCGAATTGGAAAATGTTTTACCCTAAAGTTGAACCCGACTTGACCTGATTCGTTTGCTACCACTACTCACACGTTCTTCCCTTTGAATCTCAATTTTTTAAAAACAAAGAAAATTCCCTCTAGCTAATAACCCAAGGACGACGTCTTAAATGTGGTATCGATCCCCATCCTTCATCCTGACAATCAAGAGCAAGAAAAGCTACTCGGCCAACAACTAGACCATATCAAAACGACGACGTTTTAAACCCATTACCTCCCAGTGTATGGACGTTGCACCCGGGTGTACCATGCGCATGGTATACCGGGGCCAAAACGCAGCAAGCAATGAACAAAACACAGGTGGAAATGTACACGCAGTACATTGAAAATGTACATGTGAATGATGCTGAGTCATATGCTTGTCCATACACTCAACCGCTTCCTTTCCACACTCAACCGTCAGTGTACACCCTTTCCTATAACTGTCAGTTTTCTTTTTATGGGGAAGGAAATCTATAGTAGGCCTATTCAGCAAGACAATTATTTCCATTTTCAAAAACTAGAACTTCTCCCCTTTCGCTTCCCATTGAACCATTTCTCCCCTTTCGCCATTCCTTCCCGAACAGTTACTCCCTTCCAATTTTCCATATTTCTTCAACTCAAGTTTTTCTCCAACTCTAATATTTTCTCCAACTCAATTTATGGGAAAGTCGAAGAAGAAGTAAGTATTCATATATTAATTTAAGTACGTTTTTACCCGTCATAAAATGCACATATGGAAGCCGTAAAATATTAACAAATGTACATTCTTCAAGTAGGAAATGTACATTCCTATATTAGGTAATGTACATTCCTATATTAGGTAATGTACATTCTTCTATCTGATAATGTACATTAAATTTGTACACAATGTTTACACTCAAGAACATGTAACGATTATGTACATTTCTATATTAGCTAATGTACATTCCTTTATTAGGTAATGTACATTCCTATATTTGGTTATGTACATTAAACTTGTCCAATGTTTACTCTAAAAACTTGCAACGCTTGATACACATACTCACTAGATTACTATTTGACACATAATTCATTAAAAATGTACATACTAGTGATAAAAAATGTACATGTTTTTATCAGGTAATATTCTTCTTTATAAAGGGTAACCCTTTAAGAAATGTACATTCTACAATTAAGAAATGTACATTCTTCACGTAGTTCATGTACATTCATAAAGTTGGTAATGTACATTTAACTTTCTACAAGCATATATTATTGATTAAGAATGTACATGTTTTTATCAGGTAATGTGCTTCTATTTAAAAGGTAACACTTTGTGATATGTCCATTTAATGATACACAATGTACATTTATGCGATTTGTGTTGTTTAGTTCACAAAAACAAATGTTGGTATATTAATTTTGGTATGATGGATATTTAATGTGATTTGTGTTATATAAGCATATCGTAAAATGTACATTAGGCATCCAAAATGTACATAAGGTATATTATAAATGTACATAAGGCTTATTATAAATGTACATGAGGCTTATTATAAATGTACATGGGGCTTGTTGTTAATGTACATTATATATTAGGAAAATGTACATTATGCGATTTATGTTGTTTAGTTCGCAAAAACATATGTTGGTATATTAATTTTGGTATGATGGATATTTAATGTGATTTGTGTTATATAGGCATATGGTAAAATATACATTAGGCATATCCAAAATGTACATAAGGCTTATTATAAATATACATAAGGCTTATTATAAATGTACATGAGGCTTATTATAAATGTACACGAGACTTATTATAAATGTACACGAGGCTTATTATAAATGTACATTGCGTATCATTAAATGGGCATAAAGGCTTTCATACAACTTTTGACAAAGAAATAAATGACGTTTATATAAGTGAAATCAGTTCAAGTATATGAAATTTTTGATTCAAATTCAAAAATATTGGTAATCATTACTCCAGCTGAATCTGAAAATAAAATCTCTGATAAGTCTTATCATACTGCTGTCAAATGATCTACACACTGCACCTCGGTCGCCTCAAATATTTCCTTCCCCAACACATGTGACACCCAAGCCACGTAGACAGGAGCACCATGCGTCCCGTACGCCCGGATGCACGATCGAATTTGCGATTACCTCCTCCTTCAATGTCAGGAACCTCAGTCCAAAACCCTAACCCTGAGTTATCCGCGTACTATCAAACCCGAGTGGCCCACCATGCTGTCGTCACCAGCGATTGGCTCAAGCGCAAGCTTCCATCTCCGGTGGAGTTCCCGGCGTTTTTCCGGTGAGGTCGGAGGTGGAGGGGGATGGTTTAGCGAAGAGAGAGAGCGAGAGAGTGTGTGATTGAGGAATTTAATAATCGGAGGAAACAACCTCATTTGGCGGAGGCGGTGGCGGCGATTAGGGCTTTGGTATCGGTTATTCTGTCGAGTAATGCTACTACTATGATGGAGCTTGAAATTGAGCTTAAGGAAGTTTCTGATTCACTAAAGATATGAGCTGTACCCGATGAACTTCCCAAAACCAATCCGAATCCAACTTGATTATGACTCTTAGAAGTGACAATCCATCTTGTTCCCCTTAACATATGACAAATAATTGGAAGTTTAATCCTCTAGGTAAGAAAATTTCACATTTTTTCTCTTCTAAATGACGGGTAGTCAGGTAGAATTTGATTAAAAAAATAGTAAACAAAAAGCTCTTATAAATGGCTTCTCATTCCAAAATTTAAAAAGCGACATTATCAAAATATTATACTAAATTCACATAATCACATAACTCCCAATTCATATTTCATTTAAGCTAACAAAAAAACCTTGAAGTGACAGGGATAACAAAAATGACAATAAGGCAATTTACACTATTGTTTAGGCACAGGGATAACTGCACTCAGGTGCACAGTGAGTATCGTGCACCCGGTATAAACGCAGGATCATTTAACATAAAACGTAGCCTTGTGTACACGTCAGCGAAGCCACTAAACATTTTATTGAAAGACAATGAACATTTGCAGTTTAATGATTGGACGTGCCTTATTTCAAGGAATACGGCTAATGTACGTATTCCTTATGCAACTGCCACAACACAAATCATCATTTCACCATTTAAATCTTGAAAAGTTCTTTGTAATGTGGACGCATCATCTTAATATAAAATGTTCATAGTTTTCATATATGATGTTCAGTGCTATAATATACTATATTTATTCGTGTAATGTATAATTTTTCCATATTATTTCTGTTGAGCAGCGTGATGAATCTCGATGCAAAAAAAATCAGACTTTAAATGAACTTTGGGAAATGTCTCATTGTACAATACGTGACTATTCTCACTCTGCAAAACAACTTTTGTTTTTCCCAATTACCAAGTAACATGCATGGGGAATACTGAAAATCATAAATCCCTATTTTTATTGTCTACTTAAGAATGTCCATTCAATGCCTTCCACTGTGCATCGTGGGGTAGTGCTGCGTTTTATATTAAATGACCTTGCGTTTCGGCTCGGGTGCACGATGCTCACTGTGCACCCGGGTCCATAGTCTTTTTTGCGGGGATAACAATGTCAACTCCTAAGAATTGAGTGATCCATCGCTTTGACGATGCTACATCTACCTACATACAAATCATATGCTCTAATTATTTTAAATAAGACCTTATCCCTGGGATCTATTTCCTTTACCCCTAGATAAACTCTGCCATCAATTGATAAGGAAAAAAAGGACTGCTAAAAAGAAGCATAAGTTATGTCGCAATTTAGCATTTGTGTTTCATTCCTCATAGCCTCACTATTTCTCCATTTGCTTTCTAAGTACTGCCAGCCGCTTAGTTATTAATACTCAATCATACTCTACGAGCAACTACTGGGTGGAGGACTAATTCATAATTTATATGAAATAAATTGATTAAGCATGTCGATTAAGTTAGCATGCCTATTAGGTGAATGAAGCCAGTAGAGGTGGATTTAGTGGGTTGAAGCCATATGGGGCAGGTAAGATGGGAATGGGTAATAATTTTTGTTCCCTTCATTGGTGGAGGTTCGAAAAGTTTAAGAGGTTATGTGGATAGAAGCCGTAGAATCGTACTCTTTACCCTCCTTATCACCACTACTCATCTTCATGTCTTCTGGTTGCAATGCTTGCAAATTTATGGGCCTCTTAGTCCAATGTTATCCTTTTAATGCGCATTTTACATTAGTCCTCTCCTGTCCTGGGTGGTTTGATATTAGTGTTGAGTCTGTTGAACCTTGACAGTAGTAGAATATCCCCTAAAGCAAAACATGGTGAGGGACTGAGGGGAGGGTAGATGACTATTATCTGCTTGTGTTCAATCATCCAAACAATTTGTTGGCTCTAACTAAGAAACGAAATTCCTAAATGACTATACTTCTTACATCCATACTAATGAACACAGTTGAGTTTTCTCCTCCGGTGGTGGTAAGCTATAATCCGGTGCATTGTTGAATGATTTGATGTGAGCTCTGCTTGATGCTTTGTTATTACAGCCTGTAAATTCATGTCAATGTGCTTTTTTTTTTTTTATTGTATCCGAGATCAAAAATACATTTCAACCCCTCTCTAGCATCAACCCAAGATTTGATCTTAGAACCAAACTCTTCCAGGATAGCATGTCTCTTCCCATCATAACTTGTGTAGACTTTAAAGAATTCCTTTTACTTGAAAGTGGAGAATCATTTTCTGCGTGAACAAGTTCCTTCGCTGGCTCCACAATGCATTCCTATTTCCTTTGATGGGTTAATGAAGAAGGCAGCACTTGTTCGCGATTCACTGGCATTTGTGCACTTCTGCTTTCTGTTCCCCAAGGCTTACAACCTGTACCAAATTGTGCATCAATTAGTTGCAATACATAACCTTGAAATCAGTGTAGATCTTCATCTTTTATTTGCAGATGTTGGTCAGTTGAGTAATGATTGCCAACGAGCACCACAACTGCATCAGGAACAGCTGAAAAAGTCGATCATTTGCTATCCTTGAAGAGTTCAAGGAACCTTAAAGAGGCACTGCGTCAAGTATGATTATAAGGTTTGGATCTGAATGCTTATTTAATCCAAGGGTTAAACTTGGGTTAGGGCATGCTTGGTAACGATTAACAGTCAAAATGTGATGCTCATTTGTGAAGTATCCTTCCTCTAGCCCAATCTAGACTTGTTCACATAGATGGGGGTCCATTAATGGCCCTTGACCGACCCGTTTATAAAAGGGTCTAATTAATAATGGGTCGGTCAATTAAAGGGTCATGTTTTATTTGATTTTTGATGGATCAAGTCGGGTCAATAATGAGTCTATAATTTCAAAAACTTTTAAACACTATCAGGTAATGAATTATTTTCACTTACTTACCGATTGTCTACTATCAAAGATTGAACGTGATACATGTAAATAATCATTTTCTATAGATAAAAACTATACTCTTTTTGGACAGTCCGACCTGACTCGGCCCATTATATATCTTCTTTGGCCAACCCGACCCGACCCGTTTTGGATCTTCTTTGACCCAACCTGACCCGTTTTGCTTGTGATCCATCCCAGCTCTGACCGACTCAATGCACAGGTCTAGCCCAATCCCTTGTGATATTTGAATTGCCTTCATAAGGGATCCATATAGTTTTCTTGAGTTTGGTCGTTTGCAGTATTAATGAAGACTTAAGTGCAATTTGTAGAAATTAAATACATTGTTGCAAATCCTGCTAGTAGATGATCATATATATAGTCAAGTTAATTACTTGAAGACACTAATGCTACGTACATTAAAATCCTTATACGGATTTCTTTTCTTGTGAAGACAAGGTAAATTTATGACACCATGTTGTTGGATTTTAAATAATTTTCAAAAACAAAATTTAAAATTAAAATCAACTTGTTGGGTTTGATTTTATGTTTTTTATACGCTAATTATTAAATGTGAATAGTTTCAACAAAAGGTTGGTTTAAAGGATGCACCCTTGACTTATTTACTGTTTTTTTTTTACTAAAAGTAGGACCCTTGTATCGTTTTTTTGTTGTTGCAATGCCCTTGTATCAAATTAGTATTTGGGGAAGGAAAAAAAAAAAGAGGTGGTGCCGCTTAGACTTTAACATATAGCGAATTTGCCAAAAACTACCCTTTTATTTTTGTAAACTTATGAAAAACTACCTTTAGAATATACTAGATGTCTTGTAGATTCGTGTTACAAGACTTGAAATCAATCACTACCTAAGTAGATGGTCTCTAAAGGCTAGATATATTTCAATACTCAATTATAAGAGTTTTGTAAATTGGTCTAAATGGATGTTTAGATTGGGTCTAATATAACCTAAGGCCCGTGTAATACTTTCTTTTTGGTCATCGGATACGAATTAGTTTAAAATGATTGAATTTTGAAATTTATATTGAACCATTTTGGAGATAATTTGGAATTGTTTTTTTGTGAAATTTAACTACTACTTGTAGATGCCTCATAGGGTAATAAGAGGAATTCTAAAACTAGTTAATGTCTAGGGTAATAAGAGGAGTTCTAAAACTGATTAATGTCTTACATTTGATCTTTAAAGGTCTATGTAGGATTTTAAGACCCAATTGTGAGTTTTGAAAATCTATGAAAATAGATTATTGGACTCAAAATAGATGGTTCCAATCACTGAATGAGCCTATAATTTTTCAACATATGATCCATGGGAACCATTTAAGGTATTCTTTCTCCAGGTTTGAAATTATTCAAAATGATTGAATCTAGAAGGTTATTATACATCCTTTTTTGGAGATATTTTCAAAGAACTTTTATAAATTAAACTAATGATACTCAATACCTCGTAGGTCATATGGGAAGAAGATGTAAAACCAATCATTTTCTAATATTCAGTCCCAAAGGCCAATAACCAATTTTCAAATCCAATTGTAGGAGTTAAAAACTACTTAATCAATGTTTAGACTTAAAGTGATGGTTAATCACTCACAGGGTCTTGTCTAACTCTATAAAAACAATAAAAAAAATATTTCAAGGTGTTGACTCACCAGAAACTATTACATAAATTTCCGGATCATTAGGATTTATGTTGAAAATATAAGGTTTTATAACTTTATTATCAGTACAACTTCAAAAGATGGAGTTCTCAGCTTGCTAGATACGGAGTATATAACTACGGTGGTGAAAGATTATTTGATCTTGAAATAAGTCTCAAGTATAGCATCCCTTTCTCCTTCGTGGCCGGTATGGACGTCAAAATAGTCCTTGTATCGATACGCCTTGTAAAGTGGTTCGCAATTTTCTGCTTCAACAACAACTCTCGCAGGTTCAACCATGCATTCCATCGACGGACTAATGAAGAACACTGCAGTTGTTCGTGCTTTGCTTGCGTTTGTCACAACTCTATGCACCACACCTTTCATCTTCCCATTGCTAATAACCTGCCTCATGTTACACTTCAATTACTAATCTAATATAAAGAATACTTCATGCAGTTGCTTAATCATGCCGACATGAGTTAGTTTAGTAGGTAAAGACTTGTTTAGGAAATTACTTTACGCAGCGTCTAGACATAAACCAAATAATCGATACTTTGTATATGGTTTGATTAGCTTATAAAATAAAATTTCTAGGGTCTACGCATATTGTATTGTATATGGTGTTACTTTTGTGATCATTGTGTGGAACAATATATATTACCTCAAGTTGATTGCCAACAAAGATGAGGAATGCATTTGGAGCCGTCTCAAATTCATACCATTGTCCATCTTTGAAAATTTGGAGCCCGGGAACGTCAAGGGGTGCTGCTTGAACTATGTTTATAAGGGTTGGATCCTTATGCTTGGGTAGTCCGATTGTCAAACTTGGATCAGGGCATGGTGGGTAGTGATTTATAGTCAAGATATTATCTTCAGTTAGCTCGTTTGCAAAATAACTTTTTTCTAACCCAATGCCTTGAGATATGTGCTCTAAGATCTTCTTTCCCATATTCTTCAAGGCTACAACATATGCTCCTACAATCTCCCTGAAAATTCAAGCATGGATAGAAAATAGAATGAAAGCTTTTTTGGGTTTATACACCGCAGAGAATTAAAGATCAATTTCACTTGCATTCTCATTGTCCAGAACGTGAGTCAAAATTATGAAGAAAATGATATGTACGCCTGTCATACACAGATATGGTTAATTTGTATACTAATGCTCTAAGTCTTTACTCTAAATTTTTTTTTATGTTTTGGGAAATAATGTGAACAGATGAATTTTTTTATCAAATAAAAATTGAGTATTTAATTTATTAAATCGAGGCCCAATTTTGAAAAGTTAAAGAGGACCCCATAAATAATATGAAATTTTTTCCCCGGCTCTGATCATACATACATGATTACATGGTCGTCTGGTGTACAATAGATGACTAGAAAATAGGAATGGCAATCAACAAAATCTGAATTTGATCCGATAAGTTCGCGGACCTTAATTTTTGATCCAAATCCGATTCCAAATTTGCAAACTCTGATCGACCTTCGAATTCGATTAAAAATTTAATATTTTTTTACTTTTTTTTGTTGATTTCATTACTAATACTATAATTTCATTTATAATATATAAAGTAAATTAAAGAAATTATATAATACAAGCAAATACCATGGTTTTTTATTTTTTATTTATTTTGGGTTATTATATTTGGATTTTTTTAATACTAGCAGTGATATTACTCATTCGGATCGGACTATCGGACTCGAATCACAATCGGGTCGGATGTAATACAATATATGAATCCGACCCATCTCCTATTCGGAGTAGGAGTTTCTTTATCAGATTCGGAGTTTTCTAAACGGGTTTGGATTGGACTTTTTCCTCATCGGATAGAACTCGGATCGGATTCGGATTAAATTGTCATCCCTACTAGAAAACGGTGTAGATAAATAAAACCACAATTGTCATGTGTAGGTGCATGATATGTTTATTGGTCTGTTACTTCCTGAGCACATGTAAACACACACCCCTATTTGAGTATTTGCTTTAGTTCAAGGGTTTAATGAGTAATACCTGTACTTTTGGGGCTTTTGAGGCCAGAATTTTATGCATTCTTCCAAAGGAGTACAATTGTGTCTCAGAATATCCCTCCAAAAGTGAAACTCCTCAGTATCATAGTTGTAACTGCTTGAATAAATGCTGCAGACTTTATTTAGGTCCTCTTTCATGTTTATTTTCGATTTTTCATCTGGGGATAGATCAAATACCTCCTTGAAAACTTCCATTGCATCATTCATTAACTCGCTTGAAATCCCATGGTTTATCACCTTTTCAAAGAGATTAATATATAAAAATCAAACAAATACTCTATAAGAATTTCTCTATACTTATATTATAGTTGGAAAATCGTAACAATATGCACCTGAAATAATCCAAATTCTTGCATAACGTCCATAATGTGTTGAACGACTTTTTTTTCGTCATGAAGATCAATGATTGGGATTTCTATGTTACGTGGACGACCTGAAAAATAAAATAGAGAATTTTCAACAAAAAAAAAAAAAAAAGTTTGTACGACTTTGGTAATATGAACATGCATATAACATTACTATGGGTAGGATGTGTATCGCATATGATATGGCATGAATTGAGCGGATGGGAGAAGGCCTGAGCGATCCAATCACTAGTAAACTCATGATATATCCTTAATTGAAATGGGATTAATCTAATTAATAACTAGACACAATTTGTAATTAGTGGTGCAGAAATTGAAATAAAAGGAGTACGAATAAAGACGGAGTGGAGTTATAAGGAAGCTCACCAGGTCTTTTTTCATGAGGAAGCACATACTTTTCAGGAATTTGGTTACCAGCAATAATACCACACGATAGGAGGTTTGCCATTAGTTTAGTATAGGTGTAATCTGTGAGAAATGGAACTGATTGCCATATGCTTGGTTGGTCTCTTTTATAGCATTGTTAACGTAGGTGTCAAGGGGAGTTTATCCAAATAAAATCAAATTAATGCCAACATTTTGCTAATATATCTTTTTGATTTTCTTTCCAAAACAATTGTTTCCATAACATATTTTATTTCATACAAAGTGTAACAATTATTGGGTAAATAATAATGATTTTAGGCTCTCACCCTTTACAAATCCATCTCTTGTACAATTATGTACGAGATATTATATAGTATCAAGCCTAAATTAGAACAAAAAAAGTTGATTAAGTACAAGTGCATAAAAAAAATATTTCCTGTCCTAAATCAAAAAAAGTTGCCCTAATGCTACGACTTAACGCCCTAATGTTATGAATCTAACATATAGTTTACTACTTTAAAAAAAAACTTAGAACATTTTTTAAGGGCAAATGAACTATTGAATGAATATAATCGCAAAGAGAATTGCAAGATTGAAGAAATTCAAGGATCATCATCGGTCACATTCGACAGGAAGAATCGAAGAACTTAGGTCCTCGTCCATGTCCAAATGAGAAGAATGACGACCTCCTAACCCTTCCATTACCAACATTGTTACACTCATCTTGTGCACTAATAGTACTACTAACCTCATTATTAGCATATATATGCCAATGTGTGTGCCTTACAATCTCTTGAACTTGCAATATTAACCAACGATGGGCTGCTGATCGAATCCATGGAAAACGACCTCCTAATTGATTGTTGTTGTAGAAAAGATAAGAATACAACAGAAAAGATAAGATAAAGATTAACATTAGACTAAAAGATTGATATAGGAGTGTTTTACAGTAGATCAAATTCTGTCCTTAGAGGAGTTCTAAGGAGAGACAAAGTCATATGTTCTTGTATACTATAAATACCTGCATAAGCAGGAGCAATAAGATTATCAGCTTTTTCCAACATCAATAACAAAAACACAGTTGAATACGAGAGTACTTTTAAGCTTGTATCAGAGCCACGGCAATTCGGAAGGGGGTTTGCCGGTGTTTTTATCATCATTTACCAAGATAACCTACCTAAACAATGGCGGGAACCCCAAAAGACCCGAGTGACACTCACGTTACTATGGCTCAACTACTTGTAATTCTGGAAAAGATGAATTCAAGTAGGAGTCAAGATAACAGTGGGGGTTTACTCCATGTGTCAGAAAAACTAAGCCACCAGAACGACGCTAAGTGGTCCAGGTTAATGCTAATGGCGATCGAAGGGAGAGGGAGGGTCACACACATCACAACCCTTCCCCCCTCCAATGACACCGAAGAGATCAACACATGGAACAAGCGTGATGCAATAGTTCGAACATGGATCGTAGACAACATAGATCTAGAACTGGTAAACCAATTCTTGGATTACACAACAGCAAAGGAACTGTGGACAGGTATAGAATCAGTCTACAGCAGTGGGAAGGATGGACTGCAAACGTTCGATTTAGCAACTAAAGCCAACAAGATTAAACAAGGTCCAAACACAATCGAATCATATTACAACAGGCTGGTTACTATATGGGAAGAAATAGACAGAAGAGTCCCGAATCCCATGACATGTCCAACAGATATCACCATATATAATAAATTACAACAACAAACCCGGCTTTATTAGTTTTTAGCCGGGTTAGACGAAACATTCGACAAAGACATCAAAGATCTTGTCAATCAAGAACCATTACCCACAGTAGATGCAGCATACAACACCATACGCCGTGAAATAAGCCAAAGGGAAGTGATGAGACACAACTTACCTCACTTACCGAAAGAGGATGGAGTGGGGAGTGGACTGACCACCAGAAACCGGTCAGACAAAGCATCATCCCGGCATGGAGGCGATGATGACAAGGCAAAGCTAAAGTGTTCGCATTGCGGAGGGGCAAGACACACAAAAGAAGGGTGTTTCAAGCTAATTGGATACCCAGAGTGGTGGTCAAAGAAAAACCCGAGCCGAGGAGATGAAGCAAAGAAACCGGGCAAAGCTACCGCTGCCATAGACAAGGACACGAAGGAGGAGAGTGCTTCGGGAGAAGGGAGGGAACCGACGAACGAAGGTAGGGAAAGAATCTCAAATGAGACACCGAAAAACATGGCGGCCTGGTCAAAGACTCACACCCAGAAAAACCCTCGGTCAGAAACCCACTCCCAGAAAAACCCGAGCCTCTTCAACCCCAACTCCCTCAACACTAACCCCCTCCCTACAAGCTCAAGCCCATGGAAATTGGTGAGAGAAATGGTGGAAAGAGGAAGGATGAGAGGGGGTCTGCTCAAACCCATCATCTCCGGCACGAGAGAAACAGCAGGAGGGAGGCACAAAGTGAGGGAAACGGCGGATGAGGGAGAGAGGGGAATGGGGAGTGGGAAAGCTAACCCTAAAATAGCCTTAAATACCCAAGCCCACTCAAACCCTACTCCCTCTTACTCACCACGTGCCAGCAACCCTAAACACAAAGCCCAATCTTTGTTTGTTGAAGCCCAATGCCCAATTACCCAACCTATTAACCAAAATCAGAGTAAAAACGGAGAAACCCGAAAACCCGGTATTACGTGCCAAGTAATGCCTAACTCCAATTGGATCTTCGATTCTGGAGCAACTGACACTATGACGAACGACAAAAGCGACCTTATTAACCTACAAAAAACCGATAGAACTTTTATCCAAACAGAAAATGGGGAATATATGAGAGTTGAAGGAGTCGGGTCTGTGAGACTCGGAGACTACCTATCTCTACAAAACTGCCTCTATATACCGGATTTGTCATACAAATTATTATCTGTCAGTCATATAACAAAAGAATTAAGTTGCACGGTCTTACTAACTTCTAATTCTTGTATTGTACAGGATACTCAAACCGGGAGGATCATTGGGCATGGTACTGAAAGGGACGGCCTATACTACGTGGATAAGGAATCGGAAACAAATGGAGTAGCAGGGGTTTCAAGATCAGTTGAAGACCAACTAAAACTATGGCATCGTCGCCTAGGTCATCCGTCAGTGGGGTATTTAGAACGTATCTTTCCTTTTTTTGTTAAATCAAAATTAACTCTTAACTGTGATGCATGTTATCACGCTAAGAGTCATAAAAGTCATTATTCGGACAGTAGTAGTCATAGTAATAAACCGTTTTACTTAGTCCATTCAGATGTATGGGGACCTGCCCCGATATCAGGGAGTCATGGCTTTGCGTATTATGTTCTCTTTATTGACGATTGTACTCGTATAAGTTGGATTTACTTTATGAAATAGAAATCTGAAGTTTTTAGCATATTTGTCACCTTTTATCAAATGATCTTAAACCAATTTCAGACAAAAATCAGTATACTTAGATCTGATAATGAAGGGGAATATGTCAACCATGATATGCATTTTTTTTTCAAGGCACGGTCTGTTACATCAGACTACTTGCCCAGACACTCCCCAATAGAATGGAATAGCAGAACGAAAGAATCATACCCTACTTGAAATGACCAGTGCAATGATGATAGAATCATGTGTACCTAAGGGGTTTTGGCCCGAGGCAATAGCTACTGCCAACTACCTTAGTAATCGCCTTCCCACACATAAACTCAAGTACAAAACCCCTCTTGAAACTCTCCGGGGTTTTAATTTCACATCCTCAGCACATTCGCTCCCTCCCCGAGTCTTTGGGTGCATAGTTTACGTACACCTTCCAAAACGAAACTACCATAAACTCGAACCAAGGGCTGTTAAATGTGTATTCTTGGGGTTTGGAGTATCTCAAAAGGGATATAGGTGCCTCGAACCAACAACCAATCACTTGTATACTACTATGGACTGTGACTTTGTCGAGGAAGACCACTTCTACCCCAATCTTCGATGTCAGGGGGAGACTACAGGAGACGATCTCAGTTGGTTATCCAGGTATATTGATGCTGAAGAGGACCTATACAATCCACTGAGTCCGATACAATCAGAACCCGTCCTAGTACCGTCCTCAGTATCCACCGGGAATGAGCATCCGATACAATCGCAGGAAATAGAGGTAAGTAATGATCCTTCCTCTCCTATAACTGAATTTGGTGCTACTAATGATGAAGTGAACAGGATAACCGAAGATGAACAGGAGAATGAAGAAGCACAAAGCCGGTATAGGCTACCCCAGAGAACTACAAGGGGGGTCCCTCCTAGGAGATATGATCCCTCTTATGAGAAACAACAGACAAGATACCCTGTACAGAATATAGCTAAGGGAAATCTATCTCAGGTAGCTAAATTCTTTAATGCATCAATCTACTCAGAGAATATTCCAATAACTGTTGAGGAAGCCCTTAAACACAAGCACTAGAAGAAAGCAATGAAGGTTGAAATTGATGCATTGACCCAGAATGAAACTTGGGAAAAATGTCTTATTCCCAAAGATAAGAGAGCTGTGGGATGTAAATGGGTCTTCACGATTAAGTATAAAGCTGATGGAAGCATTGAGAGATATAAAGCACGACTGGTAGCTAAAGGATATACACAGGTATACGGAATTGACTACTCAGAAACTTTCTCACCAGTAGCAAAAATTGATACTATACAGGTACTATTCTCAGTAGCCGCAAATAAAAATTGGCAGTTGCATCAATTCGATGTAAAAAATGCGTTTCTGCATGGTGAGAATCTGAGGAAGTGTATATGGAGCCTCCTCCAGGTGTCTCTCATAACTTCCTTCCAGGAGAAGGGTGTAGGTTAAAAAAGGCGTTGTACGGCTTAAAACAGTCTCCCAGAGCCTGGTTTGGAAGATTTACAGTAGCAATGAAAAGCTTCGGATATTATCAAAGCAACTCCGATCATACGTTATTTCTAAAAACACGAGGAGGTCTGACAACATGTCTCATTATATATGTGGATGATATGATTATCACAAGAAATGACGAGGAAGAAATCAGGGTACTGAAAGAGAAACTATTCCAGGAGTTCGAAATGAAGGATCTTGGAAGGCTAAAATACTTCCTAGGAATTGAAGTACTCAGGTCAAGAAGGGGTATTTTCATTTCTCAACGGAAATATATTCTTGATTTGTTGACTGAAACTGGAATGCTTAACTGTAAGCCAACTGATACTCCAATAGTGGTAAATCATGGATTACATATCGAAGAAGATGGAGAACCGACGGATCAAGCCCAGTATCAAAGATTGGTGGGAAAGTTAATCTATTTATAACACACTCGTCCTGATATCTCCTACGCTGTTGGAGTGTTAAGTAGATTCATGCACAAACCCCAAGTACCACATCTGGAAGCAGTCTTTAGGGTGTTAAGATACTTGAAGAAAACTCCAGGAAGAGGGGTATTATTCAGGAACAATGGTCATTTACGACTGCAAGCCTACACTGATGCTGATTGGGCAGGAGATCGAGATGATAGAAAGTCTACGTCCGGGTACTTTACTCTAGTTGGAGGTAATCTGGTAACCTGGAAAAGTAAAAAACAAAAAGTGGTTGCAATGTCAAGTGCAGAAGCCGAATTCAGAGGAGTTGCAAAAGGAATAGCTAAAGTTCTCTGGTTAAGGAAACTCCTGTCAGAACTTGGTTTTACTCCAGATGAAAGTTGCGAGATATATTGTGACAATAAGGCTGCAATAAGTATCTCTGAGAATCTGGTCCAACACGATAGAACGAAACATGTGGAGATTGATAGGCACTTTATAAAGGATAACTTGGAGTCTAAAATTATCAGTCTTATATTCTGTCGGTCAGATGATCAGATGGCTGATATCTTAACAAAAGGGGTAGGAGGCAGTGCTATCGAAGAAGTACTATTCAAGTTGGGTGTTGAAGATCCGACAATCCAACTTGAGGGGGAGTGTAGAAAAGATAAGAATACAACAGAAAAGATAAGATAAAGATTAGCATTAGACTAAAAGATTGATATAGGAGTGTTTTACAGTAGATCAAATTATGTCCTTAGAGGAGTTCTAAGGAGAGACAAAGTCATATGTTCTTGTAGACTATAAATACCTGCATAAGCAGGAGCAATAAGATTATCAGATTTTTCCAACATCAATAACAAAAACACAATTGAATATGAGAGTACTTTTAAGCTGTTGTACCGCAAATTACTCATCCTTTTGTCTTGTGTTAATGCACTCATCACCCATAATGGAGAAGTTTCGCAACTTCCTAGCTAACTTGTTGTGTTCTGTTTTCCTCTGAATCTGCATTGAAACTTCAGTGTTCTCTCCTATCTCAATGACTAAATAATCTTGATCATCCAATTTAGACTAACCATGCTTAAGCAGTTAAGCTCCCACTAAACAAAGGGGAGACCACTTCCTGAGGTGAAGAACTTGGTGCAATGATATGGTCAAGATGGCACTTTGTTCTGCCTGAGATGCTTGACCTATAAAGTGGACAACTTGCATTGTTTATGAGCCAAATATCAATGCAATCTAAGTGAAATTTGTGGTTGCACCTAGGAAGAACTCTAAGCATTTCCTTCTCTTCGAACTCAAACAGCGCAACCTCTAAAGCTTCTACTACTTCCAAGGGCTAAGCGTCCACCTGCGGTGTTGCCTTGGTTAGACTTATATTGGATTGCAGGGATGTTGTTGATGAGAAACACGTCGAGCCCTCGATGGTGGATGTGGCCTACCATCGGGGGAAGGAGCCTTCATCGTAACGTGGAGTCCTCAATAACGAGAACCTTCTTACGATTTTGCCAGTTCAAGCAACATTTGATCACAAATATGGAGTAGCTTACTAGTAGGATGGCTACTGCAAGTATGGCTAAGAGTGCTACTGCTATTGGGAAGTCTGAGTTTGAAGTGTGATTTATAGGTGGTGGTTGCTGTTGCCATTGTGTGGTTATTGTGTTGTTTTCTTTTTGGGCTTTTAGGAGTTTGCTCAATGAATCCATCGCTTGAGATTATTAAGATTGAAAGAGGAAAATTAAAGGAAGTTTGGGTTTTCATGAAGTTAGTGTTTTGACTGAGATCTCCAATGAGGGGAACATTAACATCTAAAAAGTTAAGTTTGTGAGGTAATTTGTTCATTTTTAAGTGGTGGGGACCAAAATGTGAGTCATATAAGATAAATCTGTAATCCCCTTTTTTTTCTTTTTTTTTTTTTGGTCTGTCTCTTAAAAATTGACCCATTTTTTTTAAAAAAAATTCATTTTTAATCATCCCCCCCAAAGAATTTACATTATATCTTAAAAAAATTAGATTTTTGTATTTGGGGTAAAAAAAAAAAAAGAGACAGAGGTAGTAGTTTATGTCAAATGGCAGAAAGTCAGATAGAGGAGAAGACTTCATCAGATTAAAGAATGAACAACAAAAATGAAAGAGTTAGCTATATGTCAAAGAGGAGCTCCTAATAAATTTGTTATAAAAGAACCACAAGTCCCTATCGAAAATCAATGTTGAAATTCATGCAACTAAGACTAGTACTAAAGCTCTTAATTTGGAGAATTAAAGTGTTGATCTAGAAAGTAGAGGTGATGTTACAAGAAAGGCTTAATGGAATAATAATGATAGCAATTGAAAATGATGTCTTGGAGACCACACAATACGTAGTTTTGGCTGATATATTTGCTATTTGGCTTCAAAAAGTATTAGAAGGACATCACTTTTTAGGTGGAAGGTCAATATTAGCTAGAATTTTTTTTATTGGAATGTAATTTACAATTTACATGAAGTATTATAAGGTTTTGGTACTTTTCATTATGTAAAAATATATTGAATTAAGTTTCTAGTTACCAAATTTTGATTTATTATAAAATAAATCAAAATTTGGTAGGGATAGAGGTGTTCAAATGGAAGGGGCCCGTTAATGACCGGCTCGTTTGTGAAAATAGTCTAATCAATAATGGGTTTAATGGGTCGATTTCTTAAATGATCGTATTTTATTGGGTCTTTAATGGGTCAAGTCGGGTCAATAATGGATTTCTAGTTTTCATGACTTTTAAACACTATTAGGTAATGAATTATTTTCATATCCTAACCGATAGTCCACTACCAAAGATTGGAGGTGATACACGTAAATTATCACACTCTATAGATAAAAATTATACTCTCGTTGGACGGCCCGACCTGAATTGGCCCGTTATGTATCTCCTTTGACCCGGTCGTACCCGACCCGTTTAGCATCTCTTTTACCCGGCCCGTTTTGCATGTGACTCATCTCTGCCCTAATCCGACACAATGCACATATTTAATCAGGGACCTAATCTTTGTGATTGGAATCATACCTCCAAAATATTTAAAACAGATTTGTGTCTCCTTACAACTTTTGTGACATACTTAGGTCTCCAAAATATTTAAAACAGATTTGTGTCTCCTTACAACTTTTGTGACATACTTAGGTCTATCCACAATAATTGTCTTAGGGTAATCATGAACATTATACATGTATAATGAATATATGGTATGATTTATGTGATAAGGAGTACTAAATAATTTTCATAAATCAAATATACTCACTGTAAAAATTCAGAAAAAATAGAATAATTTATGACATTATTAATGGCGTACGAGAATAATTTTCACATCTTAAAAAATTATATTTATCTATTTTAGTTACTACTCTTAATTAAAATTTAAAAGTAGTAAAATAGACACGTCCTCTCAGAATCTCATATTTTTGTCATTTCAACATTTTCCAACTCCTCCACTTCACTCAATAAATACCATTATTATACGAAGATCTGAATCTGGATCCTGCGCTACTTGTTTTCGGTACTTCATTTTTTTTCCCTACTAATTATGCGCTCGATTTCCTGGGTTTTGCGTTAATTGCTTCAAGGGTCGAATTTCGCAAATCTTTAATTTTTGGTTGTTGGGTTTTTTTTCCTGCAATCTGAAATTGGATTATGAATTTGTAGAATGTTACTTATTGGTTGAGTAAGAATGTCCCACTTTGCTTAATTTGTTGTTCATGACTGGCTCTTTCTTCGCTTAAAATGGGTTTTATTGTATGTGCTCAATTGCCGCTCAAAGATTTATTACTGTTTGCATTGCAATTTCATCAAAGTTCTGATTTTTAAATATATATTTTTTTATCTGGACTTTTGTTCTTCTTGCTGTAGAGTGATATGTTGACATGATTAATAACTTAATCTGTTGTAATTGACGTGGTTTAGCATTTTTTGGATTATTAATTTGTGGGTTTGAAATTTATTAGTAGCCTAATTTATAGAAATCAGATTTGGTACCAGATGGTGATAGTTATTAGTTATTAGTTTGATGCAACGAGCAAAATTCGTTATTACTTCAGCAAATTTGGATCGTGCACTTTTGCATAAACTGGGCTGGTAAAGTTGTTGGTGGTTGTAGTGGTCGTGTAGTTCTAAAATTCTCGGTATATTTTGCGTTGCGATTGAATCTGACTTATTACTTGCTATGACATGATCTTTTCTTGATTGTTTGGATGAGCTGTTGGTTAGGATTTGAATGGACTTTTTTCTAGCGTAGTTTTTTTTTTTTTTTTTATTTGGAATCCATATGCACATTCTTAGGTTAAGTAATTATTGTTTAACTTTTTAGATTTTATCATCCAGTGTAGTCTTTGATAACTGTAGGCACTATTGGTATAATGACAGTTTGGTTGGAGCCTAGAGGGTGTATTGTTGTTGTTCGAATGTGGACTCTTGGAAATCTAAAAGATGGGCTGGTTTGTGTTGTAAGTGTGCTACATAGAGCGAAAGAGTAAATGGTGATTACGTCTTTGCCATTAAATCTATTTTAGAAGTGCTAGAGGAGTTTGAAGTATGAGCAACATTATCCCGTAGACATATTTTCTATCTTAAAGTATAACTTGGACGCTTCAAATGGAAGTGAAAGGAAAGATATTGTTGTTATTTGTATGAATAAATGCTTGTAAAATGATGTTCTTGGAATACTGCAAGAACAAATTTAATTGGACTTTTACTCCTCATCCTCAATAAACTGGAAATACTTATGAAACCAATCAAGGTCAGACAGAAGTTTGGGCTAGCTCATTTCTAAAACTGAAGCCCTGTCAATGGAGAGATTATTAGAAGTTAGAACCTGGTGAAAGGGAAAGAAACTTATTGACTTTTATCTAGGAGTAGATGCCAAGGATATAGTGAGGAGAGAACATATCCTAAAGACCTAGTCAACTTAGTAAGATTTACTCTACTCAAAGACCATCTAGAAAAATATATGCATCAGTTTTCAAAACATGAAAATTTGACAAGAACAATTGCCATGATTCTTTAAAAAGCTTTATGAGTCAATTTTTGAAATGTTATGATGACTGTGTTTAACTCTTTTTATTCTATTGTCATGGTGCTAACAGCTTAAGAGATTAGTTTTCTAGAAGTCAATTATATTATGATTTTATGAGGACAGATCATCAATTTGGGGAAGAAACAGATAGAAAATATACAATATGATGGGGATCAAAGAAAACATGAACTCGTTAACGAGTAACTTGGTTGATATTACATGGAGATGCTTATTAGGTATCCTTTCTATGGGACCAATCCCTGATCATATTGCTTTCATTATGGATGGGAACCGAAGATATGCCAAGAGATTTAAGTTAGAGAAAGGAGAAGGCTATAAGTTAGGATTTACTGCTCTGACATCCATGCTTAAGTACTGTTATATGCTAGATGTGAAATATATTACTGTATACGCCTTCAGTATTGATAATTTCAAAAGACGTCCCAAGGAAGTAAAGTCCTTGATGGAGCTTATATGCAAAAAGATTGAAGGCTTGATCAAACAAAATAGTATTGTTAACCAATATGGACTTAGAGTTCATTTTGCTGGGGACTTGAAGCTACTAGATGACTCAGTAAGGTTAGCGGCTGAGAAGGCCATGGCAGCCACTGCTTGCAACTCCAGAGCCGTGCTCTCAATTTGCATCGCGTACACTTCTACCAATGAGATTGTGAATGCTGTTGAACAATCTTGTAAAGAGAAACGGGATGAACTTAGAACACTAGAATCATGCTGTATGGCAGATGGTTTGGCCAGTTATGCTTGCAATGGGAAGATGAAAAAGAAAAACTCCATTCATGTAATGGATGTCGAGAAGTATATGTATGTTGCTCCTAGTCCTGATATTGTGGTCCGGAAATCTGGTGAAAACCGCTTGAGTAATTTCTTTCTGTGGCAGAGTACACACTCCATTCTGTATAGTCCCTCTGTGCTTTGGCCTGAGATTGGTCTTCGCAACTTGGTTTGGGCTGTCCTGAACTTCCAAAGAAATCCTTCTTGTTTGGAAAAGAACAAGAAGCAACATCAATGATATTACGAGGTGAACAGTTGCAGAAGCTAAGTTGTTTCCTAAGTTTAAGTGAAAGATGTACTCGACATCTTAATATCCTAATGAGAGAGATTAGCAGCTAGTTTTGTGAATCATACTGAGATACATTCAAACATCATTTTTGTGGTGTTGTAGCATTGCCATAATGTCATGTACATGTAAGAGAACTTTGGGATTCTGCTATGAGGGTTAGTGTAGGAATCAAGACGCCGGAAGTTGAATTGAGAGAAGCCAATCTCTTTCAGCCATATCTTGAGCATAGTTTCTGCAATGTTCAATTTTGCAGTCCATTAAAAATGTCTGACAAACTACCGAAGTACCAAGCTTTGGTCTATCTCATATTCTTCTCCCCTTAAGCTCATTAGAGGTTGTAATTTGTTCATGGAGTTAATTGCTACTCTTTAGTCCTTACTTGTTAGCACAAACGCACAATAGAATGGTGTTTTGTGGTCTTATATTGAGATTTCCATGGAGAACTGAACATCAACAATATAAACATCTCATATACTCATAGTCAGAATTTGATTTGTAAGTTATTGGTATCATCCAATTTTTTTTACCAGTCATGCAAGCACATCATATTCTCAAAATTCAAAATTAGCATGAAGTAGTTGCAGCAATAGTTCTAATCACTCTTACGACTTAATATAATCCTATAATAAGCATATTAAGGTGTATTTTCATTAGGTTTAGAAACTCTCTTAAATGACTGAATTGGAAAGTTTATTAATTTATTTTGTTCCTTTTTTGAGATATTTTTAGAAATCTCTGACCTTGAAATAAAGATAGTAGGTGTCTCATAAAATCATATAAGGAGATTTGCAATCAATCATTACATTTTATTTGGTATGTAAAAGTATAAAACAGGTTCAATATCCAATTGTAAGAATTTTAAAAATCAATTAAAATGAATTATTAGAGTTAAGTACATGGTTGTAATAATTTCTAGCCAAATAGTGTAATATTGAATGTAACATGAAAATTGTACTTGATGTATCAACCTATCGTGTATGCTTCTCGAGGTGTATGTCTAAATTGACCAGTAAAACACATGAAATGTCTTAAAACTTTGAACATTTTTATTGTTTAACTATTTTTTAAAGTGATTCAAAATAACTTTTTTTTTTTTTTACTAGTGCTGGAATCGAACCGCTTGTTTAGCTCCTCACTCCTTGATCTTTTATCTACTTAAAAAATACTCCTCCCTTAATTTTTGCTCTTCATATACTCTTCCTTGAAAAGTTTTCAAAAGTTCTTTCTAATTAAAATCATTCCATTTTAAGCATATATTTTAGACCAAAATGCCCTAAATTTCTTACTAGAAAAAATTCTTTCTTATCCCTCCTTTTTCTAATCATATGAGCCCATTTTATTTACTACGTATTATATTAATTAAAATACTGTCTTTTTCCCTTCTCTATATTAATTTGATTAATTAATTAATTTACTATCTTCTGCAAGCACTTCAAATTTTCCTCAAATAGAAAAATAAAAAATAATGAAGGAAATATTTATAAATATAGGGAATCGTTAGTTCTTCAAACTTCCACAGTCCACAAGACCACACACATGATTGACTCTTTTATAATAAAAATAAGTTTAAAGTTTTCAATTTGATCTGATATGAAAACCTTTTGTCAAATTATTAATACCATTTGGTCTTTTGATCCGTCTCTTTGATTGAATAACTTGATTGCTTGCCAAATACTGTAGTAAAGATGACTTCTTATTGAAAAGTAAATGTATGCTTAGTGCTGACTGAGTTCAGCTCACTTGAAAATGAAAAAAAGTCAAGTTAACATAATCAGGCCAGGAAATATGTTTCAAAATCAACTACAATCTATTGTTTACTTTTAATCAGATTTGAAATACTCCTACAGGTTAAAATCTAAATGACTCAAATTTAACATTTATGAAATAATAATAACCTGATTAGGACACAACTTGTTTGAAAACGAGTTTTTTCTAATTCATACTTATATAAATTATATCATGATATTAAAATTTTATATATACATATTATTATATCAGATATAGAAATATAGAAGATATAAAAAAAAACACAAAAAACGTATATTATATATAGACATTATGAATTTATATATAAAAATAAAATAACAATACTCATTTATATTAGGTATAAATAAGAAATTTCTCATTTGAAAACTACTTAATATTTTGTAACAATCTAGGGATGAATTCAAGGCCTCAACTATCGAAACTTGCTAAAATTGGAAGGAATGTATTTAAGGGACTTGAACTGATTAACTTGATCAATTCCATTTCAACTAACATGTTTATGAGATCTTACTAAACTGCAGTCATATGGCTTTGATATCATGCTCATATAAGTTAAAACCAGCCTGCGTTCATGTACGTTAACTACAGTCAAAGTGGGTTGAAATTTATTTAAAAGTTGTGGATTTAGATCAACACGAATATCTTTATGAGTTTTAAAGTTCTGTTTAAGAATCAACTTAAATGCGTATGCACATAGGTAAATCATCCAAAGCTGCACCTCTCACTTAAACTTTGTTTCTTTAGTCATTTTCTAAATATTTTTCCGAGTTTGATAAGAGTACAAGTCATGGAAATTCTAAGCCATGAATGATGGATGATGTCTGAGGCTTAATTACATCTTGAATTTTCAAAATTTACTCTAATCCACTCGTTCATGGTACTTTGCAACATAAGATTTTTCTATAACTTGACTCAAGAGTTGAATGTTTAGGCTAAATAGATACCAAACAAAAGGATTGGTGGCCTTTTTTTTCAGATACGTGCCAACCAAAATTCTCTCTGGTTTTTTTTAGTTCATACCTAATAGAAACTAAACATGATATTAAGATCTCGTATATAAATATTATTATTATATCATATATACCTACTATTATATCAAACATAGACATTATGATCTCAGATATAAAAATAAAATTACAAAATACCTCATATATATTTATATTAGGTAAAAAGTAGAAATTTCTCATTCTTGTGGCTTGTGCTTAAAAACTAGTAACTAGTACGTTGTTATAACTTTTAGCTTAACTCATTTATCTGTGCAAACATTTAATTAAGTAAACCTTTTTTTTAAGGGAATAATTTACTAAACCATAGTACTTCTTCATTAAAAAAAAAAAAAAGAAAAGAAAAGAAACTCATTTGCTCAAGTTTTATGAAAGTTTGGCCAAGCATCAACCACCTACTACAAAAAGCAGTAGTCATGTACTCTAATAAGTCTCTAATTGGCGACTAGCGGAATCAATGTTTTCCAAATTATGGGCTCGCAAACACTCCTTGCTAGTAGGAGTGTCAAATCGGGTCAGGTCTGATTCTGACAGCTCTATTTACTAGTGCTATCACTGAACAAACTTAATAACTATCTTTCAATTAACATACGTACGCCTTACAAAATTGCTACCATGTGTCATCATAATTCATAGTGTTTGTTGTTTCTACCAACTACTACGAAGTACGTCCATATATTGTGTTTTATACGACCACTTTTCATTAATATTTTTTTAAATAAAATTAGGAACTTTATTTTCTTTTACATTTTAAACCTCTACTTTCTCATATTAACTACATTGACATCTAATCTTTGATAGCTACGGAGTACTACAATGTAAAAGACGAGCTCAAGCAAGTGTGTTGTATGTAAGGGACCAAACCAACCCGGCCAGTAACCCTTCTATCCGTTTCAATAATATGTGCTAGATTACCTCTAACTTCATCTAAATCAGTATAGATCTAGGGTTCTTGCTACTCAACTTCTTTTAATCTACCTAGCAATTTTTTGAAAAACATCAATAAATAATTTTATTTTACATATACTCAGCTCCCTCATTTAAGTTCTTTCCATTTTATTTTTGAATAATTATTTTCATGTTTCTATTTGTTATTTTAGTGGATTTCCTAAATCTATTTGTGTTAAAAAAAGTCCTATTTCACGTTCAAGTTTCTCTCCTAAATGGGAACATTTTAAGTAGGAACAGATGGGAATAAAATGAGTACTCTCAACAATATTGATTTAGAAAATTCACTAAAATAAACTGGACTCTATAATTTAATTCTAACATTATTTGTGTTACAGATTACATTCAACTAGGATGGATTCAAATTTGAAACATAGTTAAGTGTATTATTTTTAAATTAGACTCATATCCGTCCCAAATCTATTGGATATTAAAATTTTAGACCTTTACCCAAATTCACTGGATCTGATGGATCTCGGGTCCAAAATGGATCATTAACATATTTTTATTTTTCTGTGCTTATTATTCACAGTTTTATAATTGGATGTATTTTCACATTTTAAACCTTAGAATTGTTTACCGATTAAGTGTTATAAAGGAAGATAAATTGCATTATTATGTCAAACAAGATAAATTAATAAATCTTTTCTTAAAAACACAATTTATATTGTTGAAATACTTGCAAGACAATCTTTAATTCAGTGAGTGAAAAACAAGTAAGCACTAGAGTCAAAATCCAACAATAAATCAAAAATCTTAAACTCAACAATACTCATTTACAATGTTTTTAAGGTCAATTGCATCGCTACTCGCAAGTTTTTAAAATCACACAAAAGCTAGTATAGTTAAAGATAGATTCATGACTATACTTCACCATTTTGCTATTCCAATGTAGTGTTAGTGCTGATAAACAAAAATATATTCATGTTTTGATACAATAAAGATTTGTTTCAATCATGTCTTCAATGAATATGTTAGAGCAGAAAGGATTAATGTTATAGGGATTATATTCATCATCTTAAGGTTATTTGAAAATTGCTTGAAGTCGATTTATATGATCAAAATCACATGCTTAGAAGAATTATAACAATTTCGGCATAAACAATTGACTGATTTTTAGAAGCAAAACAACCATTAACAAATGGAACGATGCTAATTTAGCTTGAGTTCCCTAAAACTCAATTTTGAATAAATTTAACGTAACGTTAAACAAGCAAGCATTTATTGGACATTTATAAACAAGTTAGAATTTCGTAAATTTCTTCAACAGGGTTTAACGTCCAAATTTAGAAGCTTCAAAATATAAATATTAGCAAAAAGTTTAACAAAGAAATGATAAATTATACAACGCTCAAAAGCCGAAATTGTGAAACGAGTTTGAAAATTACTAGGGTGTTGCCTGGATGGGCTGCTACATCATGAAGTTGATGTGGATTATTAAGTAATGGATATGACAACTATGGAAAGTGAGAGGCTAGAGCTAGTGTCTCCCTTGATTACGTGGTGCATCGAGAAGCTCCTCTAACACATTATTATCCACATACTCAAACTCAATAACTTGTCGTTGATCCTCTTGCTCCCTCGATAATGAAGATGAAGAGGTGCATCCCCTACTACTACCACTGCTGCTGCTGCTGCTACTTCCAAGACCACTAGCACTAGTATCATGCGCATGATAGTGCTGATCATTAGGGAAATTGAGTATTGCAAGGTGTCCTCTTAAGGCAAACGCCGCCCTGTCATAAGCTCTAGCCGCCTCCTCCGCAGTGTCAAACGTTCCCAGCCACATACGAGCTCCGTTTCTCTTGGGATCGCGTATCTCTGCGGCGAACTTCCCCCATGGACGCCTCCTAACACCTCTATACTTGGACGCTGAATTTCCTCTGCTGTTGTCTCCTTCCATTGATTGGGAGCGTGAAGGTTGTACAAGTTATTTCCTAAATATAAAATATGGAAGTCATTTTATAAAATATGAGGTGCATGAAGATTTGACAGTACAATCCTATACAAGGTTTTATATTTATATAAACATTAGAGGAGTAGAAGAGGATTGTAAATTATTGTTGCCTGTTGCCTCGTTCTTTGGTGAGTGGTGGCGGGCTTGAAAGTGATTTATTGATAGATTTGACGGTCCAAAGTGACGGGTTGACGTTTTAGATATCTCACATTCTCACCCCTTTCTAATTATAAATTGTTTCTGAAAACAAACTTGGACCATTGGCTTTGTTGTTCTTTTGATGGCTCTTTTATTTCTTGCTACTGCCACGTGTCATCTTTCTATGTAACTTGTGACGTTACTCTATGAAGATTGAAGACCAATTAACTTCATTGCTTTATTTACCCCCCAAAAAATTTATTACACTATCGTCGCTACATTCACGGCTCGTTTAACAATCAATTGTAAAGATGGTAATTAATTAAACAAAATGTAATATTATAATTTTGTAATAATCTTCTTTAAAAAAAATTAATTCATTATCATTTATAAACTATCAATTCATAGTTAAACGGTGATATTGAATTGTAATTGATATTTATAATGAAAAATTATATGTATGGAAGAGTACTTTCCAATACCATGGTAAATAGAATGAGTTTTTCTTATAAAATTAATTATAAAAGGATTCATTATTAATCCATGTTTATGATTAATGCATGTACGTCTAATACATGGGTCGTGCCACTTATGAGATAATCGTCTCATGAACTAAACTTGTACAGGGCGGTTTGAGGTAAAGATGTCATTCTTCTTTTGAATATTTCTTCAACATATAGTTGGTGCAGTGTATAAAATTAAACTGTTCATAGAATATCATATAACTTTTATTAGTTTATATGCATTTTTCTCACAAGAGAAAAAGATTAGTTTATAGCATCTCTAGAATCCTTTTATATTAGGCTATACAAACAACAATTGTCTCAAACATATATTTTTCACATAATAAAAAACATAATAGGAGGCGGTTATAGGGTTAACTTTATAAAATGACCAGTATTCACGTAAACATATATATGTTCATATTTCTCGTACTCCACGAAGTCGTTGAAGTATCTTTTTTATTATATTCGTTATAATTTTACCTTCATAACATCTTGTTAGAGTGTAATTTCAAGATGTTGCCTTCTCATAATATTTACTATACTATACCATATTCTTTCTTAATAGAAGAGATGGTCAGTACTATTCAAGACGTCCATGCAGATGTAGAAAATTGAAGTTAGAATTTCTGTTGATAGACCTGCTGATACTTGTATTTTGATAATATTACAGCGTATAATGTAAGCTTTTGACATAGGGAGGGAGCAATGACTAGCATCAGGGTATGCGCCGGTGGCGTCACGTGCATTAGTCCCAAGCCAAAAAGTGAAGCTCGTAGAACTGGTCAACATAATCAGTTTCATTTTATTAATCTTGTTTTGAAATTTGAGGTGCATTATTGACTTAGGTTTGAAACAAATGTGATAATTATGACATGAAACATTCGTAATCCAATAATATAATACAGAATGATTATTGGCCTTAAGTGCAATTAAGGCTTTTCTCCTATTATTAACATATTTTTACTTAGTTTTAATTGATAATTAATAAGGGGAGTTTTTAGATCGGAACTTACTGTTTTGCAATCCGTCCCTTAAGAAGTTGGAGAATTAATAAGGGACCCTTCCATCTCAAGGTTAATAGGTGACTTTTCTACCAAGCTTTATTTATTTAATTTCTAGTTAAGTACATTACAAAGAATTAGGAATTTTTTTTGTCCTTGCGAATTATGAGAATCAACATACATGCACGTATTATGTATGCACTTACTACTTTCTACACCTTTTATTTTTATTTTTATTTTATTTTCTCATTTTTTAACTTTTTTTTTACGATGTTCAAAACAAACTTAAAATACTTACATTTATAAATTCGTAAGAAAAAATGCTTACATTTATAAATTTATAAGAAAAAAATGCTTACATTTCTAAATTCGGAACACAGAAAAGTTTTTAAATGCTTACCTTTCTAAATTTCTAAATCCGTAACACAAATATAAAAACTTGATATTATAACCGTTTACGAAAAAAAAAGACTAAACTACTCTTTACAACTGAAATTTGAATCCATAAATGGGCCATATTAGACTTGAGGTTTCCAAGGGCAACTGAGGTTCCCCCTCTGCAGAAGGAGATAAGTCGGCCATCAATGATTGACATTTGAAACTCTTGCATGGCGTTAACATCTCCTGTGTGAGAGCAAATGAAACCACAAACTAACCCTTCCAATTCATTGGACACGAGTTAGACCTTGAGATTGCCCATTTAGAACTAATCACAGTTTAAACCACCTCTTCACTCAGGGAGTAAGACCTGTAAAATTAACTCTCCAATGACTGAGGAGTTCCAGTTAAGTTGGTCTTGAGACGATTTTGAGGAGGTACGGTAGAGATAATAACACCCCCATAATTATAAGTACTCTAAACTAAGGAATCAAAAACAATAGGAGACTAGACGGAAACAAGAAAAAGACAACTAAATAGCTGAAATGGAGTACAAAAAATGGAAACAAAGAAGAAAAATACGAAGGGAATTTTGCATGCAAACCACCTGTCACAATTAAGAAGATGAGAAGACACGAACCCACTCGACAATTAAAGGACATAATTAATGAGATGTAACACTGGGGATTAAAATCTTGGACTTAAGAAATGGAATACCAGGAATTTTAGTTCCGGAAAATAAAGAGATTTGGTGACCAAACGCTCTTCGTAATCAGCAGCGGTGATTCAGAATTTTTTGTCTAATAAGTCACAATTAATAATCAAATATGTAATAAATTTTTTCGTTAAATAATCAAATAATAAATTATTTTTTACGAAAACAACTATTTTTGGTTTCCATTATATCTCCTTTCCTAAATTCATAGCAAATGGCAAACGTGCATTTAATTGGGATTCATATTACCTCAGTACTGGGACTCTTTTGAGTGCGAGACAACTCCATCTAGTACCCAAACCCGTATAGACTAAAACAAGCGAACAAAGCCCAACAACTCATCTCTATTTCTGATTTGGATGGAATCTTCTCATAAATTTGCTCAAGTAGTCTCTTCCCTCTATCTGCAATTCTTCAGCAGTTCGTTTCACAGGTATCATTTGATTCATTTCTATTCCCATTCAAAAGTTTTCATCTTTTTTAACAAATTGTTATCTTCAACTATAATTCGTGATTCCTAGATTATTTTCTGGTTTTATATTATTTAGCTCCTCTTTTCCATAATCTATTACGATTATACAATTAGATGGTAGTTTATAAAACCCTTAAGTTCTTAATCCCAACTAAATCAGCAGATAGTTGAATTAAGAGGTGAGAGGGAGGCAGGGAGGGTGAATGGGTGAGAGAGGGGGAAAGAACTTCTGTGTAGGAGAATAAATAACAATGCTGAACATCTTTGTACTTTCACAAATCATTGCGACAATTTATGTGTGTTTTATATTCACCTTACTTTCTAATAAATCTTTTATTATTTGGTCATATTTAATATTATACGAAATCTATACACATGGGTACAATAAAGTTATTATATTTCTAGTTAAAATGAAGCTTTGAAATAACAAAAGTTATCCTTTCAAAGTTGATAAAGATTGACATGTGTTATGTTGAAAGGTAACGTTTGTTATATTGAGAGGTAACTTTTACTAGAATATAATCTTTATTGTATTTCGTGTTTATATAATATCTGTTGATATCTTATTAAAATTTATTTCACTTAACCGTTATATTTGGATAAAACTTATTTCTCTAATTCTATATTATCTGACAAAATTCGAACTAATCTTTCTAATTTCATTTTGTCTGACCTGATTCTGATTCTGATTTTGATTTTTATTTTTTATTTTTTCTTTTTGGTGAAATAAGTGGAAAGAAGTAGAACAAAATCGAACGTAGATAATTTAATTCTTAAAGGATAGTTATTATTTTGGAACAATCTTTATTAAAGTTAAACTCACTGTAAATTCAAACAAGATTTAGTAGTTCATCAACGTTTAATTAATGAATTAGTAAAATTTCAAGCCACACTACTCATTCTACACATTTCCTTAGAACATTCGCTAAGCTACTGTATTTTTAAAAAAAAAAAAAAAAACTTTTGAAGAGTTATGAAAACATATACGGAATACTTAATAAGGTGATAAGCTTTGAATACCAAAGAAGTAATACAGACGTAATAGTAAGAAAACAAATGGATGGCAATTATGGTTGGTGATACTCAACGATATAACCGTGGATCCATGTCGTCATTCGCCCAGCGGATTGGACTCGAAAACCTACTTTGGTATGCTTCGTCGTCAACGCTCTGATTAACAAACCTATAGCTTGCCATCTTATTTTTGGGCCAATTTTTAGTAAGCCAAATACTACTAAATGCCCAATACAATCCACTACAACTGTCTGCGATTCCTTACCATTTTTGTAATTGGTCCAACAAATACTACTCCACAGATTATGACAAAGATATATACGCATGAACGCTTCTCACATTCTCTAATTACTCCATCCTTCTTCTTTTTTTTGTTTTCCTTCTCAATACAATATTAAATATTATTATAATTTTATAAAGTAATTTAAATTAATTTAAAAATGAGAATCGATTCTATTAAAAAATGATTTAAGTGGATTGAACATTAAATTAGTGGAATTTCTAAAGTTTATGATATTAAACAATTAAAAAATTAACTTATGTGCTACAAATGGATAGATCCCAACCAAACTTTTTCATCCAATCACAATATTAAACTAAAATAAAATAATTTCAAATAAGAATAATATTTTAAAATTTTCGAATGGAAAATATGGGAAGAACAAAAACAAAACGGACGGAGTATCTTACACGAACATGCTAAAATATGGAAATGAAAGTTTTGAAACCTAACGGGTTAACGGTGCTAAAGAATAATACAAGTAAAATATGGAAAGATTGAAATGCATGGCTGTTGTATAATGTTTGGCTTCATTGAATATGGAATTAGGTCCAATTAGTATTTGTTAATTTAACTATTTTTCTTTGTTATACCATTTATCTCAGGGGATCAAAATTATTGGTGAATTATAGCTTCATTGAGTTTGTGTATAATTTTTAAATGATGCTTGTGACGAAAATTGATATTCCAAAATTTACTTTAAAAACTTCATTATATTCCCTATAATACTAGTTGTGATTTTCTCACAAATTTTCTTCACCGCTTATTGTTCTTTTGACGAGGTCATCTCTTACTGTTACTTACATGAGGTATTGGAGTGTTGCATAATAACTTAAACTAGCCTAAGGACAATACATTATGATTTATCGATACTTTTTTTATGTAACTAAGCATATTATAAGTAGATTTATTGATATCTAAAATTTTAAAAATTAGTCGTAATTAAAAGTTAAGATTGTTTTATAAGTATGAAAATCGTTGTATTATATTGATGTTCAAACTATTTCGTAATTTGAGTTAAATTTACTCAATTAATTTTGTAAACTAAGTAGAATTATATACTTGTTTGTATAAATAATTATTTTCTAACAAAGTGACTTAAAATGACACATATATTTACATTATGTAAATTTTTTCTAATTGTCAGCCTAAATGACGCAACACATATCATATAACAAGGAATATCATATAACAATATAATGAGATCTAAGTTGCAGGAAATAAAGACTTAATTGTTAGCATTGTAAGCATTGCCACGAGCCCACGAGGCCGACTCCCAATAGAATAGTACACGAACCTGACTTTTTTTTTTTTTTTTTTTTTTTTTAAGAATCTTTGAACTTTACCACTATTAATTATATGGTTTTAGTTAGCATTGATTTGACGTTGCTGGATTTAACTATGCTTAAATTTATACGTGTGGTTTTATTAGGCTTGTTGAAACATTTCAATTCGAAAAGGTTAGAGGAAGGCATGTAAGGGATAATGATGATTAGGTTAGATTGTAGTGTCACTTGCATGCTTGTAGCTTAATGATGTAAATATATAATGGTGTAGTGATGTCATACATTGGGAATAAGATATGGACCATATGGATGAATTCAGGAGCTTGAGCCTATCACTGATTGTGATTCATTTAATTTACATTATTTTTTCTCCTTAACTATTCCTTTCATCTTTTTTTTTTTTTTTAAATTATATTTATACAAATATTCTTGCATCGAGAATTATTGGTTGTTATACTTTTAGTTTGAAAGTATTCGTTAATGTTGTTCATATTTTTTCTAAATTCATATTATGACCAAAGAAATTTTCTCTTTTATCCTTTAGAATCCACAAAATGGGTCTACTTATATCATTTTGGAGTAATAAAGTCTCTAAACAAATATATCCTTTCTATGCTAAATCGTAAAATAAATTCACTTTTTATTTACTATCTTTCTTAGTTGCTATAATATGTAGGAGAACACCAACTAACATATAGAGTATTATATTATCATTGAATTATATATAACATTTAATTGAGCCAATTGTTGCTTCCACTCTAGAAATTTGACAAGATGAATGTCATCCTTAAGCATGCAAGGCCATGATGATAATGAGATTGCATAAAATATGGTAATTAATGTATGATACTATGATGGCACACGTGGGATAGTCAAGGTCAATATCGAGTAATTTGACTAGTTGAATTATGGTGATTAATAAATGAAAGGTCCAGTGGAAGTGTAGAATTCCAACAGTGGGGTGACCCACTGACCCGTCCGTGGGTCATGGTTTAGACACGAGGGCCTAAAAGCCACGAGTAACAAGGTAGAATAATGGTTGCCCTTTTTGCAAGAAATGGCGATTTTAATATGTCTAAGGCACTTAGTTAGGTCCATACTCCACGCTCGATCCATTGCATTTGGCCTTTTTCCCGCCTCCTTTTTATTGGTAACGGGACTAGTGGCCCCTACGATGTTACTAGTCTTGCTACCACTTTCTACGGAGTATTTATTTATCCCAATTTTCCTAATCAACTATGAAGTTTGTATTACACATGTGTGACATGGTAATCCCTAAATTAGAAAATCTACCAAATCACACGTGTATGAATGTGAACATGTTATACTACAACACCCCCAAATTACTAACATAATAATAATAATAGTAATTTTAGTAATTTAGGAGTATTACCGCCACGTGTTACCACGCTTCGACTATGCTAACTAATTACTATATTGCAGCGGAAGAAAAACTTGATTTATTTATATCAAAAATATTTATAATTTTGATTATCCAAAGATAAAAAAGTTGATTAAGAAAAATTATGAAAACTCCTAACTAGTATGTGCCCCTTGATGCAATGCTCCCATGCACATTTATAATAGAAAGAGAGGGAGAAAGTTTAAGAGCAGTAAAAGGGTTTAATGATTTTTGTGTGAATATTATGTGAGGTTTAAGTGTCTATTTATAGTAGAAATTAGGATAAATTTTAGAATTTTAAAAACACTAAAAAATAATTTTAAATTTAAAATGATAATTATCCTCTAAATTTTCATAAAAATCTTTTATTTTTAAAATAATATAATTATTAAATAGTTTAACCAATTAAAATCATTCAATTCAAAACAAACCAATTAGAATTAGTTAGAAAAAGATAATATTTTATAATATTTTTTTTCTTGAATATAAATCATAGAAAAAGGATATGATAAAGTTAGAATTTATTTTATTTTTATTTTTTTGAAAATCTATTATTTTTAAATTAAAACTATCTTTTCAACTAAAACTATCCTTTAAATTAGAATAAAATAAATATAATAATAATTTTAATTAATTTTTTTTTAAATACTAATCATGGCATCTTTCCATGATTAGATATGGTCAAATTTTTTTTTATTTTTATTTTTTTGGTAAATATATCCAATTCTTAACATTATTGGTTTTAAATTAAAACTAATCTTTATAAATATCTTAAACTGATTTTTTTACTAAGAATAATATTTTAAAATCTTTTAGAATATTCTAGAATAAAAGTGAATACTTGGGATATTTTTTGGGATATTTTGGAGGGCTTTTTGATAATATAATTGAATAATTGAGGAATTAAATACTTATTTATAAAATTAAATAATTTTCTTAATAAAATTATAAAATATAATGTATAAATAGCAGTCCATAATTATAATTGGGCCAAAACATTTTTTATTTATTTAATTGTACTTAAACGTTCTTAAAATAATTTTATTTAAAATGCTAATATATAATGTACATTAAATTTTAAATAAAACTTAACATATCAAGTTTTTAATATAATTTCTAAAATACGGGGTATTACAATTCATCTCTAATTTTTTGCCGTATTTAATTTTTTACGATTTTCAAAACACAATTTAAAATGTTTTCATCTCCAAATTCATAAGACAAAAATTATGAAAACTTGATATTTCAAAATTTTAAGTTGAGATCTCATTTGAATATGTTATTTTTTATTTGTGATTAAACTTTTTGAATTTTGACTTCATTAAATAGAAATGGAGCAAATATTAAGGGATGAAGAGAGTAATATGTTTTAAAGGACTCGATCGTATGATATATATAATGCAGGTATTGCTTATTTTTTTTTATATGGACGTTGCATATATTGTGTCGCCTTAAGCCAAGGCCAAGCTAAGAAATTGGCATATACTCCGTAATCTATAAAATCTAAAAATGGAAACAATAACATGCAGGGCTAATTCTAATATATAACAATCCAATTAAAGAAAGATAGAGAAAAACAATAGCATTAATATAAGCATATAAAAATAATAAAAGCTAAGAGAAGCGTCTATGTGTTTCCAACGTATGGACTCGTTAATTTCAACAAGATGAATAGCCAAAGAATCATATAGCTCCTGCTTGTCAAGAAATGTCTTGACATAGGCTCATATTCTATTCATGGGAGTATGGGACCAACTTCATTGTCATTTATTATTATTTCATGTAGCACATTCCCTTTCTAGTTTCTATTGAGGGGTGAATGCATGAACCTGTACCTTTCAACGTTTGATTATATCTACCAATTTGGTTTGTTCTACCATCTAAGAGCAATAACTTATACAGTTAATACGTACATTGCTAGTATACATTAATATCATAAATCATATAATATATATCTATCTTATATCTTATTATTTATGAATATAAATTAATAAACGAGGCCTTTAAAACCTTAATTGAGCTCATTTGTGAATTCTTACTAAAAAATAATAAATTTATCAACAAGGCGCTATGTGAACTTTCTTTAAAAAAAATACTATAAAGTGTATTTTTTCATCAATCGTTTTTAGTTTTTATTTTTTATTTTCAATCTTATAATACATATTCATTCTTATTTTGAAACCAACTCATATTACGGTAATACAGTTTCATTTCTTTTCTCTCAACTATCTTGCCATTTTTGTCCACAAATTAGATGGTGCACCCGGGTGTACCATGCTCATGGTACACCCCCTCCAAAAAATGTACATTACGTACATGAAAAATGTATATAATACACATATCAATAATGTGGAATGTAAATGTGACATTTACATTCCATATAACTGACATGTATACTATGTACATTTTCCATATATATAATGTATATTTTTTTTTGGAGCGGGTGTACCATACTCATGGTGCACCTAGATACATTGTCCGCCCGTGGATTCTCGCTAGTCTCTTAGAATACCTATGTCATCTTGCTCGGCATTCGTGTTTTAAAAATCTAAACTTTCCATTAAGCTTCATTCTCTTTTATTGTTTATGAATACCGTTCCCTATTGAAAGAGTACGTTGTTTCCATGTTGACGGGGCAACTTAATTTCAATTTTCCCTTTAATCAAACATATTATCATCAACCCCTTTGATTACTATTCGTGTGTTACCACTATTTAAAGTCACATTTTCGTCTTACTCAATGAAAACGAATTGGGGTCGTCAAGGGTTGGATTATTATTCCCATCAATTTTTTCAATAGATGTTTTAAGAGTTTGAGCATTAGTTAATCATCAAATTTCCACAAATTTGATATAAAGTTATGAAGTTAATAATTTTAGAAAAATACCGTATTTTAATATTGGCACATGCTAATGATGTATTTCGCCTTTTGTACCCTGGACGACCTTCCTATAATGATGAAATATACTTCGTAGTTAACAAATGCAACTCACACCAACAACTAAATGCTACTATGCAAGCATCCGTAGGTGGTTGAGCGTCACATTTTGGCATTTTCATTCTCTTCCTTCTAGAAGTTTAATTATTGGCTTATGCCTACTTTTTGTACTCCTTTCTTTCTACTAAGTATATAACTATAGAGAATTACATTTACACCTTACTCTTAGGGCCCTAATCTTGTTACTACCTACCTTTCCCCGAGTCCGTGACATTAGATTATTCCCATCTTCTGATTCATTCCTAAATATCGACTTTTGTATATAGGGAAAAAAATTGTAGAATAAACTCAGAAGTCGGAACATTTTAAAAGGAGAATGAGCCATGTGCGAGGTCACAGGTCTTACTTAGAAGAAAGAGTACACATGAAAAACTTACTACTATAACATGAGAATGTAATGGAGAATTTTATGATAAAGAGCTTTAATTTTTTAAGGTTAGTTATATGAACCAATAAATAGTTTCACGTGATTATACACAAAAGTTATTATTTCGTCCCTATTTAGAGGCATATATTTGATTTTTCATTTATTTCTTCATACACTCTTTAGTTTAAAAAAAAAAATATCCCTCCAATCAATCGGTCATCAGTCTTCCGTTAAATGGTTCTATTAATTCATCATATGGCGAATTAAGTTTTGAATTGTGAATAAAGTTTAGAAGTAAGGAGTATATTCTATTGAGAATTGGTATTACTATGAAATTTTCCAAATGTAATTTGTTGATATTCGATACCCAGTATAAAGCACATTTAAAAGTTATTTACGAGTTGTATTCAGTAACTCTTTTACGTAATCAAAGAGTTAGTGTTCATTTCTCCTTACCCAGCTAATCAATTATTAACCTATGCTTGTTTAAGTTGTTTTATGTCCAAGTCATATTCTTGTTTCAATATAATTAACAATGTAACGTAGCTAGTGTAAAACTTGCACAATCGATCTCAATCTTTCCTTAATAATGGATTTTACTATTTTAGTGTTCTAAAAAAAAGGGGGATAAATATGTTTGTCAGATGTAACATTCATGTTTGTAGAATTGTACTCCCTTAGTTTCATCATTTCGAAATTGGCTTTGTTGTTATTTGTCAAAGATCATTGGCTTTGGCGTTGAGGTGAAATCCTTATCGTTAGGTGTCATTATCTGTTTCTGTATGATTGATGATACTTAAAGCCAAGCTGTGCCTTACGTGTGCGGTGTGCCTGCCATCTTTAGTCAATTTTTTGGAATGTTTTTTCACATAAAACCTCGTATGCTGCTTCCGTTCTAGTAGACTCTAGTAATTAAGCTATTATAGGGAGGTCTCATTTCTTATTTGTAAAAACTTTTTGATTAAAATGGGACGGATATTAAAAAATAGATAGAGTACTGCATAAGCTAATACGTATTAGTAAAAACTATTACAAACTACGATTACTGATTACTATTGATTTTTACTAAATAAATAAGGATTGCCTCTCGGGATGTCCTGAAATCTCTTTCCACATACATGGAGCTTTTGCTAATGCTGCCTTTCAGCAACAAATTGTTAGATAAATATCATTCTATTTTCTTTGACTGTGAATAGGTACCGATTTTGTTCATTCAAACATTCAATAACTTATAGGACCATGCTTTGAAGCTCAACGGTCCCATTAGAAAAGACAAATAAATCCAAACTTTATATTATATTTTTCTCGGTAAGTAATTTTCAATGTATTGCCCAAGTTGAGAGATGATATCAGCTTAGCTTGAATGCAAACCCAGCTTGACCACGCCGCCGGGTAGTCATTGACCCATGTGAATAAAACCCCCTTTTAAATTAATATACATTCAAACATAAACCATCAACAACATATACCAAAAGCTAAAGGCAAAAAAAAAAAAAAAAAAAAAAAAAAACTGCTTTATATTCTTATCAGATCTAACAATATACTGTAAATAATTCAAGGAACATCCTCCTTAGCCCAAAATTCAGAAGGTGTCACCTTCAATAGAAATCTAGTAAACCCTTGTTTTGACAATATTATAGTAGCATTACCTTACTTTTTCCACACTATATAAAAGGGTATAAATAAGGTGAGGGGTGTGCATTGAGATTTTCCAATTGGTGAGTCTTCCCAAATTCTAAATATTCAACTCTAAGATGGATAATACTAGTTTTTACTCACACCAAACCCTAAGCAACTACTACTATCAAAACAACCCACAAATGACTCCGTCGGCGTCGGAATCATTGGGCTCCGCCGGGTCACTCGAGGGTAATCATCCTTGGGACGAGTTTTGGACCGGTTACAGTTCTGTTAGTATCCCTCAGCTCCCATTTAATATAAATGACTCGGATGAAATTGCCCTGTATAACATGTTGTCAGAGCATAACACAGACCCTGCTTCCCCTGCTTCAACCAACTCTCCCTCCTCTTCCTCTTCCTCGTCCACCTCCACGTCACCTTTTTCTCAAGCTACCGTGGGGCCCACGAAAGGGGAGAGTAGAGCCTACAGAGGGGTTAGGAGGCGGCCGTGGGGGAAGTTTGCAGCTGAGATAAGGGACTCAACACGAAACGGTGTTCGAGTATGGCTAGGCACATTCGACAACGCGGAGGACGCGGCCTTGGCTTATGATCAGGCAGCATTTGCAATGAGGGGGGAAATGGCGGTGCTCAACTTTCCAGTGGAGGTGGTGAGGGAGTCTTTGAAAGAGATGAAGAGGGAAAATGAAGAGGACAATGAAGGCTGCTCTGCTTCCCCTGTAATTGCATTGAAGAGGAAGCACTTGATGAAGAGGAAATCAATGGGGAATTGTGCCAGAAAAAGGGACAGAAAAGATATCACTCAAACCTCTTCAACAATGGTGGTATTTGAAGATTTAGGAGCTGATTATTTGGAACAATTGTTGAGTTGTTCTTAAGCTGAACAAACAGGTTTACTATTTTTGTTGCACTCTTTCTTTGTCCCCCCAAAACAGGGGATTAGTACAAGTGTAAATCTTAAGATTATAACTTCTATCCTTTTTTTTTTTTTTTTTGGTTTCCTTTGTTATTACTCTATCCCCTTGGTTTCCTTTGTAAATATGGAGAGTGAAGGTGTATTTCTTATTTAGATTATCTAGATTTTGTAGTTTTATGATATCCATTACAATATTTATGAATTATGATTGGTTTTTGGAAGAAAATATTAAATGTGATTCCTCTGATATTATTAGGAATTCACGAACTTTTTTTTTTCAAAACTAAATCAACATTAGCATCCATTAAAGTCTTAGTAGCATGCTCATATTACCATCTAAGCTAAGCCGACTTTCTAAAAATATTTTTGCAACAAAAACATTAAACATATTTGGGCTGATAAAGATGGCCATGACCCCCAATTCCACCCTTACAAGTGACATATAATATAGAATAAATTCGATCTAAAATCTCAAATATTATATTTTAAAACTTTAATCAATTAAATTAATTAATATTAAGAGATAGTTGTTTATTTTGGATCAATTAGTGGACTTGGGCTAGTTTAGTGGGGCCCAAGCCTAACCAAAGCTCATTGGTCCAATAGAAAGTCTATATTTCTTTTTTAAACTGCTTTTAAGGGTATTTTTATAATTTTAAATAACTGTAATTTCAAATTTTGGTAAATGAATATTAGCTTTTCGATCCACAATCTAAACAAATGATCATGTAACACAACGACACCGACTGTAAAAATCATAAGCAATTGATTGATTCAATAACATCATCATTCGCAATAGATTTTCATGGTAATCATAATGGATAATAATATTTTAATTGGATTATATCGAAATTTATGAGTGAGACTGTAGGCTTGTGATTTAAGGATTCTGCAAGAAAATTTAAAGAATCATACAAAAAATAAAATTACAATTATTTAAAATTATAAAAATACACTTAGAACACCTTAAAAAAAAGGTACTCCATAGTCATATTGATACTCCAGACCCTTGTACCAATGGATCCATGATATTCGAAACCTTTGTGAAGTAAACTAGAGTTCTAACTAATTATGCCATCCTTAAATCTCAGCACATGAAAAAGTGCGTTTGTCTTACATTAATCTCGCCAAGTACTGGGTAGTTTGTATGCCTGCACCGCTGCACGTGTATGGGCTATAGACATAAGCTACTTATAGAGGAATAGTTCGATCAGCCACGAAAACTTTTGGGTAGCACTTTGGTTTTAATTGGTGTAGGCATGCACGACTTGTTATTTTGATGAGAAATGACTTTTTATTTTATTAAATATGCGGAGACCATAAGGAAGACTTAGATTTTGAAAGACCAGTTATGATGACTTTGTTATTATTAAGAGGGCTGATAAGTAGGTTATTTTTTTTTTATGTCTCAAAAATGAGTAAGAAATAAATTATAATAAAAAAGAAAAAGTAGTAGTTAATTTAGCTCGGACATGAGCAATTAAGCTTCCCTAACTCTTGTTCTGTCTACCTAGAAAATAGAGCAGATGGGTTATCCATTTATTAACAAGTGTTGATTAGGCTTTATTATGGAATAATTTGATTATATGATATAGTCAAGTAAATTTTTTTTTACTATAAATAGTATCTAATATCTCAACTTGACTACTTTCTACATTCAAGTACTTATGAAGTGTTAATTTACGTTGAATTCTAATACTTCAATGGTCAAACAAGTAAATCTAAACTTGGTACAAAAATGTAAAGGATCAAATTACAAACCAAGGAGGAATTTTCAAAGGTAATTGATAATGATTAGTACATATATCAGAGTATGAGCCCCCTTATTTGACTTTGCAAATAGATAAGTTACAAGCAAATGAATCTAACCAAATTTGAGTAAGCAAAAGGCAGTGGAATGAGATGTAAGCGTATCAAAGCTCACTAGAAAAGTGCCCTCTCCTTTGGATGACGTGATGAATTTGCATTTTGTGACGACTTTGTTCAAAATCGGGTAGCTCTCCAAAGTCCTGACTAGACATGAAAGTATGAAACACACTGCCTTTACTGCTTAAGTGGTAAAACGTTTTCCATTATGTGTTGGTGTCACTTCATCTACTTTGTTGGCGTCGTCGGTGGCAAAGATTAGTTCCAAATTATCCTGTTTCTTTTTCACAGAAGCTACACAAACATGTATCGAAATTACCAACAGTCGTTTGTTGCATAAGAAAAAGGGCATATTTATATTTGTTTGACGAAAAAGTCAAGAAATAAAGTAACTAGTGTTAATGCAGCGTAAAATATTATCGAGTTGGACATAAACATTTACAAGATTATAAACAGAGGAATTGGGCTAAGCTCAATGATTCTTCTTCGTGGGCAATCTAGTTAGACGACGTATATAAGCCTATTACCTTTTGTAACCCTTTTATGGTATCATCATTAAAAAACAAATTAACTTACACTTGTTCAAGACAAACCGTTTGATTTTAAGCATTCTTACTTACTTAAGTATCAAAGTGTGTTCCCATGAAACACCACCTCGAGATATTCACCAATCCACGTTCAAGGACAAAATTCTTTTGAGATCCACGGCATCCTTCAAAAATCAACATTCTTCCTTCTATTCATCCTTCTTACTTTGTTACTTGTCTACCAATGATCACGTTTCTAGGCTTTGAACAGAAACAATAGTTATATTTAGCTTGAATACCTACTCGTCAAAAAAAGAAAAATATTCTACTTCTAAGAAGAAATCGTCTATACGTAGACCCATTGAAGATTTTATTATGAACTCCTGAATATGAAGTACCGTAGTATAGGGAGTACTCTGGATGTAATTTGCCTTCAATATGGAAAGCACCATCATAGTAGAACTACATACATGAGAAAGGCAAAGATAAACTTCTTTTATATAGGAGAGCTTCATCGAACTCCCGCGGTCTAATTATGTTGTTGAAATGTATAAAATTCTTGCGAGAATTTTAATAACTGATCGTACAGATGTCTATTAAAAAGAAGAAACTGCATTTGCCTTTTCCACAGTTCCACTCAACTTAATAGTGTTTTACTAGATCATTAATTTTGTTTATGTTGTAATTATAAATATTTATTAATGTAATCATAACACTAAATGTTGTAAGTTATAATAATTTACCAAAACAGCATACTAAATCAATTTCTTATGATGTAGTTAAGGCATTATCACGAATGTCAACTACTGCTATGACATGTTTTTTTAATATCATAGGTTCCCAACCCCAAAGTACGCAGAGAACCAATGAAGATGCATGTGGATCGCTCTTGTATTAAATTGCTCGAGCCTGAACTTTGATCATACTATGTAATATTATCTCTGGATATTGATTCACCATCTTCCTATCGACAGGATATACCATCCAAATTCTTGGATTTGCCATGATAACGATGTTTATGTTCATTCATGCAATCCCTAACAATCACTGGACACACCCACCGGCATCGAAGTGAAACACCCATTTCGTTCTATGCATGATTAACTTTATAGGGTTATTCTTTACATGATCAACAGAAAGAATTCTCTGTATAAGATTTTATAGTTAGAATTTATTTGGAATTTCTAATGCATCTTTCTAAAAGTTTATGATTTTGATGGTTATTTCAAGTAAAAGTTCAGGAAAACAAATGCAGAGAACAAAAACTAAGGAAATCAATTTTATTAAAGTGAAATTAATTTTGATGTGAACAAACATTTTGAGCACCTTGAGAAAGTTGGATTATCAGACACATTACCATTGAAAACTGGTAGAATGGAAAGCTGCAGAGATCTCCTACTGCTCATGAAAAAATAAAGCATTTGGAGCACTGAAGTAGGAAAGGAGATATGTTGATGAATTATAAATGGACTCATCATTTACAGTCGAATTGTTGATTAATTCGTCCAAAGGATCAGGCTGAAACCTGCCAGTTCAAACCCAGGACATCCACTCAACTTGGTAACATAGGTTTATAAACTTTCTTAGACTTACCAGGGCAAATGAAGACTTTACCCCTTAATTAAGCACAAATCCGCTGAAATAACATCATGTAACTTCCAGGAATCAGATCATAGTTGGTATTAAGCTTACAATTTGGAAGGCTTGTCCTAAGACTGACGAGCAACACAGGTTAATAATAGTATACATATCATAATAGGAATAGCAACATAAGCCTATGGGCTTCAAGTGTCAGACACTCTGTTTCAAGTTTTTCCTTTGTTAAAAAGAATCATCTCTGTATCAACATATAAATGATTAATGTGCACGATCTTTGAGAACTTCGATATCCATCTCTGAGGGATCAGTAGCCTGAATTTCATAATGCACACCATCAAGCTCCTGCTTAAAATTCTCCTTTGATGTAGCGTACAGCATCTTGGCCCGTATACGAGAGGTTGAAGGAGCCCTACAAATTCAATAAAACATATCATGCATGATACCAAATTTCTGGCAGAATCAAAAGTTTAAAAGGTTATGCACTTCCGCTGCCTAGCATCAATGAAAGATGAGCCCGACTGATGACTGTCTAATAGCTAGGCAACTAACATATAGCAAAATATCAATAATTCTCTTAAACCAAGTCTAGCTACAGTTTGCTCATAAAGGGTATTTAAAGCATTACACCCCATTCAATTACGAAAACTTATTTTATAGTAAAGAAATGTCTGTTATAGCAAAGCTTGAGCAGAAAACATCAAAATCAGAAGATTACGAGATTTATGTAGCTGGAGAACTCAAATAAGCCAAAACAACCATATATTTAGGTGCTGATGTCACCCTGAATCCCTACCATGTCCATGGACAGGCAGAGGGGGTTATCGCTTACTGTCGAATAGCTAACTCTTCACCCTAGGAAAGTACCAGCACTTAGACATTCATCAAACAAACTGGGTACATTAGCAGCAACATATAATACTTGAAATCCAATACTTCGTATAAGAAACAGAATCAGCATCCCCAAGGCAATATATTAATATCTTCAGAACTTGGCTATCAAAGAAGACTTGTTTAGGAGAATTGGTTCAAAAAAAACTGCAAGTTCAATAAACAAATATTTGGAGGAAAATTGCAGCTGAAAAGGAGCTAGGCAAAGAGCTAACCATGCAAAGAAGAAAATCTTGCTTTTTTGGCAATTGTCAGAAGTCACAAAATCATAATCAAAGACTGCATATCGACAGTCATTTCCTGGCAAGGCAGTTAGAAAATCATCATAGCTCTCAGCTGGATTGCCAGTCTTCTCAAGTACAACCTCTTTCTTAATCTCGTCAATCTTGTATATCACGTAGCGATGAACCTTCTTCCTCTTTAACTCCAGGAATGCATTTTTGCTATGGTCCGTGATAGACAATCCAGACAAAGAGTTAGACTGTAACAAAACAAAACTACTATTAGACTTTCCTAACCTTGCATTATTCCATAGGTATGCCCAACTGAGAATAAGATCCACATAGAATGTCAAAAAAAAAAAAAAGGAATCAGATAAACCACAATGAAACTCAAATGTGAGCTAGACTAATTCCCTCAAAGAAATGCTCAAAACCCCAGCCTCGGGTCCCAGTAAGAGGTGTTACACTAGCACCGTCCAAGGAAATCGAAGGCTAGACATGTTAAGCATCACTCCTACATTATTAATCAAGCAAGAAAAAAATTGAAACCTCAACCATAATGATAATGAACAAAGCACAAATCCATAAATAGTACAAACATTACAATAAAACAGTATATATTCTCATTGAAGACTCCCAAATTTGGCTTTCAAAATCAACTTGAAGATCAATGTTCTGTATTCAGCAAAACAAAGATATCACTTTGATATTCACAACACAAATCAAGCAGCATAATTTTCCAATAAAAATCAAAAACTTATCATATTTAAAATCACCTCACAATTGTCAAGAATTCAAAGTCAAAAGTTCACTTGGATTTCAAAATATTTAATCCAAATTTCAACCGACTAATGAAATACAGTAAGTTAATCCAATTTTCGCAATTGAAATCCCTAATCACTAAAATAGTGTCATCTTTATGCTAGAAGTAACAGCACAACAAACTGGAATACTTGCAAAATATATAATTAAAAGCAATTCAAGTAAAATCAGGCATTTATAATTCAAGTCAGGAATAAAAGTTTCAATCTTACAAAAGACAGATTATCCAAATTGATCATTGAAATCATGATCTATCAGATTGAGTACTAGACAAAACTGCGATCAATTAACACAAAACCAAACAAAAAGAAAATACAACTATACCCACAAAATACAAAGAAAAGGATCGCAGAAATCAGTAAAAATTATCAAAGATAAAAGATAGAAATAAAGGAGATGAGAAAAGGATACCCTTTTGAAAGACATGGTGAAGAGTTGCTTAGGTTGAAAGGAAACACCGAAAACTGCAGAAAGGTAAGAATTTTAAGAGTTGTAACTTGAAGAGAAAGACGAGGGGCGATGGCCAATGGGTTTCTAAGGGATGGGGTAAACAAACTGCAGGGAATTTGGGGTTTGTTGAAACTTGAGAGAGAACAAATAAGATTGTCACTTCTATGGCGTCGTAGTGTCTCGGTATTGCCCAAAACCTGGCTCTTTCTCCTTGAAATATTTTCCGCTACACCGTATTCTCATCCTTCAAAATTATAATAAAACAAGGCATACCGTATACATACGCTCAGGTAGATTGCCTTACATGGGCTCGGTATACGTAGAGGCTTGACTATTTACACCGTATATATTTTTTTGGTGCTAAATTTACACCGTATATATTGATTTTGTGAACCGACTCATCTTTGTGTTGTCAAAAGATTTAGCAAAAGTTGGGAGTAAAAGAACATTGATATAGCTTGCATTAGTTGAATTCATTCAGGAATAATATGAGTTGACCAAAATCCTCTTTATGGCACTAATTTTTCCTTGAATTAGGTAAGAACTACAACATCTCATACTAATTATATGGGTAAATTATGTTTTAATCTGTCTCAAAATTAGTGGGTAAGTTATAAAATTGCATTAATGAATCAATCAAATTCTCAAATTTTATCAGAGATGGGCTTTTATTATGTATTCTATTCGCTTCTTTTTGTTCTTTTCGGTTGAAATCTATAGATATTGAAGTCAAATTTTGACCATGAATTATTCCCAATTTATAAAAAAAAATAATCATTGGGGTCTTAAAAATTTCGTCTCAATGTACATTTTTTAAATATCAACTTTTTATTTTTTGCAAATACACAATTAAAGTTATTTAAAATTTAAGTTTGTTTTGACATATGTATAAAAAATAAAATGAAAAGACAAAAATCATGGGGAGGGAGTATATCAAATTATGCAATTTGCACGTTCAAGCATCAAACATCCAGTTTATAAAAATAAAAATAAAAATAAAATAATATAAAGTACTTGTTAATTTGCTAACAGTGTTGATTAATTTTCTCTTCCCTGACAATCTTTTCTTTTCCTTGATGTTCATAGTTTAAAACATGCAAGAAAGCTCCATGATCACTCGCTTATTTTATCCGTTTGTATGACAAACGTCAAAAATCATATTTCTGGAAATGATTATATTAGCATGACACTAGTAGTCTACAATATGAGCCTATTACAAATGCCGGAGTAGATTAGATGAAGAATAATAATAGTTAGCGCACAACAGTTGTTCTTAATAGGCTAATAGCTGATGTAACTCTTAAGATGCAGCCAAGCTATGTTTGACTTATGTGAGTGATTGACAGATGAATGTTATTATGAAATTCAGAAATGAGTAGCAAGACAGGGAAGGGCGGTGCGTTGGAATAACGCCATGCCTACTCTGTGCTATTGGTAACATGGCCTCTGGAGTCTGGACCAGAAAGTAATATCAACTCATGCAATTTAAAAAAACAACATTAAAGAAGATCTCACACATTATTGCAAGTCTTTAGGCAGCCAAAATAAACACCATAGTTTAAAACCTTTACATTATACAACAACTGAAGGCGTGAAGCAACATTTAGCAGGTAGCAATCTCTTCTCAAAAAGCAATCTAATCTCAAAGTTTCGGACAAGATCATGCACAAAACAACCCCAAATTTCGAGATGTCCCCAACAAATGGTGTTATTCGCTAGAATAGAATTCCATTAAATGGCTGAGAGAAGATGGGATTGAGATGAGTATTGAGACTAGAAGTTTTATTTTGATTGACAAACATAAATAAGCAAAACCCAATCAAAACCCACAAATATGAAGAATTGAAAAAGACAATAAAAAAGGCATCTTCAAATGCTAAATAGCACACACAAAATCGACAAAAATCGTAAAATGGATGAATTGGAACACAATTTGTCAAAAAATTAAATAAATGACAAGCAATGATTTACCTAATGGAAAGTGAAAGTGACGACGAGACTGAGAGTGCCAGACTGCCGGAGGTGGATGAGGTTGGTTGGAGAGGTTCTAGTGCCCTACGGTGCCGCGGTGGTCGACTGGTCGTTGGTAGCGTCATTTCGTGGAGTTGTGGAGGAGGTTGCCCAAGCTAGTTGGACTGTTGCGCGTGACTTCGTGCCGTCGTGGACTCGTAGAGGCGGGTGGCCGGAGGCGACAGCGCCGTGAAGGCCTGAAGGGTAGCTGGGTAAATGGGTAGCACCGTAGGTCCATAGCAGACTAGCAGGGTAGGGTTTGAGTAATGAGAGGGTCACAGTAGAGGAAGACAGGAAGTGAAATGAGAAATTAGAAGGGAAAAAATAGAGTGGGTGGGGAGTCGAACACGGGTTGTGGGGGTAAAAAGAAAGGAAGCATACCAGTGAACTAGAGTTACATATAAGATTATATGTGTTGCAAAAAACATATAATGGATTTTTTCTCTAATATGAGAACCCATACTAGATCCGCCCCTGATGAAAATATCCACCGTCCTTTTCCACTTTCTTATCATTTCGAGGAGCATGAGAGTTGATTGTTATAAATGGTACACAAGGCTAGTACTTTGTCCATATTTATATGATTCCCGTGCAAATATTTACTAAGAAGCCTTCCTTAATTCTAAGATATCTTAAAAATTCCTTAAGACAATTTACAATGCATCCTATAATTAGAAAACATGAGTCTACATATGAAAAACATAAGAAAAGGAAAAAAAAAAGAATGGAAGAGTTAACTCAATCTCAAAGAAAAGCTCTTGATAAATTTGCTATGAAAGAACCACATGTCCCTATTCAGAATGTTGAAAAGGTTAGTGTTGAAATCCATTCAAATTTGACTACTAGAGAAACTGTTAATTAGGATAATCCAAGTGTTGATCCAGAAAGCTGAGGTGATGTTACAAGAAAGGCTTAATAGATTAGCAATGATAGCAATTGAAACTATGTCTCGGAGACCATATTATATGAAGATTTGGTTGATGAGTTTGCTTCAAAAAGAGTTAAAAGGATAAGTAGAAGGTTGATATTAACTTGAGTTTGTATTGGGATGTTATTACAATTTGAATAAAATAATATGAGTTTTTATTCCTTTATTTTGTAAAAATATATTGAAATTGTGATTTTATTATTAGGGGCCTAATTTTTAAGATTGGAACAAGGCCTTCGATATGGTTAAGACAGTCCTATGTTTACTTGCATGCCTAACTTTCGATTTCCTTGTTGGGCTTGACATAACCATAACATGGTCTGTTAACATTGAACCTAATCTGGGTTGAAATGGGGGAACAAATATGAGCTTGCCTAGCCACTTTTGCCTCCCCTTGTGTGTTTGCGTACAAGAGTCTTATCATTATAACCTTTAGCATGAGCAGCGACTAAGTGCAGAGTGTTACATTGCCTCAGAATTTTTATCAAGATTCTACGCGTGTTCTGTTCTTATTTCTAAACACCTTATTAGATTGGCTAAAGTAGGATCAGTATTAAGGGGGTATGTTGCACAATCTTTCTGTAATCTATATCAGCCTTAAAAAGCAGTAGACATTAGCGTGAGTACTACGTGGTGAGTGCAAGGATCATGAGTTGTATTCTGTGTTCTTTTTTTTCCTGTTCAATGTCAGCTGTATTAACAAAAGGTTGCAATATTCTTCTATCTTGGATGGTGAGTAGCGACTACAAAAGATCTGAAATAAATCAAAGTGTAGAAGTTGTTGACTTGTTGCTCAAATGAAACTTCCCGTGTTATATATACTCCGTAGCATGACTCTAGCGGTTACTGGGTTGATTGGTCCATGTTCAATCATTGCTTATGCAAAATTACAACGATAGAGATGTGTACGAGTATAGTGATCTTAGATTTAGATACCTCATTATGCGTAGGAGCTGGACTTATCAACTGACATCAGGCTGATAGTAGATTGTTGTAGAATTCTAATGGTGTTCCTGTTCCTTACAGAAGTCAAGAGATTTAAATCCACTTGTGTAGATTGTTACATTTCTGGGTTGAATCATAAAATTTATATGAGTTCTGTTCTGACTAAAACTGGAATGAAAAGTTTACAGGTTCTGCTTCGTATAGAGTATGAGGCAAAGACAGTTGGATGATATTGTCACAATCCCGTTTACTTCAAGTTCATGAATTGATGGGGCTTTTCTTCAAAAGCAAGGGACTGTGCAGGTACAACACAGATAATCAATGTACAGCCAGCTTAAGATGCTTGCAATTTTCATCATCCAGCAGCCAACCTTTTGTTTTTCCCAGGTCAGGAATGAAAAATTCAACACTTCAACTTATTTATATAAATACAAATCGGAGTAAGTGCTTACATAATATTTATTTTAGAAAAGATTAGAGGAGGGGCTCTTGTAAGAAAACTAAGAATAGCTCCTTTAGGCGAAATACACTTTCATATATAAGAATTATTTGAAGCGTTGGATTAAAGTAAAATAAATAAGGTAGTCTTTTAAGCTCTATTTTACTCATGTTTAGGATTTTTATTCATATCTTCTGAATTATTATTCATGTTCTAAAGTTTTGCAAAACTTTGATTTATCAAATTCTAAACCTTTGTTCACATGATTTAAATTGTTTTGCACATGTTTACGGTTTTTCTTCAAGTACTACACTGGTTGCACATGTTTTAAATTATTTTGCACATGTTCTAAACTATTTTGCACTGTTTCTATACTTATTATTCATATGTTTAAATTATAACTGATTATGTTTTAAAAAATTTATTGAATTTTAATCAATCATGTTCTAAACCCTTATTTTGCATGTGTTTTGAGCTTGTGTTCATATGTTCTAAATTATTGTTAATATTCTAAATATGTCAAAAACTTTATAACATGTGTATTAGACTTTAAAATATGTCTTTTTAACTTTAGAACATGTAGCTCAAGGATTAGAACAACTTCTATGTTTTTAAAACATGGTGCTTGCTTCTTATGCACTTCACTAAAAAAAAACACAACAAATAGCTTGTTCTTCACTTTGAAATTCTAGGGTTTATTTTTGCGAAATTTAAATCTAAATTGTTCAATTCAACTGTTTTGATGCTAGATTATGAATAAACTCAATTGATCTTAGCAAGAAATTATAAGAAATTACCGAAAACTTGAAGAGACTTTGGAGAAGTAGTTGGTAGTTTTAGGAGAGCGAATTGAAAGCTAAGGGAGTGGGAAAATGTTTTAGGAGAGAGTAGATAGAATTGGGGTAATATAGTATATATTGAAAAGTTGTTCAGATTTCTGTTGTGTCGTTGATTACATGTGTCTCATCTTCTCTTCTCCATCCAATCTAATCTAAATTTACGAAATAAATTGATTCATATATAAGTAGTTTACTTACGTAAGGTGGTATTATTGCCAATCTAACCTTTGTGTTTTTGACTTATCAGCCATAAAACTATACAAGTAATGTTGATGTGGCATTGATTTCGATTTTCCAATGAGAGGAGCGATAATATAGACATTTCAATTTTGTAAAGCATATACTTTGTCGATGCTAAATGATCGTTATTAATCGGATCAATAGCATTTATTGCGTCCTCTAATGTTGCATATAATTTTTTTGTAAATAAAATCAATTCATTCATAAATAGTCATATAACCATGAAAACTTAACTCAATTGATATGTAATCCACCGTTTTTAAGGAAGGTTTTGGGTTCGAACCAAGTAAAGTGATTTGTGCTATTGGGGAGATGAATTAAAAGGTATTCTCTCTTTGTCTAATTTGTCTTCTATACTAAAAAAAAAAAGTAAAAATAGATGTCATCACAAGTTGTATATCTCAAATGATCATAGGAGACTGTATTTTTACACTTATATATATAATTTACGGTTTAACTAAATTTTTTTCTCATCAACTTTACTAAATTAAAACTTAGTAAAGTGAACCTATGAAAAGTGGATAAAATATTAAAAATAGAAGAGTAAAAATAGATGTCATTACCAAAGTGTGAGGTAAGTAGAGCTGTAGCGTGAATTTCTTGTTGGCTTCTCTAACAAGCAACAGCATGACAAAAGTGGACATATTGCACTTGATTATATTGATGGCCTTTTTAAGAAACTCTTATCAATTTTCGGGTCTAATAGGCAGTATCTTTGCTCTTCAGATGAAACTGTTTTTTAATCAAACATTTAACTCCGTAATTAATGTTGTAGACCCCCACCCCAGTATTTGCAGGGAACGTGTCCAAAAATTGTCCAGGAAATTATTCATGAGATTCATCTCATTTTACAAAGCTACCAAGCGTCGTTCCCTTAAAAAATATCAAGAGTTATGCAAGGGTTGGGACTTTGGACGCTCCTCTTATCATCCTAACAAGATATAGGACATCCTATAGCAAACTATGGGAATTCACATCATATTATCCGCTCATCCTGGTGTAAGTCCATAAGGCTAAAGGTTATAAATACCCGTTTTATTTACTCCGTAATAACATATATCTATCTTAATCCTACTATATTTCTATTATCTCCATAGTTTTTCTCTTATACTATACTTAAGCATTGGAGGGGTTTACCTCAACAATCATCTGGTGTGATCTCTCTTGCAGTACCTGATCGAAGACCCAATCAATAGTTGTACTCATTTTTCTGTACCCAATCAATAGTTGTTGAAGGAATGTCCTCAACAAGTATAACAAACTAGATATAATTAGAATGAATTATAGAGATAATGAAATTCAGTTATTTTAGATGATTATAGTGTTTTACTAGAAACCAACTATAATATGTATATTAATTAGATTAATATACTACTAACTATAACTCCTATGAGGTCATACAAATAAGCAAGTGATTGGATAAATCTCATATACTTATGTGAGAGTTTTAAGTTGATCAAATTAGGTAATTGACTCACTTTGAGTTACTTGATTATCATATATATATAGATATATGGGGTTGAAAACCCTAGACCTAATTTTCAATACTAGCTTTTGCTTTCTTTCTCACATAACTCAAAAACCCTAAAAAGCAATCAAGAATGGTTCTTGATTCCGTACTAGTATACGTGGGCAATCTAATCCTGCTTGTGGACCAATACTAGAGGAACGACATTTGACGTTCTAGATTCTCCGTAAAACGTGCCATTTTGCTTTGAGGAATTCACACATCAAGGGTTGTTGTACTGTTCTAATAATTCGTATTATTATATGCATGAGATCCTGTTTTAGATGCTAAGAAATCGTTTCTTGAAATTCCGCTAATCGCATCTAAATTCCTACAGTGGTATAAGTTAGCCTCTTGCATATTTTAATATGATTATATATGGAATAGTGTTATTTTGATTCAATCAGGGGAGGTTTAATAAGTGAATTGAAATTGTATAATTAAAATTGGATTTTAATTAATTGAACTTGATTAATTTGATGTATATTGATGTTGAAATTAATCAAGGAAATTCGCACGAAATATTTTATAGTCAATTTCGTGCTCTTATTTTGCCCCGAATTCGAAATAATTAAAGCTTGTAATTATGAATTTCTTGCTTTGATTTTGGTTCGAATTTCGTTTTATGATGGTTTAAATTGCGTGATGGTACAATAAGATTGTTCTTTTGCTGGGAATTCAACCATAATTCTCCCAAAATCAAGCACGACATGATGAACCCTAGTTCTTTCCCCAATTCGATTGATTCGTATAAAACTTGTGTTTTATCATAATTAATCAATAAAACATTATAATTATATGATAGTTAAATGTTTTGCCTATCTCAATCCCAAAATTTGAACAGTTGTTGCTCGATTTTGCTCCAAAACTTCCGATTTTGTGCGCAAGGGGAGGTGGGTAAAGGGCGGTCGTGCTTGCGACATGGTGGATGGCCGGCGACGAAATTAGAAGGCTTTTCTTTGCCGTCTTCTAGCGAGTCTGGGAATGGTTTCGCTTTGGTCTGGGTCGCGGGGAGTTGACGCCGGCGAGAGGCTGAAGGGGAGAGGGCGTGCGCGTGAGCTGCTGGGAACGCCCAAGAGCAAGGCCACGACGGGCCGATGCGGGCTTTGAACCCAGCATCCCTTGCATTTTTTTTTGCAATTTCAATTTTATAATTAATTTGGAATTAATTAGCATTTCTTAATTTTAATTGAATCATAATAATCAGATTAATAAGGGTTATTAATATTAATTATTTAATTTGTTAATATGATTAATAAATTATTAATGTTTTAATTTTATTAACATGATTAGTAAAATTGAATTGTCATTTTTTGTCATATCTTGTTTAATTTTATTATTTTAATTAGTAAAATTGAATGATTTATGCTTTGGTTTTATTAATTTGATTAGTGAAATCAAAATGTTTTGTTAATGCCATATTTCATTTATTATTATTTAAATTTATTAATATGATTAATATATTTAAATAGTGTTTTTTTGGCATGTTTTATTGCTTGGATTATTATTTAATTTATTAATATGATTAATAAATTGAATAATAAATTGCTTTTAATTGTTAATGGCATGATGTTTATTTTCTAATATAATGATATTATTAGTAGTTTCTTTTGTTAATGTCTAATTTAATTAAATTAGACTTAATATGTCCTTTTAATAATTTTATGGCATATTTTATTGGTTGATTTATTATTTAATTTATCAATGTGATTAATAAGTTAAGTAATAATTTCTTTTAGCATGTTGTTTTAATTTTAATAGTTTTAATGACATGTTAAATTATTAATGCTTAATAAATTTTATTATGCATGTTGGTTAATAATATGTGATATTATTATTTAATTTTATGCACTTAATAATATATGATATTATTATTGTTATCATTATTTTATGCAATTTATAATATTTGATATTGTGATTTCATGAGGTGACTGGTATGGCCCAAATTAGAATAGAAAATACGGTATGCGTATCGTTTGTATTTTTGTAATTTATTTCAAGTTTGTTATTTTAAATTTCAAAATATATTATATATTCACTATAGATGGAGATCCAAGGAGTGAAGGTCCAATGATGATCAAGGATGGTGATCCATGATGATTTAATGACGAAGCTCATAAATAGTAGTCTTTAGGGTTTAGGGGTCATACTAGGATCACATTTATTTTTCGCATTTTATCTTTCTTTAAATATGCTTTCTAAGTTTATGTTGCTTTATTTATGTTATGAGTTTGCTTTTAAATAAATCAACATGACTTAGGTCTCTATTTAATATTGAGTTAATATGCTTTTCCAAACAAACACCTATTGAAGCCTTCGATCATTAGTGATAGGTTCTGCCTAAGCAGGGTGTTGCTAATGGTTTTAGGATAAATAAGGTAAATTTGGGAAATTTACAAGTCTTGTTTGGTTATACTCAACAAAATCATCAAAAGGGTTTTGGGTTTTGAAACAAAGTGATAGAAATAAGATAAGGAGTTATCACATATCGACCAAGAATTACAAGTGTTGTAATTAGTAAAGAGTTTACTTAACTTGATAAAATAACTTTAAGAGTAGGTCCCAAATCCGCTTAAAATTATTTTAGATAGGATTTTGGAATCACTTAATTCAAAAAGGGACATTTTAAATGAATTGAATGCATGCAGCTTTTATTATTTAAAAGGTTTAAATACCTAAAGCTCATTTTGATAAACATAATAAGTCCTATAAGGTCACACACATAAGTAAGTGATTGGATAAATCTCAGATACTTATGTGAGAATTGTAAGTTGATCAAATTAGGTAATTGAGTCACTTTGAGTTACTTGATTATCATATATATATATATATATATATATATATATATATATATATATATATATATATATATATATATATATATATATATATATATATATATATATAGATATATGGGGTTGAAAACCCTAGACCTAATTTTCAATACTAGCTTTTGCTTTCTTTCTCACATAACTCAAAAACCCTAAAAACCAATCAAGAATGGCTTTTGATTCCGTACTAGTATACATGGGTAATTCAATCCTTCTTGTGGACCAATACTAGAGGAATGACATTTGACGTTCTAGATTCTTCGTAAAACGTGCCCTTTTGCTTCGAGGAATTCACGCATCAAGGGTTGTTATACTGTTCTAATAATTCGTATTATTATATGCATGAGATCCTGTTTTAGATGCTAAGAAATCATTTTTTGAAATTCTGCTAATCGCATCTAAACTCCTACACAATTATCTAGTGTAACTTGGTGTGATCTCTCTTGCAGTACCTGATCGAAGACCCAATCAATAGTTGTACATTTTTCTGTACTCATTATCATTGACATTAAAACTTTTACCAATTACGAAAGACTGATCTAATGAAGACAATAATAGTTGATGACTTTCTGTGGATATGCGGAGTTTATTATCGCGTTGACAGTTCTACGTAGATCGAACTCCTTATCAACTCCACACAAGATGAAATTTCTTGTTAAGTTTCACATTTAATATAAGTAAATTTAACCGTAAATTAATGAGCAAAGATGATGTATCTACATAACTGATGATGTAGCAGCTTATTATTATCAGGTGAAGATGAAAAGTACGGAGAAATTGATAAAACGTTTACTTTGTGAAATTTCAAGGCTTTTTACTACTGCATATTCACTAAGAAATCCAATTACAATATTTTATCTTCTTGCCAAAAAATAAAAAATAAAAAATTTACCTGATGTAATCAAAATTCCAAGCTAATTAAGTACAATATGCATGAATCATGTTCATAACTGAAGAATAATTGGCAGCTTTCATTTGACTTCACCATAATATCGCACTGGACTTGAAGTACTTGTCTTTAATTTCACACTTCTCACTGGCACAACTAGTACTGGTAATAATCACCATCCAAATAATACAACCTCAATCCCTAATTTTTTGCCCTAAAACACTTCAAATTCGTAAGATAAAAAATTATGAAAATTAAATATTTAAATTTTTTTTATTAATATGCATACAATAAGATCTCACTTAAATTTATCAATACATCTGGACAACTTTGAGCTGTCATACTATTCTCATCCCATAATCCCCTATATAAACTTATAAAGCCCTGCCTTGCTTACCCTTGCACTGGGAGCAAAGGATGCTCATCATAACGTGACACGATTTCTCGTCCTACACCAAAACACGATTGGCATTGTCAGTATGGTATTACTATGTCACATTTGCTTTTTAAATTTAAGATATATTCCTTACAAATTTAAGATATATACTGATGATTTTCACATTTACATATCACAACTATATATGCACTTGACTACTTGGTCACTTGATCGTTTCCACAACTCTACAAGTATACTTCCTACATCCCTACTCAAACTTTAAATTTCGTCCCAGATCCATAGCTAACTGAAATGTCTCATATACGAACATTTATAGAAAGATATGTTTATTTACTTGATTTCTAGTCTTATTAAAATATACTTACTAGAGCTCACTCAATCCGACTTCAGTTATACATACATATATCGTTGAATAACCTGTGAAAAAACTTATGTATGAAGGCCATAACATAACCGATTATGTTCTACGCAACATAAATTCCAAGCTATATGGCATAGTTCATAGTTCATGGATCATGAATTATGTTTCTTTCAAAATGCAACAAAAGCATAAAAATAATTTCCTGGGAGGAAAAATAAAGGACCTTCACAGAGGTCTGATGCTGTCAAAAAAATATGTATATTACGCAATTGAGCATGTGGCAGCGGCACGTTTTATTTGACTACTCCCAGAAAAATAATCTTTATCATGCGACACTTTGTAAAGCAGCCCCACCCCACGTCCCCACCATTAGAGGAGGGGAAATGGTCCATGGACATACATAGTCCTTGAGATCCTTCCTAGAAAATGCTGTCTAGCCACCGGAATATGCCTTTTCTTTTTTAAAGTCTTGATCAATTTTACATCTTAACTTTTCGTTTTTCTTTTTATTGTTTGAGATCTTTATTTTTATAAGCTTTTCATTTAAATATGGTTCTTATCTATTATACATACAGATGTCGTCCATAATGGATTGGGCAAGTACATTATGACATAAGTTTCAATGGGGTTTATTTTGTTAGAATAAATAGTTTCACAATGAAAATTATACTGGAAGATAATTAAGGCTAATCTTTTTATAGAGTTTTTATCTATTCATTTTCGAATAATTAATTGACTTGTAGTCGAATTATATATCTTATATAATTTCTCACAAATTTAACATATATAATACTATTTGATTGACAGACTATATATATACCGAAGTCTTGTAAATTCTTGTAAGAAACACGAGTACAACGATTTGGTTGTTATAGTACTATTTTAGTTGATCAATCACGACTCATGATTAAAATTTATCCCTTAATTGTCATGTACGTACATGGTTTTTAGGTACATAAACATGGTTTTATGTTTTCATTGTATATATACTTTTTCTTAATCAATACCAAGTTCATAAGCGGGTTTTTAGACTACTAGACTCTAGCAACTTCATGTAAGGAAACCTGCAAGCATAGTACGTTGATTTATCTTATATAATACTCCTTCCTTTCTTTTTTTTTTTTCTCTTTTTATTGGGAATTAGAGAAAAAATCAAGACAATATTAAACATTATTAGGATTTTATAAAATAATCTAAAAAAATCTAAAAATAAGATAATATTCTATTAAAAATGATGTAAGTGGATTGAGTATTAAATAAGTAGTAGAATTTCTAAAGTTTAAGACATTAAACAATTGAAAACTCAACCAACTGACTGTATATCACATGGATAGTGATCTCAACCAAATTATTTCACCCAATCATAATATTAGACTAAAATAGAAAGATTTCAAATAAGAAAATTTTCGAATGGGAAAAATTAAAAGAGAAAAAAGGAACAAAGGGAGTACTATTTTAGTTGATCAATCACGCCTCATGATTAACCTTATCCCGTTATTGTGATGTGCTTGGTTGGAAGGTACAGAGTGCAATTTCCATGAGGTTTACGATGGCTTTGAAATTTAATTGACTATCTCAATCTCACAAAAGTCTAGCTAAGCTTGTTGGTTATGGAGTGTGACAAGAGCTTAGGGATGTGATTTGAGAAGGGTAAGGAGTAAGAGGAAGGAGATGCTCACATGCCGGCCACCAAATAGGATACAAACTAACCTGAATATTGTGCATGAGGAATCTCCGTAATTAGTGATTGATTTGGATTATAACGATATCTTTAAGTATTTGTAAACATGTTGCTCATAATAAAACTCATATGTATTCGTTTATCTAATACATGGTCAAGCTTAGAAAGTTTTAGAAGTTCAGTTTATTAATGAATTTGAACATGAACATATAGCTTCATCTAAGCTCATAAACAAGCTTATTTATTTATCTTCATGAATAAGCTAAGCTTGACATCCAAATTATTTCGCTTATCAAATAAAGGAAAAACTTTATTAGCCATTTCATTTGATTATGAGATTTTCAATTGTCAAATTACATATAAATCTCGTTCATGTAAAATACGTTAAAGAATTCAAATCAATTAATAATTGAGTTGTAATTCATGAACATTATAGCATGTTAAATGAATCAAGCTTGAACAAGTATTTGAGGTTTATTTAAAAATTTGAATCGATATTGAGATCGAGTTTGCATGAGTTAAAACAAATATAAATAAGGCAATACTTGACTCAACTCAACTCGACTTATTTACACTTCCACTCATACTACGTATATATATGTATACACCTTGTCACAATGTATTACTATCGTCACATACTCACATTCAATGCCATGCTTTTTATTTAATTTTTTATATTACTTATCAAGGTAAAAAATTCATGCCCAATACATCAAATAAGATAAGTGGAAACATATATATTTGCCTGATCTTTAATCTTACATAAGGCCAATAATCCGGTGAACAAAAAAAATCCAAAACAAAAATTGCGAAGATGAGTTTCAAAATCATTTGACATGGAAACTAATCATTGACAATCCTCAGAATTTTGTTTTAAAAACAATTTTTTTTTCTCAAAGCATTCTAATATTTTAATCAACTTCTTTTACAAAGTTGGACTATATATAAATGAGTCATTATCAAGTACTATTGTACAGTTTTTTCAACAGAAAACAACACCCACAATTCCCAAACACATTCACCCTTATAAATATTGTTAGACCCAATACGAAAACTAATCTCTTGTGCATTTGGGAAGCACAAGCATCCACATTTAAGAGAGAAAGAGAAAGTGCTCTACAATTACATTACATTACATTAAAAAAAAAAAAAAGAGGGAGGTGTTAGAAAATGGGAAGAGCACCATGCTGTGAGAAGATGGGGTTGAAGAGAGGTCCATGGACTCCTGATGAAGATAAACTCCTGGTTGATTACATTCGTCTTCATGGTCATTCTAATTGGCGTGCTCTCCCTAAACTAGCTGGTAACTTTTTTTTTACTAATTACCCTTCTTAATCATGTTTTCATGTGAAACTGTTATATAATTTACATTTTTTTTATGTACTTTGAGATTAAAAGTGATGTCACTTTGTGGTAATACATGACTTTTTAGGGTGAAATTTGTGTTTGATTACAGGTTTGTTAAGGTGTGGGAAGAGTTGCAGGCTGAGATGGACAAATTACTTGAGACCTGATATTAAGAGGGGTAATTTTACTCAAGAGGAGGAAGATACTATCATCAATTTGCATCATATGCTTGGTAATAGGTATGTATCTTCATCAATTTCTTGCATTTTTCTGAGACTTTTTTAGTCAACAATTCTGGGTTTTTTTTTTTTTTTTTTTTTTTTTTTTAATAAAAATGAACTGGGATTATGGTAATTAGTGTCAATGAAATCACTCAAATTTAAAGTGCACTTTGCAAGAATCTTCGCTTGTGTCAATATTGGAATGCGCTATTTAGTTAGTCAATGCATAAAAATCTCAACTTTTTACTGTTTGAAACTTGAAACTTGTAGCCAATTGACTTGTACAAAAAAAATTAAAACAAAATTAATGAACTCAATTAATATTGTTGTAGGTTCAGATAGCTAAGAGCTTAGAGTTTTATTGCTCATTCTCGAAAATTGTGGGCATCCAAGAAATGAAATAGAGGGTGGACTCGGATCGCGAGACCCATTTACCAATTGAAGTAATTGAATTTTACTTATACAAAACTTGAATTAAACTATGTTAGAATGATCGAAGCAACTCGAAGTTTCATTGAATGGTATCTCAATCATCCGTCGTAAACTTGCAGAGATATTGACATATTGTACGAATGCGAATACTCAAGAAATAGTTGTCAGTACGTCACGCTTGCATCATAATTCACGAGTGAGAGTTTATAGTATATAAATATTGTAAGATATTATGTAACGTATTTTTTAAGCCATTACACATGATTTACGAAGCTGTGGGCCAAAACTAAAATATAAAATCTGTCGCACACCTATTTAGACCTAAAATAGTATTAATCAATAATCATGTGGGCTGCTTACAAGATTCCTGAGGTGATTCTGACCCCTATAATTGTAAATTGTAGAGTACAAAAAATGGGATCAACTTATTCCCTCAGTCCCTTGTAGAGTTGGAGGCCTTGTTTTAACACTTTCGTCGAAGCCAGCTCGGCTAATAGTCAAACATTTATACAATAGACGCAAGGGGCCAAATACACTCTTGTTTTTGAAACCAACCTGGCAAAGTGAACTCACTGTATTCTATAGTGGCCATCCAATCTGATATTAGCTATTGGATGGATAATCATGCGTTTGTTTTATAAAGTTGTGATAGTTCATTAATATTTGAATGACAACTGCTTGTTATGGTTATGCTAGTGATCAATTAAAAATTTGGTGGGGTTCAATTCAATGAGCTTGAGTTTCATTGGTGGATTCCACGAGTGCTCCGACTAGAACAAATAAATGTAAAAATTGCAAATTGCGTGGTTGCAACTTGATCATAGATAGTATCATGGCACTGAAATACGTGGTAGTTTGATTGCGTTTGTGATTGATGGATTGGTTTATTATATTGGTTTGTCATGATTCTGATAATCCCGCAATTCTTTCGGAAAATCTTAGGTGGTCCGCAATAGCAGCTAAATTGCCGGGTAGAACAGACAATGAGATAAAAAATGTATGGCACACTCACTTGAAGAAGAGGCTTCCAAAGCCAAATGAGCCACAAAATGTGTCCACCTCTGCCACCATTGCTGGTGATACTACCGCGGGACCCACCAAGAAGCGGAGTCGGAGATCACAGAACGTGAAAAGTGATGGGGTTTCCGAGGGACCCCCGTGGAAGCTCGTGAAACGCATGGTTGATTCCGGGAACGCCAACAAAAATAGTACTGACAATAGCAAGGACGGTGACATTGCAAGGCCTACGCGTTCAATTACGTGTGACCCAGTTACCCCACAATCATGTACTAGTGAAGTGTCAATAGCCAGTACTAGTGCTAGTGAAAATGACAATTTTAGCAAGGAAAATGTGGTGAAGTTGGAAGGATACATGGGCGAATTCCCGGATTTTAACGATGATTTCTGGATGGAAGTGTTGTCTGCTGAAGACAGTGCCAAGTCTACCGAAGATCTTCCATGCGTATCGTCATGCTATCTGAGCAGTTCGCCGGTTACAGAGCCAATGTGTTTATCAGAGTCGAAGGTTCATAGTGATGATATGGATTTCTTTTGGCATAATCTTTTGACAAGACCTGATGATCATTTACCAGAATTTTCAGAGATGTAATACTTAGATGTTCGAAATTAGGACTAGTTAGGATTTCTCTTTCTTTTTTTTTTTTTTTTTTTTTTTATTTTTTTAGTTTTTGGGGGTCATATTCCCCTCACAATTCACGTGTAATATGGTTCGCAAATCGTCACATAACAGTTTTTGTAACTTAAGATACCTCCTTAAAATAGGAAGGCGTCCCAAGAATGTTTATGCTCTCCTTTATATCCTTGTTTGGGCTTGAGCGAGCATTACATGTTTTACAATACAACATTTAACAATCAATCAAAAAATGCATGGTGATACTGATATCTGATGCTGTATTCAACCTACTTTCACATTTGTTTGTTTATTTCGTAACACACCATATTATATTTGTTCTGAGTTCCCACTATATACGAAACAAATAACTTGAACACCACAACTCAAGAAGTTATGTACCAACAAATTAAAGTTAGTTCATATTTAGTACTCTGTACTCTGTATCGCTATATTACTTGAGCATTGCCAATTTGTATACATATGACCTACTAAAAATGACTATTATTTTCCCGTTCTCCAAAGATTGCCAAATACGAAAAGTAATGTTTTTCAAGACACAATGGTAAATATTTGAAGGACAAACCAAATGAAAAATAGGTCAATCTTTAGAGGATAGAAGGAGCATGTCGTGTAAGAGGTCATTTGGTTGTTTATAAAGATAGATCATCAGCTGCCTATATGGCTGCTCAATTGCCCTTAATCACTATGCATAATCATATTTCTATATTCAGAAAATATCACGAGCAACGAAAGCCATGGACAAATCGGCTTTATTATTATTATTATAATTATTTGTCTGCTACAAAGCCAAAGAATTATTTATACGATTGGCGGATTTGGTTATGAGATTCCTGATTAAAGCAGATATATTGTCGAGATTAATTTAGCTGTATCAGTAGCCAATTGAGTCTTTTATTACAAAAAATAATTTGTTCTTTTGCGTCTTTTTCAGTGTGCGTTTGGCCCACCATGCAAGCAAGACATGCACCCTGACCTAAAGTAACCCGCCATGATTGTAAAAGCTTTCCATCTTTAAACCTTATTAATACGGAGGAGGATATTTATTACACCTGTTTCATGGTCATTTGTTATTAAACTTTACAAGTATTGATGTTTTTACTTTTTAAATTAGTGGAGCCCAGGTTAGCCCAAGCTCATCCGGTTGGACCTTTAGAACACACGACGGGTGCATCATGGCTCAGTTTTGCGAACCTAGCCCTAACTCTCAGCCCCCCTTCCTACATTTTTTTGCTAGTCAAAAAATTATCACAAAACTTACAAGTAATTAATATAGAATAAAGTGAGTATTTCTTTTGTTCATACTTTGAAATTATTAATTATTAGGGATAGTTTTACTCAATTAGATTAAACAAATATACGTGTAAGGAAATTATACATTTTAACTTTTAGGAATTTAAAGGTTTATTTTGACCTAAAATGTCTACATACAACTACAAGTTGTCGGCCTTCAACTGGTTATATTATCCTATTTGTTTACAAACTCACCTAAGTATAATATTTTATGGCTTCTTTCAAGTAATTCTTCGTATTATATTAGTAAAATTTAAAGGTGATTAAAAGTTAGACAAACCATTGTTTTGTCTAAACTTCTATTTCTTAGCACAAAAAGCGGGCTTTTGGGTCATCAACCCAAATCTAATTTATGGATTACATTGTAAGTTTTGGGTTATCTAATATCCTTTTAAAAAATTGTCCAAATATTATACTTAAACCCATTTATTTCTTTTTTAAATTGGGTGAATGGGTTAGACCGCTTTGACAAACTCTTCATTGGTGATTTATCTAGGTGATTATAAAAGTAAAAAAATTATGGTAATTTTCGAACAATTTTTTTACCGAGTTAAGAACAGTGTATAGAAAAAGGAAATGGTTAAAGAAATTGTGGATTGGAACTAGAAAGACTATAGAAGGATAATGAAAGAAAAGTATGATGTACTTGAAAAATCACAAGTGATTAAGTGGGATGTCTTATACAACTTTGTAAAATATCAGGATACGAAAGGCGCATGCATTGACTGAAAGAAAACACAAGGAAAAGATTTGGAAAAAAAAGAGGAACCATTTTATGTCAGTATGTGCATTGATTAAGACCGAAAACGGTAAGATTCATCCACGTAGGATTAAGATAGGGCACTAGTTAGTGATTCATTTGTCGTTCAGGTTAATTTTGGACTATTAAGTTTAAATGAGTGAACCATTTTTCATAGATGCATGTTAAATGCAAACTGTGAAAGTTCCAACGACTATTTGCATTGATATTGAAAATTGATCAAATAACAAAGAAAATACTAAAAAATTGGGTCTATACTAGACCTTTTTAACTGGGAGGAGCCTTATTAAAGGCCTTTATCTGGCCACTTTGTAAAAGGGTATAATTAATTATGATTTTATTTGGGTCGATCTTTAAAGAGTTATATTTATTGGGTCTTTAATGGGTTAAGTTAAATTAATAATAAGTCAATAGTTTTCAAGACTTTTAAACACTATCAGGTAATGAATTATTTTTACTTACTTGTCGACGGTCAAAGATTGAGGTGATACATGCAAACTATCATTCTCTATAGATAAAAATTATACTCTATTTGGACGTTCCGGCCCAACTTGACCCGTTTTGTATATTCTTTGGCTCGACTCGTTTTGCATCTTCTTCTGCCAGCACGACCCGTCTCATTTCGCATGTAACCCATCCCTACTCTAATCCGATCCAATTCACAAGTCTAGTTTAGATGTCTAGTATTGAGAAATCTCTTATACTATATCCCTTTCTTTCACTTATTCTTAACATAATTTCGTTTGACCCTCTTTGTATAGATTGCTAGTCGAAGAGATAATTGTCTAAAATTTTCATACCTCATCATACCTTAGCTAGCTACCACCAATCAAGCCTGGGTACGAGCTCAATCGAGCTTGAGCTTGATAAGCATATATATATAAAGCTCGTTTAGGCTTGTCAAGCCCTCGAGCGTGAATGGTTTGAGTTCAGGCTCGGCTCCGCTTGGGCTTGCCTAATTCTAAGCTCGAACCGAGCTTTGGGCGATCCAATCCCGAATAGCTCACGAGTTAGCTTGACTCATATCCAACCCTACCACCGATAAGAAAGGTTGGCATTCTTTTTATATCCAATAATTATGTCCTCCACACTTATGGAATGGTATATGTAACATATTTAATGTATACTCAACTACCATTTTTTACATACTAATATATGATTAAACATCTTTAAAAAAAATTAAGAATAAGAATACAGTATCAATTTATTACAAAAGGACCAACTTACTTATGCATATTATACACTACTACTCAACTCATTAATGATAGATCATTTGATCCCCTATTATACCTGCGTAATTGGTTGGGGCCAGGCCCTACTAAGGGTACTTAATCAACCCTTTTACAAATGGATTTATATAATTATGGGTTTAAATGGCTTAGGCTTTTAAATGGTCATGTGTTATTGATATCGAGTCGGGCTAATCCGGGTCAATATCGGGTCATAATTAAAAGCTTAACGGGTCAATAACGGGTCAGTCTCTCCAAGTGGTTCCCCTTTGCTTTCTGGTTCTTTGTACCTTTTTTCATCAGTTTCTTTAGTGGCCTTAATCTTTTCTTTCGCGTTACTTTGTGCATTCAGCATGTTCTCTGTCTTCATAGACTTGTCTGCCAATAATTCTGCAGGTTTACAAGATTTAGACAGTCTCTGTAGAAGAGTATGAGCTTCTATATTCCCAACCACAGTAACCTTGTCTTGTTGAGCTGTTGTCAACAAAATATCACATATTGGAAGAAGTTTAACATTTCAAGAGTTTAAGAAGAAAAGGTATCGGATGGAATAACATGCCAAAGACTGCTTAATTAAAAAAGAATTTGTCAAAAATGGTAGTATTTTCAGAAAGAAGAGAAAATACAGTTTGATGTAGCTCATAATGTTACAGGTTAAAAACAAGTTCAACTCTATCTCCTCTTATCATGCTGTGCAAATGGCCTCCCTATGACATTTTGGAAGTCAAATAGAGATTCATTCCTCGTCATTCAATAAAATTCAGCCATGCAAAAATATTTGCTCAACTCCGAATCATTAAAAAGAAGCATCTATATTCTATATCATCAAAATTAACATCCCTCTCCTCGGTAAAACTAGGTGGATGGTAATCCTTTTTGAACCATTCATCTTGCAAAATTTTTGAAATTGTGATTCTCTGCAGATAGATATCATACTCATTAAATTACTCCAAATATGACAAAATATGAGATGGAAAAATCAAAAGCATGCTCAATAATTATTGAGTCATGAGATCTTACAGTCAGAGTATTAGGATCAATAATACGTTTAATAAACTTCTTAGCTCCAGATGAAAGCCATGATGGCGACACAAAGTTAGCATTATGGGTCTGCAGCAGAAAACAGCCTGTGTAAAGCCCGATTCTGCCCATTTTGTATCTTTTAGAGTCCGGTCTGGACCGGCCTATTAGACATGTGACTTGATCCGAACTTGGTCCGAACCTACGATATATGTTCATAACAGTATAAGAAGTACAACACATACAGACAAAAACCTCTTTAATTATTTATTTTATTTTAAGTTAAATCATCTTTGCTATTGAATTGAAATTGGTATACACATTAATGCTAGTAGTAAATCACCTTGGTTGTTCAATTTCATCTTCATCACTAAGCCTTTCTACCTGAAAAGGAAACCAATTTCTTTATTATGATGCCTAATTCTCATGATTTGGCACCTTTATTGATGCGTAGACTGTTGTTACAATAAAAACATTTTGGGAACATAACGCAACTGATACAACACCGTTGTTGAAGATTTGTTTAATATGCAATTGAAATCTTGAAAAAAGGTGACTAAAAAATAGCAGGATTTACAACCAAAAGTTACAACAAACTTAAAAACTAACAATCAAGTGAAAGACGCATGTTGAACACATAGATGAAAAAAAAGAAGATATTTTAAAGAAAGGAGCATGCCTCGTAGTATAACAAACATATAAATATGTGATATTACTCATATGATGTAGGATGTAAAAGAGAAAATATTTTCTTTCTTTTATGCATTGATACTTTTATTTATCATCATCTCAAATGCCAAAACTTGTCTTCATTGTATTGTAATTTTACTACACAAAATTACACTAGTTCTTCGTTTTATCTCTAAGTAAATTTCATAAAACCCAGGTGGTAATCTAAAGGGTCGAAATTATACTTTTGGGAATGTGATCTCGTTCACGACTTGAAACAAATTTATTTTCCGATTATCTTCGTGACCCTGTTTATTTGTGCTATTACATGATTATTCTAGCTAGTGCTCGTAGGAAGATATTTTTGTCTTGTTTGAAAATGTTGTAATGAAGGTAAGAACGATAAATAATGATAAATATCACACGAATACACTGAATTTACGTGATTCATTAACAATGTGTTAGCTACGTCGACATGCAGAGTAGATAACATATTTTATTGATATGTAAAAAGGGAGGCGGAATATAAGAGTCAGAATACAAAGATTAGGTTAATAAAGGTTTAAATAAAACCCCTAGAAAAAACATAATCAGTCATGTACTGATTATAGGCCCAAAACTGAAACCGATAGAAAAATCGAGTGCATGAATATATTACTTATATTATGACAGAAGACTTTCTTGGCAAATTAAAAGATGTTTAAGAACTGACTTTGGCAAATTAGAGGTAATATGAGAGACTCAAAGAGCGTAGAACTCCAAATATGAAAGCTGAGGATTTACGAAAAGATGATGGGACAATGAAGATTCTTTACAAAAGTTGATGAGGCCAAGGTTGACGAGAGTAACCAAATGGATTTTGCAAAGGTTGAAAAATGTGTTCGTACCACTGGTGGAGAAAGTACAGTACTGGAACTGTAAGGTAGGTCTCGTTGTATCAGCTTACATATGTAATTGAATGGTGTCTGCTTGCTACTGAGCCGTGAGGGGCTTCATTACTACTGTTCAAAAGTAGGGGGGTCTCACTTGTTAAAGTTCCACTAGTTTTGAAACCTTGTTGGCCTCAGTTTCTCTCCCATCTCCTGGAAACTGCAGAATCACTGGCCAAAAGATATTAAGAAGCCTTACTGGTGTTACAATGACGGAAACGAAGAGGTCGTAACAGTCATTGTCAATGACCTCAACAACCCATCCAACCAACTTGACCAAAGCTTCAGGGTACTGTCTTGTAACTTCCATTAGTTATCACTATAGTATGCGCTACATTATTTGAAGTAGTATTGGTATAACTAAGCGTTTTGATCAAATTTTTGTGGTGTGTAGTCATTCTACTTGGCAGGTGGACAGGACAACAGATATCAGGGCAAAGAGACATTAGAAGGCTAGGTGACAGGCAGACCCACCAGAACATCCAGAACATCTTCAGTGCCTTCGACACTGAGCAATTGGCCGAGGTGATGTGCCAGAGGACTTGATAAGGAAGATGCAGCAGTCCGAGAACCGAGGCCTCTTTGTAAGAGTGGAGAAGGGAGAGATGAGAATCCTGATCCCCAAGGGTGAGCATGATTACGATGATGAGAGGAGGCAGAGGTACATGGGACTTGCTGTGAATGGTTTGGAAGAGAGTATTTGCACCATGAGGTTACGCCACAACCTTGACAACCGCAGGGAGGCCGCTGTTTACTCCCGCCACGGAGGAAGGCTCAACATTGTCAACGAGCACAAACTCCCCATCCTCCAATATTTGGACATGAGTGTTGAGAAAGGAAGCATGTACCCGGTATATATAGTTGCTTAATTTAGATCAACACCAGCCTGTCAGGTTTTATGTTTACTTACATGCATGTCACTAATGTGATGCAGAACAAAATCTACTCTCCTCACTAGGCAGTGAACAGCCACAGCATCTTGTACGTGACTCGAGGTGAGGCACACATCCAGGTCGTAGGACACAATCGCGAGACCGTCATGGACGATAGAGCAAATGAAGGGGAAATGTTTGTGATCCCACAGTTCTTTGCATTAACAGCAAAGGCAGGAAACAATGGGTTCGAGTATGTGTCCTTCAAGATAACCAGCAGTCCAATCAAGAGCCCTATGGTAGTGTTTATTTTAGGGCAATGCCAATTCAAGTTTTAACCAGCGCATACAAAATCTCACCATCAGACGCCCAAGAACTCAAGTACAATAGGGAACACCAGACCTTCTTTCTCCCTTCAAGAGGTGGAAAGAGCATCAGGAGGAATTAAGCCAAGTAATGGCCAAGTTTCTTAGTGTACTACTATCTTTTCTTGATGCTACTTTTGGTGCTGGTGCCTTTGTATCTATCTTTCTGGAGTTTGTACTAAAGAGGATAGACGTGTAGAGAGACGAACAAAGAGCTTCTTTTGGTGTATAAAAGAGGCTTAATGTATGATAGCAATGAGTTAGCTTAAGATCATGGTTTTTTTTAATAAAAATGAGACTTCACTTTGTATGCATTGTTCATAAATTTTGATTTTGGTTACGGTTTCCTCTTTACATTTGTCAAGTTATATCCAAATAAAATAAATGGGAGCGCAATTCAATCAAACCCAAATATATTTGTTAAGGTCTCAAGTCCCAGCATCTTCCATTAGAATGGAGTTTCGTTAATAACTACTTCCATTAGCTCTAGCTCCCTGCATTGTCTGTTGCCCCACTCTCCTAAACATAAATCTATCCTTTGAAATAACCTTAGCTTTCCATGCCCTTCTCTTTCGAAATATTTCAAATGACTAACATATTAGCTGCCTAAACAGTGCAAACTGACATGTTATGAACTTGGCGAATAGTGTTATATTGACCCCTCAAGTGAAAAACAAGAACTACCACCCATTGTAAGTAATGAAACATATAATAGTGAACAGAACATTGCTTGCAAGTTGCAATAGTGACACACTGACACATATACTACCCCGTCTTAGACTTCTGGTACTCTAGTAGTCTTAGTGTCACAGCACTTTGTTCCCAACTTACTTCATTGACTAATAACCTTGATACATGAAACTCTCTTCATGTTGGCCTATAGTCTACAAATTATAACGTCTCATAAAAAAATTCACTACTCTAGTCTCAAACTCATAATAGCAAGCTTATACAAGTTACGATGTTAAAGATGGGCAATCTTTTAGAGACGGAGGGATTAATACTATGATTTTAGTAGTGAGTACTATATTACTAGTAGTATAATACTGTAATGTAATACTACTATTAGTATTTTTCGCAGAAATGAACTTGTAAAGCTTTAATTACAAGCATCATTAGCCTTCTTCAGAACTTGGGCCTGTTGGGCTGCATCTCTCTCAGAGATTAAGCCCAATAGAAGGAGTGACTTGACCTCCCAGGCCTTGTAAGGGTAGCCCACTCTAGCGTAGGAGTTCAACAAGGCGGCACTTGACTGCTTCAGCACTCTTGCATAGGGATTCTCAACGTCGTCGTTTCGTGTTGCTGCTTCCAACAAGGTCAAATCAGATCTGAACCGTTCGATTGCTCTTGATCCAAACACCTTCGATACCGTTGATCTCTGTGGGACCATCCTTGGCCATTCTTCCCTCCTGCTCCCCCAGTACCTGCAGCCCCCAACAAACGAGTTAGCGGGTTGAGTCGAACTGATTTCGTCAACTCGGAGAGGTTATCAGGGGAGAGTGACCTGATATTCTATCAAACGAAAGCTCGTTTACGTGTAGGACCCAATGAACGGGTTGACTCAGATAAAAACATCCGAGTCAGCTTAATAGAGTACGCTGTATGTATAAGTGTGTAACTAAAATTCAAAAGAAGCTTAAGAAAATAGCGATTCTGCTTCAGGGTTTCCATTACAAAACAGCATTACTATTAGGCAATCCATCAAGGGGCCATATTTGAAAAAGAACAAATGAACTCGGGCGATTTAATCCGAGTTGACTCAGTCTCACGAAAGGATAGACACCAAATTTGAAATGCAGAGACAAAGAGAGAGAGAGAGAGAGCTCACTGGGGAGTGCATCGTCCTCTGTGCCTAGTGAAGAGGAAGCCAGGCCTAGCAGCCAATGAAGAAGAAGCGAAGCAGAAGCAGCAGAGCATGAAGAAGAGAGCGAGTTTACTCAGTGAAGGAGGAGAGTTCTCCATTTCTTGAACGTTCACAAAACTCTAGGATTTCATATGAGTGAAACAGTAGCTGATAAGCTATCCTAAAAGAAGTTTACTGTAGTTGGAATTAGGACCTGAAGTGAGTATAAAAGGAGGGTTTATTCAGTAAACAGTGACTGCTTTGTCTGCACCCTTATCTTATTTAAAATTGAATCTGCTCTCCTTTCCAATTTGAATTAAATACTCTTTTCACTTGCGTTGCTTTAATCTGCGGCCTTTTTTTTTTCTTCTGTATTGTGTTAGGGATTTCATTTCTTCTACTAAGCGATCATCAGTAACTGAGCAAGTCATTATACTCCGTATTTGCTTGTTTGCTTGAAATAATAGATTCTATTTTATGTTAAAATGATAATATTTCACGTATGCAGTCTATCTTTCTACTTACTTTTATGTGAAAACAAGTTATTTGTAAGAAGCACGATACTTGGACGAAGATATAAATTCTTAAAATTAAAGATAAATTATTTCACATTACACTAGAATAAGTTAATAAAAAAAAATGATGGCATGGACCAATAAAACAATGTCTCTAATTGTGTCACACAATTTATAGTTTTAATTTTTCAAACAAATAACTATTCACGTAAATATATTTAACAAATCTATTTAAATTTCACATGAATATGTTTTTCATATAGATTTGGGAGAATTAATAATCAAAGTTTTACACTGAAAAATCTATAGTATTCTAAATGAGAAAAATAAGGAATTATTATTGTTTGTTTATTTATAGCCATAATACGCAAGTACTTCCATAATTAGCCATGGAATCGAAGAGCTTTGTTTTACATTTTTGAGTCATAGAATTCACGATCTTTGACCTGTTTAATGCTAGATATTAATGCAATTGCATGGTAGGGTTAATGAACCAACGGATCATGTGATAGCTGCATTCATTAAGTATTTACGTTATTTCAAATGTGAAGCTCCAAAATAGTTTTGAATGGGAATATATCACAAAATTACTGTACTACGGAGTACATTTTGTGAGTGCTTTTTCCCATACAATTTTTATCCCATTTATGACGATACAATTTAAAGGGATACCAAAATTTTATCCCTTCTAATTCTAATTCTACTCAGCATGACCTTCAACAATTTTTACACTATGATCTTCAACATCATGGCTTTCTTTTTCCCCTCTCCCCATTTATAATCAAGTCAGAGGTTTTTATTAAAAGTTTGAGGGTCGGGTGGTGAGATTGTGAGAGAAGCTTTTAAGTATTCATTACTTTGTGTAATATGTTATGCGAATGAGAGAATAGCTAAACTCAAACTCCTTTTGTCCCAAATTGTTTGCCCAGATCTTCAAGTCATAATTTTAAACGTTTTTATTTTTAAATCCGTAAAGCTAAATATTATAAAAAATTAATATTTTAAAATCTCATTTGAATATATTATTTCTTTTAACATGATGAGAATTTATAATTAAACTTTTCAAACATTGACTGTATAAATAAAAATGTGGCAAAAAACTAAGGGACTGCGTGAGTAAAACCTTTTCATGTTCTACAATAAGTACCTATAAATACTTATTATTTTTTTTTTGAAAAACAAGCGAAGTACATGGAAGGAGCTGATGTTCGATAGCAAGAAAAAAAATTTAGTTAGTTTATAATGTGTTCAAGTGTACAAGTACACCGGCAAAGTGGGTTTGGTTTTAATTCTGATGAAAACCCTTTTCTTGACGTAGGTAGCATTCTTTATGGAAATCATAATCTTCCCTGGTTCATTTATGTAAAATGAATTTCTTACGCAAGTTCCAATCTTCTCCTGGGGATGTAGCAAGATCTTGTATGAGCCTTCATCGTCGGGGATGAACTCGTCCTTGTAGCTCACTTCCCATCCTACAACTATTACTTCCCATACTATCGTCTTATTTACCTATAAAATGATTGAAAGACAGAGCACAATTACGATTGAATCAATGATTATTAAGGAATTACTTGGACACTAGCGTAGAACATCATTTTTTTAGAAAATTGGATCAGTTAATTTGCTACTTGTGAGCCAATATATGTAAGGTTTGGTCTACTTTATTTTCTGGATACATATTTTTTTAGATTCATATATCTCATACTCGATCTAGTTTAATGCACACGTTTACTATTAGTTTTACACTTAATCTGTCATTTATCTTTTAATATTCTATTAGGTTAGGTCTTGTGCAAAGAACTTGTATTACTAAAAACACTTAGGTCAACAACTAGTAAAAAAATTCTAATGATATATAATAAAATTTTATTTATTCATGTGCACTTAAGAAAATATGAAAATTTGAAAGTTAAAAATATATGTTTTAGTCATTCTCAAAAATTTTAAACCTAGCCAAACCAATTTCATAGATAGGGATTATGATGAAACGGAAGAAAAGTAAAAACACTTATTATAGAAGACTAAATAAAGAATAAGGAAATAGATTAAAAAAATAAGAAATTAGAATATACAGAGTAATGTATAAGAGATGATATTTTTTTCTAAAAAAATTAAGATAATGATCACATATGACACTTTCTAAAATCATAATGAAATAAAGGTTTATTTTTTACATAATAAAATAAAACAAAAATATTTTTGACGGAAATACAATTCTATCTTGGATTGTCTTTTAGTATATAGTGAGATATATATTGGGTCCTTGTTAACTACGCCTTTAAAAATGTTTGATATAGCTTCACTAATGTCTATAAATGATATGTATTATGTAGTGACCAAACTTGGTGAAGTTGACAGAAAACTCACCTTTAGTTTGGAGGAAGGAATCCCCTTATCAAATATCAACTCCCATCAACTACATGATCTCTTGAAGGGAAGAGATTCCCTTACCAACCTCTCCCAACTCCTTGGGTTTGAGTACTCTAATAATAGGGTCGGGCCTAATATCCTCCATAACATTAAGATAAATACCTCCAGTACTCAAATACACGTTTTAAAGAAAAGTACTTTATATTAATTTTATCTATGCATGATGAAAGAGTATATATTAGGTTAAAATTCGAGAATATTCCCACATATCTGGGAAAGTACATATAAATTGGAAGTATAGAGTAGTATAATTTAGTAAATCATACTCTTTACGTACCTCAGATATCGGAAATTTGAAGGCCGAAACTGCACCACCCCGAATATTAAATGCTAGGATAGGGACCTCAGATGAGAATTCGTTATCATTTTCTCGTCTTAGACCACCATATTGGATTGGGATATTTTGAGGGGGTATATACCTGTTCATATATAAAAACACAGAAGTCGTACTATTATTCTTCAAGTTTCTAAATGTTGAATTTGCCTCTTTCTCTTAGTAGATGTGTGGCAAATGAAATACATTAACTTGAATCTCATACATTATATGATACCAAGTATTTCCAGTCAAGTTTTGGTTTAAAACATCGGTCATAACTTGTGTGTGTTGTGTAAATGGAGTTACTCGTACACCATATGAATGATGTAATTAGAGCTGTCAGAATCAAACTCGATCCGATAAGTTACCCAAAATCGACCTAGACCCGACCAGATTATGACCCAAAAAGTGAGACCCGAAAACCAACCCAACCCGACCTGAAATTAACCTAAAGCCAATTTGACCCGATATTCAAATACCCGAACCCGATCTGTGTCCGACCCGTTAGGGACCCGACCCGAAAAGAACCCGAAACAGATTGAAACCGACACATAACCGACATAACCCGATTTATAATAATTTGTTACCCGAATTCACTGAATGTGTTAATAATCGGAATATATATGAATATGATTTAATCTTGACAGACCTATTTTTACCTAATATCTAATAACTTTGAAACCAAATATTTTTATTAATTTAATTACATTTATGGAAATAAATTTTTTAAATAAAAGCAAAACCATCATGTCTATGCCTATAAAAAGTGAGATTAGAGCCTTCCAATTTGGGGTTTTATTGTTTCATAAATATCATTGATGTCCTTCTTTTTCCAAAATGACAATCATTTTCCTACAACCTAATCTTTAAATAACATTAAATAAAAATTAAAATATAGTTTTCATAGAATTCCGCTATAACCCGTTCAGGAATCGACCTTCACCCGAATCCGAAATAACCCTCTATAACCCGTTCAGGAACCGACCCGATTGTACTAGAACCGACCTTGACCCGAACCGAATACAACTCGACCCGAACTGAACCCGACCAAGCAAATAACTGATTAGACCCGACCCAATAATGACCCAACTCGAACCGACCCAATAACGACCCGAACTGACCTAATATGCAAAATTGATCCGATAAGAAGCGACCCGCGATGGGTCAACCCAGAACCGACCCGTTGACCTGCTTTGACACCCCTAGATGTGATATCATGTTGTACATGATAATAGTATTCATTTACATTATTTCGTATAGCAATTATATTTTTCACTATAAGTAAGCAATACTTCAGACCTAACTGTCAAAGGTATAATATAGAGAGTGATAATGTATAGGCTTACTTTAACAATGTTTCAGTGACTCTGTGAGGCCTTGCAAATATAAACTTTTCCTTGGTTCCGGGAGTACAATATTGTGTAATCACACCATGGTAAAAATAGTACCAAAAGGGAGCATTTATCATAATCTGCAAGGCTAAACAAAAATAATAATTAAAAAGAAAAACAACTAAAATGTATATACAACTCTTAGATTACCCAAATAATAATAATGGGAGCTATGAATATCAGTTTGGGGGCTTTAGGCCACATCCATGTTGAACCATCTACAAGTTTGAAGAAAGTTTCGTTCACGATCAATGTGGACATAGATCATATATTTATTACACTTCATTGAGGCTTAACAACTTCAAAGCATGGAAAGAAAAGCACAGAAAAAAGAGAGGCGTGGGATCTCCATTGTGCATACTTAAGAGGACTATAATACTATATATATTCCTTAGTATTCCCTCTATCCCTTAATATTTGTTCCATTTAACCATTTTTTGTGAGAATTTTTCTATTATAAAGAGGCAAACATTAAGAGACAGAAGAAGTATATTTTTAAAGTTATTATGAAGATGATATAATTAAAAAAAATTAACATACATGCTTAAAAATGAGCTCAGGATAATGACGTTGAAAAAGAGAGACGACATCTTTGCTAAGAGGGCCAAGCTCCTTGATGCGGTTCCCAGGACCAGGGGCATTCGTCATGTCACTGATCAAAAGAAAAGAGTCAACACCTCCAGGTTTAAAACTCAATTTTTTTATACTTTCTTCCATAAACTGAACTCTCCATCTAAGAAATTCCTTCCTATTTTGTTCTGTTCCAAAAGTTTTGGTATACAATTCTTTATCTCTAAAGGCCCCATATGAATAAAAACACAAAGGGTGCCCTTCATTATCAACACTATCATCTATAAACGCCATATTGCTAAGCTCCTTTTTATCCTCTAATATATCATTTGTAATATCATCAATTCCTTCTTCTGCCCTCCAAATTAAGGTTTGTCTTAGGTTTTCCAATGCCTCTATAACCCTAAAATTTTGGGCTTTGAGGAATTTTAACAAGATTATATCTGTCCCTTCATGACCCTTGCTTGGCAATAAGGGCACCCCCCAAAGGGTTATCTCCCTAAAGTTTTGTGGAATTTCTTTTCTTTCTTCACTAAGGAGGAAATTTCCATGTAGGGCGTCCTCTAATCTTGACTTTAATTCAATTAATGCTCTCTTGACTTTCGTTCTTCTCCACCGTCTGAATAGATATATGCTTCTACTAGTTGCCCTCTCTTGTATTGGAGCAGAATAATAATTACGCTTATTATGATGGTTTCTTCCTTTTCCTTCCATAACAATGTCTTCAAAATCTGATTCTTGTTCACTAAAGCCGGACCCTTCATTATCACTTACCTCTGCAGAGGATTTATCGCCATTAGAGAACAATCCTCTTGTCTTGGATGTTAGAGTAGTTTCCTCTACATCAATCCTAGAGACCGGAGATTCCATTGGCTGGATTTCCGAACGCCTGAGGTGATGTGATAATTGAGAGAATAATTTATCTCAAGTTTCTTGTCAGCCCTTTGCATTTTAGGCCATTGAGTCTAAGCTATAAATCCACTCCGTTTTATTTAAGAGTTTTTTTCCAGATTTTTTGGATTTGGTAAATTAGGTTAGAGGAAAAGGAAAATCTAATATTAAGGTGGGAAACATAGATGCTATAAAGTTAGTAGTTTAATCAATACTGCTATACTTAAACATGATTGTCATTTTTACCAGTTTTACTCCCATCTTATCCGGATAGAATTAGTATAGGATAAGACGAGCTATTTCTAGACAATCCTTATTTATAACTTATTAATTGAGCATGATATGGAAGAGGTTTTCAGCCTGTTAATTAAAACAGCCATTAAGTTCTTTTGAAAATAGGTCCTGAACAGTACAAATATAACTAGTACAAAATTTATTTAAACTTGATATGTTGCAAGTACTTATATTATCAATGTATAAATCATCTAAAATCAGGTGATTCAACAACTCTATTAATTGATTTAACTCTGCATATATGAAAGCTACAAACTCGTCCCAATGACAAGAAGCAATACAGGTAGAAAGGGGAGGGGTGGTAGGAGCTGTAGTGTTGACATGAGCACAACATACAGTATTTCTGAGGGGTTGGCAAAAAACTAACCACATATATGACCTAAACGATGAGGGGTAAAAAGTGATAACGTTATGTACACCAACCTTTAGCAGAGACAAATAGAGAGCATAGAACATAAAAGCTATGTACAAGGCTTCTTGTATTCTCAAGATTCTCGATATTTTGTCAGGTCAAAAGTCAGCGTGCTGGAGCAGCTGTAAACACCAGAGAAAGATATAATGTAACAAGGAAAACTCACACCCACTAAACCTATAAAAGGCTCAAAGCACACAAATGTAAACGAAGCTGAAACACAGAACTCACCTCCGCTCAGAATCCCTGTAAACCCCAACTAACGCTTCAGCCTTGTCATAGAAGTTGTCCTTGAGTGATATCACAATACTTTGGAAACCACAGCCCCCATCAGCATCCTGATCAATTCGAGCACCTCCACAGGATTTTGACCGGATGAATCCAGCTACCTTGGCAACATTTAGATTATCTAAAGCAGCATCAACTTCATCCAAAATGAAGAATGGTGATGGCTTAAAGCTGCACATATAAATGCAATAGGATTAAAAACTACAAAAAAATAGATTTCCTCAAGTTAAAAGTAAAAGGAAACAAATTAAGGCATTAAGAAACATTTTGATCAGGATAATACACAACTACTCTCTCTGTCCCTTAAAGATTACCCCGTTTGACTTTTCATAGTCTATTAGACACGACTTAGGATGTTTCATCTCCAAATTTGTAAGAAAAAATTATGAAAAGTTACTATTCAAAGAATATACATAGAAATGAATCCAACAAGATTCACTTAATTATATTATTTCTTATAGCCTAGAGAGTATTCATGGTCAAACTTTTCGAACTTTGACTCAAAGAATTTCAAGATGCGGTGGGAGTACATTTCACGGCTGCAAACAAGAAGTGCAGCGTAAAATAAAACTACCAGCATGAAGAGTTCACCCAAGTTCCACCAACCCTTAGGACAACAAACTCCTTTATTTCAAGTCAATGGTGAACTTTGCATGACTCAGTAGCTTATTAAGCAACATCTCAATCATCTTCCCAGTTCTAACCTCAATCTCCAAAATAAACTTCTAAAACATAAAGAGAACAAGAAAGCAAACAGGCAAACAACGGTAGCACAAAATAGACCGATATGATGAGCAACACCTGTGTATAGCAAAGAGCAACGCCAGAGCAGCAACAGTCTTTTCACCACCAGAGAGTTGTTCCATATCACGAAACCGTTTTGTTGGAGGCATAGCAGTGTACCGGATACCATATAAAAATGGATCATCCTCATTTTCCAGATTCAGATGTGCTGTCCCACCAAGTGGATGCGTCTGGCTTCTAGTTAGTTGTTTGTATATCTTGTCAATGTTGTTTGAGATATGGTTGAAAGCATCCATAAATTTCTTGTTTCTGTGCAAGAAAATCAACAATAATCTCATCATCATCTTCTTCAGAAGCAAAGCGTTAGCTATGATCAGGGTTTTGTATAATAAATAACACAGGAAAAGAGGGGCAATAAGTAAAAGCAGTCAGTTGTCGGTACATCTTATCAATGTTTTTGGAGATATGGTTAAAAGCATCCATAACTACTGGAATCTATGCAAGAAAATCAATAGTATTCTAGTTATCTTCGGAAGCAAAGATCAAGCTATGGTCAAAGATACAAATTTGCAAAAGAAAATTGTAGAAACAGCATTAGCAACTGCCTGCTAGTTGTTCCACTTGTTCGTATATTGTTGTTAGTTGATTGTATATCTTGTCAATGTTATTTGGCATATGGTTAAAAGCATCCACAAACTTGTATATGAGCTAGAAAATTAGAGGTAATCTAGTCATCATCGTCAGAAACTAAGAACTAGCTGTGTTCAGAGATGCAAATAAGTAATAAAAAAATAATAACAAAAAGTATAACCAACTGCCCAAAGACCCCAAATAAAAATGGAGAGGTGACATGCCATCAAAGTACAGAGCTGATCCTATCTTACAGCAAGTTTAAATATGAAATCAACACAGGAAAAGAGGTGCAAACAAGTAAAGGCAAAGTTAGCAACATCCCAAACACCCCAAAGAAAATGGAGAGGTGACTTGCTCATACATTATAGATCTGACCCCTATCGCAGTCATCCTAAATACAAATAAGAAAATAATAGGAAACCTACCCAAAATTCAAATAAGAAAATACTAGGGTACCTTTGGTCTCTGACTGCATTAAATCTGTCAGCTATTTCTTTCTCCTCTTTTCTAGCAGTATCAAACTCCTTACTTACAAGATCTTCCTTTTGTTTTAGAGCCTCATACTGATCAAGAGCCTTAAGATTAGGAGCTGATCTTTCAATATCTGATATGAGTGCATCTGTCTTGTGTTTGAAGTCAGCCTCCTGCCTTTCTCGTTCAGATGGCCTCGTATCCTTTTGCAGTGACCTGTCCAGCTCACTAAAATCATAAACTGGGCCTTGGCTAGAATCAGTTTCCATTGGGTCCGAAAGTGTAGGCAATCTTATTTGCTCTAAATCACACTTCTCCAATATCTCCTGCTTCCTTGATGAAAGATTATCAATTTGCGTTTTCTGGTAAAGTTAGGGAGCATTTTTCAGACTGTGTAAAGATTTCCTAACATATTTCCAATTATGTTCATGAATAAATAAAGGAGCTTGGAGATGTTACAACTAACCTTAACATTCATTTGACGTTTCAGTTTTTCTAAATTTGTCATACCCTTGGTTATCTTCTTCATTATTTCCTGCTTGCCACGTTCAAATTCTTCTAGCTTGGATTTCCATCCTAACAGCATAGAAGAATTGTTAGAAGAGCTAAAATTGAAATTAGGATAACAGGAAGAACAAAAAAGAAAAAGGATCAAAGTTCAAAGTCACAAGAGTAGACATTATAGGATTCAAATGGAAAGGGAAGACTCTTGGCATGTTATCCCACATAGCAACGATAGGAATTACTACAACCAATATTTTATACCTTATTTTGGGGTGAAAGCAAAAATTTGAAGCTTCCACCTGAAAATATATGCACACCCTAAAGACTAGACATCTAGTTTCATTTTATTTATTGGGCTGGGAACCAAGGACAGCAGGAGGGCAAAGAAAACCTTGTAATTCATCCTTCATTTGATTGATCTCAGTGGTAATACTCTCCATTTCTAACTTGGCTTCAACATCTTTCTGCTGAAGATTTTTGAGTTCTTCTTTCAAAGCATTAAGAGTAGACTGAATCTGCGTAATTTGTGATTCCAAATCCTGGTTTTGTTCATACTCCATCCTGAAAATTCAAGGAAATTAAATAGGTAGTCCAATTTAGAAACAAAATAAAAGGAACGTAAATCCAAACTCCAAGTAGAAAGAAATATGATAGGGAAGATAACCAGGTAATACATCAATACACATAATAGTGCATAAAGACATTTGCTTTCAGGAAAGTTCAACTAACAAATATTAAGTTCAAATTTTAAGACTTCAATGCTTTGCAAAGTATATAAAAAGAGACATCAAAATACACCACACAGTACTTCTCCAGAAAATCGTTGATAAAGCAGTGAATTTTACATTGACATTATCAAATATGTAAATGACAAGGGCTTTATCTGTTCAGATATTTCAGTAATTCAGTCATGGCGATTAAATTATTAAAATCAATACCACAACAGAACATAGCGCATTCAAAATGAGACAGCAGCTTTTGAGATGCCTAGTGAACTTGTAACATATTTTCAAGGTTATCACCATCCTACATAATATACTTAACTAGGTTCCCATCTTCGTATCAACTTCCTTGACCTCAATTCTATCTCCACATTATATAAGAGCTCAGTTAACTGTGGAAAACACAAGAGAGTTCCCGAAAATTAGAGCCTTCTGGACAATCTACTCACCCCAAAAGATGCACATGGCAATTAGGATATTGAAGCCAAATGATTAACCATTATGTCCATTACCAAAAATAATGGACAAGCCAACCAGAACCATACTAATAAAATCTAACAGAGATGTACTATTAGAATACCTAACACCTTTGCCTAGAGGTTTTGATTATTTCCACCATGCCAACTTAATTCTTCAGTCAGTTCTTTGTAAGGGAGAATTTCTGTAGTTAACGCTTATGCATCAAATGGAAAATTATTCAAACTGACCTAAACAACATTTACAATTGCAACACAAATACAGCTCTGATAACTGGTTATGGAAATGACAAGAAATTGGGAAACTTACTGATACTTCAGCTTTGAAATTTGGTTTCGCAAAGTCGCCTTTTCCTCAAAGGTCTCTGCATCAGCAGTGAGCTGTGTCTCCTCATAAGCCCGGATGTCAACACCCACAGCTTCACTAAAATCTTTGTAAATACGATCGACAATTTCATTTATCCTGTCCTCCAACTTCTTTATTTCTCCCTTCCTCTTCTTGATAACAGCATCTAACTGCAATAAAGAAATACATGAGATCCAGAGCGAGCTAAGGAGATGCAAAACTAAACAATGGCTAGAAATTTGCATACATTAGCATGATCAGGCTCAATCCTGCGAATTTCTACTTCAATGTTCCTCTTCTCAATCTCCAATTTCTGAAGTTTGTCCCGAATACTTTTCTGCAAAATAAAAAAAAATAAAAAAAAGGAATCATACAGCATGAAAGGGGATGGATAAAATGAAATCAAATGCTTAAAAAGGAGTTACAAAAAGACATAAACCTTCAAGACACGACATCAACAAGAAAGGTCCATGACAATGCCATAACATAAGACACAAAATAATCATAATGGGTTCAATATCTATTACAAATTTGGCAAGTTAAACTTCATTACGCCCTCTCACAGAACCAAATACAAGTATACATCAACCTCAACTTGAATCCGAGATCTCCAATGAGATCCGAGTATCCTGGCCAACAAGACAACAATGGGAATGAAATACGATTGGTTCAATGTGGAATTACCTCTTCTATTACTGCATACTTCATCTTCTTTTCCAAGCCACTTATCTTTACAGATACCTCTGTCTCTTTCAGATGCATCTCCCTGGGCGACTCAGTAGCCTCAAGCTCGGATTCATATTGTTCTTTCTTTTTCTTAAGCCCTAACCAGAGCAATAAAACTTAGAGCTAGTAGAAGAACTATGATATTAAAATGAAACACAGAGCACAAACCTTCAATTTTCTTGTCATCCCATTTGTTTGACCTTGCCTCCATTCCACCAGTAGTGCCACCAGTCATAGTACCAGCTTTGGTGAGGAGAATTCCATCAATAGTTACAACTAAAACATAAGTATTATTAGACCCAAACTCCAAAAAACAGCAAATAGAACTGCAAGAACTGATAGCAGACCAAAGACAAGTGTACCTTTATGCCTTTCCCCCATCCAGCTTAAACGCTTGGCTTCATCAAGGTTGTCACAAACTAATGTATTTCCCACAGCAAACAGAACTGACTTATCCAAAGCTGGGTCAAACTTGCTATAATTAAGGAAATAAGTTCATTCTTTGAAAATTACGAAAAATGATGCACTTGGGTTGGGAGGGGGGTTGTTCAGAGTAGTAAAATGACTATCCCACTCAAGATCCACTATTTGCAACCCAAGGGAAAAACATGTTAGTAAAAACAAAATCATGAAGGATATTGTATCACATCATAGACAAGTTTTGCAGTACCACCTAATGTCCGCAACCTCTCAATAATCGGCTTCACACGGACTGATTGAAGAGGTATGAAAGTTTGAGGGGGCAGCCTTTGTTCTTTCAGGTACTGAAATGATCAAATAGTCAGTAGCATAGACATAAACAAAATTATCATATAACTACTAAAACATGAAGTATGAAGCATAAGAAAAAGAGTATAGAAAAGGCCAGAATTTTAACAAGAAACGCCAGCAAATCAAGCGTACAGGGCCACTCTCTTACAGTTTACTTGACTCTATATATTCATAAACATCTCATATATGCCAGGTTAACAACTACAATGAGGATTAGTGTAGGAAAAAACTTGGCGCAAAATCCCCCCCCCCCCTTCCCAAAAAAAAGAAAAAGAATCCGCAGTCAAAAATAAAGAAGCATTAACGATGTTATCGTCAAGGAGATATTAACAGAATAAACTACTTTTTTGGGGATAGCCAAAAGTGTAAAGTGGAGTGGTGAATCAGGCAAAATATAATAGGGATTAATGGTCTTTGAATGCATCTCATGTATTTGACGTGCCAAAGATATCCTCATCTTATAGTGAAACAATGCAAACTGACCACCACCCACCCACCCACCCCCCCCCCCCCCCCCCCCCCCCACCCACCCACCCAAAAAAAAAAAAACACAAATTTTACACCCAGTTGATGTTGGTCTATGTCTATTTGACTCTTCACTTTATTTCAAGTATCCATGTCAGTCTTGAAGCTTCAATGTTCACCTTAATACGCCTTCACAACTCACAAGTGAACTGACACAAGTCTTTTTTGTTATTATTATTTTGAAGAAGAGCAGAGACAAGGATATTGACAAGAACTAGTGGACAAAACAACTTGAAATGTGTAGGTATAAATTTGTCACATGAAAGACACCTTTGAATTCTTTTAAAGCCATGAACATGTTTCATAAACATCGTATCTCCGCACTCAGAAACTTGACTACTGAGTGTGTCTTACACTCACACAGTTACAATCATATCTGACATTTGTACCCGTGTCATGGTAAAAAAGATATTGCTGCAGTGTAAACTTAATTACATTGGACTGAGATCCTCTCTTTGTGCCAAATAACCAGAGTCAGGTCCAGATTAAAAATGCAACAGTATTTTGAGATCTATATAATCACAAATATTATTTGAAAGTGACCTCACAGAACCTTTACCTTAATGCACTCCTTTCCAGTATGTTCATCCTGAACTACCACAGCATCCATGAACTTCCCCATAGCAACAGTTACAGCCAAGTTATATTTCTTTTGCGTAGGACGACAAAGTTCCGTCATTCGACCATGGACACCAGGAAAGAGGCGCTTGAGAGTATCAACAGTCTGAGAAAGTCTTAAATCCCTCTCATTTTCATGTCTATCAGCTTTCAATTCACGCAACTGATTCTCTACTTCAGCTAATAGTGACTTCAAATTATCATATTGAACCCTGCATTAAAGAAAGATAAACATGAAATTTAGCGCCTTGCAACATAATGTAGACAGATCACCAAGCAAACCGCATCAGCTAGAGCACATATAGTCTACAGGATCAAAACTGGATGATACTACATCAAAATATGTACAAACTAATTGAAAGCGAATGATCTCAAAAGGCATCAAGCTTTTTTAAATATTAAATGCAATAAGAATAGATACCTTGATTTTTGACTTCTGTTGCGCATCTCCTCACGTTCCTTTTTTAAGCGTCTCATCTCTTTCTCATGATCCTTTGACGCCACTTGATCTCTACTCAGTCTTTCATTCATTTCCTCCTCTTGTGAATTCAGTTCCTCATACCGGTTTTTCAACTGCTGAAGATTCTCATCCAAGTTCTTTTGAGCCTCAACGTCTGTCCTCTGTTGCCTATCCAGAACCTCTTTTTCATCTCTCAACTTCACAGTTTTCCTCCCCGCTTCCTCCTTGCTGCAACATCATTATATATTAGATCAGAAATAGTTATTCTAAGACTCTATAAATGTATATAACTGATTCTCATCCTCTGTAACAACGATACTTAAACACCACTCAACTGGTTTGGGTATTAAATAGCATTTCAAATATTATATGGTTCCCCTTCCAATGTTGAGAACTTGAGACATGAGAGATCCCATTAATTAAGAAAGTAAAGAGACAAATTTTTCACAATGTAAACAAATTTGAGAATGAATAATAAGGACTGCTGAATCCTCCCACCCTCTTTGACAACCTATTCACAATGAAAATGCTTTGGAAAAGATAACTTCAGTAAGATTAAAGGAGATAAATACTTGTTTATTATCCCAGATAGCAGACACACTTGGGCATTCTCCATAAAAAAAAAATTTAAGGGATAGAGAAATTTTTGTCCCAAGGACCTAGTTAGCATCATTCTTTAATGTCGGACAATAATTATCCCCACTCCTCTTCGTATACATTCCCATAGAGACAATAGCCAACTAACAGTTAGTGGCCGTCCAGGATATAACAGAAAGTACAGCTAATTCAACAGGAAAGAAAAAGAAAGCCAAAAACCTCAAACAACTGTTCCATTACAAAGGTGGGAAAACAATAAACAGCTGGCCAATCATGTAAGATGAAAATAACAAGTTCACTATCCCTTATTCTATATTTCTATCTCATTTACCAGCCACCATCACACATCTTATCCTGCCTAAGCAGACACAAAGGTAGGAGAAAAGAGCTCCACAGTATCATATAAGTCCCAACCCCATTATGCTGAAGTTGAGACAAAACCAAGACGACTGGAAAGAGAACACACAAGGAAATCTCTCATCTTTTTCAAACCTTTTTGAATTTCTAATTCCACTATTGCAATTCTTCCTCTGCCCCATGACACCTGAGTGTATCCCAATGCCCAAAAATCAGTATCCATTTTGTAGCTCAATCAAATGCAGTTATTTATAGTTATTAAGTTATTACTTTAAAAAAACACTGAAGCCCTCATAGAACATCGTCCAAAAATGTCTACACTGAAGCCCTCATAGAACATCATCCAAAAACACTGTAGCTCAACAGTGATGATTACTTAGTTATGCTGACCAGGACCAATATTTGAATATTTCATAATCTCATCACAAAATACATTCAACCTTTTGCATATTATAATTTTTTCCTTGCAGATGAGCGTCACAGAAGATAACAACTACACCAACATATCTTACATCAAGAGTAATCTTTATTGAAACACATAAAAGTGGGAAGACATTGACAATACTTATAGAAGTTAACATAAGGAACATTAAAAAAACAATATTAACATGGTAAGAAGCTTACATCCGATAGTATTCCTGCAACTCAGTTTCTGTTAGTTGGATTTTTCCTCCAACATCAGGTGCACTTTCCTCCTTCTCCTTTAATCTCTGAGTCACAACCAAAAGATCCGTCTTAAGCTTTTCTATTTTTCCAGCATGTTTGTTCTTTTCTTCTCTTTTTTTGTCAAGCTCCTTCTGAGTACTCTTAATTCTAAATTTTATGCGTTTCATTTCCTGCTCCAACTTCAAGAGTTCATGCTGACAAATCAAAAATAGTTAGCATCTGAAATATAAGTGTTCAGTAAGTTGAAAGAGTTTTTAAAAAACCAAAAAAACTAACATTTTTGTCAAGTTTATTGTTCTTCTCAACAATCTTTCTTTCGAGTTTATTGATCTCTTTTTGGTATTTAGCCAGTTCTTTCTCCTTTTCACGCTTTTCCTGCTCATAATTGTTTTGTTCTTCAACTAACTCTTGCTGGCTTTCTTTCTCAGCATCAATTTCCTCATTTATTTTGTTTATATCTCTTTCGATGTTGTAAATTTGCCAGAGAAAGTGTTCTTTCTTCAAGTTTTTCTGCAAAACAAGAGAAAGAATCAGTTTGAGCAATTTTCAAGAGCTTAATTGAAAAAGAAACATTTCCATAGTGGCAAAAGAAGAATAGCAATCATCCATTTGATGTTTCCAGGAATCAATGAAATTGCAATATCATTGACAGGATTTCAGAGAAAAGAGAATCCACATTATCCTTTAGCATAGGGTTGAGGAATCCAAGTATCTAAGTAATAATGTCTTATGAGATAATCTTTCCTTGAATTTCTGGTTTAAAACTATGATCAAGGGTAATACAGGAAATTGGGAATTTTAAGTTAAACCTACTAAATATAGAAAAAGGCCAATCAATTCAGGACAACCACAGTACCCAAAATAAAATATGACTATTAATTTATTTCCATAGAGAGGGGGTACCAATTTGTCTTGCAAGAGAATATGTCTCTCTGCTTCTTCCTTTTGCTCTTTCTTCTGTTTCCTCTCCCCAACTATTGTTTTCTTACGTTGATAAACAAGAGCAGATTTTTCTTCTGCCCTAGCTTTCAGCTCTTCCAACTCCTCATAGTCTTTCTTGTGCTCTTCAGAGCCAGAAATCTGCTCGAGAAGTGCTGTCAATTCTTTGGGATTCTTAGACGCAATTGACTCTACATCTCCCTGCATTGCCACATTTCAGAAGCTAAATATGTAGCCAACAAACATCGAGAACATATACAGTCTACAATATAAGTTTTCACAATCAATCAAATGAAAACAAACAAATGGATTTCTTTCCATGTGCCCTGTAAGGTATAAAGTAGATTGTGATTTCACCTATCCTTTTTAAGAATAGAAAGCAGTCCAAAAATCTCAAAAGGCCCACAACATATAGACGCATTACTTAAGACGTAATCTCCTTAAGTGATTTCTCTATTAAAAAAAAAGGAAAATTAAAAATATAAAGAGGTTTAGGTGTTTGGGTTCTTTACTGAGAGAAAATTTTAGCCACTTAATTTAAAACAAACAAAAAAGAAAAGTAAAATAAAAAGACAGTAAATTTCAAAGAACTGAAGGAGAAACTACAGTACTACATTATAGTCTCTTAATGCAACAAACTAAAATCCTAATACAAATGCAGTAGACTTACAGATTCAGCAACTGTCCCATGACCATTTGAGATAGAAAAAAGTAAGTGGGTACTTTATACGAAGTATATCAGTACAGTTCAAATGCAACAGATTTACCATTTTTCCTTACATGTATTATTATCATTAGATGCTCAAAGTGTAATGCCTCGACGGTTATGCAACAAAAATGCAAAGACCCATGTAAGTATCCTTCAAACACAAGAAGACTGAATTATTAGCCCTTTTCTCTCATCAAGTTACCACATTGTTATAGGTCTTGTCAAATTAAATTAGACTAAAAAAGAATAGACAAAACAAGAAAGTTTCCGATACATGATTTCCTCCAAACACTTCTTAAAACCCAAGATCTAGTATTCAGCATGCAATTACTTTTCTTCAGCCCCAAGGCCTCAACCCCCACAATTTTGTTCATCTCTATCACAACAAGTATCACACTGAAAAGCACCTCCAGTTTACCAAATCTAAGCACCTAAAGACTGTAAGCTTGTAAATTGCCACACAAGTATTTTATCTACCAACTAGTATAGTTTATTTGCATGATAAAAAATCAATGTAAACAAAAGCCATTTGTATAAAACATTAATTCAATTTCTTTTACTCCCCATTGACTACTCCGTACCTAGTAACCAAAAAATAATTCAAAAACCCTTTAAGGAAACTCGCACTTCCCCCATGGCTTCAATTTCAATTACAAAGCAAGCAATACATAGTTCAGTTCTATTACTTACCAATTTCTACAACTGCATATACAAAATACTAGTTCAAAACTTCAATTGAAGACATAATTAACCTTCCACATGAATCCAACAAACAACCCTTAATCGAACACTTGAGATGTAAGTCCAGAGTAAACAAAACAAAGTCTGATTACGCTATGACACAAAACCATTAGTTCTACATCGTCAATGCAAAATAAAACAACGCCTCATAATATCATCACATAAAAATCATAGGTTATACAGTAGTATACTTCAAATCAATATTATCAATACCAAAACAATAGCCCGGCAAATTTAATATTAAAAACCCTAAAAACACCAAAAATTTGAAATCAAAAAATTAAAAAATAAAAAAAAAATCTAAGAAATTACCTGAAAAACGAGGAAATTCCGAGCTTTGACAAGAATTCCAAGTTCTCTCAGTTTCTCATTGTATTGATCCCAAGTAACAACCCTACCATCAATCCGATATTCGCTACCGCCCGAACTCGTAATCGTACGAGTGAACTGAAGTTCAGCGCCAGAGGAGAGGGCATAGACAAGCATAACATAAGCGCGACGACCTCGCTGCTCTCGCTCGCGGTCGTCGTAAGCGTAGATGAGATCCTTAAGCTGAGCGCCACGGAGTTGGCCAGTGCGAACACCGAGGACGAAGCTGATAGCGTCCATGAGATTAGATTTTCCGGCGCCATTAGGGCCGATTATGGCGGTGAAATCAAAGAATGGCCCGATTACTTGGTGGCCTTTGTAGGATTTGAAGTTTTCTAGCTCTAATCGGAGGATTTTTCCCGGTGAGGTTAACCCCGGCATGGTTGCTAGGGCTTTCAAAATTTGGGGAGGAAATGGCGAGTTGGTTTTTGAAATTAGGGAAGGAGACAAACTGGGGGAAATGGCGGGCGATGAAGAGAATTATTGAGAGCTGTAAGGTCTTCACTGGTCACTATTATCCGCCGGTGTCGCAGTTGGGTATACTAGTGGTTTTTTCGTCTTCGGGCGCCTTTGTTTTGGTTTTTATCAAAAATTTCCAATGTTTTTTTATTTTTGAAATGATTTTTCAAAAGGGGAGTTTAGAACTTCCGCCTTGAAAATAATATTAAGTGTAGAAATGTTAAATAAGAATAATATGAAATTTGAAGTGATAATATTGATAATAATTAATAACACCGAGCGACGCGTTATTCCTTGATTTTATCATATAATCACAAATTTATACTCTACTTATACAATACATCTTTTAAGGAATAATAAATAATTTGAAATAGGGAATGTAAAAGGTTAATAATTATACCAAAAAAATACTTGTCTTAGTTTGACATTTCTTTTGAGCTAGTTCATGTTCAAGTTGGTAGTCTAAGTATAGAAGAATAAAGTCACAAGTATGGATAATATAATTCATACAAATAAGGGAATTATTAACGTGTGCAATGTAATGACAAGACACTAACCAAACTTACCTAGGATTAGATTACTTGTGAACAAATGGCGCCCAAAGATGATATGAATAATAGCAAAACACAAAGGCACATGCCGTACAACTAGAAATGTTTGTATATTCGACTACAATGCAAAAGGTTTTCAGTTAGGATCAAATCAAAATGACAAATCCAACAACTGTTCTAAGCAACAGCATAGCAAGAGTCTTCGAGCAATTTGTTCAGCATCTCAAATTTAATTTTCAAGTTTTCACTGAATCTAAGGATAAGAGGTAACGCTAAGGCTTAAGCTTTAGACTTCTTTCCCTTGGCTTCTGGTAAAGGTTTGCTCTGGAAAGGCAAGAAGGTCTTCCCAAACATGTATGGTCTTAAAACTTCTGGTATTTCAACTCCATCTTCCTTCTGGTAGTTCTCCAGAATACAGCAGATGGTTCTTTCAGTTGCTGTCAGAGTTGAATTCAGCATATGAACGTAGTGCTTTGTTTGCTCATTGCTCTGTGACCAAACCAAAAAATCAAACTCCATTTTCATGAACTACTAAATCATCTAGATTGATAATCTTAACCTAAACAATAGAAGTCATAAGAAACACAATAATTAGGCACAGAAGACCTATCAAAATTTAGAATAAAAATTAAGAATGTACCTTTTTCTGACCATATCGAGTTTCTAGTTTTCTTGACTGAAAGTCTGTACAGTTTGAACATGACACTAACTCTCGATATGCACTAGATGCAGGGAACCAAGCTTCCAAATCATACTTCTTAGCAGCTGCATCATTTAGAGCACCAGAAACAATGGCCACTATCTGATAGGGCAGACCCAGCTGCAATAATGGCAATAGAAAACGAAGTAAAAACTCTGAACTAGACTTGGGCACTCCAAATGAGAATTGAGAAAGGGCAGCAATTACAAATCAGGCCTGCTAAAAAAGAAACACACCCTCACATAATAGAGAGCTTTTAAAACAAAATGAATGATGCTAACTACAGCATTTAATGGATCTCTCGGGATTGAATTTGACACAACACACATAATACACAAAGAAAATACCAAGGAGAAAAACAATACACCTGCTGATAAAATTCTTCTGAGTTTGCTAACATCTGTTCAAGCATTTCCCATGAATCGTTTCCATTTGGGCTAGTGATGCAAAACTGTTCAATTTTCTCGAACTGATGAACTCGGAAAATTCCAAGAGTATCTCTCCCATGAGAACCCGCCTCTTTCCGGAAGCATGATGAATATCCAGCATACCTGGCAATCACACAAAAGAATTAAGATTCCAATCACAAAATCTAATGATTCTCATCATACAAAAATATTGCACCTTATTGGGAGTTGCGAGGGATGAATCCAATCATCCAAATGGAATGCACAAAGTGGCTGCTCAGCAGTGGCAATCAGATACTTGTCATCTCCCTCGCCAGTCACCTAATGGTAAACTCAACAAGTAAACAGCAAAAATTTGTGAATAGTCAGACAAAAAAAATGAGAATGTTTCCACGCTCATCAGAAAACTAAGTGCAGAGTGAGGACTTCCGTTGTTCACAAAACTCCAGTGGCCTAACATATGCAAGGCACCATCCCAGGGGCAATAAAGGAAGTACACCTTATTTCAGTTAGATTAGATGTGAGGTTGCACCTTGCAGCAGAGTTAGTTATGGTACGATTAGGAATTAAAAGGGAAGAATGAAGAGCGATCAGGTTATTCAGAAATTGCAAGCATGATGTATTGGGAGTGATTCTAAGCTGCTTGAAAAAATTGGAGGTTCTGTCAGCATTTGATGATTTTATCAATCAAAAATATTCTTTGCTCCTATCAAATTATACATACACCTTTTTTTTTTGAAACAATACATACACACATCTATTCATTCATAATTTCCATTATTTTCTAGTTTTTGCTTAATTAAATTCTGTAAAATCCAAGTTCACGGCAAGAAAATATAGATGTCACAAACATATGATATCATGGCTAATTTATGGGAAAGAATTCTAAAGGCAAAGCTTCAAAACGTTTCAATAATAAAACCCTTATCTAATATATATATGGTGATAGAAAGATCAAACATCAAGACAAGTAGACAGTTATCACTCTTATCAGAACAATGACAATTATACCTTGTAGAGTTCTTCATCAAATTGGGCTAGTTGTGCACACTTTGCCATGATATCTTTCCGCATGAAGAATGGGGTCATTAATGGTGTATATCCCTTTGATGACAGAAACCCAAGACCAAAATTTATCAGAGCTTGATTTAAAAGCACACCATCACCTTTCAAGTAAAACCCTCTACCACCAGCAACATTAGACCCTGTTCATATCATACTTAGCACACGTAGCACAAATAGATAGAAAATAATAAAATACAGAGTAATAATAATGCTTTGGAGTCAATGCAGCATACTGTGATGGTGAGATGGAGGATCAGGAAAATTTGTTAGACAGAATAACTGAAATATGAGAAGGAAACTATCCAACTGAATGCATCCAACACAAGAGATGGCCTAGAATTTCATTTATTATAGAGGCAAAATAAGAAAATGCTCCCCTAATACAAGGCAAAATAAGATTACCAGCAAGAAAAACAAAATTCACATTCACAAACATCTGTCAAGCAATAAAAGAAAATAACCAGAAACCAGCAATGAACACAGTTCATCATTTTGAACACTAACAAATGGTAAAATTGTAAAAGGCAATCACTTTGCAGAAAACTCTACATTAGCATTTTTATATGAAGATTTCAAACATTAATAAAGATAAGCTGAAAGAGGACAACAATAACTAGACCACATTTGCTCTAAAGTATATCCGCACCTAAATAAATAAATAAATAAAACTTCAAGCAGTCAAGCACCTTCATGTTCATAGAAGCAAGGTACGGATTTATATAAAAAAATATATATTCAAAAAAAGATTAGTGGAGGTAATAAACACAACCTTTCATAAAATTATCAAAGAAATAAACACACAACTTTCAAAAGCAAGAAAAAAAAACAAAACCTTTCTTTGAATCTACAATCCCAAGAAGGTCCACAAGCTCTACATGGTTTTTCAACTTTGGCTCCATACGCTTTTCACCCCATGTTCGAATAACAGCATTGTTTGCCTACATCATCATGCAAACAAGATTATAGCTAACCAAGTCAAATGGCAACTGAATTTATTTCTATAAAAAATTATTCCTTAAAACTTCTCAAACACCTAATTCAATAAAGGAATACTGAAGACATCTAAATTTTCAAAATATCATACCTCGTCATTGTCAACTGGGACTGAATCATGAATTAGATTGCCAACCAGTTCCAACTTGGCATACAATGCTGCCTTAACTTCCTGAACCTCAGCATCTTTGTCTGCACTTGATTTCTTGTTCTCTTCGGTGCTTCTGATCATTTCAGTTGCATCCTCACCAGCCTTCACAGAAATGTCTTGTAAGACAAAAAAAAGACAACATAACATTCTATAAACACATGCAAATCATAAGAAGATTAAGAACAGTGAGCCACCCACGATTTTCAAGCGTGCAACCTCTTTGTTGATCCTATTGAAGTCCTTGCGCAAGCTCTCAAGCTCAAATTGACCTACAAAGCAACCATTAATCAAGAATGAAAGATTTTCCAAACCACAAAAATGATTATCAACTCTACAACACATTTAAATAACTGTGAACCAATCAAAAAACCACTGTCATCAGATTTACCTGCTAATTCCAACAACTGTCCAGTTGACTTTCTCAATCAAAAGACACTATAGAACATGAATAAAACATAGCACTAAATCATAACAACATAAACACACCAAAGAAATGAGAGAATAAATCAGGCTATCGGATATACATGATACTATGGCCAACAAAAGCTTTAACAAAACTTGCGCTTGAAACCTAATTAGGAAATTATCCTAAATGGTGAACTACGCCGTCGACTCATGATCTCGGTGGCACAAAATTTCCGGGGACAAAAGAGGTTGCCAAACTTGGACGAGAAAACAAACATATATTTAGATGGATACATAAAGAAAAGAGGAGAATGAGAAGTAAGATGGAGTGATAAACTTGCGGAAAAAGTGTGATTAAACCAGAGACTCGGGGAGGTAACATGATTCACAGTAATTTGATTCAAAAATGTTTCCTCACATAAGATAACAAGCCAAATGCCAATGATTTACAGAAAGCAAACCACTACCGCATACACAGCTAACACACCCAGAATCGCGTCGTCAAAGTTGGCAAAAAAAAGTCAGAATCCGTGTTATCCTACATCGAAGCAACCGAACAACGTAGAACTATTGTTACTGTTTTTCCTTCTTCGCGGCTACCACATTATTTATCGCCAACACTTCAAATAATTTCAATAAACTTCTGTTACTCGCAACGGGGATAATAGATTTACTGAAGTTAATCTTAAAATTTGGTTGATGTGTGTATCAATTCCATGATTTTCCTCAAAAATTTAGCTCATATTTTCCTCAAAAATTTAGCTCGTATTATAATGGAAATTATCATGCTCACATATTAATAATCAGATCAAAGCAAATTAAAAAATTCAAATATCCATGCTTGATAAATACGCAACTTCAAGAGCAAAATAATAATAGTCAGATATTCACGCTTGATAAAAATAACATATTCATGCTTGATCCATTAATAAAGCAAAGAAAATAACTTCAAAAGATAGAAGAAAGCAATTCAATTAAAGAGAGAAGAGAGTACGTTTGCGCCATTCTTGATCGAGGCGGATGATTTCATCGACAATGGCGACATCGGCGAAACGACGGCGTTGGGATTCGCGGATGATTTCAGGGTTTCCTCCCTTGTCTTCCCTGAATAAGTTAATGTCCAGCATTTTCGGTTCTCAAGAAAACCGATAGAGAAGGCGGCAAAGGATTAAGAAAGTAAGAGGGGTAGCAGTTTAAGGAAAGTCGGCAATGAAGAGAGTTCTGAACCCTATCGTTTATTTTGTTGGGAGTAATATGCAGGGTTTTGACTTTTTTATTTTTGGTTTTAGGCTACGGGAAAAAAGACAGATCTGTTTAAAAAAAACTCAAAACTCAATTTCGGATCGGGTTTTTGGGTTGTGTCTAGATATATTGAATCTGAGTCAATTGATATTGTCTATACATGAAAATTAGATTTGAGATGGCTTTTTAAATCCTTAGATTTTATCAAGATATTTTAGGGTCAATCTTTTACAATATTTTTTACTCTGAATAATTGTGGTTATAAATTATGTCCAAATTACATTTGTGTGCTAATTGGATTTTTGCGCTAATTGTTCTCTCGTGATTTTGTGACGATTGTTTGAATATTAGTCTAAAAAGTAAGAAGGAAGCATTATTGATAGACCAACTTATCTTTACTAAGTTCACCATTAAACTAAATAAAGTAGAAGTTGATTACTACTCCCTTAGTTTCGTTTCACTTTTCTTGTCTTAGATTTTATAATTAAACTTTAACCATGAATTCTCCCTAATCTATTGAAAAATGATAATCATATATAATCTTACAAGATTCGTCTTAATGTAACACCATTGAAAATAAATTTAAGTTTATTTTGGGATATACACAAAAATAAATTAGAAGAACAAGAAATAGAGGGAGTGACTCTCGTTTAATTTGGACACTTAGAAGGGAGAGAACTAGAGTAGGTTCTTCAATCCACTCTCACAATCCTTCATTGGCCGTCCTCTTGGCAGTGGAAAGTAGAAACCCTGTAATACCACAACGGCCCAATACCTTGCCTTCATTCAGATGTTTAAGGAACCCGAATTCTGAACATGGTTTTGTACAATCACATAATTGCCTTATGAATCACTGAAAAAAAGCCTAGAATTAAAGTACAACATACAAGATATCACTGAATCTACAACTGGTAATATTACTCGAATAAACAGTCCAAGAACTGTTGCATAGTTGACAAGATCATTATTTACAAACACCTACAGCATCGGATACTTTGGGATGTCGAAAATTTCTATGACCATACAGAGAAAATAACTTAACTCAGAACTGAAAAACATTAAGTCAATTGCAACGATGGCCATCTGGAAGAGGTGGCCAGGCATACATACATCACTCACCAAATGGAGAGAAAATGAGAACAGGAAAGGTTGGGGAAAAAAGTTCACCCCACGTCATTAAACATTTGAACCTATTTCCTATCGCAGCTAGATTCAACTCCCTCATTGAGAGGATCTGCAGCAATAGATTTGACATTCTGTAGTTTAGGGGATTCTGGTGATTTGTTCACATCTGAAGCTTCAACCAATGGAGTGGACAAAACATCAGCCGAGTCAAATACCTTCAGAGGGGCTGTTGAGGCTTCTACCAATAGAGAGGACTGAACATCAGTAGAGTGAGATTCCTTCAATGGTGCTTCTACCAATGGAGAGGACTGAGCTTCAGCAGAATGAGATACCTTCAGCTCTTCAGGTTGTTGCGTGTCGGGTTCTTGCATTGCCTCAAATTTTGAAATGACTTGCTGGAGTTCATCATTCAGATTCAAAGCTTCAAAGAGCAAGCTTTCATCATCATTTGTGCTTTGAACTATTCTCTGAAGAACAGGTTGTGACTCCTTGCACTTCTCCAACATGGTAATAGTCAGATCATCCTGCAATAGCACAATAAAGAAACACTTTCAATACACACTTATTTAAACAAATTGAAACTGAAATGTAAAGATGAGAAACACGGTGAAGGACACATAAATTTGCCACTGGCTAAGAATAAGTTTTTCATATGGATCCATATATGAATAGGAAAATATGTCACCAGATCAACAAAAGTTCCCAAAGTTCAAGTACCACAAAGAATGGAAACAACCACATAATGTACCAGACTCCTAGGTTAACAAAAGTCTTCAAGTCTAGCATATAAACAAAATTTTAAAAAATCGGGATCAAGAAAATGACAACATATCTCATGTTTGAACCTATGGTTTTTTAACTCTTCACTTCAAGTTCTCGTATCCAATTCTGAATAATCAGACTTGAGTACGGAAGTTATCCCATGGGTCTTATGGGACCCTACGAGGTCTTATGAGAGACTGGGACCACATACTTTGAACCTAAAGTGTCAAGCTAATTGATTTTCAAAACTCAGCAGGTCCTAGAAACTTGTTCTCGGGCCTTTAGAAACTGAACATTAGGCAATGAGTGGTTCTAAACTCCTAATACAACCCAAGGAGACATCTAGTACAATCCGTTCAATTTTGGATTTTTATCAAAAGTATCTCAACAACTGTTTTTACCTTCAGAATTTGGTCATTTTGGGGAATTCCAAAAACACTAAGGGATCACCTGATATAGTTCCATGGATCTAATAGGGAACTAGGAGGGCCTAGGAGTGATTAGAAACATCTACTTTGCCTCTAAACAGCCATTGAAACTAATTTTCAATACTTTTATGATTGGGTCAAAAGTAAAGCAGCCAATCTAGTACCTAAGTCAAGTACAAGTAGCCAAGTCTGCACTAGTAGAAAAGTCTTGGGTAACTTATAATTTAAGTACTACGCCGTTCCCTAGACCCCTCCCCACCCCCAGCTAAAATTATAAAAAATAATAAAAGGGAAATAAGGGACCAGCTCATAATTTAGGGGCACTTAAATGATTGGTTCATAAACAAAACTAGAAAAACAACATAGGCAGACTCATGACTTAAAATACCTCTGTTTTTCTGTTATATATCCCTTTCTATACCACCCACGCCCTTTTGGGTAATATAGGGGTTCAATAAGTGGTAAAACTTTATAGTCATCCGCGATAATGCTATACTGATTACCAAGGGGCTCTACTGCTCTAGTTCATCAATATCAAATATTACTAGCACAGCATGCCACAAAAAACTACTTACTACGTGCTCTTTAATCCCAAAGGTTAAACATCCACAGAGTTTGACAGTTAAACCTCCAATTGAGTCCTAAAAGAAAAGTCAAACAGAAATACCCTGACCTTTAAAAGGGATATTACCTCAACGAATTTGGGCTCAGCTTCAGAGTTCAACAAACTAGACAGCACTTCAAGGCTATTCTTGGTGATTTCTAGAAACTCCTTCTTTTGCTCTGCACTCAGACTGCCATAGTTGTAAGGCAGCACCACATCAGACTCACCATTTAACTCAGAGCCAGGGATTGGATAGCTTTCAGGTGGCGAGACTGCATGCTCCTCATTGTATGACTCCATAGAATACTGCATGGGTGGATATGCTCCATCTTCTACTTGAGAAGACATGCTCCTCCTTTTCAAATTCTGTCCATTTGAGTAGAAGAAGCAGAAAAAGAGCCACATCAAGGAAATTAGCTAAGTAATAGCACAAAAGATCAATATAAACCTTGATAAAAATCCATAAAATGACATTAGACATGACATCTTCTTTCACAGCTCAATAATAAATTATTTGAAATTTAACGTAGTACAGAAAATGTTATTATGTTACGTCACTTCAATAGATTTCCCAAATGAGCCTTCATAGAGACATAGTTTTTCAAGATTGAAGTGTGACACATCGGAGGCTTGTGTGACAAATATGACGAATATTTCCTACACAGCATCACACAAAGGAGCACTATATAACTTCAAATTCATTGCTGATCCGCCCAACTTCACAATGCTAACAACATAACCCCCTTCATCCAGAAATTATCAAAGCTTAAAACAAAGTCAATTGTCGAAGGAAGTTGTCACCTATCAATAATTCAAGGTTTATTACTTGAGTTCCAAGGAGTTCTTACCTAAATTGGATGATAAAAATCCCAACCAAAGGTTTATTACTGACTTCCAAGATGTTCATACTTAAATGGATGATAGATATCCTAATCAAAGATCAATTTTCGTGGATGTTACCAAAGTATTGGAGGTGGTATCCAAAACCTTGGATCAAATTTCGTCTAATCTTATGTTGTCTTGCCCGCTTGAGCCTTCCTTTACATAAAAAAAAAAAATCAATTACTTGACTTCCAAGATGTCCTTACCTAAATTGGATGATAAAGATCCTGATACAGCATCACAAAACAGCACTATATAATTTCAATGTCTTTGCTGATCCACACAACTTCAAATTCCTAACTTCTGAAAGATACAATACTATATTCCCTCTGTCAAGAAATCATTGCCCCTCAAACGATAAAAATGTCGAAAAAGTTGATGCATTGCTAGACTTCACGATGCTCTCGCCTAAATTGGATGATGCAGCAACTCAGCAAGAGATGCACCAGTTGCACTAACTTATAGAGTGCCATTTATCCTAAAACATGCATTTATCACACATTGAATTCCTATATGTGCAAAGCATATAATTACGCATTATCCCCAAATGTAAAACAACAAATTCATCAACAATCAGAAATTAGGCTCTGAACTTGTTGAATATACCTCGTACGTTTGTCGAAAAACGGGCAAATAACTCAACTCCTGAGTCTCACCCCAAGCCCTAATCAACTCCATAGCTCTAACCTGACATTCACGATCAGCCAGCGGATTCTCAATCAACTTAACCACCATATCCTCCACCACTCTCTCCGACGCAATCTCTGAGAAAACCTTCTCGCAGTTCATCGCACAAGCTTCTAGAAGCTCCAGCGCCAACCTCAACGCCTTCGCATCGCCGCCATTCCCGGCATTGTTGTTGATCTTCTTCTTAATCGCCTTCACAATCTCGGCCCCACTCAGCTCTTGGGCGTTGATGAGGGAACAGATTCGCAGGTTGAGGCCCCAGTCTGGGGATTCGAGCGTCGGAGCGGTGGATTGATCGACGATGCGGGATTCGGGAGTCGGAGCTTGAAGGAGGTCCTTCATTTGGTTCACTTTTTGGGAAATTGTTCTTCCCATTTGTGTTCCGCCTGCTTTGAGGCGTTCTCCGAGGGATGCTAGCGTTGACTTATCCATTGATTTGGGGAGTTTAGGGTTAGGGATTGGGGATTTCGATTTGAGGGTGTTTTTCAATTTTGTTGAGGGGTACGTGGTAATGATTTGAAGAGGAAATTAGGAAATGATTGGATTTTATTCCAGGGAGAGACATGCAGAAGGGAATTAGCGGAATAATGGGGAAAGATACACGTGGAAGATCATAATTATTTGGTTTTATGTAATTCTAAAAAAAATGCTACTAGTTAAATATCGCTCATTACAAAACACAACTTGTATTATTTTACACACTCCACATAATTATTTTACAATGATTTCTTGTAATTAATTATTTAATTGAGCGTGTCAACTTAGGATGTTTGTATTCAAATTATCATTTTTAAAAAGTAGGTGCACCACTACTATTTGAAGTTGTTCACATCAAAATATATTGTTATTACACATATAGTAAATCGAGTTCAATACATGGCTTGTACGACTAGTAAAATAATAGTCATTTGCGGCTACGGAATTGCGGCGTAATACCCAAAAAGCAGCGGGATATTGTAGTATACCCGCTGCTTTTTAATTAAAAAATATTAATATGCGGCGTATTGATAAGATCCGCCGCTTTTTAATTTGGACCCTAATGAATATGCGGCGTATTGGTATTAGACCCGCTGCATATTTACTGTCATAAATTTTAAAAGAAAGGCACACACCAGCATTTCTTCAGTTCACACAACTGCTCTTCACTCATTACTTCATCTACTCGTTCTTGCGCCCTAATTCTCTAAAGTAATACTTTAAACCTCTTGCGCCTTAATTCCCTAACTACACGTACGTCTTCGTGTTTGTTCTTGAGCCACTTCTTCGGTGCCTTGCCGTCGTCGTCTCCTCCCCCTCACTGTGTTCACTTCTTGCGCCGCCTTCGAAGGTATATTAGGTTTTGTTAATTTTGTGGGTTTTGATTTTTGATTCATTAGTGCATGAGGTTAGTGGGTTTTGGGTTTTGATTCATAACTTGATATTTATTTTACTATATACGTATAAGAAGATTCGTGGGTTTTGTGTATGTGGTTTTATACATGGGTTTGATTGGTGTTGTTAAATGTGAATATAAATATTTTAAGTAGTTCGAGACTTCGAAATATGTATATGAATTAGTATGATTTTGAATTAGTATGTGTATTAGTATTAATTAGATTATGTTATGAATTGGTATGTATAATATTTGGAATTGAATTAGACAGTTTATATGAATTGAGTAATGTATACAATATGCTACGTAGATGATGATGATTCAGGGTATGTTGAGAATCAAATATAATTTGAGGAAGATGATGAATGTGTTGAGAATTTAGAGGAAGGTAAGGAAGAAGACCATAAAGATGAGATAAGTGTCCCTTTGTTAAAGATCGTATTAGGTTTGAAACTCTTAAGTTTGCTTTCTTTCATGTTTCAAAGTGTCTAGAATTAAGTAAAGAATTCCTTGCATTATGCATGTATAGGTTTATTTTGGATTCCTTTGAATCAATTATTAGATAAGCTAAATGTAAAATGACATTGTGTGTTGGTTGTGGTTGTATATAAATTTATATAAACAGGTTTGAAAATCTATTTTTAAAATTGGAAAATGTTGGATTTACAAAGAAAACTCTGCCAAATTTTTTATAGAATTTGTAGTGATTTACAAAGTATAGAACACAAATAATATCGCTAGAAGAATTTAGTAACTTAAACTATAGAGCGAGTGTTTGTGGGTCATTGTGGAGTTTGCTTAACCTTATTTTCGGTAAGCTACTTGAGGACCCTTTAGGTGTAATTATATATATACCTATGCGTAAATTGAGTATTGATTAGATTATTATTTAATATCTTACATGTTAAATAGGGCATAACATAAATTATGGAGCAAAAATGGATGTATGGTAATCATGCTTCGTTGGAGTTTCATGAATGGAGTTGAGGAGTTTTGTAGACAAGTGTTGAAACACCTAAATAACATTGGAGATGATGAGGTGTGTTGCCCTTGTGTTGATTGTGATAATGTGAATACAGTTAGTAGTATAAAAGAGTTGAGGGACCATGTGATCCGGCGTGGGTTTAGGCAACAATACCACGTATGGGTATGGTATGGTGAGGTTCCTGCTTCTAATGACATGGGGTCGTGTTCTAACGAAATTCCCATTCATCAAGTTGAGCTAGATCATCATGGCCAATTAGAATCTGATGACGGTGAAGATGTTGATGTCGGGAAGGAAGATGATGGGGAGGATGAATTGGAGGATAATGACCCTAGTAATGAAGATCGAATAGATGAAATGCTTGAAGGGGTTGGGGATCAATTTGGTAGTCAATCTCATACTTTTGAGCGTTTGTAGGAGGCTGCTGAGAAACCGTTGTATCCTGGATGTACTAAGTACACTAAGTTGTCTGCCACATCAACGTTGTTTAACTTGAAAGCGAAATATGGTTGGACTGATACTAGTTTCACAGCCTTATTGAAAATATTAGGGGATATGTTTCCAGAGGGTAATGATTTGCCTATATCCACGTACTATGCGAAGAAGTTAATGTGTCCCCTTGGGTTAGAGTATAATAAGATTTATGTATGTCTGAATGATTGCATATTGTATCGAAATGAGTATGCAGAGAATGTCCTAAATGTGGGTAGTCACGTTACAAACTCCCACATGGGATAAAGCCTATAGTGGGGATTAAAGGTCCTAGTGTAAAGGTGTTGTGGTACCTTCCTATAATAACAAGGTTCAAGCGTTTATTTTTGATTAAGAACGATGCAAAGAATTTGAGATGGCACGCAGAGAAGAGGAAGAAAGATGGGATGATTCGACATCCTGCGGATTATCCCTAGTGGAAAACAATTGATGAATCTTTCAAGGCTTTTGGCGGGGAAGATAGGAATCTAAGACTTGGTCTCTGCACGGATGGAATGGATCCTTTTGGTACCTTAAGCAGTCAACATAGCACATGGCCAGTTTTATTAGTGATATATAATTTGCCCCCTTGGTTATGCATGAAGCGTAAATATGTTATGTTATCGCTTCTAATATCAGGACTCAAGCAACCTGGGAATGACATTGATGTTTATCTTGTACCTTATTGAAGATTTGCAGTTGTTGTGTGATGAAGGTATATCAGTGTATGATGCATATGTTGAAGAGACTTTTACACCCCGTGTCATCCTATTATGTACCATTAATGACTTTCTAGCCTATGGGAACTTGTCAGGGTATAAAGTGAAGGGAAAGAAAGCATGTCATATTTGTGTGGAAGATATGGACTCAACTTATTTGCCACATTGTCAAATATAGGTCAAATGAGATTGGTTTTAGATAGAAAATGACCTAAACACTTCAAATACATCAATATGAGTCAATATAGGTCAAATGGGATCGGTTTTAGGTAGAAAGTGACGTATTTACCCTAGAACATGTCATAAACACTTAAAATACATCGATTTAAGTCAATATAGGTCAAATGGAATCGGTTTTGGGTAGAAAATGACATATTTACCCTAGAACATGTCATAAACATTTGAAATACATCGATTTGAGTCAATATAGGTCAAATGGGATCAGTTTTGGGTAGAAAATGACCTAAACACTTCAAATACATCGATATGAGTCAATATAGGTCAAATGGGATCGGTTTTAGGTAGAAAATGAGCTAAACACTTCAAATACATCGATATGAGTCAATATAGGTCAAATAGGATCGATTTTGGGTAGAAAATGATGTATTTACCCTAGAACATGTCATAAACACTTAAAATACATCGATTTGAGTCAATATAGGTCAAATGGGATCAGTTTTGGCTAGAAAATGACCTAAACACTTCAAATACATCGATATGAGTCAATATAGGTCAAATGGGATCGATTTTGGGTAGAAAATGACCTAAATACTTCAAATACATTGACATGAGTCAATATAGGTCAAATGGGATCGGTTTTGGGTAGAAAGTGATGTATTTAACGTGATTACATCAATGAGTCAATATATGTAGGTCGGATTTGTAATTGGGACCGTTTGAACTATACTTTTCAAATACATTGCATTTTATATCTTTAATGATATGTTAATCAATATTAGGTATGCAAAGGATTCAACGAGGAGCCCTTCTCCACCGAAGAAATCGATGTCGTCCGCAAAAAACTGGCCAAGTATTGGACAAATAACTTTTTTTAGATTATGTAAATTACCTTTTTGTGTATTTTGTAGTTTTATAGATCAAGTTCATTAATTGTGTCGTATTTTTGATGTCACTTAATGGTTGTTTTTACGACCCTATTAATATATATAAATGAGAGATGGATCATCTTGTGTATATATGTATCTTGGTTGGCAGCCTGAAAAACTCACTCCCCAAGACCCGCCGCGTATTCCTATATTATAGGACTTTTTTTCAATCTGGTAAAGTGACATATACGGCGGTTCTAGGCTAAGTGACGCTGCATATTGGCGTCACTTAGTCTAGAACTGCCGCAAATTAAATAAATTAATTTGCTGCTAGCCTTTTAACGTCGCACATGGTACTAAAACCCCCACCGCATATTGATCATTTTCTACTAGTGTGGCTGTGATCCTAATAAACTCTTACTTATAAATGGTTGAAACGTGAGTGTCCAATTTATATATTATATCTCATTGTCTGAAACTACATTGTTTTTGCATATGATAAACGTTAGTTAAACCTATTTTAATAAAGCATATATTTTGGCATGGCTTATACACTTGGGTTTATTGACAAAATGTTTCTCTTCTGAATATGTCTACACTTCTTTCCCAATTTTTGACTTGCTCTTGTTTTGATAATGCTTAATCATTTTGAATTTGCTACTATGAAATTAGATCAAAGAACAATATGAAAAGAGAACAAAGGTAACCTAGACTGATAAATCTAGTAAGATATTTTGTGATTGGTTAAGTGATGTGGTTAAAGAGTTGTTGGCTTAAGCAAGATATATATAGTTGTCGGCTTAAACAAGGGTTGGATATGGAGAAGGAAGCTTCTCGTAGTTAGATTTTTTTTTTTTTCCATATAACATTGTTTTTAATGCCTTTATAGTGGCTTCTTATGAACTATTTTATATAATTTAATTATTATGATATTTTATTATATAGTTATATTATTTTGGCCTATTTTTACATAATTTAATTATATTTGATATGTTCTTACTTTGAAATCGTTCTTTCTTTACCAAATTGGTTCAAATTGAAGGGTTAATGATAACGTAATGGATAGATGAAGAGCATGAGATATTGAGATGTACGAGAGGGACAAATTGAAAAACAAGGCAAATGATGATGTATGGTGCTTATGGGATAACCGGGTAACTATACTTGCTAAGTATTATCTTAAGTATTTCAGTAAACAATCCCCTTGACATTGTGTTCTTATTGGCAATGGTTTATAAGAAGTTTTAGCTACTCATGAGATATTCGTAGAATTTTGTGATTGGAACCTCACATGTTTCATGATCTCGTTAAACTATTGACATAATTATATAGTTTGTAATCTACTAGAGTAAAGTGTGCTAAATAATCATTCGGTATCTTTGCATATATATATACATACATAATTTTAATCTAATCGAAATATGCAAAATAGATTAAAAATATTTCGGTAATATAATAAGTATGAAATTTAATGAGGTTCTAAAGACAATAACAAGGTTTTCAAGGTATATTGTAAGGTTTACTGATCCTGATTTCAAGGAGGTTCCTACAAAGATTCAAAAATAATTATAAATATTAGCCACATTTTCAGGACTGTATTGGTACCCTTGATGGAGCTCAAATTTCATGTGTTGCTCCTATTGAGGATAATATCTCGTACATAGGGCACAACATACATCTAATTTAAAATGTTAGAGCAGTTTGTGACTTGCTTTTCACCTATTTTTGTGGGTAGATAACTTGTGTTCATGTTTTCCTGAAAATCACATTTTGAAAAATCAATCAAAGATAAAAGCAAAATTTTTCCTCTTCCATCCAAATTTGAAAGGTATCATATTTTAAGTTACGTGGTATGAAATGAAAATATGTTTTTGTATCGTCTTTATGACATATCTTTTCAAATATCATGTTGTAGATGTAGATTATCCTAATATGAGTGGATATTAGCTCCTTTTTTAAAAGTGAGTTGTACCATAATCTTAATTGTCATTCAACACAACCTCATACTGGTTATTATGAAGTTTTCAACTATTCGCATTCATTATTGAGAAGCACGATTAAAAGAATATTTGGTGTATATTAATAGAGATGGAGGTTATTGTCTCTTATGCCTAGCTTTCCTCTAGAAACACACACACACAAAAAAAAATAATATTAGGGAGACTATGATTATACGTAAATACATAAATAGACATGCACTTGAAGAATTGGAATTTGATAAGTGTTATAAGGATCTTAATTGAAATGGAAAGAGACAAATATATTAGAGGCAATTCTATGAGTACAACTCCTATAAAAGATGATGATATTATTAAGTTTATTCCGCCATAGTTTTTCAACTTCATTAATAAATAATAAAGTGGAATATTATCTTTATATTACTTATATATGTATCAATTAATAAACATTTTAAAATTTTGGATATGAATTATATACTCTTAAGAGTTATGATAATCGATGTAAAGAATTCAAGAAAATTATATGGTAGTACTAGTAGTAACAACGCATCACTAACTTGAAAAAAATCCAGTGATGGGCTAAAAATATGCGCCAATTTCTAAGAAATGTGCTAGACACTATTATGAAAAATAGGCCTAATAATGTAAAAGTGTTTTTATTAGTAAAAATGTTTCCCATATTTGTGGCAAAACAATTGTTTCTAAAAAGTGTTTCTCCATAAATAAATTATATAGAACTACTTTTGGAAAATAAAAGTTGTATTACATATGCATAGTCATTCAATGCCTATATGATCAACTAATGTGAAACACTAACTCAATCCAACATACACATCAAAGTTTCAACTCGTATGCTACTTTAAGTTAATCTCATTTGAATTTTTCTAAACAAGTATAATTTGATCTAATCATATCATAAATCATATCTCCTATTTTTCATTAAATTTCGACCTTGTTTGTATACTAATTTTTAAGAGATATTATGATTAATTAAGATGTCATTGGATTATTAATTTGTATTCCTCAAATATTTAATTTCTACATATATTTTTAATTATAAAGTTCAAATACTTAGGTATTAACTAATGCAAAAAAAAAAAAAAAAAAACTAAGTCCAATATAGTTTGATCCTATCTTAACATTTTTAAAGCAAATATTTGCTTAAATAAGTTGAGTTAAGTATATCTTTGTTAATGAACTTGAGAAATTTGATATGAAGTAGTGTTTAGAGGCTGGTCATTTAAAGAACAACGGGCAATAACTTGATATAGTCATAACAAGTGATAATATTATTAGTAATTACGTTGAATCACAAATCCAAATAAATTAGTGAATGGAGTCTTAATTCCCAAAAACTATACCCAATTGGTGTAAGCATCTCTTGCAACATATTAACTTAATTTTCAATATGAACAAGTATATATATATATATATATATATATATATATATATATATATATATATATATATATATATGTTATAATAAGAAGCCCTCTTAAAATAAGAAGGATGAGAAGCAATCTCATCCTTCTATTTTTTTGATCAATGGCCACGAAAGAATTTCCGGTTTTCATTAATTCACGGTGTTTTTTAGTGCCCCGGTTCTACTTCTTCCTTCTTGCCTCGGTTCAGTCGAAGTTCTTTGCTCTCTCATCGCTCTCTTCATCCTTGCTCTTTATCATTGCTTTTCTCTCTTCATTCTTGCTATTCTCTCCATTTGCTTTACAATTTTTTCAGTGCTTTCCTCTCTTCATCCTTCCTCTTCTCTCCATTCACGGTGTTTCCTTTCAGTTTTTTTCCCAAATTTTTTACGGTGTTTTCGGTAGTGGTCGGAGGTGTTTTCGCTTTAATTTTCGGTGTTGTTTCGGTTAGTTACTTACAATGTCGTAATTAATTTGTGTTAATTGTATAATTTTGTGTTTTTGATTTTAATTGTTAGGTTTGTTTGTATTTTCTGAAGTTTTGAAATGGTGAGAATGCACGGTGGTCTAGTTTCGAGAGGCAGCGGTGCCAGAGGCGACGGAAGAGGAGGTCGTGCTACTAGAGACAGCAAACGTGGTGTTGTTGTCGTCGAAGCTTCCGGCACAAATTTTATTTTACATTATTATATTTCTGAAGCAAAATTATTGTATAATATTATAAGAATTCTAACTAGATATTGAAGTATAAGCCTTAATTGTGTTATTTTGTGGTTATTGTTGAACAATTTGTAAAAATCAATCATAAGCACAACATGTATAGGTTGTTGTTTGTGTTTTTGCATTAATTGTGTTTGATTGTAGGAGAATATATGTTTGAGCCACATTATTGTTGCACTAGGTAGTTTCATAACTGTTTACAGTAGACTTCTAGTGTAATATGAATCAATGTGTTTCCTATAGTGACTCTTTTTTAGTTTATAGAGACCTTCTTTTTACATATAGTGAGCTTTTCTTTTTATATTTGATGTAATACATGTTTTTTTTTACATTATGAACTTAGAAATAAAATCACCGGATTATAGTTACTAATAATTTTATAATAGTGACCTTTTTTATATTATAGTTACCTTTTTTATTTCTATGGTGACCTTTTTTAAGTTCACCGCAATGCATCCACATATGGTTAATCACATCACAGTTCCTAGTACTATGTTATTAATGAGGTATGACTATAACAATTATCAATGTGTTATTAAGGACTCAAGTATAAATAGGAAAATGTAGGAACAAAGAAAAACATAAATAGGAAAATGTTCGAGTATGGATTATGGAACTTGACACGCTTTCTTGAATCGTTATTGGATTGCGTTATTTCCAAATTCAGATCATTCATAGGTAGGATAGAGTAAGTTTAGGAATACCCAAAGCTTTTCAACTTTGGCCTTGTTTTTGTATTGGTATAAATAGGCATGGAAATTGAAATAGTTCATACATTGTCTTGTTATCTTCCTAATCCAATGGGATATCCATCTTGCTTGATAAATATAGGGCAGTGCATCCTAAATAATGTTGTAAGCTCAGATGGTAAGACTGTAGACCCAACTAAGTGTTGCTCTGTTATAAAAAAGGAAATAGGCAATGCAACCTGTTTCTGTAGCCTCGAGCAAGTTTTCCAAAATATGACTAACACTCCTCCTAGTCCTTCTACTTTTGATATGCCTCCCATTTCCATGGACCAAGTTGAGCTTCAATATGATAAGCTTTTTGCTGATTGTCATATTGACACCACTTTTGACAAATTGTGCAATGGTATGTGTATCCTTTCTCTCCATATCTTCCATTTTTTTTATCTTTTTACTTTTATTGTAATGTTCTCTTTATTTACATTTAATTGTTAATTTACTTTTATTGAAAAATGATGTATGTATTATAGCTATGGTCTCCTACACGGTACATGACTATATCGATAGTTAAATTGTTTTTCATTTGCATATCACTGACAAGACACAGAGGCCAACTGTGTGGAGTCTAGGCATTCAGTTCCATTTGACTTTTCATATTGAAGAACTTCTTCAAGAAGCCTGTTGATGCTACTTCCTTTTACCAATCACAAACCATTAATTAGTTTGCAACCCATAAATGAAAGCAAGCTAGGTTTTATATCATTTCTAATTAAATCTAGTGTTTATTTTTTGTTTGATCCATGCAGAAAAGAAGAATGTTGGTGAAACAAAGAAAAGAAAGAACAATGATGATGCTGTATTAATTACAAAAGTTCAAAAGGCTATTCCTTCTTCTTCCTCAGCTTTAGCTAAGGTTATACATACATCTGATGAAAATGAATCGAAGGAGAATAAACTTGAAAAGTTTGGGAAAGATAAGAAGAGGAAGTGCCAGGACATTGAAGCTGTGGACACTCTCAATCAACCAATTGCAAAAAGTTAGAGTATCTTTCATGTTGTAATATTTTTTTTAGACATAGTATCTTTCATGTACTAATATTTGCTTATATTATTTTTTTTCCTTTTTTGATAGGGGAAGAACTACATTTAAAACGAAAAGCAAACCTTGCCAATTGGTTAAATTGATTAGAGGATTCACAAGTGAGCAAAAACAAGCTGTGAAGGATATAGGATTTGGAGGATTATTGACTATGGAGTTGACAAGGTCTCCAACAAATATGTTAAATTGGATTCTTGAATGTTTTGATCATGGGAGCCGTATGTTTAGCATTGATGCTGGTAGGAGCTTTCAAATATCGAAGTTTGATGTGTGTGATGTGTTTTGCCTTCCCTTAAATAGGAATAGAGATGTTGAATTAGCGTCAAGAAGCGCAAACATTGTGAACCCTGATTTTCCATTAAAACAACATTTTAGAAATTTTTTTGGAATAGAAGAAAAAAAATGAACCTGTCCCTTTGGATTTAGTGGAGTAGATGATTCCACAAATGACCGATGGAGATGATGCATTTAAACAACTTTTTGTACTTCATGCTTTTTCTACCTTTTTAGCTCATACACACAACCGTACTATTGATCTAAAGATTGTTAAGAGTATTGCTATGGTCGATCAAATTAGAGAATTTAATTGGTGCAAGTATGTGTTAGATCAATTGTGTGAGGCTACAATGAAGTATAAAAAAGGAAAGGTTCAATAGTTTTGTGGTTGCATTGTGATGCTACAAACAATATATTTCCATCAGTTAAGATTTAAGGGTGTTTTCTTATCAACTTCTCTTCCTTTAATTAAACACTGGACTGATAAGAAAGTTAGCTTAAGAATGAAGGAGGAAGGATTAGCTAACTTCTTTGGGAATGGAATTGTTGTTTCTAGTACATATCCCATTAGTGAGCATTTGAAGTTTGTGAATGGGCAAGTTATTAGAGTGTTTGATGAGGAGAACGTAGAGCAGGATTTTGTTGAAGGTTGTAATTTTGAAGAAGGAAATTAAAATACTTCAAATCATGTTAAAAATGAAACCTCTTCAGAGGAGATTCATGTTACTAAAAAAATTCAGTTCTTGTTGCAGGAAGATGAAAAGTCAAATGAAGATATTCATCGTCTAGCAGAAGATGTAAGTTTCCTTTTTAATTCAGTTAATTTTAATTTTTTCTCATAGTTTCCTTTTTATGTTTCATAGTATTCTTTTTGTTTCATAGTATCTTTTTTTTCTATACTAAACTATGTCCTTTCTTTAGTGACCTTTTACAAGGTATAGTAACCATTGTATTTACAACTCTAAATATAGTCACCTTTTTATATTTATAGTGACATTTTAATAAGACATAGCCACCTTTTATTTTCTATAGTGTCCTTTTTTATTTCTATAGTAACTTCTTTAATATTCTACTAACTGACGTGATCTTAAGATTTTCAGTATACCTGAAGTATATTATAGTTACCTTTTTAAACAACATAGTCACCTTTTTAAAAGAAATAGTGACCTCTTTTTTATTGACCTTTTTTAACTGATTACTTTGACTTTTATTGTAGTTACAAATACATAGTTACAATTTACATTTATTTTATTTGTATAGTTACCTTTATAGAAGATATAACCACCTTTTAGTTTATATAGTGACCATTTTATTTTTATAGTAATTTCTTTTATTTTCTAGATTTATAGTTATCTTTTTAGACAACATTGTTACCTCTTTTATATATATAGTAACTCATATATTTAAAAGTCTTGCTTGCCTTCTATCTGCTCACTGATGTAATCATAAGTTATAGAGTACTATAATGTGTATTATAGTTACCTTTTTATAGGACATAGTCACCTTTTTAAAATAAATAGTGACCTTTTTATATGTATAGTGACCTTTTTTGAATATATAACTTCCCTTTATTTTCTATAGTGACCTTTACCATATCTATAGTAACCTTTTTTATATTTAAAGTGACCTTTTTTATTTTGTATATTTATATAGTCTGCTACTATGAACCTTTAAATGCTTAATAACTTATTACATGCTATACAGGAAATACATGAGCATCTTCTTCTATTGAAGCGAGACACTAAAGTGGTTTCAGATTTTTATATGGAAAAGATTATTGATTTGTTAGTAAAGAAGAAAAAGTCACAAAATGCATTTCTCAAACTCAACAATTTTTTATGAATCATAGTGTTTTAAGCACTATTGATGAAATTGTTGAGTTGGTTAAGTGGGTGACTGAAATCCCAGAATCGTTGAATGATTTTGCAACATTTGTTGTGAAGAATAGTGAAGTAAATAATGAAATAGTGGAGGAGGTAGCAGCAGCAATTTTTGTGGAAGACAGGAATTTTGATGAAGTAATTGACAAGGGAGTAGAAGCATTTCCTGTTGAAGATAGGGATGTCAATAAGTTAATTGGAAAAGTTTTAACTGATCTAAACATTAATGAGGTTACCCAAGAAACAAGCAGTAGTTGTAGTAGTGGATTCGACATGATAATAATTTGGAGAAAGTTCTTTTTGTTTCCCACTTGATGAAGATGAACATGAAATATATGCGGACTCTGCCTATTATGCAACAAGAAATTGTTGATTATGATATCAATGACTTATGTGTTAAGTCAAAGTAAGTAATCTACAATATTTTCACTTTTATTTTGTTCTTCTTTTTGTTTTTTTATTTATATTATGTATTAATCGTTTTTTTTAACAGTGAGTTGCTGGTAGATTTTGAGGATGTTTATAACATTCCCAGGCATGAGTTTTATTCTTTAGGGGAGCCTTCGGAATACACGTTTATGAGTGTTGTGGATTGTTGGGCCTTATTGCTAAATGAGAATCAGAGAACAATAAAGAAGGACCCAAAAAGTTTTACTTTGGTGCTACCCAAAGTGTGAGTGGTTTTTTAATTGTTCTTAAATTTTATTTTAAGAGCATTGTTTAGAAGTATTTTAACTGATTTTTAATTTATTTTAGTATGCTTTACAACAAGCACATGAGACCAACAAAGGAACACAAGATGTGGACCATTTAAATGAAAGTTGGGAAAGTTGGATGAATGTGATTTACAACAATGTTGATTTAAAGAAAGTTGAACTGGTAAGATACCCTTTAATTATTTAAATTACCCCCAAGAACATGCAAGGGTGAATCATTTCGATATCAATGCATAATAAAACAATATGATTCAGATTTGACATGAAGTACACCTTTAGACATTGTGATATATTGGATGATAAAATTTAGGAATTTAAAGAGAAAGAACTAGGGAAGGAGATGACAATTTGTATCCTTTTCTATTTCATAGCTATCCTAAGTTCTTAGAAATTAACATTTTATCCTTTTTATAATTAATAAAACAGTTATTATAGTAAATTATTTTTTATTAATATAGTTTATGTTTGTACAGATTTTTGGATGCTCTTATCAGATTTTTATGATTTTCTCTTTAATGTACAGATTTTTATCCCAATACTCAGGTATAGCCATTACTTCTTACTAGTTGTTAATTTGAATATTGGTATAATACAATGGGTTATCAATTTGAAATATACTGACGAGTCTCAAACTAAAATTGAAGAATTGTCTAACGCTATGGTAATTTTTTTATCCTTGGATTGTTTTTGTTCTTTTCCTTGTATTCCTCAATATATATTGTCCAAAAATTTTTGTTTGTTTTAAACTTGTTTGTAGGCCGATTTGTTGGCAACATTTCTTGATGACAAGATTCCCAATGCGGATAATATGTCAATATATAAAATGGAACAAGTTGCCACTCCTTGGAAGTCAAACAGAAGTAATTTTGAATATGATGTGTATACTATGGTTAGCATGCTCTACTTTGAAGGAACAAATGTTTTTGACAATCCAATCCTGAAAGCAGTTACAGTTTTTTCTAATCTTTTTTTATTATATTTTTAATAATATAATATCATTTTATAATTATAATGTGTTTATATAATTTAATGTTAGGATCCATTGAAGCATGTAGCACGAGCAAGAATAAGAGCAACACTTTTGCTTTGTGACTTGAACCGTCAACGATCAAATGTGTTAAAGGAGTTACAAGCATTCAGGATGAAATGTGGAATACTTTCAAAGGAGGTCGCAGAAAGAAGGAAAAAAATAAGAAAGTAATGAAGAAAGCATAGAATTGAACAAGTGTTTTTAAAGCTTTTTCACATGTAGTAGTTATAATTACTTCAAATTATCTTAGAGTTACCCCAACTTTTATCATAGTGACCTTTATATTTTTATTAGAATGGTGCTTGATTTTAAGAAACATAAGGTTATTATAGTGACAATTTCTTTTATTATAGTAACCTTTTCTTTAACTACAGTTACCTTTAACTGAATGCTTTTGAATGATATAGTGAAAGGTTTTAATAATAAGTATATAAATTATAATTGTGGTAATGAATTTATAATTTTAATAGAGACACTTTTTTAGTTATAAAAACCTCTGGTGTAATCTTTCTCTTACTCATTTACTAGATTGCATAATAACCTTTTTAATGTGTATTGTATCATATTTTGGAATACCACATTAGAGTGACTAATATTTTTATTATAGTGACCTTTTAATATATTATAGTGACCTTTTTTCTATACACTATTGAATGTGATAGAGGTCTCTGTAATATTATAATGACCTTTTATATTGTTATAGTGACCTTTTCTTTTATTATAGTGACGTTTAATAAAAATGCTTTGGAATGATATAGTCACATTTTTTACTAATTAAAATTATAACAATTATCAGTGTGGACTAATATTTTAATAAAAACATTGTTTTTAGTTATAAAAACCCCTGGTGTAATATGAATCATCTTTTTAATATGTATATTTAACTTTTTTTTGTTTATAGAGACCTTTTTTCAGTATAGTTACCTTTTCTTTTCAAATTTGATGTAATAATTTTTTTTTTTCAAATTATCTTATATTAGATTGCATAGTAACTATTTTAATGTGTATTGTAACATATTTTGGAATGCCATATTAGAGTGACTAATATTTTTATTATAATGACCTTTATTTTATTATAGTGACCTTTTTTTTGAATACTTTTGAATGTAATAGAGGTCACTATAATATTATAGTGACCTTTCTTATTAGTATAGTGACCTTTTAGAATGTTATAGTGACCTTTTATAATGTTATAGTGACCTTTTTTATTAGTATAGTGACCTTTTCTATCTGGTGTAATATGAATAATCTCTTTCGTATAGTTACCTTTTTTAGTTTATGAAGACCTTTTTTTCATTATAGTGAGCTTTTCTTTTCAAATTTGATGTAATAAATTTTTTTTACAAATTATCTTATATTAGATTGCATAGTAACCATTTTAATGTGTATTGTATCATATTTTCGAATGCCATATTAGAGTGACTAATATTTTTATTATAGTGACCTTTTTTTGAATACTATTGAATGTTATAGAGGTCCTATAACATTATAGTGACCTTTCTTATTAGAATAGTGACCTTTTATAATATTATAGTGACCTTTTATTTTAGTATAGTGACCTTTCCTACTTTAGTGACCTTTCCTATCTGGTGTAATATCAATCTAACTCTTTCCTATAGTGACCCTTTTTTAGTTTTTAGAGACCTTTTTTTAGATTGCATAGTAATCTTTTTAATGTGTATTGTATCATATTTTGGAATGCCACATAAGAGTGACTGATATTTTTATTATAGTGACCTTTTATTATATTATAGTTACCTTTTTCTGAATACTATTGAATATAGTAGAAGCCACTATAATATTATAGTGATCATTTATAATGTTATAGTGACCTTTTCTATTAGTACAGTGACCTTTCCTATTAGTATAGTGGCATGTCCTATCTGGTGTAATATGAATAATCTCTTTCGTATAGTGACCCCTTTTTTTGTTTATAGAGACCTTTTTTTCATTATAGTGACATTTACTTTTCATATTTGATGTAATAATTTTTTTTTACATTATGAACTTAGAAATAATAACACCTGATTATAGTTATTAATAATTTTATAATAGTGAACTTTTTTATATTATAGTGACCTTTTTTCTAAACGCATTTGAATGTTATAGAGGAAATCATGTTATTATAATGACCTTTCATACAAACAAGAAACAACGCCATCATATTTCACAGAGAACAAGACACAGTAATATTATATAAAATAATAAAAAGTACTTCATATATAATACTATATATATTCACTTATGTATAAACAAATCCACTAAAATAATCAAATAAATATCATAGTAATCAAACAAATTAGTATGCTAAGAATAATTTTTTGTAGGGCAGGTACGACTGTCATGGTAATCGTATGCCCCACAAGCTCTATATTTCCTCTTGTTCTTCTGGCTTTGCAAAATGTTTTGCTCTTTTTCACCAATTATTCTATGTCTCTTTCCTTTGTTTTTTGACTGAACTGGATTTTGGATATCTAGTGTTGAAGATGCACTAGGGCCAACAAAGATCTTCATCTCTTGTGCTTTGGTCATTACCATTCTGACATCATTTTCTTGTAGATTAAGGCTGAATTCCTTCAAATTATTGTATAGCTGTTGTAAGTCATCTTCGCTTCTCTCAGCAAGTGCTACACAATTAAATATTTCAGACCAAACATCACCTAGCAGCTTACCCATAGTGCTCATTTTTCTGCACTCTTCAATTATATTACCATGCATATCAAAAACAGGTTTCTTTGTAGCTTATTTTGTCCAACGATCAAGTATATAATGGTTTGGAATTTCTGTTACTTGCCTAGCACTCAAAACACAAATAGAATGAGAATATAATATTCCAAGTCTATTGAAAAGTTTACAAGAACATGATGCTGTCAAGCCCCTAGCTAAGAATGTAACTTGGAAATTTTTTTTCTAGAATTGAATCTAGAACACTAAATGTTTCCATTTCATCATCCTTATCAATATTGAGAATATGACATTTAAAGCAAGATTTATATATCTCATATTGAAAAAGGTAAAATATGGTACGCGTATAAACATCACCTGCATGTCTTTCCAACCGCAATGGAGTGTTGTATTGAGGAATTGTGTAGAATCTGCATTTAGCTTCTCTTGCTTGTATCTCTGTGCATCCATGGCACTATCAAAACGCATATAAAACTCCACAAGTGTCAAGTGAGGGTTTGTGAAGTTATTGAAGAAGCTGTTCACACTTTCAGATCTTGAGGTTGTTCTTAATATTCCTCCCAGCATCATGTCTTTGAAATAAGCAGGAATCCATTGTTCTCTTATACTATACATATATGTGAACCATTTATGGTTTTCAAGGTCATACTTAGCCATAATTTCTTCCCAAGTCTTCCCAAAATCTGATTTATCTTGATCCATGTTCCAAACAAAATTATTCAAAGCTTTCAAGAACTCTTCATCACTGTTCAACGGCCATCCAATTTTGTCAGTGACCTTGCTCATTATATGCCCCATACAGAACTTGTGTCTTGCATTTGGAAACACCTCCTTAATAGTAATTTTCATTGCAGGATCTTGATCAGTTATCAAATATGTAGGTGAACAATTACCCATACAATTTAGGAATGTCCTAAATAACCAATCAAAAGATTCTGCATTTTCTTTTGCAATCAAACCAACACCAAATGTAATGCAAGATCTATGATGATCAACACCAGTAAAAGGGGCTAAAACCATACAATATTTGTTTGTGTCATATGTACAATCAAAGCTAACCATTTCTCCAAATATTGCATAATTTTTGCGACTTACTGCATCTGCCCAAAATAGCATAGAAATATGGTTTTCCTCGTCTAATGCATAATCAAAATAAAACACATTATGAATGTCTCGTTTCCTGATGAAATTTTCAATCAACATCTTCCCATCATCTCCTTTGATGTATTCTTTCATATCTCTATGAAAATTTTTAAAATCTTGCATAGTTGTTCCCACATTTTGATAACTCCCTATGTTTTCCTTGAATAAGCGGAAAGATTTTACAGGACCTATGTTCACCCTTGCATTTCTTGAAATTAAGCTTTTGTGAACAATGGTCATTTTTCTATTACTTCTTAAATATTGTCTAGAAGTAGGAGTAGCAAGACAATGATTATGTCCCTCAACAAATCTGAAAATGCAGTATGTCCTATTCAATTTGTTAAGTTTTAAGATCAACTTTGCTTTGCAACCAACTCGTTTTGTGCCTCTCTTATATTGTTTTATACCACTTTCATTCTTCTTAATATTAGGTACCATAAAACCCTCTCTGCTGCAACCCAAATACTTCAAACCAATAATACCTTTGCTTTTGTAAGTAGAAGATGACCTTGGCTCAAAACCACATATTTCAGCATAACAATGGTAAAACTCTACTGCCATTTCTAAATTATCAAACATCATACCAACACAAGGCTTTTTATCTTCAGCACAATAAGGAAACCACTCTCTAGTACCATTTGGAGTAACACATGTTTCAGTTCTAGGAGTTCTGATAGAAGCTGGAGATGTAATTTGTGTTGTAACTGCAATATTTAAAATGGTTACTATATAGAAAAAAAGGGTAACTATGCTGGAAAAAAGAGTAACTATGATGGAAAAAAGAGTAACTATGATTGTAACAAAAGGGTAACTATGCTGGAAAAAAGAGTAACTACAATTGTAAAAATTACATTACCAAATATTCACAAGTAACTATTCACTATGAACTATATATAAACAAAGAGTATAAAAAAAACGTTTACAGAAGAGTAACTATATAAACAGTAAGTGAATCCAGGAATTCACTCTTTGCCGATTTTAATAGTATGACTGTAGCAATCGATGCGAAGAATATGAATATCAAGATGTGAAGAACATAAATATCTAGATGTGAAGAACTAGATTACAGCGAAGAACATGCAATGAGATAACTAAAATCAATGAAGATATCTCAAAAAATTATTCCTATAATTAATCAAAAAATTATCAGTATTTGACCTAGTTTAATCTTGAAGGACCTTTAACCAATTGATGCGAAGAACATGAATATCTAGATGCGAAGAACATGAATACCTAGATGTGAAGAACTAGATCATCAGCAAGATAACTCAAATCAATTAAGATATCTCAAATCAATTGAAACAGAACGATTACCTTCAAGATTTGTTGTTGAAGAATTTGCATTGATTTCGTTGTTTGATTATGATATAATAACAGAATTCATAATGGACGAAAAACCAAGTGAGTGATTTTGAGAAGTTCTGAAAATAAATCAATGCGACACACAGCGAGACAGAGCAATGCGAGTGAGAGAGCGAGACAGAGCGAGGCAAGAGAGAGCGATGTGAGAGAGAGCAATGCGAGGTTTGGAATTTTGCAAGAAGTAGATTGATGACTGTCATGGGCAAGGTCGGGGCATGCATTGAGAGCCGGTTCAATTTGTTTTTTTGCTGGCCATTTGATCTCAAATAAATCAAGGTGTGGAAGTGCTTCTTACTTTTCCTATTTTAGCTAGCCTTCTTAGTTGATCTCAACCCTATATATATATATATATATATATATATATATATATATATATATATATATATATATATATATTACTCAAAATGATCCATTAGGACAAGTGATTTAAATTGTAACATATTCAGTAAGGCCAAAACCATATTGACTACAATAAGAATGATTCAATATAAAATATAATGTTATCACTTGAATTAATTTTGAAGTTGAAGTATTATATTAACTCAAAAATAAAATTTTCATGTTTATACAAATAAAATATAATTGATTATTTTCAGGTGATGGATATTTATCAAAATCCTGAAGCCACAATAGTCACAAATGTACAAGATTTTTATTTTTCATTGTTTTTCTCGATATCAAATTATCAATACTCTTAAGAAGGAAAATTAGCCACGCAAGTCCACATGAAAGATATTTTCCACGAAAATAATGAAAAACCCAAATAAAGAGCCAAAGAAATACGTGACCTCAAAATAACAACCCATAGATGTAAATGTAAATATGTAATCCTTCTTTCCCCACCGCCTGCTGTTTATTTTCCCTCTATTTTCTTCACTCAATATTTTTACGAGAAGTGTATTTATTTATTTATTTATTTGGCAAACGAGAAGTGTATTACTGCGTCATAATTATTATTATCTTCCATTGATATTATTGTGAAACCAATTTTCTCAAACTCGCCAAGTGTTGAACGTCTCCTCCTCCTCCACATCCTCATCCTCTCGCCGTTCACCATTATCTCCTCCTCTCGCCGTTCACCATTATCTCCTCCTCCTCCTCTCGCCGTTCACCATTATCTCCTCCTGTACCCCTCTTTCTCTCCTCTCCTTCTACTTATTATTCCGCCATAGATATAATTGAATTGTATTATCTGAATTTGCAGGTCCAAAGGAGGGGAATTAGATGAGATAATTGTTTTGAATTCATATATATTAATATGGGAGGATATACTATGACCGCTGCATCAGCTTCTGCTGTTCAAATCTGGGTTGATAATAACAATCGTGGCTCGTCGAATGTTGTTTCTGGAATCATTCCGAGGTCGTCGGCTTCTTCAATTACCCCTAATTATCCTCGATTGAGTCTTCGCCGACCTTCCCTCCGCTCTTCCAAGTGCTGGTATACACCCCTTTTAGCTCTCTTGTTCTTATTTATTTATTTATTTTTATCTAGTGCAGTTAGGTTTTGTCTGCCACTATGTAATTGAAATTTGACTGTTTTTTTTACTGTGACCTAACGTGGACACTGAATTTTAAGCATTCAGTTTAAATATTCGTGTTTCGTTACGGAGATTTTGGGGGGGGGGGAGTAAAGATGCTTTTACGGGTTGGGAGTCCAATTGTCCAAAGTATTGTCCAAGACCAAATTGGAACTCACTTATGTTCGGAAACGATAGTCCCGTTTATTAATTGTGGGATATATAAGGAAAAGGTGTAAATTTTCCATGTTTAGTGTAGGTATATCATTGAGCTTCCTTAAAAGGTTCATAGTTTCAAGAGTGGGAGAATGGTCCAATTAGTGTAAATATTTTTGAAGTAAATCATATCATATCCTTAACTATAATGGTTATGATGACAGTTTTTGGATGGAGGGATTCTAATTTTGACCAAGGTTGTCGTCGGTAGCAATCAGGTAGCATGAGTCTCAGGTCATTTTTGTAAATGATGAGTTTGAGGAGACTGAGTTTTAATACTAAAACTGGGAAAGGAGAGTTTTTTAGTTTGTTGAATGATGAGGAATTGTGATGATAACTTCTAAGTTGGTTGCTTGGCAATATGATTGGTGTTGTGCATGGTGACTGGCAGAATCTAGTTTTTGAACTGTGATGCAACAGTGGAAAATGTTTGGAAATAAGGACTGTCGTGGTCTAGTGCATGCTATTTAATAGTCAAATGTTGGTTTCGACAATAATTTGAAGCCGCTAATCTGGCCTAGCAAAATCTTTTCATATGGAAGTTTTACGATTTTTGTGTAATCAAAGTGATGTGGGATCCTTCGGTAGGAGAGATTGTGATTGCAAGTGCCTTCCTTTACCTAGGAGAACAAACCAACCCTTCACAGTGAAGTAGTTGTCACACATAGTTGTTTTGGTGAGTTTCCTTGCTACTTCCACCATCTTGGAAAATATACCATATTGCAAATACAAATGGTATTTTCTTGGAATTCAGTTTCACTGAGAGGTGAATTTTTAAGTAACTAATGGTTACTTATAAGTCACTAAGACTTGAAGTTCTTCATCTCCTCTGCACCTCTTACTCTTATCAGAGATCAAGTTCTCCTCCCATTGCCCTTGGGTAAGGATGGGGAGATTTGGGTTTGTTGGAACCATCTAATCACAAAGGGAAACATGGGGATAGATGTTTCCAAAGGCAAGTTGCTAGATAGACTTCCAAATGAAAGAGGCCTGAGGGGCATATTCTGAAGTCAAACTTATTAAGAGATGACGTGAAATCTTGCACATAACAATGTCAATGATAACTAATGCCCGCTCCTCTTCCTTTTTATTTTCTTCCAAGACCTGGTTCTGTTTCTCCTTTTCTCTTGTGTTTGCTTATTGTGATGTCATTATTTTTGTTAATTAAATTGTTTTATTGTTATATATTTCAATTTATGATTACTTTTTTTAATTAACATGCTCTTAGAGTCTTGCTTACTCTCTAGGTTTCAATGTTTCTAATACTGTACTTCTTTTTGATCATATGGATGTAAGGTGGTCAAATGATGGTCGAACAATCGTATCTAGATCACTTAAGATGAGGAATAATATCTTGGGGCAGAAAGGTTTCATTCTTATGGAGCAGATGCCCTTGACAACTTCTACCAGAGAAAGAATGTACTTGTGCTGCAACCACACCCGTCGCAGAAGGGGGTTGTTTGCTAGGAGTTTTAGGTCAGGGTTTCCTGCAGACAAATCAATGTTCCCCTTGTCAAAGAATGTACCTGACGTTGTATGTGTAAGTAAGCGCCTTTAAACTACTTTTGCTTTGTTAATTGCTTGAGGAACCCGACATCAAAGATTCCCTATATATCTTAGCCCTGTGTGTACCAATGCTTGTGTCTGTAGGTATGTAATATGCACTCACACTCTTATTAGGAGTTGGTTAATTTATATACTGAATGAATTTGTTGAGGGGATATCAAATTTTCAACCAGAAATGTGCACAAGGATTGAGGTTTCTGTATGAACACTTTTATTTCAACCGGTACTATTTTGTAGTGCTGGAACTTCAACTTGGATTTTGTGTTTAATCAGAAATGTGCACATGGATTGTTGTTGACTTCAACATGGATTTTAATTGCCCATCCGATGCTCATTGCAAAAACATACTTTTTAGGTTTCTTGTCCTTATTTCAAATTACTATAAGGGCTGTATATCTCCCTATGGGAATTCCTTAGAAGGCTTGAATTTTGAAACCGGTCCTTATCGCATGTAATATATATTTGTTTTTTAGCTGAAGCAACATCATGTTCGATGCTCCGCTGTTGGTCCAGATGAACCACATGCAGTTAGCACAAATTTGCCAGAGGGGATACTAGAGAAACCTGGATTGGACTTTCTTGAACCTGAAATAAGTAGAGTGGATGTAGATGCATTTTTGAATGTTGAACTGCCATCTCACCCTAAGTTATTTCGAGGACAATTGAAAAATGGACTACGCTACATCATCTTGCCCAATAAAGTTCCTCCAAACAGGTACCTGTCACCTATATCATAGGGTTTCCTGTTCTGGATTCATGGTTTAGTATGATTGTTTTGTTATGAATTTTGGATTATTTTTGAAGCTTCAATATCTTTTTGATCAAGTTCATGCGGTGATGCTAACTGCAGTTTTTATTTTTTATTTTATTTTGAAGAAATATCTGTGTGAGTGTAGGTGTGTAAAGTAGGTGGTCTTAGCCTCTAACATAGCTTTCTAAGTGAACTGAGTGGGTATATGAGGTATGGGAGGTTGCTCATGTTCATCTCTCTCCCATCTTAGAGATTTGAGGATGTTTTGAATGTAAGACGTCATGCTCAGTTGCTCACCAATTATTCTCTTATTTCTTTATATATACATCCTTTCAATTATTCTGCTCGATTATGGTAGTAGCCTAGTAGGTGGCATAGAAAATAGGCAACTTATGACTTTTTTTTTTCCATAGAAAGGTGCCTTTTGTAAGTTGTGATTAGGGAAGCTGTTAAGTCATTTTGTGGCTAGAAAAAGACGTGACATGGGTTGTAGTTGTAGCCTTGTAGGTGTCCTTTCAATATTACCATTTACAATTTAACTAGCTTACTCTGTTACCTCTGTCTCTGAAATGGTGGTTATTCCTAGTGTGATGGTTTCAATCTTCTTGGACAAGGACATACTAGTGTTCGCAATATGTTAATGACTATTTTTCTCACGAGTTAACTTAAAATATGGGTCATATCCCTATATTACTATAGAAGGACGCGATTCTAATATGATTGTTTTGATATTAGGTTTGAAGCACATATGGAAGTTCATGTTGGGTCTATTGATGAGGAGGATGACGAGCAGGGGATTGCACACATGATAGAACATGTAGCATTTCTTGGTAGTAAGAAGCGTGAGAAGTTGCTTGGTACTGGAGCAAGGTCAAATGCTTACACAGACTTCCACCACACAGTATTTCATATTCATTCCCCCACTCGTGCAAAGGTTGGTTCCTTTTGCCAGTTGCATATTGTTGTTTGATTGTGGCTTAGTAAAATGTAATGATTAGCAGTCTTGTTCTGGTTGATGTGACAAATTTAAAGCACTTTGCTTCTTCCTCCTCCTCCTGGCTTTTCTTTTAAGAGTAGCTCTTTAATATTTTGACAGAACTCAATATATGCTTGGAGCCAATTAGGAATTAGTATGTAGTATATCATGCATAAGAAACATCTTTTGTTGTTTTGACTCTTTCTTTTGTGTAAAAATCTCGTGTTGAATATGAATTGTTATTGAGAAGTTATGTTCTTTAGGATAATTGTTAAGTTCTATCTCTGTATGCTGCCACAGATACTTTATTTGGTACTTTCTGGAAATGTTCAACAATAGCTAAATAAGAAACACCATTATTTTATTTTTCTCATTGTTGCAAACAAAATTGTGAGTTTTCTTTTTCTTATCCTCTTACTGGGTTTGGGTGTCCTTGTTTTTTCTGCTTCCAATTCAGCGCAGTTAGAGTTTCTTGCTTATACTATTAGCCTAATAGGTGCAGCTGATTTGCTTTGGATCTGTGCGTTAGGCCTGTAGTTATGTTTGTGTGGCAAGAGAAAACTCATCTATACTTTAAAGTGCAATCACTTGTAGGGTGTGAGAGTATGTGACAAATATCATATTGGAGAATAATATGCATATTTTGGGAAATTTACATTAACCCAGTTATTGCTGATGTATCTAATTGGTTAAGAACATATTCAATTAGACTGCTGTCTCCATGAGTATGTTGGGTCTAAATACCTAAGTGCTTATCAAACTTTTATTTTACCAAAAACTTATCAATTATGCTTTATGCTGATTGATGTTGGCCAATTAAGGCCTTGGTAACATATATATGCTCTTATGGATACACACTAACTACATTGATGTGGTGTTTGTTAGGACTCTGACTGTGACTTACTCCCTTCTGTACTTGATGCTTTAAATGAGGTAATAATCTACATTATCGCACACCTGGCCAAAATTTTTCACACTTGACTTTCAACTTCTTAGCAACTTTTGTGGTCTTATCGTTAGTTTAAGTAAAGTTACTGCTTCTATCTTTCATGCAGATAGCTTTCCACCCTAAGTTTCTGGCATCAAGGGTTGAAAAGGAAAGGCGTGCAATATTGTCTGAACTTCAAATGATGAATACTATAGAATATCGTGTTGATTGCCAGGTTCGTTGTGGTGTTTTCCAATGTTTTCTGTTTGCTTTTGCTGGGTTTTTACTAATTTTGATGCTTGAGTGTGATTTTATTTCGTTTTATTCAGCTGCTACAACATTTGCATTCTGAGAACAAACTAAGTGCAAGGTTTCCCATAGGATTAGAGGAGCAGATCAAGAAGTGGGATGTTGATAAAATAAAAAAATTCCATGAGCGCTGGTACTTTCCTGCAAATGCTACTTTGTATATTGTAGGGGATATTGATGACATCTCAAAGACAGTATACCAAATTGAGGTAAGAGTGCATTGGCTCAATTGCTTGTGTTTTTGCTTCTCTTCCCTAACAATAGGTTTCTTAACACTCAATGATTTAAATGTAGGCTGTATTTAGCCAGACTGGCTTGGAGAATGAGGCAGACGCTTCCCCACCTTCAACACCTAATGCATTTGGTGCGATGGCTAGTTTCCTAGTGCCTAAGCTCTCAGTTGGTCTTGTTGGAGGGACTTCTCAAGATAAGGCGTCAAGTTCCGATCCGTCAAAAATTACTAAAAAGGAAAGGCATGCTGTACGTCCTCCTGTCCGGCACAATTGGTCCCTACCTGGAAGTGGTCCTGTATCTGATCCTCCTCAGATATTCCAGCATGAGTTGCTTCAGAATTTTTCATTTAATATGTTCTGCAAGGTATGAAAACATGGTGTCTGCTAATCAATGTTTTAAGATTTCTTTGAAAAAATTGTCTGTTCTTTCTTTGTACCTTCTCTATCTGTAGGCTTTTGGCGTTTTGTCTTTTCCTGTCATATTACTGCTGATCTTAAAGCAGTCCCAGAAACTAATGCTGTGTGCTTTAAAATTTAAAATCAAACTGTTCCATCCAGTTGTATCCTAATCTCTAAATATTAATAGCTCATATATCTAACTGATAAACTTAGTACCTCTCTCCGTGGACCATCAGATGATCTTGGCATAAAGTTTAAGTTAATCCAGCCATAATCTTGCCCATACAAATTTTTGGAGAGTGTAGATAGAATTCTTATATGTTAGAATAAATATGAAACCTGCATTTATCACCTTGAAGTGGGAAAATTTGACTCCATTTTGTTGAGAGGTGCTGTTTGCTTCAGTTACGGAGAATGGAGTAAACCTTTTTTTTTTTCTTTTGTAAATGTAAAAATAATTTAATTATTTGAATTTTATTTTTTTGCTGTTGGCATTTATTCCTTCTTTATTCTTATTCTTCATCCGATAAAAAGGAAAGCTTTATTTGAAAGAAAAAGCTATTGCTAGCTTCTGAAGTTTTAATCCTATTTACTTATCCCGGACTTTCTACTTATCCTTACACTTTCACGCTGCTGGGACATTGCAGGTTCCTGTGAACAAAGTTCAGACGTATGGCGATTTGCGGAATGTACTAATGAAAAGGATTGTTCTTTCTGCTTTGCATTTCAGGATTAACACTCGGTACAAGGTGCATTATTATACTTTAGATATTTAGTTGTTGGTCTCACATGTGCTAATTTGTTTCTTGTTGTTTTTCTTAATGTCTCGTCATTGTGTTTTACAAGTGTTGTGCTATAGCTAGGTCACGTGAATGCGAGTTTGTTATTCATTAATGCATTTTCTGTGCTCCTTGACATTGGCATAACTACACAGGGAATCACAATGAACTATGTTTAGAGCAATGCTTCTTTAATTAAATTGCTTTTGGCTCTTTAGCTCATACAGGTGTTCTAAAGTTAGAAGATACTTGATTTGTTTTTGTCCTATAAGGAATGTATCCTTTCCTTGAAATCTGAAATTAAGTTGTTGCAACACTCAACCCCCCCCCCCCCCCCCCCCCAAAAAAAAAAGGCTTCTGTAAAAAATAGGAAATCCAGCTTTTGCTTCTTGTAATGTACTTATATTAGGGTTTTTATTTTTATTTTTTGTGTTTTCTATTTAGTTTATTGGTCCAACAACGTACAATCATTTTCCTTCGAATTTTCTCTATTCTTGGCTGATGTTTGTGTACTAAACCATCAATCTAGAATTTTGAAATGTTGCTTTCATTATTTTTGTTCCTTTGTTGTCCCCTCTAATTTCTTAACTAATTAATTGAAAATCAGAGTTCAAATCCCCCTTTCACCGCAATTGAGTTGGACCACAGTGATTCTGGAAGAGAGGGTTGCACTGTAACCACACTTACAGTTACTGCAGAACCTAAAAATTGGCAAAATGCTATTAAAGTTGCAGTTCAGGAGGTTTGTGCTCTGTATCCAAATTTTACTGTGGTCTTATGTTTATTCTTCTCTGCTGAAAGGATTCAAGTTGCGGATCAGAAATATCTGCTTTCTGATTGCAGATCCGAAGGCTGAAGGAATTTGGTGTGACAAATGGTGAATTAGCTCGTTATAGGGATGCTTTGTTGAAAGATAGTGAACATTTGGCTGCAATGATTGATAATGTGCCATCTGTGGACAATCTGGATTTCATTATGGAAAGTGATGCATTAGGACACAAAGTGATGGACCAGTTACAAGGTCATGAGAGTCTGCTTGGTGTTGCTGGAACAATTACCCTTGAAGAGGTATTTTATGTTTTATCTGTTCTATAATGAGGGGATATGTTGAATCTTTACACATATGAAGAAAAATAATGTAATTGGTGAAGATGTGAGAATTGCAAGGGAATTTGCCCAAAAAAATCATTTTCATTTGTGTTCATTTCCATGAACTTATCTGCATTGGTATATGAGGAATGCTGTTGAGATGAATGACACTAGGTTAACTATGACAAATGGATTGAAAACCTCACAGGATTGTGAGTTGGACATAAAATATGGTGAGAGAGCCCTGGGAATGAGTAGTGAATGGATTATTAGCTTTTAGCCTTCCAGAAGAAGAGGGGTGGGGGGGTGGGGGGGCATATGAGCTATAGCCTTGTAACGGTGTCTAGAAGAGGTGATGAGTTTCCAAAAATGGTTGTTTGTCAACCAAAATTGAGGGACAAGTGTAGTAGGAATGTAAGATTGTACCACTATTATGGGTGGTTTTCAGTTATGTTTCTTCACTTACTAATGACATGAGTCAGTTAAACGACATTGAGTCTCTTATCCTGTCCTTCATATTCTGGCATTCCCATATTTTTGTATTAATTTTTAAGTTTTTGCAGCCTAATTCTTGCTGTTGTTTAAAGGTCAACTCTATAGGTGCTGATGTGCTGGAATTTATTGCTGATTACGGGAAACCTACTGCCCCTGCTCCTGCAGCAATTGTTGCCTGTGTACCCAAAAAAGTACATACTGAGGGAATCGGTGAAACTGATTTTAAGATATCACCAAGTGAGGTATCTGAAGCGATAAGATCAGGATTGAAGGAGCCCATTGAGGCTGAGCTTGAGGTGCAACTCTTATTAAAAATTCTAATACTTCTTGAAACTTTCTTTGTCTTGTTTGTACTTGATTCCATGGTTGCTTCTTCCTTTCCCCCCCCAGCTTGAGGTGCCAAAAGATCTCATAACTTCATCACATTTACAAGAATTAAGATTGGTACGCAACCCTTCATTTGCCCCATTGGATGCAGAACACAATGGCACTAAATATTATGACAAAGAGACAGGAATCACCCAGCGTCGTCTTTCAAATGGTATTCCAGTAAATTACAAGGTAAATCACCATGTTATGTTAGTTTAGCATGATTCTGCTTAAGGGAACATTTTTGGTTTAATTTTTGTATGTTTCCTATTACTACAAGTTTATTGATTCAATGTTCATGTCTTGTCTTTTGGATCTATTGCTGTCATTTGGATGTGTAAATGAGGTCTAGAATCCAGAGTCATTATTGTTGTTAATGTTGCCTTGTTCTAGGCTGGGGCTTTGTGAAATTACTCTATCGGGAAATACAAAGGAATTGGGCTAACTTCTAGTCCTGGTTCCTGTCTCTTTCTGAGGATCCCTTATTCTCTCTATGTACTTCTACCTTTAACCTGTATATTTATAATCAAATGTTTATTCTCATCATAAAACTTGTTTGTTGCATCTTATAAATCAGGTTTCTTTGTATGACATTTACCTTCAATTACATCTCTCAGGAACTATATAGTGTACTGTATTTCTGTTTCAAATGCTTGATGTGCTAAAGAAAGGCATGCATTAATGAGGGTAGGGAAACTTATGGCATGTGCTAATGAGAGTAGGGAAACTTCTATTGCGTAGCAACATTCTCATTCTGTACTGTATGCTACTAGGCTTTCTTGTCACCTGCTTAAAATGTTATGAAGATTATATTTATAAATGAAAGAAAGATCAGAATTGGAAATATATTGAAAAGCAATAGTAGTTGCATTCTCAAAGAGAAGTGGAAGTTTGTGTTTGTCAGAGATATTTCCATGCAGTAATCCTTTTTCATCTTCACAGTATCCTTCTTTTTCTTTGTTTGATTGGTACGGCTTTGCATAATCCTTCTTTTTCTTTGTTTGATTGGTACGGCTTTGCATACTCTGCTACTGTTTTTATCTCTTCGCATGGTTAACTTCAATATCATTGCAGATCTCAAGACATGAAAGCCAGAGTGGTGTCATGCGGCTCATAGTTGGTGGGGGGCGAGCTGTGGAAAGTTTTGACCAAAAGGGGTCTGTTGTTGTTGGAGTTCGGACTCTCAGCGAGGGTGGCCGTGTTGGCAACTTTTCCAGAGAGCAGGTAGAGTCTATTTAATATGTGGTTTCAGGAGGATTCTTGAAAGATATTGATATTAGTGAACTGCATGAATTTGTTGTGTTTTTTATTTTTTATTTTTTTATGTTGCTTATACCTTGCAAGTATACGTGCTAGCAAGTTTTGCTCTCGATGTCCTAACTCCTAAGTCTGAATACGCGGGGCTATATATATGTATATATATATTCTAAGATTGAATAGATTGCATAGCTAGCCCTACTTTATAGGAACTTCAAAACAGTTATCGAACCCTTTGAATGGAAGTTTAATGACTAGCATATCAACCAAGAATTTTAAGGTCTTGTACATGCTCTAATGTCTACTACATACTTGTTAGTTCTATATTTCCTGTCAAATTTTCATAGTTAGCAGTTACTCTAATGTTAAAGTTGTTTCTGGCAGGTAGAGCTTTTCTGTGTGAATCATCTAATAAATTGCTCTCTGGAATCCACTGAGGAGTTTATTTGCATGGAATTCCGTTTCACATTGAGAGACAATGGGATGCGCGCTGCCTTCCAGTTACTACACATGGTTCTTGAGGTACTTAAACAGTTTTGTATTGGATCCATCTGATTGCCTTGTTCTATTTAGTTTACTGCATGGCTGAAAGCTTGCTTCGCTGTGCTGGGAGCATTTAACTTGCTTGTTTCAAATATGACTGGTCTAGCTCATCTATTCTAGATTGGTTAGGACAACACAACAGAACCTATAGACTTTATTCTGCACTTTACAGTGAATCCTAAAAAGTTGAAATTAGTTAACAGTAGAAGTTTACTAAAAGTTACTTTAGAAATATCAACAGGACATAGGCAAATATCTAGCCTTGAGTTTTATGCTTTTGTTCAGAAGCGCAAAGAAAGAGCTTCTCTTGATTACACATGGAATATAGAATTAGTAGTGTCCATTCATCCTGCTTTTCTGACAACCAAATGGCTAGGACTAGGAGACAGCTAATCATGGGCGTAAGACTGAAGGAGGGAACATAAAGGTATTAGCCACCTTCACCATTACACCGGAATAAATAGTTCCAGAATCCAGTAGGCAATACTTTGAGACTAAAAACCTGCCTGCCAAGTGCCAACTCCGTCCCCGGGCTCTACAGTGCCTTTGATATTGATGCAATGATTATCTTATATTCTTGTTGACATGCAGCATAGTGTCTGGATGGATGATGCGTTTGATAGAGCAAGACAGTTATACTTGTCTTATTACCGGTCAATTCCTAAAAGCTTAGAGCGTTCAACAGCACATAAGCTTATGATAGCAATGTTGAATGGAGATGAACGGTTTGTCGAGCCTACACCGGAATCACTGCAGAATTTATCTTTACAGTCAGTGAAAGAGGCTGTAATGAATCAATTTGTTGGAGATAATATGGAGGTATTCTATCTCTTGGCATTGAATTTGAATTCTTAATATCTGAATCATACTTAACATGTGCCCTTGTATCTCAAATATTCAGGTTAGTATTGTTGGAGACTTCTCTGAAGAAGAGATTGAATCTTGTATTCTTGATTACCTTGGTACGGTAAGAGCAACTCGGGAATTTGAGAAGAAGACTTGTGACGCCATTATTTTTCGCCCACCATCCGATATGCAATTTCAGCAGGTAATATTAAATCTGTCAATTTGGATAAACATATACCAAATTTTCATTAGTACTGCTTTCAAAGCTTTTGTTACAAAGTTTGGTGTGCTGGCGTATTCATGTATATGCATTGACCTAAATAATAGATTGGCTTAGTCACCTAACTGAAGTTCCATAATTTTTGCAGGTTTTTATTAAAGATACTGATGAACGAGCTTGTGCTTATATTGCGGGTCCTGCACCAAACCGGTGGGGCATCACAGTTGATGGTGTTGATCTTTTTGTATCCATGGGTAAGTTCCTTCTTATCTGTTGGTCTGTACACTCAACTGTTGGCCATGTTTTCTGCTATTTTACTCGGTTCGAGTATTTTATAGAAAAAAAAGGATGTTTGATGGACTCTCCTACCTAGTATTTTTTACTTCTAGTCTAGGCTGAAACAATTCTGAAGCAGTATCCCACACTGATTTACCTTTTCATGATTCATAGCCTGTCAACTTACTGTTCTACAATCTTACAACCATCTAATATGGATCCTGATGTTGACAAGCCAGCTGTCAATTTGGTGGCACATAAGCGCCTATATCAAAGTTTCCCCAATGCCTCTAAAGAAGCTTCTGCCTTAAGCAGGAGCAAGGTGGGGTCAAAATGTGAGATATGCATATCGTTTTTACTGCTTTTATACTTTGCAGATAGCTTGTTTTCAATTGACCCTGAATCTCTGTAAATTGGAACCTTAGATAGTATAATGAGCCTTTGTAATTTAATCCTCATTATCCAGAACTCTAATATTAGTGAATGTTCGACTCCACTGGAAATGTGCATACTGTAGCTGGAGCGTGGTGTTAATATTTATATTTGTTATTTACTTTGAAGATGATTTAGCTATATCCTGAGATGATGTCTTTTCCTATTTGATGGAAAGGAATGTGAACTAATTAATCAGTGCAGTTCTGTTTGGGCTACCTTTTAGTACTAAGAACGACAATAGATTTGCCACATTGTCATGTAATCTTAAATTGAGGATATATATATATATATTCGAAAGAAAGAAATTTTGTCTTATTGTCTTTGTATCTTGCTTGTAGATAAACTGTCAAAATCTGAGACATTTTCATCTGAGAATGGCAATAATAAAAAGGAGCTACAGAGCAAAATTCGGGGCCATCCACTGTTCTTTGGCATCACAATGGGGCTGTTAGCAGAGATTATAAACTCCAGGTAGCTATCTGGATAAGATCCTCAATGTTTGTTACCTTAAATTATAAACTCCAGGTTCTGTGATTTTGAGTTAATTTTATCAGGACTATTGCTACCTTAAATTAGGTGTAATGGTTCCTTGTTCTCCTTTTCCCTTCTTTTGGTGGTTATATTTTATTTGTTTAAAAAGGGGGGGGGGGGGGGGGTTTGGTGGTTGAATAATTTTCAGTGCACATCTTTGATTTGCATCACAATAATATGAGTGTTTGGTTACCTTTTACAGGCTTTTCACAACAGTCAGGGATTCTCTGGGTTTGACATACGATGTGTCTTTTGAATTGAACTTATTTGATAGGCTAAATTTTGGGTGGTATGTTATATCCGTGACATCAACTCCTGGGAAGGTGTGGATTTGGATCAGACAATGCGTCCCTTTATATCATAGAGGCTTTCTTTGCATTTCTGTAATACTCAAAAACATATTTTCAGGTACATAAAGCAGTTGATGCTTGCAAGAGTGTGCTCAGGGGGTTGCATGGCAATAGCATTACTCCAAGGGAGCTGGACAGGGTTAGTCTTTTTACATACTTGAAGTGGTCTTTAAACTTTCATTTATTGCTATAACCTTGTGGGTTGGTGGGGTTGTATGAAAGAAAACAGGCAGAGATGCAGAGTGGTGGAATTGTGGGGAAAGAAATCATATCGAAATCTTGTTCTTTTTTTGTCAGATGTATGTTATGTCTTAGTGTTGTTTGTTTGCTGGTTTAAAATTGTAGACCATATTGCTAGGAAAATTAAGTTTGTGTTATCTTATTTGATAAGTTGGTATCACTTTTTATTTTGTGCTAGACTTTCTACCCATAATCCCCTTTTCCGATTGTCAATCCATTATTTTCCATGTAAACACTCGAGTCTTGCCTATTTTTCCCACTATCGCTACCTCTGCCACTGATAACTTATTGAGTATTGAGTGCTGAAGCATAATTATATAATATATGTATCACTTAGGTGAACTGTGTACATAGTATGACTAATCAATAATCATATACATGAAATTATTGGTCCTAGGTAGTTGATGCTCTCTTTCTCTGAACGTCTTTTTGTCCCCTTTTCCTTTCCATTTTTTCCTTGTGTGCTGGATCATATATATAGTGCTGATGTCTTAAGTTATGTTTGGCGTTTGTCAATAACGGACAGCTATCATTGGCCTCTTGATTAATGTCTACTAAATCCCATATAATGAACGTGATCTACAGGCAAAAAGGACCTTATTGATGAAACATGAAGCTGAGATCAAGTCAAATGCTTACTGGCTTGGGTTGTTGGCTCATTTGCAAGCAGCATCTGTTCCAAGGAAGGTAAAATTGCTTTTATCTATTAATCTACACCCTTCTACTTCTTCAGCTTAGAAAGCACTTTGTTTTGTTTCTTTATACCAGCTGGTTGATCTGACATAACTTGAAATTTTTTGTTTTTCTCCCATCTGATACATTTTCAGGACTTATCATGCATAAAAGACCTGACCTTTCTCTACGAGTCTGCCACTACAGAGGATGTATATTTTGCCTACGAGCAATTAAGGGTGGACGAGAATTCCTTGTATTCATGTATTGGTATTGCTGGAGCCCAGGCAGGAGAAGAAATTTCAGGTAATAAGATATGTTGGCTTAAATTTTAGTCTTTTATATATATTTTTGGAGGGTGAGTAAAAGAGAGAGGAGGAAGAGGGGGTTCTAGAGGGGAGGGGGATGTTAAATCCTGTCAATTGGTTGGGAAATTGTTTCCGAAGGGTGATGTAAAGTTGCAAACTCTTACAAAAGAAATGTCATTGATGTATGTTTCAATGCAATTTTTCTTATATTGGTGATTGGTCTGGTGTAGATGTTGTGGTAATAAGTTCCTTTTATACATATATGTAGCTTCTCCAGATGATGAAGAGTCGTTTGGAGGACATCAAGGAGGTCTGCCTGCAGGGCGTGGGCTATCAACAATGACACGACCTACTACATGAAGTTTTGAAGTCAGTCACTAAAGTAGTTGATTGAGTAGTAAAGGGGTCTTGGCCTTACTAAGGTCTTGGTACTTTTCTGACATTCTTATCATTAATATGCACTTGGTTGATATGGCTCTTATAATTTTTCAGTTATAACATACTATTAATGTGTTGGTGGATCATTGATTCCGATAAGCCGTCTTCCTGTAGGATATTTGCTTGTGACACGTCACTTTTCTGTTAAACTTTTGTTAATAATACTAGTAATTTTTTGTTTCTAACATTTGAATTGGACATCGTGCCACTGCGGATTTTTAACTTGGTGCCAGTATCAACTTATGGCTTTCTGTTATGCGTGTCATTCAAAACAGCCTGTATTTGATGAGGATCATGACAATATCAATGTATGGTTCCCTACTTAATGGTTGCACTGAGCTGTAAATTATGTCTTATCTGAAATTTATTGTTAAACCTGGTTGAGATGATGCTTCTTGTAGCTGAAATGGCATTGCGTCCTGTTCTGGGAAGTGTGGTAATACCAAGACAGTTTTTCTTACCGTTTGTCAATATATGAAGTATGTTATTGTACTTGTTTGTTTTCCTGAAGGTTTAATCTTGAACTATATACACATGGCCTAACTCAGAAGTAGAACTCAGCATCTGTGATTGTCACTTGATCCCTGTTCAGCTCTAATATCTAGTTTTTCATGTCAGGTAGCAGGGTGTTCTATTGAGTGGACTTATGCGCAACTGCTGTTGGCTATCAGAAGAACGATGCTCACTCAAAATTGACTTGAATGGAAACCATTTCAAGGACAGAACTTCGTGCTGTCATAGGAAGTGCAGCTGAACCAAAATGTATGGAATGTGGTTCTAATTTCACTTTTTACAAACCCACCAATAATATACAGGAACTCAAAGGGGAATAGTTTCTTTAGCTTTTACACTACAGGTTTTTTTCTTTGAGCTTGTTATGTTCGTAATTTTTTGTGTTCATCATACTCAATCATATTAGATTTTTGTTGTATTCTTCAGGAAATGGGCGAAATAATAATCATAGTGATCACATGTAATGATAGCATTATTCTTTATAGACTAGAGTATATTGTTTGATACTAGCTTCCTTATTAACCTGATGTGCTTTAACCATGCAATTTCTTCATAGCAATATCCTCTGCATCATTAAAATAGAATGGCTTTTTAAAATCAACCTTGAACAAGAATCAGATATTTATTCTGAGGCTTCTCGATCCATGAGAAATGGGTATCCAACCAGATATCTGTCTACAAAAGTACCTTTCCTAAAATTTTACCTACTATGCAATTACACCATTTTGGCCTCGACCATTTTGAAAGAGCATATTGAGGTTAAATTCTAAAAGTGCATACAGTTTAGCCAATATGCAACTAACAGAAACACTTATGCTGTATCAGGTTTCCATTTTCTAGCAAGGCCTTCGCAAAACGTGCACTAGGAGAATCTAACCGAGGTATCACTACCTCGCGTTTAATGAAATTGGTGCAATGGCTAGTTTTACTAGTGTTTAGGCTTTCAATTATCTTTGGAGTGACCTCAAATTAATCATTACCTCTCCAGCATCTAATTGATGCAATTGGTAGTTATACTAGTGCTCAGGCACTCACTTAGCTTTAGAGTGGCCTCCTCAAATTTAGGTCTTATTTGATAATTGACTATTAACTAAATGTTTTGTTCATGTTGATTGTTTATGCTTATTGTTTGACTATTAGCTTCTAATAAATATGTTTGGTAAAGCAAATTGCTAATTTATATGAAATAATCTTTTTAGACATTATAATATTTATAATATATCATATTCGGCAAAGAATTAGGTTGATATATAATGTAAATTATCAAAAGCCAAAGCTAGTACAAGCAACTTTTTATTTTCCATGTAAAGCCAACTAAAAAGCCAACTAAACATAATTTTTGGCTGTCTGACCAAATGAAAAAGTCAAAAGCCAGTAAAAAAAAAGCCAACTAAAAACCATTTACCATACAAGGCCTAAGACATCAACTTATGACTAGTCAAAATATTTCCTTTGTAACAAATAGTATGACATTCTTCCAACGTATTTCAATAATTGGTATCCACCTGGATCTCTGAAAGTGGTAAAGAATCCGATCCTCCTTATTAAGCATGAACTGAGAAGTTTTCTTGTCAGTTCTGCGTGGTACAGAAATCATTTGATATCTACCGAAATTCACTGATTTACATTTTCAAATAGACGGGAAAGTGAAATAGAGCACCACCAGAAGAATTAGCAAACATGAGAGCAATTAGCAAAATAGGAAGTTCATATTATGGATAGTGGATCTTTCTTAGTAAATCAATAGCAGCTTCAAACAAGTTTTGACTCGTTCAAGAGAACAAAAAAGTGAAATGTAGAGTAACATTGCATCATTAAAGAATAGCAAAAGCACCTGTTCGGTACCAGATTACACATAGGCACATAGCCGACCAACTTTGTAAGTATTCTCTATATTTAATGTAGCCAGGGAAAAATGGACAACACAGTACATTGGTCAGAAAATCACCAGGATAAAGGAAAATAGGGGTAGATAGAATAATATTGAGATTAAAAATGATAATATACTAGTATAGTACCCAGATCAAGATAAACAAAATTCAATTACCCATTTTGTTTGCAAGATTTGTCTTACTGAACAAATTACTCTACTACTTTCTGAGGGAGAGCATTTCAAAGCTACGGATATGGTCATCACGGATCCCTCGCGAGGCAGATGCGCGTGTTCGTGAAGTTGGCCTGGACTCTATTCCCTGGTGAAGCCTCTGTACATTTGAGGAATGGCGGTGGGTCCCATTAGAAGCAAGTCGACCTGCACGACTCTCCCCAAGATCACTAGCGGAGGTTGGTCTGTTGCTTGTGACAGCAGTGGCTCTCCGAGAAGAGCTGCTAACTCGGGAAAGGTTTACCTTCTCAGAATCTCTTTGCTAAGATTTACACCGCAATGTTAGAACTTTATCAAAAATAAAGATTTTGCAGCATGAAGCAAGATGTCCGTGCACTGAATTAATTAAAATCTTTTATGTGGCCAATGTATAAGCACTTCTGTAGTTAAATGTTATTCAAACACTCAGACTTAAACATGAGAATTTGATATCTATAGAAAATGGGGAAGAATGATGATTATTAATGCATAAAGAGATGATACATGACCAGATCTATATAAACAGAGAAAGCAAGGAAACCTTGTAAGCTCTCTACATCACATAAAGAAGGCCAGTATAATTCAGGTAAATTTAAAAGCCAAATACAAATATTAGTAGTTAAATATGACATTTCACATATGGAATAATGAAGCATTGACCACGTATCAAAAAGGAATTACTAGTGGTTTACCATGTCTCGGGATGTGGTTACATCTTGAGAGACCCTTTGTCTAGAGTGATCACCAGAACCTAAAGTATTTCGTCGGGAAATGGCTTCTACTGCACCAGTAAGTCTATCCCGAAGTTCACGCCCCACTACAACAACATAATATGGATTATATCAAGCAGAAAAAAATGACGGAGAGGGGTAGCTAATTATCAGTTTCAACTTGCATTACTACAATAAATACACTTAGTTGACTGGGGGTCATTATCAAGCAGAAACAAGACTAAGAAATATCAAATTCTTAATTCTCAAAATAAGTCTGTCAATCTCTACAAGGAAGGGATAGAAGATACAAGAGAGCACAAACCTGAAGGTCTTTCCAGTCTTTCTGCCGATGGCCCTGCATTTAAAGCCGGCCTAGGACCAGGATACTGAAAAACACGAACAGTGAGTTTAAAAATATGAGGAAGGCAGATATCAATTGTCCAAAGAAAATAAAACAAACCAAAACTGACCCGTGTTCTAGAGCTACCACCAATTTGAGGATACTTCATTAAAGTCCAGTCAAATACATAGTCAAACTGATAACCTATGGAAACGTCACGATTAAAGTCTCATTCAAGTTAGTGTTGCAAGTAAAGCAGATTTCTCACAAGAATGGCAGAGAGCAGTAACTCAACATAGCAAAGAACAAAATAAAATCTACCAAAAACACAAAAAGAAAATGTTTTTTTTAACAACATTTACCTTCTCGAATGAATAGGTCCCTAAAAAGCCTCTTCAAATATGCATAATCAGGCTTATCTTCGAAGCGTAATGATCGGCAGTAGTGGAAATATGATACAAACTCCGAAGGATGTGATTTGCAAAGCACCTGTTGAATACACGTTCCAGACTTCCCAGTTAGATGTGCTAAATCTTTCCAGTTTCCAATAATGACAGTGCTAAGATATGACAGAGAGGTGACACTGACAATAGAATATGAATGAAAACTTGAAGGTATAAGGAAGAATATTTCAACGATCATGGCCTCAAGATACAAATGATAAATAAGCAAGTGCCTTAAGAGGAGAAAAAGGTTAAACATAATGTCGGAAAAATTGAGGTTTAGAAACCCTATACCTCTACGGAAGTCATCATCTTCTTCTCACTGATTTTATCATATTTCTGCTTTTTGGTATTTGCTTTAAGCCCTTGCCAAGGAAGACTGACAGAGATAGAACACACAGACATCTCAGAAACACTACAGAAAACAAAGGTCAAACATATGAAAAAACAAAAAGACAGTGGTTATGCATTAAACCTTCCTCTAAGGAAATACATTAGAACATAACCAAGAGATTCAAGATCATCTCGTCTGCTTTGCTCTGCAAAAGAAATGGAGAAAATCAAAATCTAAAGAGAGCTGACAAGTAACATATTACTAGGTATGGCTCAACATTTATACATCAAGCACTAACCAATTCCAAGATGAGTATTCACACTTGCATAACGTGCCGTACCAGTCAGGCTCTTGTTCTCCCTGCAACAGCATATAAATTCACTCAGCAATTATAATGAAGACAAAGAACAACCTCCAGAGGGGGGTGTGAATACCCAAAGAAGGGAACTTTATGATTAATTTACAAGAATCGGATCAAGAGGGAACGTATGTGATATAAAAAAGGATTGATCACATAACTACCTATAAGGTATATGCTTATGAGTTTGCAGATCCCTGTATTTCTTAGCTAATCCATAATCAATAATATAAACCTACATCAAGACAAACATCTTAGCATATCATCTTTATTTTTCCATAAAAGAGACATGCACATGTATACCTGATTTGCATCACAAGTTATAGCACAAATTAGCATCAAAATAAAACACTGGAATATACCTGATTCGCTTTGCGACCAAGTCCCATTAAGAAATTATCAGGTTTTATATCCCGGTGAAGGAAACCTCTTGAATGCATGTACTCAACTCTGTTGATCTGAAAAGAAATAAAGATAGAAAAACATCATCAACAGCTTAGGATAATAATATGCAACAAAATCTAGAAGATACTTACTAACTGGTCAGCAAGCATTAGTACTGATTTCAGTGATAACTTCCGACTGCAGTAGTTGAATAGGTCTTCCAGGCTTGGTCCCAGAAGATCAATCACCATTACATTATGTTCACCTTCAATTCCAAACCACTTGAGATGGGGTACTCCAGCTTCAACACATCAAAAAGTACTTTTAGGAAAGAGTTCTTACAGTCCATAAAGTCATAAGCCTGACATGCAAGATAATTGATTATTGCCCCAATGTATAACGGCACAAGCTCAGGAAAAAGAGACCGCAAAGGGATAACCTTAGAGAGACCGTATGCCACAGGAGCTTAGGCTGTTAGGGAGCAATAGGCATAAAACATATGATATTGCATTGACTTTATACCCCAAACTAGTAATGGAAACATCAAACATAGCCTACTAAAGCTTATAGAGCTTGAATAGAAACAGGTGAGTGATGTTCCACCTCCAACATTTACACAAAGCATTGAAGATATAATATACTATGGTAGGATGATTGAACCTGAAATCTTAGTTCAATGAATTTTTAACCACTAAATTATCAAGGCTCAGAAGGTATGAAACCTTAACAGTTGTCTATACACTGAGTTCATCTTACAGCAAACTAGTTCCTATTTACCAAAGTGGACCACATTCAAAATTCAAATAATAAACAGAAAGAAGCTCTTTACTCAGAGGTCCGGGAAAAAACATAAAGCTGCTCAAATTTCAGTTTTCCAACTACATAGTCCATGAGTAATAAAAAACTTACTTCCTCCTTGAAGTAGCATATACAACTTTGATTCATAGTGCAGTTGTGGATGCTTGGTCTTTACAGATTCCTGTAATAACAATGTCAAGAAAATTATTTCAGAACCTTGGGTGATATATTCAGGTTCACATACCACTTTAGGGCCACATACAGCTAGTGCTAAGAAACAACAAATTCCTAGCAAGCAAACTTCTTCTCTACTCAGGAATGTCCAAAGAAGAAGAACACATGCGTACAAGCACACACGTTCCATAACGACTTTGACATTGATACATCCCACACGGCTCCAATGCCTTAATAGGCTTAAACAAAAACCGATCAACACTCTTCTTCTCTGACTTAATTCGGTATCAGAACTAGTGCTGTTGACAACAGCATATGTTATACTCTCTCCACTCCGATGAAACAAAAGCAAGACAACATATCAATTCAACACAAAGCAGCAAAAATCCATGCTTTTCGACATCATACAATCCAGAAACACCTAATAAGCAAACAATGATTTTTGGATATGCAAGTCAACTACTTTACTTCAATCATCAGATAGCAAAAACCAAAAGACGACCATACCATCTTAACAGCCACTTCCTCACCAGTTTGAATATTGACCCCTGGATCAATCAAAACCAACACATCAAAATTTGGTCAAACACCGTGTTTTTGAAACCAAACTAAACCATAAAAGCAATCAACTTTTACCTAAATACAGCTCCCCAAATGATCCACTCCCAATTTTTCTCCCCATCTTGAACTTCCCACCAAGTATCTGATCCATCTGTCAACCCCTTTTTCTACTATTTTTTCCTCCAATCTACTCCGACCCCAGAAAAATTCAACAAAAATCAATCAGTCGGGGTTTCAGATTTATCCCCAACTCAATCAAAAGTATTTGAAGCTCACAAATGCCAAAAAAAAAAAAAATCAAAAGAGGCTCAATTTATGAAGCAATTATCAACCCAAAATTCAAAAAAAAAAAAATCAATCAAATTTGTTGAACTTGCTGTACACCCAACTAACTGACTATCCATAATACATTTAATTGAAAAAAAAATTTGGAGCTGAAATCAAAAGGGTGGACTATGGTTGAACTTCTAAGATTGGGGAAAACCCTAATTTTCAACCCCACCCAAAAAAGGTCAGAAAAACCGGAAACCTAATTAGAAACACAATTGATTGTACGTTCATGCAGAATTTGAAAACCCATCACTGCAAAATGATAAATTTAGCGCCTATCAGCGTGTATTCGGAGATAGGGGTAGAGAGAGAAAGATACAGGAAGAGAGAGAAAGAGATGACGACGAGGACCAGCAGACAAGACGGAGGGAGACAAAGAGAATGGGCCTTGAAAATTAACGGAATTATGACCTGTTTGGCAGTCCTACTAAATTTTAGGATGGGTTTGTGTTTTTCTTTGTTTATTTCCAAACACCAAATTAGTCACAAGAAATAAAAAATAAGGTGATTTTGGTGAAAGTATTGTTAAAGTCCAGTTGGGTGAAATTCACTATTAGCTGTCGAATTCCGATTATATAATAGTTTGTGTGATTAAAATTTTATTATGGCATAAATAATCTATGGATTGATTTTAAAAATCTAAATTTTTTTACGAAATCTAATCTAACTAAATATATAAAAGAGACACTTCTTAAACATAGGGAGCATTATGCATGCAAATTTATTTTTGAAAATTTAAGAAATTAGCTTCAATTATGTTAATAAGAGTGCAGCCTAAGAAATATGTAAGTAGTTAATGCTTAAATATAATTTGGAAACTTTAGGATTTTAAAAGATTGGACTCTTAGTAGCCAAGTTAAGGGAACAATGCTTATTGTTGATTACGATATTTTGTCACTTGTCTATTCTAAATTATGTTAATGATAGAAAAGATCAAATGTCGAGTCAAGCATGAAAATTGGACTTAATTACTCCCAAACCTGCTCATTTTTTGGCTCGGGATGGGTTGACCACTTTGATCAGCTTTAGTTAATACAAATTTTAGTTTAAGAAAAATTCCTTAAAAATAACCAACACATTTGTAAATAGTTATCTTGAAAATCAAATATTGAATCTTAACCTAAATACATTCAATTATTTCGGCCAAACACAAGAATATTCTATATTCTTGATTTCCAAAGTACTACGCATCTTTCATGATTTTTGGATTAAATCAAATTTTCTAAAACCGTTTAAATCAATCAATTTAGGATCTTTGCTGTTAAATAATTTAAATTCCTCTACAATCATTTAAGAGATTTAGTAAATGACTAAAATATCTTAAAAAATCCTTGCTTAATTATATGGTAGAAATTCTTACTATTAAAATACCTTAAAAGTATGGGATATTACATAGAGGGTTATTCAATATAGATTATTTATTTTAAACAAAAACTGATTTACTATACACATTTTATAAATTAAAGCTCTTCAAATAAACCAATAAGATATAAATAAAAGACATCGATACCTATAAAATATAGTAAAATATACCTAGATGATGATAAGTAGATTTAGTGACATAATATTTATTGTATATATATAAATAAAATATGTAACTGGATTCGACTAAAAGTATATATTTTCTAAAAAAAATATTGATTGCGTCTTTTATTTATTTATGTAAACTAACTTGTAAGTCGGATATTATTGTTTCTAGAATTGGTTCAAGTAGATTCAAACTTAACTAATTATATCAATAAAATACTTCCTAGGTATCAAAAACTAAAAAAATGGTAGTAGGATGTCCAAATTTAGACCTCTACCAGCTTGAATGATGGGGTCTCAAAATCCCACCATTACGACAGTTTGCATCTTGGGTTGGGTAGATCTTATGCCGTATTCCTTCACGTCTTGTTGGTAGTACCCGAAGATCCGTAGTGGCTTGGAAAGGCCATAAGCATTGGATTGCTCAAAAGGTCCCAATAAGGTTAGTTTCCAAGATATTTTTGAGATATATCTTGGATCCTACGTACACTGGCTACCTACCATGTAAATATATGTAATGTGCCACATATCATGATTCATGCATGATACATAGTTTATACACTACTATAATCCTATGAGTTTGAAGTCCATGATTGGAGATGGTTTAACTAATGTATGGTACATCACAGACAAGAGTCTAAGCATATGATTTGTATGATTGGTACTTCTTCACCAACCAAAATTATTCAAGTATATATTAATTTTACATATATATTGAAGGATTTATAGATTGCTTCAAATTTCTCCAACAGTGTTTATAGAAGAAAAAAATAGGAAAAAATGACTCTTATTATGAAAGTGAGAGCTTCTCGTAACATAGGTGAGGAGATACTATGAAGGCGAAGGAGGAAAAAAGGTATTCATGAAAGATGAAACATTCTCTTTAACTTTTAGGATATTATTTTGTAAATCCTCCTATAAAATAATACAATATATGAAATTTGTATCTGTATTTTAAACTAACATGTCCGGATTATAAGATAATTAATGTTATTTTAGTTATAAAAGGTAATAGAGGGTGTAGTTCTCTAACAAAGATAACAATATCGAGATATGATGGAGACAAATGAGCCCAAAAATAATCAAAATATCAGCCAGACGAAAAGGTCATTAAGCACATATAACGCTACTTATAAATAATCGTATAGATAACTGAGAAAGTGTGCACAGTACAATTTGTGTATCATCATATCAAATCATATCACAGAGCCCAAAAGTTCTTTTATAAGCTGGTTGATTAAGGTTGACGCCAGGAGATTACATAATTTATTTTTGAAAACAGGAGATTCAACAACACTTCAATAGGTTGTATGATTGTATCTCAGCAGTCTTCGACGACTTTTACAAAGAACAAGTCAACAAGATCATAAGATCACTTCAAACTTGGGATAGTTTGAAAATTATATGGTACTAGATTTTGAGTTCAGTACTCAGTACTCAGTACCGTACCTAGCATGGATTGTTTTATTTGATACATTTTCGTTGTAAATTAAAACTTTATAAGCTCCCAATGTGTATAACAAGTAAGTACTTTAGTACATTTAGAATTCGAGATAAAGTAAGGACTAAGGAATATTTTATTTTCCAAAAATAAAATTTTATGATATTTTTAAATTAAATTATTTTACGCTTAGGCAATGTCTCATCATCTATGATCTTAGAACTCTCAAACTAAATTCTTTAATTATATAATCAAGCATAGTTATTACTATTAGAAAAGAATATTTTTAATCGAAACTTTATAATATAACTTAGAATTTTAATATAAGTCACAATTTACTCTTCATGTTCCAAAAATTCACCATGTACCTGTCAGTATTTGAAAAATATACCAAATATCCTATCAAGTTGTCAGTATTTGAAAAATACACCAAATATCCTATCAAGAACTATTAATAATAATATGCCCTTATAAATAAAATTAAGGGGATGGATACAATTATTCTGTTGAGATTTTAAAGGTTTTACGTTAACTTGCTTTTAATTAATAATATAAAATTATAGATAGACACAATTCATTCCTATTAAAACATACGGAGTAGTTTGAATTGACAAATGCTTTTTTATATTTTTTATATTTATTATGCAGAAATATCATAATAGAAAAATGTTATGCCATTAGTATGTGTGAACTACAGAGCATGCCATGTTTCTAACTGAAGGAGATAAAGTCTAGTTACGCACTGGTGCCATTGTGGTGCATAAAGCGGTAGTAAAGCGTGCAGTACGTCAATTTCTTACGAATTCACAAATGTTGTCATTGCGTAAAAGATAAATCTCCATGTATGATGGTATTGGTTTCTGAAATTTACATGCAAATCCATGAAAATTGCACGGTCTTAATCACATTTGTATCCGTATTTCTTCTTCCAGGCTTCCAGCTCATTAGAAAAAAGTCATTTCGGTGTCCCAGAATTTTATACAAGACGATTTTTAAGGAAAATAAATCTGTCAAATTATCTTGAGAATTTTGTGGCTTAAAACAAGTGATTGAAATTTACAAATACAGTTCTAAGCAAACTATTATGAATTCTCGTCATTCTAAAGTCCATGTAATTAGATTTTGTGTAATTAATTTATACCAAACTCTAAAGTTCTCACGCTAATATATTATATATACTCCCTCCATCCTAAAAATTGCCATTTTTTTTTTTTATTTTGGATAGTCTTTCTAAAGATTACCCCATTCTTTTAAAGATTTTTTTATTTTAGGTTGTCCCTAAAGAGATTTTTCATTGTATCTTAAAAAAGTTGATTTTTCTTACTTAAGATAATAGTTGGAGGATGGAGAGAGTATATTAGTATATACATTAATTTCTACACTACTATCACCATATGCTATAACAAACCTTTTGGATCTCCAAAAACTCAAGACACATTTTCAAGAAAGAAAAGAAAAAGATAAATTGAAGTTATAAAATTAACCTACCCCAATCAAATGATGATGTATTTATTACATTTTCTATAAGATGTAATAAATTAGGAATATGGACATTTTTGGCTATAACCCAAAAACTAATTGTGATTTGGGAAATGGGGGTGAGAGACGGAGAGTCCACCATGAGAACAGAGATATACTTTCTCCATTTAAATGGAGTAATGGAGAGAAGTGAGGGAAAAGACAATTGTTGTAAAAGATATCTTAATTAGAATCAAAGAGAATTCTTTATCATGGAGGTTTTCCATATGAAGTAAAATTATGATCGAGCGTGTAAGGAAAACACGTTCTTCAAAGAAAATAGTACTACCTAATTTAAACGTAAAATATAGGAATGAACAATTCTTTCTGTGTGCTCGAGCTCGACATATAACAATGTCCTTGTAGTAACAACAAGTACGAAAACTGCTGAAAATTTATCGGTCATGAAACTATCTGGACAAAGGGATAATAAATCTGAATACCACAGAATTTTAGTTCTCAATAACCAAGAAACCCAAGAGCACAAAACAAGTAATACATTTACATTTTTGCAGGTTTCACAGTTCAATCTTGGAACAAAAAGAATAGGGTATCAATCCGTCAACAAATAGTATTAACTTTACAGTTTGATTGGGTTACTTTGGGAAAAATTTTACAGTAATGGAAATGGAATCAGAAAAATGAGGTCGAAAATTAGCTTGTGATAATATTCTCCTATACCTTTGAATGTATTCCAAATGTTGCATCATCATAAACTGACCAGATCTACTATGAGTCAGAACTTCCTCGCCCACCTAATGTTTGAAGTTGTTAACATTACTTTGATGGGGGAGTGTCGGTTTGATTCGTAGACACTTCTAATTGAGGAGGCAAGAGATTCAAGAAACTCCCATTAACAGATTGATCACAACTGGTTGCCGCTTCTGATGAATCTGAAGACTCGTCCTCTGCCACAACAAACATAACATGTGAAAAAACACCCGGAGTAGTCACCTATTGGTAAGAATAGATGACTCCAACCAAAATGAATTGAGAGTAATTTGAGACAAATGAAGTATAACTGTCTCACTCTCAAATGGACCAAATATCCATAAAAATAACCAATTCAATTTCATCCTTTCTATCCATCGATGAAGCTCTTTTTCCCTTGAATGTCTCACTTAATCCCTTCTATCATAATCTTATAGTACAGGAGAATAAGTCGCATCTTTATCCAAAAATAGGCTTAAGTCATCAACTTTAACTCTTCACTATCTAAAATAATAAAAGCAAAGGCATCCAAGTAACCTGAGAAATGAGAATAATTCAAGGGAGGGACATTGAAATGAAAAGGATGTGTACAAGTCAAACCTATTCTCCTTAGGGCAGTGGTGGAAGCATAGATTAGTACACGGTAACAGAACAACCTAACTCAAATTTCTTATGCTGCCAATCATGGAGAGTTGCAATTGCAATTACTGCTCAATGTAGCTTGAACGGCGCAGTCAAAAAGTGGTGGGGAAAAGTGAAAGTTTTGAGAAAGGAATTTTACTCGAAGAGATCTGCTCACACAACACCTATGTAGAGAAACCAAGTCTATAAGCTCTTCCAGCAATATTTATTTTACTAGTTGCAGGGGCAAATCAGTTTTCCTTAAAAACTTCAATGGAGGTTTCACAAATATCCAGGCTTCTTAACTAAGGTACTAAAGAACTACATAATACAAAATGCGGCTGGGTAAAATGAAACATGAACTCAATACCAGAACTCCATAGGTATGAACTTACCAAAGAGTGACTTAATTGAAGGCCTCTTAGGCTTGTTGTCTTTCTTCTTCAGTTCAGCTGCAAATAGTCACCAGAACACCAACATCGAGTCAATCTTAAATGAAAATGCAAAAGGATTTTGTATTGTAGTAGAAAGGCCTCAGAAAAAAACAGAATGCATGAGGCAAAAATATAAACAATTAACAAAAATGGTGTGGCTTAAGGTTGTTTTATCATGTTTCAAATTCCAGAATTTCCTTACATGACATTAACCAGACACCCACGATGACATAGTTGATATATCATTCCTTCTCTAGTTTATGGTCCACAAAATTGTCCAATAAGAAAATCCAAACCTTATCATTCTCAAAACATATAAATGGTACCAGTCTCATGACTTACATGTATCCAAACTAAACACTATTAAATGAATCTCTCCCCGAAATAAGGTTCCTCTCACTTTTGCGCATGCATACCAATAGTAATCTTGGGTGTATGGGACTAGAGCTGTCAGAATCAGACCCGACCCGATAAGTTACCCGAAACCGACCCGGACCCGACCTGATTATGACTCGAAAAGTGAGACCCGAAAACCGACCCAACCCGACCTGAAGTTAACCCGAAACCGATTTGACCCGATATTCAAAGACCCGAACCCGATCCGTGTCCGACCCGTTAGGGACCCGACCCGTTACAGACCCGACCCGTTACGGACCCGACCCGTTACAGACCCGACCTGTTACAGACCCGACCCGTTACAGACCCGACCCGTTACGGACCCGACTAGAAAAGAACCCGAAACCGATTGAAACCGACACATAACCGATATAACCTGATTTATAACAATTCTTACCCGAATTCACTAGATGTATTAATAATCTGAATATAAATGAATATGACCTAATTTTGACAGACCTATTTTTTACCTAATATCTAATAACTTTGAACCCAAACTTGTCATTGTCGATATCAAACTAAACATATTATAAGTTCTTATGTATATATAAACTTAACATCGTATGTTATAAACTAGTTTGATAGGATAATACACATTTAATAATCATTACCTCATAAATTTTTGTTTTTAAATGACTTATTGACATCATCATTGTCCAATTTATGAATTAACCATCATCATTGGCCGATTTTATCAAAACCGACCTTGACCTTAAATAACCCGTTCAGGAATCCATCTGATTTTACTAGAACCGACCTTGACTCGAACCCAAAATAACCTCGCTATAACCCGTTCAGGAACCGACCCGATTTTACCAGAACCGATCTTGACCCAAATCCGAAATAACCCGATATAACCCGTTTAGGAACCTACCCGATTGTACTAGAACCGACCTTGACCCGAACCGAATACAACCCGAACCGACCTTGACCCGAATCGAATACAACCCGAACCGACCTTGACCCGAACCGAGTACAACCCGAACCGACCTTGACCCGAATCGAATACAATCCGAACCGACCTTGACCCGAACCGAATACAACCCGAACCGACATAAACCCGAACCGAATACAACCCAACCCGAACCCGAACCGAACCCGACCAAGCAAATAACCGATTTAACCCGACCCGATAATTACCCGACCCGAACCGAAACCGACCCGATAGACAAAATTGACCCGATAAGAACCGACCCGCGATGAGTCAACCCAGAACCGACCTGCTGACCCGATTTGACACCCCTATATGGGACTGATATACCATTCCCTCATATTACACATTAGCTGCTAATAAAAAGCATCTACTCCAAACTACTAACATGGAAAGTGCAATATTTGAAAAAATATATGACCTTATAACCCTAAACAGAAAAAAGAAACTTCTTTCAAAGACGGAGGGAGTACCAGAGGATTTACAAGAATCAGATGAGAATTACCTCGCTACCATGCAACTTCAACCATCTTTCACATATACTATTATTTTAATACACTTTTTAATTCAAATTTCTATATCCCTAATCAAAGTGGGCCAGGAATATTTACTCTAAACATTTCAAGTCAACGAAGATGAACCTCAAAATTATTAAGATCCCTTTCTCTGGAGGACCAAATACATGCAGTCTCAGTTAGTCATTTTTTTTTTACAAAACCAACATGCAAAACAGAGAAAACTATTCTATATATAGAAAATGACACAATTGCTAAAGCGCAGAGTAGGAAAGGAGCCCGAGAACAAATACCAATGCCAGGAACTTGATAATCATTCACAATTTCAAAGTTCTTGTAAGTGTAGCCCACAAAGTTTAGGTCCTTGGATGAAAGCATCTGTAGAAAGGCCAAAATAACATAGAAGATTTAGACAGAGAACGGAAAAAAGGATAAAAATGGAGAGACTAATACCATGATACTTTTGCGAGCGGAAAAAGAAGATAAAAAAGAAACCGAATAGTTAATAATGAAAATTTTTGAGTACAATCGGCTGTTTACAACGAATAACATTGATAACAATGTGAAGAATGACACAGAAGATATAATGTTTGTTATTTGAGAACTTCCCCTACAAAAGGTAACTGAGCCAACCCAGTAGCCTAGCTAATTATACATTGATAACCAAGGGAAACAAAGCAAGAGAAAAATCAATCTCTTTTATATTAAAACTATTAGAGGCACATGAGGTTAATATGAGACCAAAAACACCCAAAAAAAAAAAACAAGTATGGACTTAAGTACAGGCAATTACTTTTCTCCATGGACCAGTCTTCGATGATGTTTGAGCTTGAATGTCAGCCTGTTTATATCACAAAAAATACAAGCTTATCTCTTTAAAAATGAAAAATAGATATAGAATTTCAAAAACAATACAAACAGGTGAGATTACCTCGTCAAACTTCTCAAAATTCTGTGTGTCTAACTCATCGTTCACCTCAGGGATGAAAGCAGCTTCCATTTGGTATATTCTCTCCCAATCAATACCATCAAACCACGGATGAACCTAACATTATAATTTACATAGATATAGAAAAGGATTGGTTTCTAGAAGAATTTTAGATTTCATAACAATCCAAGAACAGGACAGGCCATACACCACCTTTATTTCATCAGCACCATTTGACCCAAGTCTTTGATTAACATTACACAACAGTTTACTGATGAGATCCTTCGCTTCAGGAGATATGCTTGCTTCCTCCGGGAATTTTAGATGAGTTCTCCAGTTAACTATCTGCATAATGTAAAAGGAGAACTTTTAAACCATTTCTAGAATACACAATCTATTTCTCAAGTTTACAACGGTATATAGCAATGTTAACTTTTTTATTTTTGAAAGAGCTCAATACTCCAGCTAGGATATAGATGGAACAGATGTATGGAAACTTATAACAGTGGACATCCAAATGAGTAAATTTTAGAATTTACCTTCCTACATGTTGTCATGGGATCATCTGAATAAAAAGGGGGATATCCTACAAGCATTTCAAACATAATTGCCCCGAGAGACCACCTGTGGAACAATAGCCATACAATTTTAGAAGGCAACACAGGCACATCATCTGCAAATAGCAAAGGTATGACTTTATGCTATTGGCATCTAATAAATCATATTCAGTCATTCAGGCAGTATAGTGTATAGCACCACCAAAATCAAGATTAATTTCCACATATAAGATGTTAACAGGAAAGGTACTTATATTACTCACCAATCACATTCCATTGCATAACCCTTCTTCAATAGAACTTCTGGAGCAATATAATCAGGTGTACCTACAGTAGAATATGCCTGCATGTCACCAATATATCAGCATCATAAGATAGAGTACTAGCCAACATAGCAAACAGCATAACTTTTTCACATATTATTTACAGAAGAACTAACAAAGAGCTCATACATAACATTTAAGCACAAGAAAGAAAAACATTAATTACTAAGTTCACGCTACACACTTCAAGAAACTAATGCTTCCTACACAAAAAAAAATAGGAAATGAACCAACAAAAACATTGTGTACATACAAGCATTCGCCGGTTCTTCTGCCAGTGTTGAAGTTGCTCTTGCTGTGTGCGTCTTGGTTTTGTAGAGCCATCCTCCGTCAGTGAACCTCCGTTTCCATTCTGAATTTCAAAATCCTTTTCTTCAAGATTACTGCAATCCAATGGTTTACAAAGCCCAAAGTCTGACAATCTCAAGTGCCCATATTTATCAAGCAGCAAGTTATCAGGTTTAATGTCTCTGCAAAGAAAGCACATGCAGGTCAGTCAATTTAGCACCATTTAAGATCATCACAACAATAAATATATCAATATTAAACATGCCAGTGACAAACCTATGAATGTAATTATGTTTGTGGATAGATTCAACAGCTAGAACAGTCTCTGCAACATAAAATCTTGCCTCATCTTCAGTTAATGTATCCTTTCTCATGAGTAAAGTCATCATATCGCCCCCAGGAAGATACTCCATGATGAGATACAAGAATTCCTCATCTTGAAAGGAACAATAAAGCTTAACGATACAATTGCTGTCAACTTCTGCGAGAAGATTCCTTTCAGCTTTTACATGTTCTACCTACAATTAGAAGGAAGTTGGCAGTAGAATCAGTAAAGTAAACCTGACATGAAAAACAGGTCATGCCAGCTAATCAACAAATATTGTACAAAACACAATTTGGAAGATTTCATTAAAAGTTATAGCATATTAGCCTTTCCTCTAATATGTTAGTTCCATTATTCAAGTTCCTATTTGTGCAGCATAAAATAAGTTGTAATCTTTATGTATGCATCCTTTTCTGGAATAAGGAATAGTTGTAATACTACACTATTTTAGTACCCATATATAATTAGTTCCCTCTAAATATCATAAACATACAATAATAATCCATTTACTTTATCTCAAAAGGATGCTTGACATGCAAAGAGGAAACCAAGAGTAAATTATTAGATTTATAGGGACAAAATTTCTACTTCGTGTTGTTTATATAGTTCTAGGGAAGTATTAAGTATCTGAAGATTGCTCTTGTGAGACTTACTATGGTTTCACACTTTGTCAATAAAAGTCAACTACAAGAGGATTTCACCACTACTACTCCACCCAAGTTTAAAGCTCTGTATTAATTTTTTTTCCCGTTCTGGATTGAGAGCTTTGCACGTATTAATAGGCTCACTTAATGTTCTGGTTGATGGTCTAATGTGAAAAACTAATATTGCTCAAATTTCTATGTTGTGGTAATTATAAGAATTTATCTTAATCATAGTCCAGTAATGGAAGTAAGACTCGCTTAAAGCACAAAGAGGGTATCAATATACTTCCATCAGAAGAAGCCCTAGTGAATGCAATTCACCTGACCACTGTTCTCTTTGAAGTCTAAGGAGTAATCTTACTAGGTGATTACCATGACGGTTAGCATTTTTCTTATGTTCGCAACTAAGTCTCAAGAGCATTGTCAATCTACTTGCTCTCAAAAAGCTCACACCTACAGTGAGCCATAGAGATAAGGCAAACATAGACTTGTCGACGCAGTTGCAAAGAGTCTACATACAAACAAAATTAGTAATAATAGTAAACAGAAAATAAATAGATATGTATACCTGCCCTCGTCGAAGCATCTCTGACTTTTTTAGCTTTTTCATAGCATATACATGTTCTGTTGCCTTTTCCCTACAAATCCTGACCTGCCCCATAGAAACTTGACCAATTAACAAAAAAATAGGAACACTTACAAGAAAAAGTCCATCCAAGCATAGATACAAGAATAGCAGAAATGCCAAAAGAGAGCATTCATATAAGAGATTTCTTCAAAATAATCAAACTTATAAAGCTGGTATCCTAGACCCAATAGTTTCCCAAAAAGAAAAAGTATAGCTTGTGATACCAAAAAGAAAAAAATTGTGAAACTAAAGGCTTTTGGCAGCTTGGCATTTAGAACAGGTGCACAGAGGAAGAAGCAAAATTTGCACAGTAGGCTATCATCATCTAGTGGCGTTGCAGAGGATGCTCCAATTTGTTGGAAAATAAGAAGTTACTCAAAATTAGTTCATATTGAGTCACCACGAAACTGTTATATTCCGCAGAAAAGTTCTCAACCACGATCTGCAAATATAAATATGAAAGATGCTACCTAAATAGGAGCTTGCATGATTTAATTTAAGACTCATGCTCAACTAGGCCATCAAAAACATACAAGATCAGAGCAACATTATTTTTGAGCAATAAACAATTCGAAAATTGCGCACCTCGCCAAAAGCACCCTTTCCAATCATTGTCAACAGCTCAAAGTCATCAGCCCCCATTTTATGCCTTTGAAGGCGCATGTACTCAGTCTCTTTCTTCTCCAAAAACTTTAATAGGTTGTTCTGGTCTTCCTCAGACACGTCAGCATCTGCCAACTTCCTTTCTAATACACTACGGCTGTTCATAAATAACATATGGCATAAGTGAAGTTAATCGACCATTTTTGTCATATTAACTTTTCCCTGCCTAAAACCCAAATTGGATATGAGCCCCACATCCCTCATAATAATACGATACATACACAGAAACAATATATGACAGTTGTTCCCAATAAATCAGATTGAAACAGATAACGCTAAATTTATCACTAACATCATGTCACAGAAACAGCACAAGGCAACGTGAAATATACTATAGACAAACAAAGCTCGATGATCATGAATTTACTCGCGCATTCTTGAGGACTGAGCAAAAAATGTCATAGTGATGTTTATAGTTGTTTATGAATCAGCAAACTAGGTTGCTCGAACAAAGTCAAAATCATCATCAATCACTAAAAGTCAACATTCACTTGAATTCAAATGTTCCAACTCCCTAGTTCTAAACCAGCATAAAGATCACAACATATCAAAGTTATAAGTTCAATATTCACTTGAATTCAAATGTTCCAACTCCCTAGTTCTAAACCAGCATAATGATCACAACTTATCAAAGTTGTAAGTTCATACCGCTCCTTCCTCTCTTGCAAATTCTTCATTTGCTCCTTGTAATGCTTCTCAATATACTGCTTAGCTGCTGCAACCCTCTGCTGTGTGACATTTGACGGCGTCTCATCATCTGATGTCGGGGCAGACCCTTCCTTACCACCGCCTCCCAACATCCCAGAATCCTTCTTTTTAGATGCAGACCTCAACTTATCACGCGGCTGCAACTTATGAAACCAACTCTTGGCCGAATCCATATCTCTCACCCCAACAACCAAATTCACTTATCGACTGAGTCTCTATTGATTATACATTTACACTAATAATTAATCAACACAACCACATCTCGATTTCAACTTTCGATCACCCTGCAACATGATTGAAAAATGTCAGCATCAGCCAAATCGCAATCATATAAAACCATAACAAAACCCAGATTTAAACGTCAAGTAACTCACATCTGTAATAACTGTAGGAATAAACACAAATTTTTTGAGCCAAAGATGGTTTGAATCATAATGTAATCAAAATGCAAAAGATTTATTTCTAAAAAAGGATTAACCAGAGAAAGGGTCATTGGAAGGAAGCGTGATCAAGAAGTTTGATCTAAATCAAACTTAATATGAATACAATTGACAACCATAGTAATATCAAAATGCAAGAATATTGTGATCATATAAACACAAAAATAATAAATAAAAATTAAAATATAAGAATGCAAGCTTAGATTGGTCGGAAAATAGCAGTAGAGAGGAATGAAACCGGAAAATGAGAAGGAATACCGGAAAAGTTACGCAGACCTCGGCGCCGGGCCCGGCGAAACAGTGAAAGGAAGAATGAGGAATTGAGGAAAAAGGATGATGATGATGAATAGGGAGGATAGTAGCGCGATAGCTTAAATGCATAGAGTCATCGTTGCCCGCATGATCTCTGATATCTCTCCTCTCTTCTATGTTATTTTGGGGGGAAAATAAATAGATTAATAGATTATCCCCATTATGGCTGTGATGTAATATTAGTACTCCGTAATAACTTTGATATCATTACCCCTTAAATTAAAAGTGGGTCACAATCCACTCATCTTACAAGTTACAACTCATGTTATTTTGTCTCCTTCAGCTTCTTACCAAATCCATACAGTACACTACACTTCACCAAGTAAACCAATACTCCACACTTTCATTTTTTTTTTTTTACAAAGTCGTAAACGACAGAGATAATAACTGACGTAGACGGAATTTAATCCCAAATCTTGAATACAATCCTCTAAAACTTTAATCAACTAAGCTAATTGACATTCATAACTAATATTTCATTTTGACACAGTGAAAGAGGGATGTGCTTGTTTTGTACTAAATAAACACAAACTGCCTCTATATTAAATTAAATATTTATACGTAAAGTTTTTATAACTCTATATCGATTAAGTGTTACATAAAGTTAGTTGTTGATTATTATGTATAGGATTAAGGCAATATTTTTGAAAATGGCTGAAAAGTTAGCTTCTATCTCAATTGGAAAATTATTACGAGTACTTGGTTTATATATATATTTTTTATTGTATGACTGCATTATATAAACAATATAAATTACAAATGTCGTGGTCTTCCCTATCAGTTTGGATACCAAGACACCAAATCTGAGTCACAAATGATGCAGTTTTCACAATTTTTAATCATTCATCCCCCCAACACCCTCTCTCTTATTGAATAGTCATTACGAATTTGATTGATTCATGTGCCTTATAGCTGCAATGAATTGGGATGTGTTCCTTATATTACAAACAGGTGCCAGACCACAATGGTTATACTTCTTAACATCACTCATTTTCTACATGTGGGTTGACTCAATTTTGGCTACAGATGATCAGATGCATGTCTTCTAAAATACCATCCATGTGAGCCATTCACATTTATCCCTTCATATGTCCGTTTTTATTGGAAACCTCACAAAAAAAAAATGTATGGTCATCTAAATCAAATCCAGATAAGATTTATAATCGAGCTAATTAATCATGACATTCAATATAATGCTAGTAGAATGTATCAAGCCATAAAATGGAGAAGAATTGTCATATACAGAGCACCATGCAGCCCTTGTTATAGGGTTCGATCAAATGGAGGAATGAAATAGCATTTGTTTTGTAACAATGAGGTCCTTGTTGTAAAGATGTACACATACGCCAACATTTCCACCCTGACCCCCCTAATGTCACATTCGCCGACATTGCCAGATGCATGGTTGGGTTCATTTTCTCACTGTCTATTGATTACTCAGTTAGCCATGAACCATACAGACTAGGGAAAAAGAATGATAATCATCGTCAAAAATGTCTTTTAGCCTAGTCTTTCACGTTCATAGCTAACATTTGACGGAAGCATGACATATCTAGCATGCATCATCGATACCAAATGATCTAGTAAATACTCCTTGGAAACCATAAAGTACATCATCTGAAATAATATAGCGTTATAGCAGAGAGCCAGAAAACATGACTAGTCTTGACCATCACGTCTCTCTGATTGCCATCCGTAGCTCTTTCCATCATTACTAATATCACCCAAAAAGTATCCATGCTTATGCTGCATCAAGTGAGGAGGTGGTGGCCCTGGTGGGGGAGGTGGAGGTGGCATGCCTTGTGGTACTGACATCATACCTTGCCCACCCTGCACAGATTCAAAAGGAGCATTCGAAGGCCCCCCGGCCCAAGGACGATAAATATTTTCAGGAAAACTAACAGGCCCACCTTGTCCAGGAGCAAAACCCAATACCGACCCTTGCTCTGATCCACCTTCCCCTGTGGAATCTGATCGTGCAACCTCATAGGCAACGTGAGCACCATAAAAGGGTGGAGCTCCATCAGATGGAAAAGGAGGATAGCCAAATGGTGGAGGACCCAACATCATAGGGTTTGCATTAAGAGGCATTGGGAAATTAGGTGGCTGTTGGGGGTACATCAGTGGGTACTCATGATGAGGATCAGGTGGAATTCCTTGCTGCTGCTTGTCTGAAAACTGGCCAAATTCCTGCTTTCCACCCTGAGAATCACCATTCTGCTGCTGCATTTGGGTTTGGCCCAACCCATCAAAGCCCAAGGAGCGGTTGTCAGATAGAGAGTCAGAAGGATGGGCTTGCCCATAGGTTGGGGGTGGCTTTGGCTGCATAAGTGGTCTAAGAGGAGGCTGGTCTCTAGATTGCTGGCGGCGAGCTTTATCCTCACGATCATTCAGTTGATGATTTGCACTAGGAGGAATACCAGGCCTCTGTGGTCCTCGAACAGTAGTATCCAAAGTTGAGGACTGCTTAGGGCCTGATGCCTCTGGTTCACTCATTTCTTCTCTCTTCATATTAGGATGAAGCAAGTCGGCATGGTTAACATGTATGTGAGACTCAAATTCAGACTTTTTCAGGAATGACTTCAGGCAGTGAGGAGCAGCACAAATGAAGATTCCTTCCATCATTTTGATTGTTTGAATCTTCTGGATTCGTTCATCACATCTGTCACAAACAAACAGTTTTAATATATACTGCGTCTCCAATTCAACAAGTCCCCTCCACCCATTAAAAAAATGAACACAAATGGGCACTCTCAAATGACAGTACTAGAACAGAGTAACAAACACATAAACAAGTGAAAAAACTACCAATAAAGTGCAGACAAACGATTGACATCATAAGTTCTAAAGACCCATCAAACTAGCTCAAATGAACACGGAGGTAAGTGACAGTTGCAAGGAAGTAGCACCAAGTACACGACAAAAACCAACAGAATTTGTCCCAAATATATTTACTGAATAGAAAAAAAATAAAGAATATAAGCACTCATTAGCTTAAATAATGTGCTTTCCAATTGGCTCCATAGAAAATGCGAGGTATACTGCATGAATCTTATACAGAAATACTGGTCCAATTGTACTTTATAAAAATGAGAAAATATGTAATAAAAAACAATGTCGTTGTACTAAACTACACATTGATGTGCATCGTTGGGTGCAAAAATATAACTTCACAAGTGAACAACTTGATCACTAACACCCAATTTAGTGATGGCAAAGATCAGAGGCACATATAAGCAAGAGAGATACCTTAGACAATCAAGATTATATAAAGGTAATATGACTAGATCTTTTCCATCGTAAAAACCAAACAGAACTCCATCTGATTAGGCATATAAGAGACTATACTTATTCTGATGTGCTATGACCTCAGAAGAAAAACTGAAGCTACTTAGGATTTCCAGCAATACACAGATAATATATTTAGGATACCTAGTAATAAAAGAAAATATCAAGATTAGTTAGTGTTAACTTTCTTCTGAGGAGCATGGATTCTCAGTTAAATGGTTAAAACCATTAGTAAACAATAAGATGCCCTAACTAAGCACCAATATTCTTTTTCTTCCCTTCATACGACTAAGAGACACATAGAAACAAGGAACAAACACGAGAAAAGTGATCACTCATATTATGGAAATGAAAAATGATAGGTCTAACGAATGTAAAGATTATATATATAAGTAATACAGATTATTGAGAAGGAAAGGGAGGTTAATTCATCCATGTTTTGTAACTTGAACCATCAAAGCTAGGGTTGAAGACAATGAATAAGGTGAAGACAGAAGTGGTCATATTTTGAAACTAAAGACCCCAAATCATCAAGATAAAAGAAGGTAAACTGCCAAAATTATCCTCATGAATTGCATTCATGTTTATAGAAGGAAATGAAGAGTTTGAAAGGAAATTTTTGCATCAAAATCTGCATCTTTTAGTCTAACACTATTTCTGAAATGGTCTAATATATTTCCTGTGAAACCAAGAGAGTATTTGGTAAGAGGTTGATAATCACTATCAAACCAAGAGATTATCTGGTTTCTGAAATGCTTACTTGGATATCTCTGCAGAAATCCGTATATTTGCCTCATCCTTGCAATCCTAATTTTATTTGGACAACTCCATAAACAGAGCAATTAAAGCTATTTATTTTGCATAGTTGTATGCTGTGCTCACGAACTTTTAGACATACAATGATCATCATCAAAATGCATTGCTGACTTAAAAGCAAGTTTAATCATACAGCTCTGAGCCTCTGATTATGTTTTGGGCAATTACATAATATTCTAGAGTACTTTTATATTTACTATACAAAGTCAACTCAAATGACTATCTAAAATCCTTCTCTTTAAACAAAAAAACATCCACTTGGTCACTACATTGGTTTCTCACCTTATTTGTCCGTACTACTTTCCAGGTGTATTGCAACTCCTGGCATGTTAATTCCAGATCAAAATATTTAACTCTACTTGGTAAAGTTTTTTCAGTGATCTCCATGAGGCAAAGACCCCGACACCCCCCCCCCCCCTGGCGGTAGTTCACAAGGACAGGATTTCTCTAAGGAAATCAAATGAATTGCGTAAAGTGCATATAGACCAAACAAGTAATCCATGTCCATAGTATTGAAATTTGAAACTCTTTAGACAAACTCACATGCAATATATCAGATCTATAACGAAGTGTACAATATTAAAGATGTTTAGAAATGTTTAAAATGGAGGCAAAACTGGCAATGGCAATTTTGTAAATGATTTGCACGAGAAGTCTCATACCCATGTCCATAGTATTGAAACTCCATCCTCAAACGTGTGCTTTTCGACATAAATTCCCCTCACAATAGTCAATACCACCCTCCAAATAGGTAATGGATTGTAATGAAATTTAATGAATAAAGTGATATTTAGGGAAGACAAACATTGCTGCAGAAATATGAGCATTAACATAGGAAAACTTCATATAATTTCATTATTATTATCATTACCACTATTGATTACCATTTAGCAAACGATCCATCAACGACTTGAAGAATGCAGCAATTTTTAACAATTGTAACTAGTCATGAAAATGGGAAGTTTCATTATTAGATGGCATTGGATAAAGAGCCTGTTAAGGTAAGCTTTACATAACTAACTTCACTACAATCTTATGATTAAGAACTTCAGACATTTCATCAGGATCGACTACAAGAAAAGTAAATTTAAAACCACCAATCATCTGGATTTACTGAACTGACTTTTAAATTATGAAATGTAATTGAGGAATCATATTATTAAGCTCTATCAACATTCATAGATCTAAAAAGCAGAAATCTCAGCAATTCAAAAGCTTTGAACACTTACAGATAACAGATTGAATCACTCCTAGCACAATCAAGACAGAAGGCATGCTCACACGGACTCTGCAAAAACCAAAAAATTGTTTGCAACCATTCTTAAACATATAAATCCCCAAAAAGTATATCAGAACAGTAGGCAGGAAATCAAGTATTGTCCTGCATGAGGCAATTATGATAAAAAAAAAACAGCCTTTAAACCAACACCTACTCTGTGGCCTCTTTCACATAGCACTTGACCCAAGTCTTAAGACGTTTGGGTCCTCCAAGTATCTAATCTAATTTGAAATACATATAAATCATACTTTGATGATACCACCTCTTAGTCTTTCTGTTATTTATCAGTTATCACTCATTACCAGGCCTCTAACACGCAGCAGATGTTTTACTTCTTTGATAGTGGTTTGAAGTTATGCATCTGGCAGAAACTAATTTCTAGAAATGTAACCACCATAACCCAACCCAAAAAATCTAATAAAAATTTCACCTAAATACTTGGTTCACTTTCCAACTCTGACAGCTAAAGGTAACATCATTATTCATCAATATCCCACACCGCCCAGAAAATTACCAGGAGAGCCAACAGTGAGTACATTTGTTGCCAAACAGAAACGGCAAATGTATAGGATGGAAGTTGCATGGCTAGGAACATTGACAAGGCCCTAAACATATTCCAAGAGACGTTTTGGAAAGGGATGACACCTAATGTTGTTATCTATACTGCTCTTATTGACGAATCGCGCAAAGACAGTAGATTCCCAGTTGCACATAAATTGTTCAAGGAGATGCGGGCTCGTGGAATTCCTCCAGATGTCGTCACCTATGCTTCCTTGCTCGATGGCTTCTAAAAAAGTACACTGCTTAATGAGGCAGAAGCATTAGTTGAAGACTTGGAGGACAGTCGTGTTAAGCCTAATATTGCCATCCATAATATCCTAATGGGCAGTTTGAGTGAGGCTGGGCAACTTCAGGGGGATGCAAATATCTTTTCTGATTTGATAATGAAGGGTTAGCAACCTTATACTATAACATATGGAATACAATACAATGATCAAAGGCTTCTGCAAGAAAGGTCTCTGAGTAAAGCTGCTCAATTATTAAGGATGATGGAAGAAGATGGTTTCCCCCTAAAGTTATCACCTGTAATAATATAATCAGAGTATATATTCTCAGTAATGATCTATCTAATGCATCTTCTTATTAGATATAATGGTTGGCAAGGGATTTAAAGCTGATGCAGATACTTCCCATTACTTGATGGCCTCTCTGATAAATTAAGTGACTCGTCCAAAGGACCTGCTACAGAATTTTATGAACTGAATTGAAATTCAGAAGATTGTAAGTTTGCTTAGTAGCTGCATACAACGAGAAACTAAGGCAGGCCCTTCATAGAAGGTAAGTGGTCCTGGTCACACTGATGCTTTTGCAATGTGAGCATGGGTTGTTTTGTAGTTTAAGCTTGGTTGCAGTAATATCCTTCCCCATTTTGGTAATAAAATATTTTTTAATTGCCAAAAAGAAAAATTGCGAAACTTTGGACCTTAATATTCATATGTTTGATACTAAGGCAAAAGCTTAATTTGTTCTTAGAAGTATTCAAGTATGCATATTTGGCAAATAAATGAAGCCAATGCTCATCTATCTTTCTACAACCTCCAAAAGAGTCAACGCCACTTAATTCCCTATCCTATATAGTTGTACTACATTTTGTTGAATGTAACTTTTTTGCTTTTACTTGTGATTAATAGCATTTTGAATGGTCATTTATCCACTGTGATAAGTTAATCAAAGCTGCTCTTTTGTTAGATCATATAGTTAAGCTTTGTTTCTGACCCGACATTGCTACCTATAATACTTTGGTCAAAAAAACTTTGTACGATTGGTGATAATGTTGCTGCTATCAGACAGTCAGACTACAACAACCTCACTGAATCAACCCTTCAGCATACATAATGCCACAATAAGGCATCCTATGCTAACTACTCATAATAATGGACTTGAAAGATAAAAAAAATTCTTTTATTAATTCGATATCAAGGTGACGAGGGCTATAAATGCAAGACTTCCTCACATAAACTCAAACTTACACTTCTAGCTCCTTCGAAAGTTTAACACTATTCACGACAATAAATCAATATATCTTTTAAGAGAACTTAAAAATAACAATCCAAGAACTCATCAATCTCCCATGTCAACAAGGCATATCTAATATAATCCTAAAAGTTATAATGATGCAACATAGTAGATATAAAACCATGAATAGGAAACCTCAACATTTCAGATAAACCGTAACACCAAATGAGGGAAAGGTGCATGTACTAGAAATGTACCAGGCGTCCATAAATTGCAATAGGAAAATCACAACGAACACAAAAGTGAACTCGCTCGGCAAGCTGTCGTCGAGATCGACGTCCAACAATCTTCACAACTGAACCAGTGGTCGCAGAACCAAGGCCCTTAGCAACAGGAAGGTCAGCAAGAACAAGGTGATCAGGGCACGCGACAGTCACACTCTCCTCGGGTAACAACTTGGTTCCACTGCCACGTTCTTGAGATGAACCTTTATTAAGCCGAATTTGAAGCATCTTGACGCCGATGATTCGACACCAATTGTTCCACCCTCGGCTCCCTGAAAAAACCAAACTTTTGTTCAAATATCTACCAACAACATAACATCAACCACATTGCGGCGCTTTTGCCAACACCTTAACATCATTATATGTCAATCCATATAATCAACAATTACAAAGAAAGTTTATAGAATTTAACGAAAAATTGAAAACCCTAAATAGAAAAAACAGCATCGACTTTTAGCAAAATTAGGCCAAAATCAAACGGCGATTAACCTATTATGCATCCGAATCAACAAAACAATCATACAATTACGGATTCTTGGAATGAAAAAGGCGAATCGAAGAGGAGTATAAGTATCAAAGTGTGTTGAAAATTGGAGATATTGATCCTGAATTCATCGAAAACGATACAAAGAAGAAAGACAAGAAGAGATAAACTGACCTAGAGAGTGAAAGTAGGGTCGCGCGGTGGGAGGGGAGAGTGGAGACGCCTATGACAGCAGCCGCCGTGCTGCGATGGAGGATGGCTGGAGCGTGGGTTTGTTTTTGATGTAGGAAAGAGTGTGAGACGTGAAAGAGCGCTTTTGGAAACTAGTTGGAATGGAGAAAACACAGAAAACGCGCGTTCTATCGAACCAAAACCAGAAAACTTCTTTTTGGAGGAAGATTTAGTATTTATATACATATGGAGTATTATCCAAACAATTTAATTCATCAAAATCATTGGAATTTGATTGGATATGATGGAAATAAACAAAAATCAATATGTGCCTCAATGTGTGAATGGATGGTTTTCATTTTTATATGTACTCTTGCAAATATGTGTAGTTAAATTAAAAACATTTTTAAAAAAAATTCAATAAAATGCATTTACTTTTTTTAAAAAACATTGAGAAGTAGTTTTGGTTTGAAGGTATAAGTACTAAATAGTTAAATATCGCCCATAACTAATTGACTTCATCCGCATTTTTTACATGAATTTTCCAAATTGTCCTTTTATCGACAATTAATTGTCCTTCATTCTCATATCTCTTCCTCTTCACTTGTTACTGCTTCATTTTCATACTACATTCAATTTGAAATCAAATTTGACAACTCCTACACTAACCAGCGAACATCATGTCAAACAGGTTGGGTAAGGACGCGGCTAAGATGGTAGCAATGTGGAACCCTATAAGTTATAAAGAAAGCACATTCCCACCTAGTTCCAACCTCATCTCTTAAATCTCTCATCCATTTCATCTCTTCTGCCAACAAATGCAGGCAACAATTGTTAACCTATATACAAGGTGTCCATGTCTACGTCTAGAGTCCTTGAGATATTGTTTAATTGATTCCACTGCATCTCAATTGCCTTCTTTACACACGCAAAAAGTTAATACTTCAATGCATTATGTCCACTCTCGACACTACATGTTGTAGTGTTCCAAAAATGATGGACATGCTTCCTCCAATGCAACACAAACTTGTTTTAGGCAACAAGAAGATGACCTGGGTAAGTCAATTGGGACAATGAAATATAGAGAAACGAGTAGGCTTGGTCAGACATAGGGAGTATTGATTAGGATTAAAAGCTTATTTGATATATCTAAGCTTAGTAATTTCATAAAGTTTCAATGAAGGACTAGTAGTGCTAAACAAGATTTCTTTTGGCTATTAAAACAAAAACCAAAAGTTAAAGACCACTAATGAGAATTCCCCTAAAATAAAATTTATAAAAATTACTGCTACAATTGGGTTGAAAGTGAAATATGGAGGTTGATAATGGGACTCTATGCAATTTTGGAATTTTTTTTTTTCCACAAACTAGCAATCTTTTGTTGCTTTGTATGAATCATGGATTGGTAATGTCGTAGTATATTGAAGATAATCATATGTCATTATCTGGTTGATAATATAAATAATTCGCAAAGACTACAGTTCTGATTGATCTGCAACAATCTTCACTATCTGAATAAAATGTAAAAAATAAAAGATAAATGCATTGCATATAATGTTTATTTATGATATTTTTAAAGTTATAATATAAGGATAAGACAAATTACAACTTATGCATCGCACAAGTTTAGTAACAAGCAATACATAAGCTCTAATTAATTGGTGCCACCAAAGATTTTCTTTAAGTCATGAATTTGGTCAGCGTTCAACAAAGTGATCTTCTGAATAACATCTGTGGGTATGTCGTTAGCAGCAATCGAAGTTGTCACCACGCGAACGCCAGGATTTGCACTGTTAAAGGAAGCAGTAGCAATAACAGGATATTTGCCAGTGTTCACAGAAAAATGGTATGCTCCTTCTGGTACGATCATGATATCGCCCTTGTTCAATTCTTTATAGTATGGTTTGTTATCGGAGCCTATAAAGCCAGAAATCATCGTGCCATCAATCATGTAGACAACCTCCGAAGCTCGGTGTGAGTGGAGCGGTACAGCTCCACCAACGCCAATGTCTACTCGCATGATGGAAAGCCCTTGCCCATTCAAAGCCGGGAATGTTTGATCAAATGCATAAGATACACCGAGTTTAAAGATGTTAGTAGCATTACCTGGAACAGCTAAGCCAGAATAAGCAAAGTCATCAACGGTTACGTCTGCGGGATTCTTGCAAGGGTATCCCGCTGGTCCAACCGGAGATTTTAGATCAGCCACGCAAAAATCAACAACACTGGAGGCATTTGATAGAGAAATGAGGAGTGAAAAGATGATGAAAATTTTGTGCATCTCCATAATTTGCATGAAAATGGTGTTGGATGTTTGATGTACTTGGGTTGAGTATTGAGAGTTTGTGGTTTTTCTCGTTATTTTCTTGGCTACCAGTGTTACAGTGTAAGTACTTGTATGCAGTTATAATTCCTTTTATTCTTGTGTACCTTGATGATCTTTTCTGATTCTTAAATCATGCATGGAACTTAACCTTTTTAATAATATTGCATTTGTCATTTATTATTGATTTCATTCCCTATCGTTCCATATCAATAATCATTTTTAATTAAATGTTGATTTCATTACCATATGCAATATATATTATACCTTATCATATCCAACTATGGTATAGTATATCTACAAATAAGGACATTTGAAATAGAGATTTTTCTAATTCATACCTGATATAAATTAAATCTGGACATTGAAATCTTATATATATGTATTGTTATATTAGATATACACATACAAAATATATAAAAATATAAAACTCATATCAGATATAGACATTATGATTTCAGATATAAAAAAAAAATTACGAAAATACCTCGATATATCAAATATACACTACCCCAATAAATTTTTTGTGACGATTTCATCACATTCCATATCATATTTTATAACTAATATAGCTAGTGTAAATCAAATCAACTACGCGGAAATCAATATTTTCTTTCTCCGATGGATCTCTTTGATACTCCCTGCAGTTGTACATTACGATTTTGTTTGAAAATGGATATAACTTGTATCTTGGATTCGTAAACTTCCAGTGCACCAGCTAGACATACGATATGCTCATCAAATCCATCAAGAAATGTACTTGACAACAACTAACCACAAAAATTCTATGGCCTATAGGCGTATAGGACCAGTATAGGGATGACAATTCAATCCGACTTTGAACTGAGTCCGATCCGATTCGAAGGAAAAAGTCCGATTCAAACCCGTTTATAAAAACTCCGACTCTGAATCCAAAAAAAAAAAAACTCTTACTCCGAATAGGAGATGGGCGGATGGAACAGATTCGGATATTGTATTACATCCGACCTAATTGTGATCGAAGTCCGATAGTCCAATCCGAATGAATATTATCAAGGCTAGTATTTAAAAAAATCCCAAATATAATAACCCAAAATAAAAAATAAAAAACTATGGTATCTGCTTGTGTTGTGTAATTTTTTTAATTTTTTTATATATTATAAATGAATTATAATATTAGTAATGAAATTAACAAAAAAAAAAGTAAGAAAAGTGCAAAATTTACAACATATTAAATTTTGGATCGAATTCGGAGGTCCAACGAATTGGATCGAATCAGAGTCGGGTCCAAAATTAAGATTCGCGAACTTGCCGGATCGTATTTTGTTGGATCCGCTCCAAATGCGATCCATTGCCATTCCTAGACCAGTACTTGACAACTACCAACTACAACATGCGAAGGAGGGCCAAGAAGGATTTCCCACGCCATTTTCCAAGCAAGTATGGCCTCAGAACTTTTCTGGAATAACGACTCCATTCTCCTTCTGGTGGTTCTTCAGAATACAACATAAGGCTCTACCAACTGCTGTGAGGGTGCGTTTCACACATGGGACATATTGCTTTCTTTGTTCATATAATCGCCAATGAAACCTCAATAGTTAAATTATAACTGTTGTATGTTTTATAGTAGCGTAAAGTTAACAACAATAGGTGATTATAGAACGCTATGTGGCATTGCATAAAACATATAAATAAGGTCTCTCATTAATCAAATATTATGAACCAATACTCATACAACATTTCTTCTGCAACAACAACCCAATTTTCACAACTTACATGCCAAACAAAACAATACAACATGAAAAGGAAAGCTATAATTCAAAATAATTAAGTACTATTTTCACAAATGATTACATCTTCCACATATTATGGAAGACATACTTTCAGGCTTCCCTAACACTATAACACTCACCCCCAAAAAAAAATATTCTCATCTTTCTATCCCACCTGTAGCTCATATCAAAGTGCAATGAATCAATACAATACAGTAGGCAGTACATCTTAACGAGGATGATATATGACAAACAAAGATACTGTAATGCTAACGTTGGAGCTCGAGCAACCTGCAGTGTCGATGTCACCTAAGGCTGGATTACAAGTAGGGGCTGCAAATTTGCACAAATGATGTCAGAACAAGATCAAGTGAGCGATTAGCCAAAACTCTACCTATTACCTAATATCATTAAGCTTACCGAATCATGGCTGACGGGTTTCCCATCTTCAGCAATTATTTCAACTACAGTTCCAGATTGATCAGCCTGCATAAAAATTATTGATATACAGAAAAATAATGCAACAAGTTATTTTCCAAGATTTCCAAGAACATGTAAACGGATATAGCAAAAGATATAAATCCACTATCTCTGCAAATTTATTGGTGGATCTGCAACTGGCAAATGTGAGACACAACGAACATAAAGGTAGCTCCATCTCACACGCTGGCGACCAGTGGTGCAAGGTATAAATATTGATCGACTCACAAGAATTCTAGTCGATAAAAAAGCATTGTATATCCGGCCAACCACCTCAAGCATTTTGTTTTTGGGGTTCAAAAACATAAACTAATTATTGTTTTCTACAATCAAAATATGAGCCATGATTTAAATACCAAAAAAAAAAAAAAAAAAAACAGAAAAAAGAATTCACTTTGTATGACCTTCATTTTAAACTCAACTCACAAAGCTAACAAATCCAATTTTACATGTTCAAAGCTATAGCATACCTCAATTTCATTCATCAATTTCATGGCCTCTAAAATACATATGACTTGTCCTTTCTGAACTTTGTCACCAACCTGGGAAAACAAAAACAGTTTCACAGTATATATAAATTAAGATACGGATACAAAACTAAAATCATGAGTATAGACTCGGTGACTTACCTTCACAAATGGTGGTTCTCCAGGAGCTGGGCTACGGTAGAAATTTCCTGACATAGGGCTCTTGAGAGGGGGAAGTGATGGCTTAGATGGCTTGGCAGCAGGTGCTGGGGCTGGTAAAGCCAGATTAGGAGGTGGAGATGAGAGAGCTGGGGGAGGTGATGGAGTTGTGACCACATGTGTCGAAATAGGAGTTTGTGACTGTGGAATAGCCTCCTTCTTGCGGATCAATATCTCACAATCAAGTTGTTTTAATTGCAACTCTGCAATGTCTCTAGAATCCACAAGCCTATAACATGAAACATGAACACTCAAATAAATTTTCAATTCTTTGAAAACAAGTTGACGAAAATGATATTAGCAAAAACCAAAGTCCTTTCAGTCTTACATAACTTTAATCGTCATAGTTTAGAACTATGAAACATTAGCACACCATGTAAAAACTGTAGTTTTGGGATCTAAGTGTGTCTTACACCCTGATGAAAGAATTGGATCCATGGTTAGACAAACTGAGGTAAACGCTTTTCAGTTATCTTGATGCTTGTGAGATGAAGGATATTATTTCTGACAAATTCGCGCATGGAACAACGAGCAAAAAGGAGCAGCTTGAGTTTTTTCAAAATTTGTCATGAGATGGATATGTTTAAGAATGCTGAAGGATGTTATCACAACGAAGAAAACTTTATCATTGTCCTGGAGTGGTCAATGTTCATGATCTTGTCAGCAGTGGGAAGAAGTCATTCTGGTATTTCAATTATAGTCTATTTTGGGGAGATTATTAAAGCAGAATGGCAGAAGAATGATGTTGGAACTCCTATGTATGGTGTGGTTCAAAAGCTTAGAAGACTAAAAGCAGGTTTTAAGACTTTGAATAGAGAGGGGCTTCAAGATGTCCACGTTTCTGCTCACACGGCAAAAATTAGGATGGATGAATGCCAAAATGCTATGCATAAAGATCCAGCTAAATAACTAATGTTTCTTTAGCAGTGAAGGAACGAATGGCATGTACTCAATGCAGCAAGGTGCAGAAAATTTATACTTCTTTCTAAAAACAAAAGGCTAAAGTGACATGGATCAGGGAAGGGGATGAGAATACAACGGTCTTCCACAGGCATATGAGACAGAGACAACAGCAGATTAAGGTTTTCGCAATCAGATGGTTTCAGTCACCTCATGAGGTCCCAGATGCTTTTCTTGCTTATTATCAGTCATTACTTGCTTATAAGATGGACAGTAGAACAAAAGTAAAGCAAGGCCTTGTGAATAAGGGCCCTGTACGTACTGATCAGATGGCTTAAATGTTACTTCAGCCTCTCAGTACGAAAGATGTAAAGATGCTGTGTTTTCGATCCTGGGCTACAAAACTCCAAGACCCAATGGCTATGGCAGCCATATCTTCAGAGATTCTTGGACATAGTAGGAAAGAAGGTGACCAAAGCCATGCTCTCATTTTTTATAACTCAGAAATTATTGAAAGAGGTAAACACCGCTACTATTACTCTCATTGTGAAAGGCCAATGTCCAGATATAGCGAATAATTTTGGACCCATTTCTTGCTGTTACATTCTTTATAAATGTCTTTTTAAGTTGTTATGTGATAGACATCGAATGTTTTTACCTGATCCTGTGGCTGAAAACCAAGGCAAGCTTATTCAAGAGAGATACATTTCTCATTACATAATGATATGTCAAGACTTGTAAGGCATTATGGAAGGGTCCAATGGTCCTGGGAAAGTAGCCCGCAGACTGTGGGCATGGCAATAAGAGCCAGAGGTCTGAGAATAAGGAATACTTATGCATGGAACACAGCAGCCATTGGGAAGCATGTGAGGGCCATAAGCTCAAAAAAGGACAACCTTAGGGTAAAGTGGGTCAACCATGTGTAGAATAAAAGTCGCGACTGTACGCTGCACCAAGGGACAGCAGCTGGTATTGGAGAAAAATATGTTCAACTCTGAAGAATTTGCTTAGTCAGTCTCAAATGGGACACGGGAGTATATACATAGTCAAGATGAAATATGGGCTATTATGTCAAAATGACACTAGATGCAGATGGGAAAAGGTGATATGGCATAGGCTTGGCATCCCAAAACACCAACTCATTGCATGGGTTGCAAGCAAACATAAACTTCCCACTATGGAGAAATTGTTCAAGATTGGTGTGACACCGGATGACAAGCGTCTAATATGTGGTATCCACACCGATACTCGTAGACATTTGTTCTATTAGTGATAGCAGAAGATGACTAGAAAAGGAAAAGCAATGTCTGGGAATTACTTGAATGGAATGGCAAGATGGTGCAAAAACAGTCAAAATGGGAATAAATTCAGAAGATAGGTTGGTATACCACATCTGGATAGCAAGAAATGAGGATATACTTGTACAAGAATCATTACTGACTCAAAATGAGAGTTCACTGTTTTCTTATTGTAAAGGCAAGTACTCGAGATAAAGATTGGTATAATGAGTTGTATTGTAATTGGTTGTAATCAGGCTTGTTGCCTGTAGTGTTCTGGTCTGCTTCTTCCTTTCAAGCCTTCTTTTTATGGTCTGATAGGAGTTGAAGTAGCGTCAGTGTGTAACCATCTTCTGCGATCAATATAATTGACTTACTGCTTGCTTACAAAAAAAAGAGTTTTAGGATTATTTTTGTATCTTAGTATTTCTTCTTACATTTTAAAAAAAATATTAGTATCTATGTTTTCTTAATGACATTAAATTTTCTTCCTCAGTTTTCCCAACTTTTCCTTCATTTCGTAATCTAATCCCTAACCTCTCTGAAGCTTTCTTACATCTTTATCGCTATTGAAAGTGATGACAAAGATAAAGAGGCTTACTTGACAAGACTGACAACTTGGCTCATAAATTCAGAGATTGATTCTTCTGAAGCCAATGCAACACGGAAGGATCCTCTTGTTGGCTCATCATTCTTCGTTTCTTTGTCTGGCGATCCAGATTTTGCTAGTGGAGTAGGTGGAGTAGTATTAGAACCATTCAAGGCAACCTTAAGAGACAAAAGAATCTGGTTAAAGGATGATCTTCTCACCCACATTAGAGACCATTAACTCAATCTAACAGAAAGAGACTCACCTCGTTTAGTTGGGCCTTCACGGTAACAATGCGGCTGGAAAGAGTCTATGCATTTCACAACAAAATCAAAAGCAATTAGTTTCATATTAGGAAAATTTGTCAGATACAACCTTTTAAAGAGTTTTTCTTAAACAACTTGATGAAATTATTTTGACAAGAAACAACCTTATACAAAAAAAAATTGTGAAAAGAGACCTTGGACTATAATTTGGATCAACCATTGACAAGTAATAAATACAGTACTCTAATAGTCGTTACAAAATTCATTCTTTTCATTCTTTTAAATTGTTTCTCCATCAATCTTGTCCTCCTCTCCTAAAAATTAAAATTCCCAAGCACATACTTCTGGACTATCAACGAAACACCTTAGAGTAGTTGCATACTTCTAATGACATTATAGGTTGTCCCATGCATACGGAAAAATCACTTAACAATACAGGTTTACTACTAAACATGGAATATTATGAGCTTGGTAGAACTCTTTCAATTCCCTTCTAGATATGAGCATGTGACATATTGGAGCTTAGCTCGGCAAAAGGCCCTGTATGATGTAAAAGTACACCGTATATGATTTCTAGAGGTCATGATAATGCTGCAAAAGATCCAAGTAAACATCCCCATGCAGTAGTTTATACAACTTCGACAACACTTGTAGCAAAATTATTAGATTGCCTGTAGGGCCACTCTACACTTGTTGAAACAAAATAAACAGACCTCTAATTCTCTAAATCCATAATAGCTTTGTACACATGCTGGAAATTCAAGTAAACGAGGGAATGTTCGTCTTTTGACTTATGACTAATACATACTCAGTAGTACTTTGTAAACAAATCTCACAAAGTCAGTCTGACTATATACACAGTAGAAGAGCATGAACTAACTAATTAATCGTCATATAAGCAAATAATACGCCTGGATTTTGATAGCACAGTAACATTATAATTTCAACAACATAATTATTGACATTTCAAGAGTTGCAGCAAATCATATCATATAAAACCAACAAAAATATAAGCTCGAAAACTACCAACAAAACCGAATATCAATTGATTAAGCAATCAAAAAAGAAACAAAGAAAAGAGTAAACCTTGGAGAAGGAGACATTGGAAGTGGGGTTGTGATAGTTTTGTTGAAAAGCGAGAAACTTGCAGTTGGGTGTTTCAGAAACAGCTGAATAAGAAGATGAGTAAGCTGGCAATGAGATCGCCATTGTTGGGAATGTTGTTGAGTTATTGCAAATTTGATCGATCAATTCAAATGAGAGAATGGGAAAGGGTTGATCGAGTTGGTCTTGAATGGGTGTTGTGTTTGGAATTCGATGATATAGAAGTAGAAGAATGAGCAGTCCCACAATGGGAACTCGATAATACCGATGTTAACTGTTACGTCTTGTGATGGTCGTTTTCTCGCATAACCCAAGAAAATGCACGCACACGTAGATACAACTTGGTCTACTTCCTCGTATCAAAGTATGTGATTTTTTATGTTATATTGCTATCCAATGTATTATCGAGTTTTAGGCTTCTAGCCGATAAGCTCTATATTATGTAGCCGCCATTTGAGAGAGGGGGAATCTTACTATCCTATAAAAAGATAAAACGAAGGTAATACAGTAATATTCATCGTCCATAATCAAGATTGTGTTATAAAATCTTGGATATGATAACCTTATTACATTACGAGTATAACGTTTAAAAATTTTAAAATTAGATTTGAACTACTAAAACCTCCACTCGAGCTTATTTTAGTTTAAGAAACACAACAAATCAATAATGTCAATTAAAATAGTCAATTCACCTGTATCTACCTAAAATATTTCGTTTAAACACTAATAAGTTGGAAATACATACATACAAAATCTCATATATTTTATGGTTGTATTTGTCAATGAATGGTTATGATAGCAATTAAAAAGAAGTGAAATAGTTGTAATGACCATTCAAGTTTGGACGGTTGGATCAATAAAGTAAGATCTTCAATTTGATTTACTTATTTAAATCTCGCGGTCAAAATCTCGCTTATTTAATAAAAAAGAGAGAATAATTGAAGTTCTTAGAAAAAAGTTTTAAACTAAATTTATACCATAATTGATATTTGAAATGCATAACTAATTTATATTACAATTTCATTTTGTTCAACCTACATCTACTTCATTAAATTCATTTAAAATATATTTTTTTCTTTCCATTTTTGCCTCTTCTAAAACTCTATCCTATAATAGCTTTACTTTTGCAGGGAGGAAGTACAATGAGGAATGTCAACGACTAAAGCATATATACATGTTAATCCTAATCTCCATTCATATATGGTAGTATCCAATTTATCCCCATACAAATCCTGACCTAAATTTTTTTTGTCCTCATCCCCATCCCAACCCCCACTCCAAAATAGAATATATTGAACAAGTGAACAAATGTAATACGAAGTATTGAAATATACTTTTAATAGTATAATAGTAGTTGTATTTCAGATGAATAAAACATATTTAAACTTAGTTCGTCCCACTAAATTTTGCTGAACTTTAACTGTTTTTATTTTTACTAATTTACTATTGTAATTATTCTTATACACGAATAAGTTTGACATAATATTTTACGTTTTATAGTAGGCTTCATATTATTATTATTATTATTATTATTATTATTATTATTATTATTATTTACAAAGATCTTTGATAAGGTACTTTAGTCTACGCGACTACAGTACTAGCAGATGAGCACTCCACGAACAGTATGTAGTGTCGTGTCACGACCGTATTCTTATCATATCGGACCAAAAGTGTGTCGTGCCTATTCGACCTCTATGTCGTGTCGGCCCGGTCCATGCCCATCCCCTACCAGCCGTAGCAATTTTAGGTTGCAAATCCAATCAACAAAAAAAATTGACCAATAGGCATCTAGCTAGCTATCGTAACAAAAATAAGAGCAACACGCTTACAACCCACGTCTCCTCCATACTCAAACCCACCTCCATTCCATCTCTCTCCTCCACGACCACACTCACCAAGCATCAATGGCTTCCTCCCCATCCTCCTTCGATGACTTCGACGACGACTCCTTCGAGCACACTCTCCTCGTCGTCCGCGAAGTCTCCGTCTTCAAGATCCCTCCTCGCTCCACCTCCGGTGGTTACAAATGTGGCGAGTGGCTCCAATCCGATAAGATCTGGTCCGGTCGCCTCCGCGTCGTCTCCTGCAAATCTCGCGCTGAAATTCGCCTTGAAGATCCCGTTTCCGGCGATCTCTTCGCCGCCTGCTTCGTCTACCCCGGCCTCCGCGATCAGTCCGTCGAGCCTGCGCTCGATTCTAGCCGGTACTTCGTCCTCAAGATCGAGGATGGTACAGGTAAGCACGCTTTCATTGGGCTAGGGTTTGCGGAGCGGAACGAAGCGTTTGATTTTAATGTTGCGTTGTCTGATCATGAGAAACATGTCAAGAGAGAGAGTGAGAAGGAGGTCTCTGCTGCTGGCAGTGAAGGTGATGAGAACTCTATTGATATTCATCCTGCTGTTAATCATAGGTTAAAGGTATACTATATAGTTTTTAAATCATCTTTTTGTTTGGCAATTATGATGTAATCTGGCCACATTGGTTGATTGTTGGCAACTTTGAGTAAAATGTGATCACATTTTAGAATGTTGAGCTGCATAGTGTTTCATATTTATGTTTTTTTAGTAATTGCGAAACGTTGTTGAAGATGTATTAGCTTGAGGTGATGGGAATTTGTGCAATTAAGCAAAGATCTGATATTTTCTTTGATCAATCAGGTTTTAGATTGGTCTGTGATGGAAAATGTATGATGTGTTGGTGATTTGGAAAGTGAGGGGGATGCTTGATGGTATATGGAGATCAGTGAATGGTGATGATTAAGGATGTGATGGTCAGTTTTCGCTGCTTGGGGTGCTCATGGATTATCTGGTTGGGGAAATGAGGGAGGTGGTTTGATGGAGGCTTGGCATATTGTCAGCAATTGAAGAAATTTTGAGTATAGTGGTTCTCAGTCAAGGAATACTGTGCGACTATACGTGGTAGGGTAACATTAAGTAAAAATATTGCTGGTGACTCTAACGAAGATTTAGTCCAGATGAACATTTATGGAGTTTGACTCGCATCTGTAAATTTTGGTAGTTTGGACCTGGGAATCATTAATGAGGCTTGCTGCTTATATCGTAGATGTACAAGTAACAATAACTTGATTTGATGTGTTAAAGGAGTAGAATGTTGTTGAGTGTAATGAAGAGAAGCCCCTATTAACATTTTGTTGTTATCTGTTAGAAACTTAGTCATCATAGAAATGTATTCTGATGTTTATGTCATTTGCAGTTTGAGATGAAACTTCTTATTTGAGTTGGTGGAGGAGCAGTTGATGTAATTGTGAATTACTGAACAGGCTAATAGTGTTCTCTTCTTGGTGCTGGATAGTTGCTAGGCTTTACATTGAACTTGTGGTAGATAACTCTGAGACTACTAATATTGTGAGGCATACAGAGAGTTTGAAGGAAGAGAAACGTTGATTGTTGAATTTTAGTTTTGGGCCAATTTGGATAGCTCCCTAACTTTGTGACCTCATGACCATGTTTCTTATGTTGTTTATAAATAGGATAGGATGAACCTTTTGGATCTTATTAGTGTGTGATGTGGATAGGATACCTATAGCTCTAGACTATATCTTATTAAGAGTGGTTATCTAGTGATTTTTTTGAGGATTAACTTGGGTACTGTTTGTGTCACAGGGATGAACTGATGACCTGTTTGCCCCTTCCCTTCTCTCTTCTTGGTTATGCTTGTATAATCATGCATGATATTATACATTGTTGCTTAAGGCTTAACTGGTTGTGAATCCAAATGGGCAACTTTGAATGGTCTTGGAAACATAGGTATCAGCAATGGGGACTTGGTACTTTTGCTCTATTGTCTGTTGTACTAAATCATGTTATATCTTGTATGTATTTCAATTACAGAGTACAGTTTATGCAAGCTATAACACTAAGGCTACGAAACTCTGAACCTCTCTTTTCCCCCGTAAATTAATTGTGAAAGGAACGTATTCATCGTGTTTGTGCCATTAATTGCAGTAGAGGATTATAAACTTTTAATCTCAAAGGTTTTGTCAAGTTGCTACATTTGAAAAATTCTACTCACATCTTTCTACTGTCATGTGATGGCCAGTCAGTTTGGCAAGTTTACAATCTTTTCAACCTATCAGTTATGTACTAGACGATGTGTCCTGACTTAGTAATGTGGTGTAATGCTTGATACTAAAGCCGTAAAGCGAGAAATTTGCCGTTCATGGTGCCAGTACGAATTTGCAACATGTAACAGTAACTTAAAGCTAGTTTGTTCTGTAATGAAGTCCAATATCCTTATTTTAAGTATACATGATTGCAGGAAGGTGAAACTATTCGAATAAATGTGAAGCACAAACTAGCAAGCGGAACAGGTATGCTTTCTTCTGGGAAGACTGTGGGGCTTGCTCCACCTCCAAATGGATCTGGTAACCTTAAACCTTTGGGCCTTGCTCCACCTCCAAGTGGGTCTGGCAACCCAAAACCTTTGGGCCTTGCTCCACCTCCAAGTGGCTCTGGGAAGATTCGTTCAGCTCTCCCACCACCACCAAATGACCCCGCTGCTACTAGGAAGGAAAATGCCAGACGAACTGTGGATCCTTTGTCTGATTTTTCACAACTAGAGGTAATTTTATCTGCATAGATGTGCTTTCTCTGTTGCAGCGAACGTGTATTTCACTGTTGACGCGCTTAACAAAACCTTATGTGGAGTACATGCTATAAACTCATTATGGTGGCATTAATGTTTTAATCTAATTCTAGAATAAGATAGGGCTGAAACACCACCTCTCAGATTGGTGTTAGTCTCTGCTGAGAAAGTATCCACCTACCCACTATCTATTTTTTTGGTCAACAATCAACACTATTAAAAGAAGGAAAATTTTCATTCAGCTACTGTGACTTGTGGCATAATAACTTGTACAAGCCTTGTATGATTTGAATTTCCATAGAGCTACCATCAACTTTAGGAACAGTTTCACTCCAGGTTACATTTGTCCTTAAATATTTTATGTGTTGATGACATCTAAGTGATTTTTTTTCCGGTTGATTTAAGGAAGTAGCACATGTTAATTTCATGCAGCACATGGTTCTTTTAAATAGGTTTTATTGCAAAGATTTTGTTTTGGTAGGAGATCCTTTATTTTCTTAGGTTAGGCCATCTTTGACATTGTAAGGTGGCATCTGAACTTCTGTTCTATTTCATGATAACACCTCATTGTTACAACTTACAAGTGACAATATAGATGACATTTACCATTCTCTTATAATACCTTATATATCTTGAATGATTAAACATTCATTTTATATGTTTTTTTTCTTCTATATTTGAATGAACATGTTCCTGGTTTAGTGTGCTTATTCTTCATTGTACTTGATGCAATCTGCAGAGGAATCTTCCTTCTAAAGCTGGATCTGGGACAACAAATGGTAGTGCTGCTGGGTGGGCTGCATTTTGAATGTATTCTATTGGTGTCCCACATATGTACTATTAGATTGTTGTTCACAAGACGAGAGAATAGCGCGCCTATGCGTGTGCGCGCGGCCAGAGAGAGGGAGAGACTTAACCACCGAGAGGAATGTTCAGTTATTGAATTTTTACCGATTTCTTCTTAATAATACGCCCTAAGATATGTCTATAAACTTCAGTGATCTTATTATATGGCTATTAATACATGTGATGTACTCTATATATGGTTGTTGTGTATGTGCTACGACTTCAGATGAAACATACCTAGTTGTAGAAGTATTAATTGTGCTTCCAAATGGAGTTGGTTTTCCCTTTTTTTTATTGTCAGGAAGATTAACCTACTCTGACTGGATTGGCACCACTTATAGATCAACCCAATCTCGCTGCAGACCCCCATCCTCCAAATTCCCCTGGTGGGGTTGGTTTCGAATGACCTCAAGGAGTCTAGGTCATAACTCTCATAAGGACTCGAAAAATACTTGGTAGAGTCGGATGTGGATTAGATGAGGGTTTTACTTGTATCTTCATTAATTACGGAGTACAGTATTTTGGTAAGCTAATCTCACAAATAAAAACAACAAATGAAGTCGGGTATTTATTCCATATCTTGACATGGAAGCAAGTTATGTCGCTTAACAAGAAAACCTCATTTGACTTTCACAGTTTTCAAGACACGAGTTTAGACGTTTTTCTCCAAATTCCTAAGGTAAAACTTGATCTTTTAAAAATTTACGTTAAAATGTATTTAAAAAAATCACACTTGAAAATATTATTTGTTATAACATAATAATAATTTGTAGTCAAATTTTGACTTTAATTAGTGAACTTGGGCTTGTTTATAGAGAGGGAAGGAGTATTAATTTTCTTCTATATTTGAATGAACATGTTCCTGGTTTAGTGTGCTTGTTCTTCATTGTACTTGATGCAATCTGCAGAGGAATCTTCCTTCTAAAGCTGGATCTGGGACAACAAATGGTGGGCTGCATTTTGAATGTATTCTATTGGTGTCCCACATATGTACTATTAGATTGTTGTTCACAAGACGAGAGAATACCGCGCCTATGCGTGTGCGCGCGGCCAGAGAGAGGGAGAGACTTAACCTACGAGAGGAATGTTCAGTTATTGAATTTTTACCGATTTCTTCTTAATAATACGCCCTAAGATATGTCTATAAACTTCAGTGATCTTATTATATGGCTATTAATACATGTGATGTACTCTATATATGGTTGTTGTGTATGTGCTACGACTTCAGATGAAACATACCTAGTTGTAGAAGTATTAATTGTGCTTTCAAATGGAGTTGGTTTTCCCTTTTTTTTTTTTATTGTCAGGAAGATTAACCTACTCTGACTGGATTGACACCACTTATAGATCAACCCAATCTCGCTGCAGACCCCCATCCTCCAAATTCCCCTGGTGGGGTTGGTTTCGAATGACCTCAAGGAGTCTAGGTCATAACTCTCATAAGGACCCGAAAAATACTTGGTAGAGTCGGATGTGGATTAGATGAGGGTTTTACTTGTATCTTCATTAATTACGAAGTATAGTATTTTGGTAAGCTAATCTCACAAATAAAAACAACAAATGAAGTCGGGTATTTATTCCATATCTTGACATGGAAGCAAGTTATGTCGCTTAACAAGAAAACCTCATTTGACTTTCACAGTTTTTAAGACACGAGTTTAGACGTTTTTCTCCAAATTCCTAAGGTAAAACTTGATATTTTAAAAATTTACGTTAAAATGTATTTAAAAAAATCACACTTGAAGATATTATTTGTTATAACATAATAATAATTTGTAGTCAAATTTTGACTTTAATTAGTGAACTTGGGCTTGTTTATAGAGAGGGAAGTTGTATTTTTTTTAAGAAAAAGGGGTTAAAAACCCTATACATGGGATGGGTCATGGGTATTACTGAATGATAGCTTCCCTTGTCCAGTCCTGTCCATTCTCACTTTCACAGTTTCTCACCCTCCAAATAGTCCCATTCTCCAAGTGCGGAACTGAGTTCAACCCACCTTCGCACGCTGACAAAACATACCTGTCGGCTCTAACCACTGGCCACACGCCAACCCGTCTGCTACTCTCCGGTGCCATTATCTTCCCCCAATTTTTTGGTCATTTTTTTGTTGTATTATCATCGTATATTATTTTTATTAGTCACTTCTGGGTTATTTATTCATCTTTTTCTCATTCAATTCATGTTGAGTGCTAGTATTCTTCCTTCTTTTTTTCGTAGATATATATCGCAAGTTTTTATTTTTAGTGAATATCTCTCAAGATGCTAATAAGAATTTTTTTAAAAATAACCGATTTTATGCTGCTTATGTTGTGATGGAATTTGTAAAGGTTATCTAATAGTAGTTATTTAGGGTACTTGAATGTATATAATTAGTTACGAAACTGATGCTCGAACCTGTGTTTGTGGACTTGATTTTGCTCACTTGTGGATATTCAAGGTAAAATGCGCTTGGAAGAATTGGATGTTGTTACAAGTGCTGAGGAATCGGAAAGGGCAGTTGATGACGAGGGTGATGATGATGTTGATGATTATTATGATGGTGATGATGATGATGATGATGATGAACAAGTCCATATAACGCTTGGTTTTCTTGAAAAGCTTGAAAATAGGAGCTTGCTTCTCCGTCAAACGTTTCCTAGCAAGGCCGGAGGTGTTCCGGTGTGCCTCGCTTTCTTTCTTAATTTCAAATGTTCTATTTTTCATGGTTTTTTGGTTTCTATGCGAATTTACACAGTTAGTTGCAGGCGTGGCTGGATCCCGTGAATCTACCAACAGGGAAGTCTTGTCTATGTGATATGTGTGGGGAGCCTTTGCAGTTCTTACTTCAGGTTTGCTTCTTTCATGTTCACTGTGAAATGTTTTTTTTTTCAAGATTGAAGATTATGTTCCCGTTATGTGCAACAATGTCTTTTGATTCGAAATCTTATTGGTCTACAATTATTGTCTAGTCCTAGTGTTTATCATGTTGGACTATCGTAGCCGTTTCCTCAAATATTGGGTTTGTTTCTTTATACATAATAATTTTTTTTCCTGCAAAATTGTTACCTTTTAGTGTGGTTACAGGTTTATGCTCCAATCTTAGAGAAGGATCCCACATTTCATCGAACTTTATATGTATTCATGTGCCCTTCCATGACATGTCTTCTAAGAGACCAGCATGAGCAGTGGAAACGTGGACCACAAAAGCCTTCTCGAAGGTATCTATTTTTCATGAAATTTTGCTTTATGTTTGGTGGGAAACAAGTGAGAGCATTTTGTTCATTCCTCTGCGGAAAGAGTTCAATGTTTTTTTTATTAGTTTACAATATTATTGTATAAGTTGTGGACGCATGTTCAAAAAAAATACACCTCCTGCAACCTATTATATCGTCTGACTGACTTCCCAGTCATTACAACAACCTTAAATGAACATATCATGGGCATAAATATTTCTCAACAAGCCTACAAACTAAGAATTTATGCATCTCAGTCATGTTTGCCCTTTGATTTTGCATATTTAGTTCAACTATTTTAAGCTTCAACTAGTTTGTGACTACTTCCTTCTCCTCAATCTGCAGAAGATATTTCTTAGTCCTCTTTAGTCTTGTTCTTTGTTGGTTTCAATTTATAAATCACACTCATTTGGGCTTCCTGAATCCTTGATGAAATATTGCTGTTTGTGCTGGAATTTATTGCTTTAGCTTTGACCTCAAAGCCTTATATTTGTTATTAAGCTGAACATTTTTCTCTGATGGGACCTGGTCTCAGACTTTCTGAATGATATAAGATAAATTAATAAATTTGAAAGGCTTGACACCATCTTCAATTTAGATGTGTGAGTGGTTAGATATTCCAAGAGGTAAGTGAATAGAAAACACCTAAATAGATGCTATGCCCCTGCCCCTGCCCCTGCCCCTGCCCCTGCCCCTGCCCCTGCCCCTGCCCCTGCCCCTGACACCTCTTATCAATTATCATTGCTCTATCAAGCATTTATTAAGTCACAACCTCACCTGCTACTTGTTTCTCCAAGTAAACTATGCTTCAAAAGGAAGCAGATCATCTAGCCTCCCAAAGTCAACATATTGCATAAAATCTTCTTATTCTTAAACCTCAAGAACAGAAAATTTTCTCCTCCGACCAACCAAGTAAACAACTTTCCCCACCCCATCTCTCCACTAACCCTACAGTTCTCTTCTTCTCAGAGTTATAGGAAGAAAAAGGGAAATCAAACAGCTACTTCTTGGAGAAATGACTTTCTATTAAGCTTCTTGGTTACTCTTCTTGTTCATGTCCAGTCGTCCATATTAATACATTTTTGTTTAGTTAGAATCTTCAGTCACCTTATTAGAGGTCACCACTTCCTTCCATGGTGAGACCAGAGAATACGATTAGTAGAATATCTTATCCTATGCCCTTGGAGATTTTGAAACTTGTACATTCTGTCTCTTTTTACAATTTAACTCTTATAACAGTTCCACTTCATTTTTTTATCATTTCACCACAACAAATATCTCAAAATTGGGCCATTACAATGTTTTTATTTTTATTTTTAGTGTGAAGGTCTTCCGCTGCCAACTCTCGCGTACAAATGCCTATTACTCAAGTGAGTCTCAAGATGGGAAAAGTGCCAGACTTTTAGGAATGGGAGGTATCTTGGATTATATTTTATGTTTTTGAAATTGTCTTATTTTTTATTGTATTTTATTTGTTTATTTAATCTTGTCAACAGCCTTTCATTTCTCAAAAATATTAATGCATTGGTTTGAGGGAATTATCTTAGTCCATTGGTTTTAAAAAAAATATCACTCTTCGATTCACTTGGAACATGTGGACTGTTGATGTTTTTATGATGTCTATCCAGTCAGCCTCAACATCAATGAATGAGATTAACATTACTGTTATCCATTGGGTTATAGGGGAGGAGTGGATTAGAATATGACTTTGTAATTCTCTTTTGGGATATCTTGAGACAGAAGTAGAGAGAAATAGTTAGAAGAGAGGTGGAGGGAAGCATTAAGTCTATATATTAAGGAGACCAGAGAAAATGGAGAAATTTGTTAAAAATTCCGTTTACCTTGTATTGCTATTTGGAAGAGACTCAAAGCCTTCTGAAAACTTGAATATCCTTTTGTTTTCTGTCATTTTTCAGCTCATTAATCACTTTGGTTCTGAAAGGAAATGAAGGTTAAAAAGACCATGTCATATCAACAAAAAATTGGGATAATACTTTATTCTTAAAAAACAGGGGTACAGAGTTATTTGAATTCTTGGAAGGTAACAAAATAAATTCAAAGTAGACTTCAAGGCCGATTTGATCGAATTAATGGATCCTCGTGGTTCACACTGCAGTTCAAAACTAAAGAGTCCTTCAATCCAAAAAGTCCTTATCTGAACTTGTTGTCTAATTTTACTTGAACTTGATTGATCTCATTTTTAGTTTAAAAAAAAACTTGGTAATCTGAATTTGAACATATGATATTCTGTGGATTTATTGGTCTGTATATGAACTTAACTTATCTTTGGTTAAAAATGCAAGGCCTATGAGGCAAATTCTCTACTACAAAATATTTGCAATTTAAATTTTTCTTAAATACTTTAATGTATTGGTGACTCATATTGACCATCATCTATTTTAAAAATACTGGATGACTAGTGCAGCTGTACCTTAAAATGCTGCAAATATATATAACATAGTATTTGACCAAAAAAAACCCACTGATTTTTAAGGTCGAGGTTCTACTTTGAAGTGTTTTTATTTTTATTTTTTAAGGTTAAAAGGCTATAAGTTCATTAGAAGATGTATATGGGCATCCAAACACAATTTAGATGGAATATAAGGTGAAGGATAATGTCAGACATTACTGTGGATAAATTTGAAGAATCACTGCTGATTATGACCAAGCAAATGAATGTTTGCAGCATGTTACAATGATAGTTATAATTGTAAATTGGCTTGTTACATTTTAATACCAGAAAATGAATCTTACTTATATTCAAACTTTTGAGTTGCTCTATTTGAGTTAGTTAGAATGCCCTCTGATTTTTGCTTATGTTGTTTAGCTCCCCTTTGTGCTTGGTGTGGCTCCTGGAAGGGAGATAAAGTATGTAGCCGCTGTAAAACAGCTCGTTACTGCTCTGAGAAACATCAGGCAAATGCAACTGAACCTCCTTTGAAATTATGTGACCTGTGAAGTTAACCAATGCTAATTATATACTCTCACTTCTTGTAGGCAATGCACTGGCATGCAAATCATAAAATCCAATGTCAACAACTAGGTGTTTCTTCCAAGTCATCTGATGATAGCTGTGTTGATGATGCCTCTTCAAATGAGATTCTTATAGGTTTGTCAATCTTCATATAGTCTTCTTAATATGTAATCTCTAAAAAAAGATGCATAGGTTGGTTTAGGAAGTGATGCTAATTAGTTATTCTGTGGCTCCATGTGGTTTTAAGTTCCTGTTCGCTTATGCCGTTGCTGTACCATTTTGTGCCTTTCAAGTTCCTGTGTCCTTGGAATTCTCTTGTGTTTAGTTTTGATTATCCTGGAAATTCAACTGCCCTTTCTGTTTGTCATAAGATGACAGGACTGTCTTGTAGTCTGACACTGAGCTGCAAGCTTTGGACACATTTCACTGTCTTGAATGTTAAATAACAAACTGCACTTCAATTTGTTACCTAATTTTCTTTCTTACCATATTCTCGACTCTTAACCTTGATTCCTTCATAGGCAGATTACAGTGGGATATTAACTCAGGTCAGGAAATTAAGTTATGTCTCCAATACATATGATTGTATTAGATTTTAAAATCTGTTCTCTTCTAGGATTTTTGCTGTCATGCCGTTTGGGGTTCATTGAGAAAATGAATCTCAAAAGGCATGATGGCAAAAATCAACGTAAAAAGAAGCGTATAAATGAGGGTGGGGGGTTGGCAAACCAAGTCAAACACAAGATGTATACTTGGGTAGAAACCTATTTTCAAAAATTTATCTTTTTTCAATTATCCATGCTCTTCTGTGATCACCATTGTAAAGGAGAGCATTAGAAAGGGGAAGGGGACAGGGATGGGTGGAAGAGAGAGAACAAGGGTCAAGGTAGAGAGAAATGGGCAAAGGAGGGTGGTGGGAGAAGGGTTGAAGAGAGAAGATGCCTAAAGTTTTTTTTTCTTTTTTTCATTACATTTCACATATTAGTCAAGGATTGTAAATAGATGGCATTTTGGAAGACATTAACATTTCTGTGGTTTTGTTTTATATTTTTTTATTTCTAGTTACCTGCTTCCCTTTTATTGGTATGCTCAGTAAATATGTTGGATGAATCTGTATACTGATTTTTCCTGTTTATTGTGAACAGCTGCAAGCAAAGCTCTCTGGCCTGAATATAAAATCATTGAAGATGAAGAATTTTTTACTTCTGAAACTGATGATCATTCTGATTCATTGGTCTCAAGGCAACAAATGGATGAAACAGTCGACTCACTCATGGACAGTTTTGAGGTGAGAGTTTATTTAGTGAATGTTTTCACTTGTAGTTGGTTGTTGTTTCCCTGGAATGGTTAGTATTTTATACTGGTTTCTGACAGGGTGATGATGATAGACAAAGCTGGGCAACATTTCAACAGCATCTTGCCAAAGCCCCTGAACAAGTGTTGAGGTAATCGAACATTTATTATGTAGAGCAGTTACTGTTCATGTGCTGATTTGAATGGTTCACAAGTGTATTTGGTTTTCTGCACTATTTAATGAAAAAATAGTTGGGTTTCAATGTTTCATGTTGGCAATTAGATATGCCTGGAAGTTGTGTTATTTTGTCATCATTTAGGTTCAGGATTTCAAATGGTTATTGGTCAGAAGTATACCTTGGAAATAATGAAATATCACACTAAATGAAGCTTCTTTTATTGTTTTCATTTTCTAAGATATAATGACTGTTCTGAGGACAGAGGAGTTCTTATCTTTCATCTTTTCATTACATTGTTAGTTCATACTGTCATCTATTAACGAATGCATGTGGCTCAAGTCAGCTGTAAGAATATTAGGAGTAAAAAGTTATGCTAATTTATCTAGCCATGCATCATTTTTTTTACTTAAGTGTATGGTAAGAGCATATTGCCAGGAGAATAAATATGTGCGTTATTTTTACTCAATTTTCAAATATGTTTTTCTTATAAAGTGATTGAAAGAGAATTGACACAACTGTTCATAAAGGTTCTTTTTGTAAAATCATGTCATATTCTCAGTATTGGAGGATTGAGACTATGTGACAATGAATTCCTGGTGGAGTAGAATGTTATATTTTACTGTGTATAAGAGACTTGAATTGCTTGCTAGGTAGCTTGTCTTTCTTTTTTGTGCATTTAATAATCATAATTCCTTTTTGGGGGTTGAGGATTAGGCTCTTCCATTCTGTAGTGTATTTTATTTGAACAGATATAGAGGTGTGCGCTAACAGAAATGATATAGGGGCATGGCTGAAGGCTATAATTTAATTCATAAATATATAATATGTTTAACTCAAAGATCAGATGACAGTTACTTAGAAGGCATCTTTACCTGCATCCTCCTTAGGACTTAGGTTATCCCCCCGTGGGTATATCTCTCATCTCTGAAATCTCCTCATCAAAGCAAAGCCACCTAGTGTTGTATATGATGGTTCAATATAATAGTTCATATAAGCTGTAATTTGGTTCATCATGAATCAGCTAATGACCTAGTGTTGTATACGCCAATGCAATATAATACCACATATTAGCTGTTCATCATTTTGGGAACCTATACCGTTTCTTGCTTTGAGTTACTTTTAGTTTGTGTAATTTTGGATGTAATTTGGGTGATCATGAATAAGCCTTCAACCTGATGGAGTAAAATATTGCAATTGTCACTAATAATCAATCACAAGCACTATTTTCCTTTCACATAACCACCCCCAAAAAAGGTTGATGATCTTGGAAACTGTTGGGCGAAGGTCCAAATTTGTTAACGTTGTGTTGTCCATTTTTTTGTGTTTCATTCACCTGTTGTAAGTCTGTTAGATGGTTTAACTTTAGACTTGTTTCTATTTCGAGATTTATTGCAGAATTTATTGACCTATGTATCCAAGATCTGCTATTCTGGACTGCATTGAATCATTGCTTAGCAACATTGGGCACATCAATCTCAAATGGGAATAGTGTTTGCATGCCAATTACATGCATATTAGTTTGGGGTTTAAATGATTGATATAAGCGTATAACAAAATTCATTTCCTTTTGGTCAAAAACAGATACTCTAGAGATGAGAGGGCCAAGCCTCTGTGGCCTACATCAAGTGGCCGGCCATCAAAGGCTGATATTCCGAAGTGCTCTTCCTGTGGTGGCACTATGAATTTTGAGTTTCAGGTATGTTAAATTCACTAATTTAGGTGCCATTCGGTGCAGTGTTGGTTTCCACGTTTTCTGTTTTTTCCCTCAAAAAAAAAAAGCAAACTTGTTCGGCATTCTTGTTGTAGAAAACAAATTTTGTGCTCTTTTCAGAAATTAAGAGCGGAAAATAAGAAACCACTTTTTGTGGTTTTATGATTTTCGTTTTATGGCTTTACAAACTTTCATCCCCCTCAATTTTCATGCTGTTCCACTTGGCCGGTCACTTGAATGCTTGCTGGCAATGCTACCTTTGAACCCAATTCCATCATTCTTTCAAATCTCATCCATATCTCTTTTGTTTTCTCCTCCTAGTCCAATATTCTCTGATTTTCGGCCAATAAAAGGCAATGAAAATTTTTCAAAAAGTAAATAATGGATGATTTATTCTCATATGTTTGTATAAAATCTATGGGTTTTACTTGTGGGTTTCATGTTATCATTGTTTGTCAGTTATGGAGGTAGGCTGATGAAGGGAATCGAGAGAGAGAAAGGCACGGTAGAGTTGGATAAATGATGGATAAAATGACAGTTGGATTTCGATGGATTTATTTTTATTTTTATTTTTATTTTTTTTGAGGTGTAAATTGCTGTGGGTTTGCTTGATGAGGAATGAAATCGATAGGAATTTAAATGGTTTTAAACTTTTAATATATTTGCAAGATAAAAACTAAAAATAGTTTTCAGTTTTGTAAAAACATAAAACTGAAAACAATACCAAAAGAATCCTTAGCTACGATATTTGTATGCTTGGATTAATTAATTCAAGCCATCTATTTATTTGATGGACGTTCTGAACTTTTTATAGGTCTTGCCTCAATTGCTCTACTACTTTGGTGTGAACAATGATGCCAACTCGCTGGACTGGGCAACAATCGTGGTGTACACCTGTGTAGAATCGTGTGAAGGAAGTCTACCATACAAAGAGGAGTTTGCTTGGGTTCAACTTACCTCGCAATCTTCCACTTTTGCTTGATCGTTATTACATTCTGGTGCTAAGCTCAGAAAAAATCGACCTCCTCCCCCTTTTTTACTGTGGTATTATATGTAGGAAACCGATGTGTGGTGCTTCTCAACGGTAGTTAAGTCTCACAATCTTGTTATCATATCAAATCCTTGTCAAACTTTGTGAAATCATACATGGAAATCAAGCACTGTGCAATTCTGCATGTATTCTTTCATTGTAATATTAGCAAGATTTTTCGGGTGGAAATTCTAAATATTCCTTGTACTGTTTTGGAGCTGCTACAGGTTTGGTCTGTGGGCTTTGGAGGGCCCAAGCAGAAGAAGATAGTTCTGTAGTCAGAAGGGGAACTGGCAGCCTTATATATATATATATATATATATATATATATATATATATATATATATATATATATATATATATATATATATATGTAGTTCTCAAATTCATCTGTTTCTGTTTGAGAATGCTGTGGATTATGACCGATTATTGAGAGTAATTTCGTGCAAAATAATCAAAAGTCAGAGAGAGTGAGAGATTAGTAGTACTAGATGCCGTAGCCCAAAAATGCGATCCACATAATATGCTCCGGTGTGTGAAGGACCACCAAATTGTCACTGGGAGTCATCAAATCTGGGCAAGGTGATTCAGGGAGTGTGTTAGGTGGTTCAACCACCATTTCATGCATAATTGGGGTGTTATTATGAGGAGATTCAAGGGGTGAAGATAAATGACCATAATATGAGAGATTCGAATGAAGTTGCTTGAAGGTTGGAGATTGAAGGGGTGCATGAGAACAAATGGACAATAGTATGGTCTTTCTTTAGAAATTGCAGTCTTTAAAATATTGTTAGTAAAGTTTTTTGGCTTTAAGTGATTCAGTACTCATTCGAATGAGAAAACCACTGTAAGAGTGGGATCTGCCTTGTTCTTCATAGGAACAATCATGGTCGTATGAACAATGGCACACCCCCCTCTTGGTAATGTTCGCTAAGGGTGGTAACTCATAGTGGCCGGAAAACAAATAACCACACAAGATGCGTAATAGGAGGATTAATTTGTAGAAACACAATATCAAGGGTATTCATCCAAATCTGGCAAGACTGCAAGAGTTACGCTTACACGAAGAAGATGAAGAAAGAGGAATTATGAGAAATCATAAGGTACTTAAGATAAAATAGATATTATTGTGTGTGTAAAGAGGAGGCGATTATTTTGAACTAATTTCCAGAGGCAAACAGTGGACAAGAAACCCAAAATCTAAAGTAAGATGTTTAAGAAAAAATCGTTTAGAAGAGAGAGCATGGGAAAGTTTGTAGTGAATTTTAGAACAAACTTGTGTAGGAAATGACATTGTCCAACACTTTGCATTGGAATCCAATGTAAACACATGGATAGTCAAGGTTAGATTTGGAATTATGAATGTGGGAAGAGGACACTTTCGTCTAAAAAATTTGCTACATTTAGTAAAGGTACCAAATGTGATTATGTGACAAACATTTGAAAGTCATCGTATAAAGAATATGTAACAAATAAAAGGAAACGGAGGAAGTATGACATTTAAAATGGGTTAAGGCACTAAGTTATTGATTTTTGAGGTTTTGAATTAAATAATTATTCCACGATAATGAAATATGACTTTCAACCATAATTTATGAAAATTATATGTTCAAGGTATTTTAAAAATTCATCTTTTCCAAAATCTATTTTATTTTAATATTAAATTTACAATTAACTAATAAAATGTATACATTTTTTCTCTATTCTCATGTTAACGTTTTTTATCACATCTGAATATTCTAACATGGGTTCAAATGTTCAATTCAATTTAGAGCTTTTAGCCTCTTAAATCATCCAAAATTTTAATTTTGTGTTCTAAAAGATTTCTTCTTGGCACCGAGATTACTCATGATCCAAAATTTTTGATTTGTGAACATTAAAGAGTCAAATAAGATGCTCCAAATAGACTCATTTACTTAAGAAGCCTATAATCGTTGTTTGGACACTTTAAGCTTGTTTATTGATTCATAAATAAGCTTAGAACGACCGTATTCGTGATTGTCGTATGCCCGTATAGAATAAGGTCGCAAAAATCAGTTACACGGCCTTGTCCCCCACCTCCAAGACTCCCGCGGTGAGAGAGAGAGATAAAAAAAATTAGGGTTTTTGCGACAAAATTAGGTGATCAATTGGAGAATCATGGAGGATGAAGACGACGCGATCTTGCTCAACAGTTTAGGGGTGACCTCTGCTAATCCCGAGGATATTGAACGACACATATTACAAAAGGTATCGCATATGGCAACATTTAAATTGTGGGGTTTGATCAATGTCGTTTATTGTAGTTATGAATTATGCATCTGCCATTATTCGATTGTAATGATAATCATACATCACAATTTCCGGTTGAGTAGTTGTATGTTGAGGGTTTAATTTGGTGATGGCTCCGCTTGAATGTAGTGCTACCGTCTTATTAGGTGAAAGGAGTATTTGTTGAAGTTATGGCCTTATGGGTCTGTGAACAATGGGAATGATTAAGTATTTGATGTTTCAAAAGGTCTGGAAATGTTTGTTGATTTGTGAAATTGTCAATGTGCAGGCCACAAATAACGCTATTGCTGAAAGCAGTCGTCATGCTGAGCGGAGGGCAACTGAGGAAGAATTTGGCACTGATCCCTTGGATACCCCATCCTCTTCTTCCAGCCTAGTGGAACTGCTGAAGAAGTTAAGGGCCATTGATGTTGAAATAGATGCTGTGGCCTCTGCTGTTTACCAGACCAATGAAGAGACTGACACTGGGAGCCATGGTGGCGAGGATGAGGTTTATGAGGATGTTGACAAGGCCATGCCTAGTTGTTCAACTCTTCAGCATGTTTTGGCTGCTGATCGACTTAAAAGCCTGAGGAAGACGAGGGCTGAACTTCGTAAAGAGCTTTCAAATGTGTGTAAAGATGGGAAAGGTGATGGGGTTGAGGACAACTTGTTGAAGTATTTGGTCAGGGAAGATGCCAAATCAAAGCGGAAGCTGAAAGAATTACCAGATCCGAGTGAAGTGTCCAAAAAAAAGAAGACTGTTTCATATCGAGAGGATGATGAATTTGATGCTGTCCTAAATGCTGCATCTGGAGGATTTGTTGAGACGGTGAGTTGGTTTTTAAGACACTAATGATTGCTCTTTTGGGCAAGGATTGAAAGCGTCATATGTTGATTATATATGCTGTGTGTCATGTTAGCTTTTTTATACTCTTATGACTTAGGAAAGGGATGAGCTGGTGCGAAAAGGACTTTTTACACCTTTTCATAAGCTGAAGGGGTTTGAACGCCGCATACAAAAACCCGGGCCGTCAAGCCTACAGGACAATGACAATGACAATGACATAACTGATCGTGCTTCTGAGAGTGTTGCCAAAGTGGCAAGGTCACTAACAGAGGCTGCTCAAGCTCGTCCAACAACTAAGCTGCTGGAGCCAAAAGATTTACCCCGACTTGATGCACCATCTCATGCTTTTAATAGACTAAGGAAACCTTTTAGAATTCCTAAAAGTTCAGATAGTGGTGGAGAGAAGAGTAATGATGCAAATAGGAAAAAGAGGCCTTTGCCTGGTAAGAGATGGCGGATACGCATTGCTCAGGAGGAGATTACGAGAGATGAACCTGGTATGTCAGTATTAAAGTGTTGCATTGCTTTGCTGACTGCTTTTATGTGATATTTTATCCACATATGTCCTTAACTGCTAAGATCTTCCTTGTGTAATGGTTGGTTTATATTGTTCATATCTTTGAACTCCTGTGGTTTGTCTTCTCATAAGTAGGCGTGGGTGCTAGGATATATTGTGGCAATTTGAGCTTTGAAACTTTAGGTGCTTGATATATTCTCTTCGAAATGCAGATGTACAGGATGACTTAATGGCGGATGCCGAAGATAAAGATGATGATGAGACTCCTTTTGTAACACTTGAAGGTGGATTAAAGATCCCGGAATCTATTTTTGACAACCTGTTTGATTATCAAAAAGTTGGGGTTCAATGGCTGTGGGAGTTGCATTGCCAACGAGCTGGAGGGATTATTGGGGATGAGATGGGTCTTGGCAAGACCATTCAGGTGCTGGCGTTTCTTGGGTCATTGCATTTTAGTAATATGTACAAACCGAGCATTATTATCTGCCCTGTCACACTGTTAAGGCAATGGAAGAGGGAAGCCCGGAAATGGTACCGCAGCTTTCATGTTGAGATACTTCATGATTCTGCTGTTGATGGTGTTCGAAAAAAAAAGAAATCTGAATCTGATGAGAGTGATTATGAAAGTGAAGGGTCATTTGAGAGTGATCAGGATAGAGTTCTCCCTTCAAGAAGTGCAAAGAAGTGGGACTCCTTGATTAAACGGGTTTTGAGATCAGAATCTGGATTGCTTATCACAACATATGAACAACTTCGTATTCTTGGTGAGAAACTACTGGACGTTGAATGGGGTTATGCAGTACTTGATGAAGGGCACCGTATCAGGAACCCAAATGCAGAAGTTACTATTGTGTGCAAGCAGCTGCAGACAGTTCATCGTATCATAATGACCGGTGCACCGATTCAGAACAAACTGTCTGAATTGTGGTCTTTGTTCGACTTTGTCTTCCCTGGAAAATTAGGAGTCCTACCTGTATTCGAGGCAGAGTTTGCTGTGCCCATACAGGTTGGTGGCTATGCTAATGCATCTCCTTTGCAAGTTTCCACAGCTTACAGGTATGGTTGACCTGTACCTCTGAGATTTGAACGATTGTGGTTTATCTGTCTCTTTCTGACTTTTAATTATATGGAACACTCATTGGTATCCCTTCGTGTCTCATCTTTTTCTCATGTAATTTGAAAGGGTGTTAAGTATACTTCTAAGATGGTTTTAAGTTTTCAAAGAGTTAAGGGTTAAGAGTAACCTAATTACATTTCATCATATTCCACTGATAAGCCTATTTATGGCTTATGAACCTTGATGTATTTCATTGATTTTAGTTCTTGTTTCTCAATGTCAGGTGTGCAGTTGTCTTGCGTGATCTAATCATGCCTTACCTATTGCGCCGTATGAAGGCTGATGTAAATGCTCATCTTCCAAAGAAGATTGAGCATGTCCTTTTCTGCAGTCTGACCTCTGAGCAGCGATCTGTTTATAGAGCTTTCCTAGCCAGCTCTGAGGTGGAGCAAATTTTTAACGGGAGTAGAAATTCTCTTTATGGTATTGATGTAATGCGTAAGATATGTAACCATCCTGATCTCCTTGAGAGAGAGCACTCTTCACATGATCCAGATTACGGTAATCCTGAACGCAGTGGGAAAATGAAAGTTGTTGCTCAAGTACTGAAAATGTGGAAAGAGCAGGGTCATCGTGTTCTTCTTTTCGCACAAACACAGCAGATGCTTGATATCCTCGAGAATTTTATGATTGCTAATGATTATAAATACAGGAGGATGGATGGTCTTACAGCAGTCAAACAGAGAATGGCCTTGATAGATGAATTTAATAATTCAAGTGATGTATTTATCTTCATACTTACAACCAAAGTTGGTGGTTTAGGGACTAACCTAACTGGGGCCAACAGGGTTATCATCTTTGATCCAGATTGGAATCCATCAACAGATATGCAGGTAGTGTTTTTGTTTTCAAGTGTTATGTACGCTTACCAGTTGAAGGACTGGACTTATATCTTTTTAATTAGTATGCTGACTTGTTTGATTGATCTTGCCATTGGGTTGGTTCCTACTTATGCTTGCTCAAGGAAGTTTCTATGTTCTTTTGTTCATGCTGATGATCATGATATCTGACTACATTATTGCTTGTAACAGGCCAGGGAACGTGCTTGGCGTGTTGGTCAGACAAGGGATGTAACTATTTTCAGACTAATCACACGGGGAACTATAGAAGAGAAAGTGTATCATAGACAGATTTACAAACATTTTTTGACAAATAAGATTTTAAAGAACCCACAGCAGCGTAGGTTCTTCAAAGCAAGAGATTTGAAGGATCTTTTTGTTTTAACTGATGAAGAACATGCTGGATCAACTGAGACTTCAAATATTTTTGGTCAAATATCTGGGCAAGTGAATGTTGTTGGGAATGAAAAAGAAGACCAGCAAATACCCAATAGCTCTAGAGCATCAGCTGAGTGTGCGAATGACACAGTGTTGGACGGAGAAAGTAGCTCACTGCAGAATTTATCTGGAAATGCAGAGAAAGAAGAAGCTGATAACAGTAACAAAGCTTATGAAGAAACAAACTTCTTAAAGAGTCTTTTCGACACACATGGGATACATGTAAGTTTTAGATGTTAGGCGGTTACTGCATGTTTATTTCTGGTGAATACTTGATTGCACGTTAATTTTGTTGATTTTGATTTGTACTTGAGATTTAGGCTGCGAGATACATTTGTTCAAAAACTTCTTGCCCGTTTGATCTCTGTCTTTTTGTAAATGTGGTGTGATTCTGCGTATTCTCTATCCCAGGATATGACATGCAAAAAGTTAACTTCATGTGACTCGAGTTGCTGCTTTGTGGTGTAGGTTCCCATTTGTTTCATAATAACGTTTTTTACTTTCATTTTTCCTATTGTAGAGTGCTGTAAATCATGATGCGATCATGGATGCCCATGATGAGGAAAAAATAAGGCTCGAAGAGCAGGCTTCCAAAGTTGCACAGAGGGCAGCAGAAGCACTCCGTCACTCGCGCATGCTTCGAAGCAAAGAGAGTATATCTGTACCAACATGGACAGGAAAGTCTGGGGCTGCTGGTGCACCATCCATTGCTCGCAGGACATTTGGCTCAACAGTGAACTCCCAGTTGGTAAGAAACGCCAGATCAGAAGATGAGGCACCCAAAAATGGCACAAATGTATTTGGAGCAGGAGCTTCTTCTGGCAAAGCCTTATCTTCAGCTGAGTTGTTGGCCAGAATTCAAGGTAACCAGACTAGTGCAGTTGGTGATGGGCTCGAACATCAGTTTGCTTTGTCGTCCAGCTCTTCTAACAGGGCAGGTTCCAATGCAGCCGGGCCTTCTCGAGCATCTCAGAATCTCAATGGGGTGCCGCCTGAAGTTTTAATCCGAAATATCTGCACATTCATCCAAAACAGAGGTGGAAGTACCAGTTCTGCAACAATAGTAGAACACTTTAGAGATAGAATTCCTTCCAAAGATTTGCCCTTGTTCAAAAATCTTTTGAAAGAAATTGCTATTTTAGAGAAACATCGGAATGGCTCAGTCTGGGTCTTGAAGCCAGAATATCAGTCGTCTCGTTCTTAAGATGCTCCCATCGATAATCCTTTGGAAGGCTGCTATTCATTTTTTCAAAGAATGTCATAAGCTGTAAGCTTTAAAACCTTTTTTGGTTGAAGCAATATGTAGAGTAACACCCTGTGGTCTTCACAATTTTGGCTATATGTAGGAAATTTTAGGCAGTGTTACATTTTTTGAGCCATGCAATCTTTTTATGGATGCGTCCATTGTAAATAAAAATTGTTTATAAGGCTAATTCCTCACATATGTTTAATCATTGAAATGTTCATTTTTTTTAAGTTCCTTCTATCTAATTCATCGCACTAACTTCAGTCTTGTACCAGTGTAACTGTGCAAGGGAACGTTTAAATTTTCTTTTTTCCTTTAACTATTGAACTTCAAATGAAGTTCGTAAACTGTGAACAATCAGACAATAAACCGAAGTGATCCAATTCCATTCAATTGAATTTGACTATGCACTTGACCCCGCATGACTATCACCCAAAATTACCCGACCCAATTACATTGGTGATATGATGTTTGGGGCCTGACAGGTTAAGAAGTATTATAGGGAAGGCCCAACCTACAAGGCCCATAACTATCCCGTGAAGAGAGCAAGTCTCGAAGCTTCATATACACGAGGCGCTTTAGGGCTTCATGTTGTGTAGAATTGCAAAAGACAAGCCGAGTTAGAGAGACGCAAGCAGCTAAAGAGCTTACTCAAAACCCCACTTCTTCGGTAAGCTTCCCCTTCACTCCTCTTCCCTTCGTATTCAATTTCAGTTTTTTCTTTATTAATTCCTTTTTTTGTGTGTTTTTCTTTGTTTCATTAATTGCTTAAAAATAGAGATCGAAAATGTATCTGCAATTTTACATCAACGATAATGGCGACAAAGTCTACACAACCAAGGTCCCTCACTCCCTCCTTTCTGTTCCTCTCGCTCTCTCTCTCTTTTACTGTTCAATTTAATTTGCATATAGTTTTTATGGTTCTCTGTTTAAGTGATATGGTGCTTGATATTCTTGTGGCTTTAGTGTTAATTTCTTGTTTTATTGAGAAAATTTGATGAAAAATGGATCCTAGGTTATAATTTGTGTTTTCGTAATTTTATGATATACTGGAACACCCTTTCTGATTTTAGTTTTGGGTGACTAATTTTTATAATTATTGTTATGCTATGTATTTATTTGGGGTTCTTGTTTTTCAAGTTTTGATTTTTATTCACGTATTATTACAGAAGGAATCTCCTGTTGGTAAGGCCACACAATCAGCTCATCCAGGTATAATTGCAGCTAATTTTTAACATTTTGATTTTTTTTTTTTTGGCGTTGCTGTCTTGAACAATGTTTTAGAAAATTTGATGATATGTGCTTGTAACCCTCAAAAGATAGTATCTTTCGATGAATGAAATCGGAATTGTGATTGAACTTTGTTGATTATGGAAGTTTATATGCTAGCTTATGCCCTGTTTATTGAGCCCTATCTTGATTGTTATGCTCATCTTTATGATGGCTTGGAGTTATGTGTGTTCGTTGATGATTGCGGGTTTTCTGGTTGTTAAAACAGGTTGTTTGGTATTGATTTGGCTTTGATGATGGGATTTGTTTTAGTAGTTGATCATATTGGTCTGAGTAGGCTTAGTGGCGTTGTTAACTTTGTTTTAGTAGTTGGTCATGTTGGTATGAGTAGGCTCAGTGGCGTTGTTAACTCTCTATCCATATGAACAGGTGTTCTGTAATGTTCTTGAGAAATATCTGAAGGTGACTTCAGGTGTTTAACTTAGAGATCATCTACTTTGGTATTCTGGATTTTGATTGCTTTTGCATCTCCTGACTATCGTGTATTGTGTACTGACTGTGCAGCTCGCTTTTCCCCTGATGACAAATTCTCACGGCAGAGAGTTCTGTTGAAGAAGCGCTTTGGACTCTTGCCCACCCAACAAGCACCTCAGAAGTACTGATAATTGATGGAATCTCTGTTTGTGCTTAGTGGTTGCCTTTAGGAATTACTAGTTTATGGGGTATTATGTATTCGAATTGCCTCTGGCTCTCATTTGTTATGCATTCTTGAATGCAGACTATATAGTGTGTTTATTTATGAAGGAAAATGGTGTTAAGAACTAACTTATAAAACCAAAATGTTTATAAATCAACTTTATAAAATAAAAAATTTTATAAAAAATGTTTCCAGACACTACTTTTTTTTTTTATAGAATTAAGTTTGACCAATAATTTTGGCGTTGACTAGTATGAGTAATGTACGTGAATTTTAACTAGGAGGAAAATGGTGAAAAACCTAAAATAAAAATACCTTGTTGATGGTCAACGCCGGAATTTAACGGTCATATTGAAGATTTTGACTAAAGACTGTCTTACAACGTATTGGTTATAAGGTAGTTTGATACAATATTTTTTTATAATTTTTTTTTAAGATAAGAGTACAAAATTTCCTTTTGAGAATGAATCTATCATGATATATGTCAAGTTTTAATTTTTATGTTGATTTTTTCTTCTTTACTCTGCTTTGTCACTTGATATGGAATTTGGATAGCAAGATGTAATTATGGATTGTGTGAGAAAACCTACTCGTTACATATTGATTCCCTTTTGGGGGGGATTATATAGATTCACATCCTAAATTTGTCATGTTGACAGATTCCCTTTGCTAAACATATTGATGAGAAAACCTACTCCTTGCATTAGTTGAAAGCTCAAGCATTGGTTGTGATGCATCTGAGGATTTGTGAATGGGTGGAGAAGCTCACACCTTCTGAAATCTGGGTCATAGTTGAGTGCTCATGACTCGAGTATTTGGGGTGGTTCACTAGTGATGGAAGTTAGGGGCCTGAGATGGGTAGCCCACTTGGGCCTCATACATTTTCTCATCCACGAAATATTGGTATTTAAGTATCCTGAATAGTGTTACATACCACTTACCATGCCAGTAGAGTAGTTTGCAGTAAATTACTATGGATAAAGATTCTATTCTACTATTTTCTCTGAATCTCACGGTTTTCATGAAAGTTTTAGAAACTAAACTTATTGAACTCAGCAAAGAATGGTTCAAAATAGATCATATATTTCTATATTTAACCAGACAGTAGACATTTGGGATCACTTCACTAAAATCATATTAAAGAGGTTCTTATATAAGTTGTTCATAATTATCTGATTTCAAATATCGGTCTTGATTAAGTACAAAAAATAAAAGTGGAAAATATACATTAATAAAATAAAATAGATAAGTATGATAAAAGTCATGAGAATGTGAATCATAACGCAAAATAAACAATAAATTATGTAAGAATAATTGAGAGAATTATACAATAAGCCTTAGCATAAAACATTGTTAGGGTCATACTAGAAGATCACATTAAACATACCAATAGAAGGGAAAAAAAACTATGTACAATATATCACTGAGTGTTAAAACGAATAGAATTAAAATTAATAGGAAGTTAGTAAATAAAAAGGAAAATAGAATTGAAATTGATATAAGGCTCTTAGAAATTATATCTTGATTGTCATTAAACGAATTAAAAGAACGAATCTTGAGATTGTAAAGGAAAAAAACATTTTGAGATCTTAAGTTGAATATTATAATAATGGGTGAATAATTGTTGGAGAATTGTAGGTTTTCCTAGATATTTATTGTTATTAGTTGATAGATTTTCGTTAATAGTTGTTGATGGCGAACAAGAGGATAGCAAAAAACAAAGAAACAAAATTAGGGAAGCTGTCATATAAATGAGTTCAGACAGTGAGATTCCGTGTTACACAACCAGGTTGCACACTAAGCAAAGTGAGTTGTGCGCCGCGCAACAGGTCATGCTCCAAACAATCATGTTACGAGACGCGCAACCAACTTTGCGCTAGCCATGTTTCAACTATTGTCTTTGTAACTTTAAGGCCAAAATTAAGGTTAAAAAGTCACTTTTATAAGAAACCAAACAACAATGATCAAGATGATGATATTCAAGTTGGACTTGGACTAGGATTATCTTCCCCAAGGAGGAAATCAAGGGGACATTTGGTTGAGAAGAATAACAATGAACAAAATCAACGACATGAAAAAAGTTTAATAGAAATAGGGATGAGAGAGAATATGAAATTTAATTTGTTTTATAAATAACAAAGAACGAGATTATTTCAAATGACTATGGTTAATCAAACACAACATAATAATTTTTTAGTGAATGTCAACTATTTTATTTGGTTTAAATTTTTGAGATGGAACCAAATCTCGTCTAAATCAATTATTGTATTATCACGTGCAACTCTGCTATATATATATATATATATATATATATATAACGAGAAGGGTGTTTAAAATAAGAAGAATAAGAAGAGATCTTAGCCATTCAAATGATAAGATTCAACGCTAAATATTTCCTGTAAAAAAAAATGATTACTATAACAATTAAAAATAATCATTATAATAATAAAAAGAGTCATTATAAGTAAAAAAAATTATTTAGTCATTATGAATACATAAAATATTATCCATTGGATTTAGGAAATGAAAAATCAATATGACTTCTCATCCTTCTCAGTTTGAGTATCCTTCTTATTTTAACTTCTTAGGCTATTCGAAATATATTATATAAGGGCATTTCATAAGTGATTTGACGACCGATTAAGAGTGAGAAGTATTTGATGACTATAATCGGACAATGCTAAATTCTCCTTATTTGATTATGGCCGTAACGGCATTACGCACACCGAGTGAGAGAGAAATATAATGGAAGGATCCTTTTCCTCCTCCTCCTCCTCCTCCCTCTTCACCGATAAGAAGCGAAAACGAGTCGCAGGCTCGGAATCCGACTCGCAACTCGACCATGTCGATTCACTTAACGAAGACGACAATGACGAGCTTCTCTCTCTTGGTAAGTTCACCTTCTCTATCAAAATTCTGTAATATCAATTGATTCGAATTTCCGATTAATTCTTCGGATTCGAGTTTAGGCCCCTAATTTTTCTATATAACTAATTTCAATTTTTCTGGTGTGTTTTTTTCAGAGAAGAGTCTTAGTTTTAGCGATACTTTGGTTGCTCTTGAGATAATGAAGGCTCAATTCCCCAAGCTTGACAAAGTTTGTCATCTATTATCTTCTCTACTTCAAGATTCATTGTTCTTCAATTTTACAGTACCAATTTATGATTTTGACTAGCTTTTATTGATGATGATGATGATGATGATGATTTTATTTTGTTCATTACATTGCTATTCATTCTAGTAGACACGTTGCTGCTAAATTTATTGCAATTCGTGGTGAATTTTGAGGCTTTTCCCTGTTTCGGTATGGTATTTTGGGTGAAACTCTCAAATGTGTGTTTTTTGTCTTGATGATTTGCTCAAATTACTTAAAATGATGAGTTTTTATTCTAAAATTGAACCTACAGCACTGCCGCTTGCTTTGTGATATTGAAGTCTCTTGAAAAAAATTGAAAAACTCTGTAGCAAACTGTATGTGAGATCTGAACTTTCAATTGCAATCTCTTGAATGTTAACTTGAAACGATAGTTTTATTGAGAGGCTACACTTTCTAGTGAAATTTGTTTTGTTGGATATATTGGGAAATTTCAGTTACTTGGTGGAATTTGATGAGAAAGTTGTCATTTTATTACCGAGTACTAATTTGGAGGGAAGCAAACTGAAATTTGATCCAAAAGCTCTTATCTTGGAGTAACCTCGCTGTCTTTTTTGAGGAATGAATGAATGTGTATGTACGGGGGGAAGGGAGGAGGATATTGGCCCTAAATATGTGTGGCATGCCTAATGCCTTGAATTTGGAATATTGTTGGAGGATGGAAAAGTTTATTGAATTTTAAGCTATAGTATATGATTTATGCTTCTCATGTAAGTGGATTGAGGTAACTTTCCACTGCCATAATCTTTTTCTTGCCATCTGACACTGTTTTCTAATGACAGGTCTCTGTCAAGCCCTTCGTCTTACGTTCACAACTATATAGTAGCATTAAGGATAGAACTCAGGTTGATCGTGAGTTAGAGGTATGGTTCTTTGGTTGCTAAGTTTTTTTTTCCCTTTCTACCTGAATGGTTTCTAGTTCATATGGTATTGGATGGATCCAAGAGGGTGTGCTAACATATTGAATCTTGGAAGATTTACTTAATGTATTACTCCATAGAAAGTTTGTTTTCTTGATCAGCTTTCTAGATTCTACAATACCAATAATGTCATTCTAGTATAAATTCATTTTACAGTCTGGCAGGTCCAAACAGTATGCGGTGTCATAGCCGAACCCTAAATCATAATCTCTAACTGTCAACTAAATAGTTGTTTGTCTTTTTCAGTTAGTACCACTTCTTGGAAATTGCAAACAAACCTCTTAAATTGTAGTAGAGTCAATTATCATTGATATAGACATTGTTACTTTTTTATTTTATTTGTGCAGCATTTATGTCCAATATATGACACTATAGCTGCATGAAAATCTTGGTTAAGATTGTTATTTATTGTAGTCTCAGATGTTTTGGAGTACAAATTTTTGCTACTGTATTTTTTATGGAATGTGCTATGAATCAGCGTAAGTCACCAATCACACGGGTTTATGCATGAAGGAAGAAAAAGAAGAATCAACCAGCAACAATATCCAGCTCACGAATCTAGTTATAAGGATTAAATATTGAGAAGGAATGTTAGAGAAGCAGGAGAATATAGTAAATAATTATCTGTGCAGTTTGTTACATGGTTTGTTAAGATTGAGTCAGATTCTGTTAGGAAGCAGCAATATAAATAGGGAGAGAATATCTATGTAAAGCATCAAGAATTAATACAAGAAGTTTTGGGAGAGAATTTCCTGCCTCTCGAAAGCAGGGAGGGTGACTCAGGTGTCTGTGACCTGTGCATCATCTGTATTCTGCCTTGTTTATAATTTTCGCATCACTGCTCATTTTGATACCCAGCAGAATGGCACTTGTGGCAGTACTGAAGCATGTAGACAGGTCTTTTCAGGATGAAAGTTTCATTCGACATTGATGCCACTGGTGCTAGTCTTGCAAGGATAGATATTTTTGAAAATATATCTGGTGCTCTTTTTAGATAATTAACAGGGTTTTATATGTATATAACTAGCTGAATAACAACATTTGCTTCCAGTTGCATTTAGTCTTTGTTGTCAATATGTTTGCTAGTTGTTGAAATGAAGTAATAGTTTAAATTACAAGTGATTCTTTTCTATAAATGAGCCTTTGAAGTTTCATTTTGTAGTTGTTGAAGCGGGATAAGGTTCTGCGGGTTTTTAAACTAAATACAGGGCAGGATGATCATGCAGTAATGTTTCTTGATGACTACTTGCAGCAGGTTATTTTGTCTATTTCTGCGGGTTTTTGTTATTTAGAATTAATGTCGATTAGAATGCAAAGTTATTGAAGTTTCGTGTGCACTCTGCCTTCCTTAGGCACCATATGCTAGTCCAACTAGTGAAAATTTTTCATCTCTTAATGAGTTTACTTATTGGATTCTTGTTTTTAGATAGATAATGTTTCAAAGAAGATAGGGACTAAAAAGAAAGGTGATTTTGATGTGTTTGGTTGGTTCAAATCTCATGTTATTGTGTCCAAGTTGGAGCCGAGCATAGCACATGAAGAGCTGGTAAGTTCTACTTGTTTGTGTTTTTACTTAGTACTCTGTGGTTGTTTTCAGTTTAAGGTTCATGTCCTCTCAAAGATTGTGAACTTAGAATGCCTACAACGCAAGCAGCTATTTCACTTTTTGCACCCTGTGGGTTTGATGGATGTCTCCGTGGTTTTTTTGAACTGAGTCATTGTGAGTTCAAATCATCTGCTCAGAAAACTAATTTCTCCTGACTGAATTACAGTCATTATTTGTCACTGATAGCTAATATTTCTTTGTATATCTATCTTATACTTATTTTGTAATATTAAGCTTCTGAATTTGCATGATTTTTTTCTTGCCTTTTACTTATTGCAGTGCTCCCTGTTATCAGCTGGAGGGAAAGTGAAGGAGGAGCATGTCTCTCTCTTGATTAATGCAGGCGTTATTGTAAGTGAATTCTTTTTTTTCCCTATCAAATGTTCTAGTTGTGCTTTATAGGATGTATGACAAGATAAAGAACCAACTGCCTAGAATACTGCTTTTTAGCATTTTGTATTTATATTTGGTGATTCATATGTTATTATTTCTTGCAATTGTAATTTGTAGCATGTATAACAAGATAATCAACCAATGGCCAAGAGAACTGCTTTTAGTGTTTGTTGTATATATATATTTGGGGATTCTAAGTTGTTCTTCTTGCATGTAATTTAATTCTTACAATACTGAGAGTGTTTTTGTAGACTCGACAACTTGTCGATCCAAACTTGTACTGGTTTGCTATTCCAAATATCAGTTTGATTCTCAAGGGTATATCACAGGTATGTAACTATGCGTTCTTTGTATCAGTCTATTCTGACATTTTAGAGCTAAAAGGCTTGGTAGTTGACTTATATGTTAATGATTGGATACACTTTGTACTGATGAGGATATTGAAGAATAGTTATTTAAATGGTGGGAGGACACTAGTTTCCAAGAGAATTTATTGTCTATTCCAAGTTTAAGATGAAGCCACATCAGATTTAATTTTATGCTACAATATTATGATTTATTTATTTACTGATATCTCTTGTTATTATTCATTTGTAAAGCATCTCCCAGAATGACTACCTTTTAAGTTTACTTTATAGATTGTCATCTACATGCTGTCTCTGCTTCCATACATAAGTCTTTTGCTTATTGGAGCTGTAATGGTTTGTGATATGTTCCACTATGCTTGCCATTGAAATCATTTGCCATGCTCAAGAGATCCTTGGTGTTTGCAATGATTGCATCCAAGCATACACACACAAACACAAACACACACACTTCAAACATATTTTTAGCAGTCCATTGATTCTTCTTTGCTTGATGTTTGTTCAGGGAAGAAAGGAATTGTTGTCGTTTCTAAATCGAAGAAAATTCAAGGAGATGATGTTGGCTCCTTTAGAGAAAAAGCGCCTTCGATTTTCTCCCCTTGATATGAGATTTCATCTTCGTGATTTAATTGGCTCAGGTCATCTGCGTACCTTTCAAACACCTACCGGGATTGTAGTTCGTGTTTTGAAGGATTAAAATTTAGACAAGTACACTATTTCTTGCATGTTCCCTGTCAGACAGCTGGATGGTTGGCCAGGAACCAAGCTCCTATGATGAAATTAAAGGCGAGATCAAGGCAATCATCAGACCATAATGATGAATCAAAAAATGTGGCTGTCTTTTATTTAGGCCTTCTACTCTTATATGTTGGATTGTTACATTTTCGCTGAACAGGTAGCTCTATTTACTCACTCATTCTTTAGTCTTTACAATCAGCAAAAATATTTTAATTGTTGATGGTTCATTATGTTTGACATTAAATATTTGAGTTTCGTTGTGGATGATACTGGGTAAATAATCTGTACCATTGTTTATCAATCCTTTCCGATGGGAGTCTTTAGTGCTTGAGCCTTCATGCACATTATTTGATGATTTCATGGATTCTTGCTATTATTTTACCTTATTAGTAAAACTCTGGTCAACCATGCCCATTGCACTAACTCATTGTCTTTTATTACATTATGCTAACAAGGCAACAGCGTCTAGATTTCTGTTATTTTAGCTGCTTTCAGTTCTAGCAACTTGGCCGTCTATGTTTCATATACATTAGCAAATGCATAGAATCAAGCATTCTTCGGGTATCACATTTGAAGTCAATTTGCTATTACATCATGCCAAATGAGGCATTATCTTAAGTTATGCATTTTAGCAAGTACTAAGTATTTATTGGGTGTTAAATGCTTTTCTCTCTTTTTCATCTACTAGCCTTAGCTGTTATAACTAGATGTTGTTTGGTTGTCAGTAATAAATATCTGTAACTGGTTGTCAGTATTGATATATTCATATATTTATGTAATTTGTACAAAAAAGTTGATAATTTCCATAGCAATGTTTCTATATCTGCAAGCGTGTGCTTTTCCACTCATTATTGCGGTGATAATTTTATGAAGAAAAACAGATGCTTGGGGGACATTTGTGGAAGGAGTTGCTTAACCATGGACATTGACATGGGACTTCCCTTGCAAAAATATATACTCCTTACCTCATACCTGTTATCATCATTTTGTGTTGATTAAGAAATTAAGCAAGCATTCTTGTCACCCTTCCTATGTTTTCTTATCCTTTTGTGCATCTCTACTTGTAATTCTGGCCTTTGCTTTTGGTTTTGGTTGTATGTGAACTTTGCAGCCAACGTTTTCTGTGTTTTGTAGTTTCAGGTGGGTTCTTTACACTGCTTGATCCCTAGCTCAAACAATCGAGAACTTCCATTAGGAAGCAGGGTTCAGGCATTTATGTTTGGTTCATATATAATGGAACACCATTTTGTCATATAACAAATTAGATTATTTAACTGGTCAATAATAAATTGTATTAAAGTATGAAGTGGCTTTTACAGCATCCTTATAACCTCTTTGATCTTGGCCTTGTCTAGTAATTTGCTCACACCCGAGGTTTTGATCATGTAACATGAATTGTGGCATTTTTTCTGTTACTATATCTTCCCATTGCAGTTTCACTATCTGAACTATGGAAAGCACATTCATACTTTCCCTTATGTGTTCTAAATTTTATGATTTTGCTGACTTCCTGTTGGAAAATTATCTGGTGTCAAATTGCCTTCCCACTGTTAGCTAATTATACAGTTTTTTTTTTTTTTTTTTTTTTAAATATCTTTATGTAGGGCTGGCAAACGGATCAGGTCGGGTTTGTGTTCGGATCACCTATTTTCGGGTCAGCTATTCCCCAACCCGAACCTGATCCATTTTAGTTTTCGAGTTGAAAACTCCAACCCGAACCTAACCCATTTAATTTCGGGTCGGGTTTGTGTCAACTCTTTAAAGTTTTTATGTCGAAAATCTCAACTCTAACCCACTATTTTCGTGTCGGGTGTTCGAGTTGGGTCAGTTTTTTCCACCCCGTTTTTATGAGATGTGGGTTTATGAGGGTCTTCTTATGTGGTTTCTCCCTTCATATGAACACTTACTGGGTTGTCGTTTTAACCAAAAATGCTGCCTTTCAAGTGTGAGAGGCAAACTTCCTACTTGCTGGATTGTGAATAATTTATTCAGGATACACTTTCAATAATTTCTTTTCATTTTATTTTCTTAACTCGTGAGAATTTGTGTGGGTGAGGTGGCCTCTTTTGCTTCCTTTTAGGAGATATCTATGTCGATGACAGCAACGGTGGGGAGTGATGACTAGCGTACTACTGTGTAAAAGATGTGATTTCCTGGGGTAGAATATTTCTTGCTTGTTATTCATGGAAGTGTGCTAGCTCACACTTGGTTAAGCCGGGTTTCAGATCGTCATACTTGCATTTTCTTGTAGAATTAGCCAGTAATACATAGACCGGGATGACTTGATTTTTTTTCAATTGTTCTTAAATGATTGCAGAATCATGAATGCATGATTGCATGGAAAGGGCTTCTGTAGGGATGAGACTTTGGGCCTCTTGGGTTCTGTCAGACTTCAGCCCTAATTTTGATTTATTGTTTCCATTCTAATCTTGTCGTGGTATAATACTGGTGATAGGTGCAAAGTAGTTCATGCTAAGCTTAACGGAATCTGGTTGAATGCTTCTTATTTCTTGTGATTAATAAAATGTTGTACTGTATGCATGAATGTTTTAGATTGAAAGTGACCACAGTATTCACATCAAATAATAAAGAGAAAAAAATCATTGAGATAAGTGCAATAATTGAATCGTAATCATTTTTCTCTTGGCTTAGAAGGCTTAAAAGGAAAAATGTTATATATGGTTTGGTTGGTCGTAAGAATGTGGTAATGGTAATGACTAATGAGTTTACTTGTAATTCATGCAAGGAAAGTCTTGTACCAATGTCTTTGGTTATGTAACTCTTATCCTCAAGCATCTACAAGCTTACAAATGTAGATTAATCACTCATCGTTTTTTAGGGGAATTGGATGATAATTAGATTATTTTTGAAAGAAATAGCGTATTCATAGAATTGGAGAAGCATTGCAATGGTTATTGTCATGGGATTTTTCCTGCAAAGTTACATACAGCCCAGCCGATAACAACATACCTTGTAAAAAAGTAGCCATTTGGATTTTCTCATATGAATGTGTATTGGTATCATGGTATGTGGTTGTAATTTTCGTATCAATGGCCGTTGGTGGCACTTGATATCAGAGATTTATGAATAACCAAGACTTCAGGCAGACAACTGATCACGTACAAGAGAGAGCCCCTAAATAAATCTTGACTTCAGGCAGAACTACACAGATCATCTACATGGAGTACAGGTCTGCGCCCCTCTTGATTAATTCATATGCATTGTGATGAGTTGTTGATTCAATAACCCTGCTACAATTCTCAAGCTCTCTCAATATATTGCCCCAATGCATAATCACACTGATTTTTCAGTAGGATTGGCTGGTTCAAGCCAGATCAGGTTACTCATAACTACTGCCGCTCTATTGCTATAAGTTACATCTACATCATGTGGATTATACCGACTGTTCTGTCTTTGTTGCTTCTGTTACTTGTTAGTTAGTGAGATAACTGACATCCCAAGGTAGCTGTAAATTGATGGATAAGTTATTTACAATATTTTTTAGTTACTAAACATGATTTTCATTAGAGGATCTACTTAAAATATACTTCGTATTTCGGAAAAGCAAACAAGGTTTGTTTTTCCACAACTCCATAAGATTTCACAAAGTGTTGTACCAAGACAAACCACTTTTAATTATATATGAAATTATATTCACATACACTTTTATTGAACAATTTTACTATGTAGAATATTTGGAACACACTATAAATTTATGATAACCGCACTATAATGACAAGTCTTTTCCAGTGATACTCTTAATTATTGGACGATGTTACAAGTGGCAATTGATAACGAATAGAGATAGTAGAACACCATGTTCAAATTATTAATTTTATTTTGCTAAAGGACATGGCGATGATGGTACACTATTCATCGTGACAATAATTTAAAGGGTTTCTTGTTAAAAATAACTTGTAAAATTGTTGAAAATGAAATCCACAGTCATGGTAGTTTATATGCCACATACCATAAGCTTTACACCACTAAATTTGTGACCAACAAGTCAATAAAATAGGTGGTTTATAATTGCTCTTTTCTGCAGCGAATCTATCCCCATAATAGAGTGGGAAAGATTAGCAAGTAAAAGGCTGTGCAAAGTCCCTTTGTTTACAACACCTTGGAATTTTTAGACTTTTTTTAAGGCTGTGCCTGCCTCATGGGAATAATGTGCAAAAAATTGTAATCCTATATTGAGATCTTATTTTTAGAATTATCAGAAATCAATCTTTGATTAATTTGTTTTTATTCCTTGCTAGAAAGAGTGGAGTCCAAATGGAATGTTCTCCACCATGAGAAACATCGTTTCCACCTTACAACTTGAAAAAATAGTTTTTCTATTCCTGGAAAATAACTTTTATAGCTTGACAATAATTCGATTTGTGAAAGCAAAATCTACCTCTTTATCGTATCAGTAGTTTGGTGTTGTGATTGTTTAATCGAATGGGAAATCTCTTCGTGCTAATGAAATTTTATACAGATTTTTGGCTTGAAAGTTTATAAGGTTTTGAAGCCAAAAGCAAACGAAGCTGCGTCTCACCAAATCACCATTTGTTCGAAATTAAGCTAGCTTTACAACTGTATCTTTCTTTTTTATAATTGTGGAGGTATTAGTGTATTACACACACAAAAACTCTTAGAGACGAAACTTTTTGTTGTCCAAATTAAGATTAGCTTGCAATATGCAACTATTTGCAAAATACGAAGTATAACTAATATAATACATGCATATCTACATATGCATGATCTTACTTACAAGTTTGGTTGAACAAAATGACACTCGTGAAGGTACATAAGATTAAAAAAATAATAGAATTGTGTTAATGTCTGAGTTTATAGGGTTTTATGGAATAAAAAGAGATATCTGCTAACAAGAAACCTTGATTCATTGGTCATTGTCGAAGCATACTTGATCAATAATTTGCATTGTTATGGGTGAAAACCTACTCGACAGTTATGCCTGAGTCTAACCGACTGTTGTCATTTGGATCTTATCGACAAATATCACATGGGTCTAACCTGTAGTTGACGCCTAGGTTCTCGACAGTTGTTGCCTGGGTTATGTCATCAGCTCCGTTATGTGCCAAAATATTTTGGGATTCTAACTTAGATAACTAGGCATACAACTAAGCCAACATGGAATATAGGCATGTGTAAAACTAAGTTATCAGAATTTTTTTAAGCTTTTTTTTTAAAAAAAAAACTTTGAAAAATAAGTTAGCTTAGAAACTAATTTCAAAATTAAGTTAATTTAGCTTTGGATTAAAAACGCTATCCGAAATCGCTGTCCAGGGCAACGTTTTGCATGGGGCTGGATTTAGAAGGGTTAATCTGAGTCGGGAAAAACGCTGCCCAGGGCAACGTTTTTCTTTAGAATATTTTTCAGAAATCTGGTCAGTCAAAATCGAGGTAGCGATTTCTAAAAAAAAAAATTAGGCCTCAGGAAAATCGCTACCCAAGGCAATGTATTAATTAATAGGGAACTGGCTGATTGACCAGATTCCTGAAAATATTCTAAAAAAAACGCTGCCCTTTTTTTTTACCTAAAACGTTGCCCTGGGCAGCGATTTTGCATTAGGTAAAACGCTGCCTGATGCAGCGTATCCGAATTTAAATCAGCTTATTTTTGAAATTAGTTTCTAATCTAGTTTATTTTTTAAATTTTTTTTTTAAAAAAAGCTTAAAAATAAAAAAAAATTCAAGTTATCAGCTGCTGAATGGTTTTGGGAGTCAGAACCACTTGAGATTAGGATGGCAAGCTTATCCCTCTTATATCCATTGTCAATGAGCCATAGAAACCTCTGTACAAGCAGTTCAACATGGGATGACAACATTCACACATCATTTAACCCATCATCTACATCTCTCTCTTACTTCCATAATCGAACTCTTTTCCTAATTTATTCTAGATTTTATGTGGAACATCCTTTGACTCAGTGAAAAGTTGGCCTAACAAACATCAACGATTCTTCTTACCTTGTGGGTTTTCTTGCGTTACCTATTTACTGTGTCTTTTATTTCTAATTCGTAGATTTCCTATTCTTTATTGCTTACCTTTTCACATTAGTAATTGATAAGTGTCCCAATCTTAAATTGTCATTAGTTAGTAGGTTTTTGCATAAACATGCACATACATGACAAACTCCAACACAGTTAAATGTCACAAAGGTACAGTACTTTCCTTTCTTCTAATTGAAATGCTAAGCTTAAATTAGGGTTTGGTGGGTCCAATAAGTTGTTGATTACGGTTTGTAGATAGCTAAGTTGATTTTATGCTTCCATAATCGCTATTATTGTGAATTGGAACTTGATAGGTACATAATTCGTAAGGTGGGGTTATATTACTCCTATAAGTGTATTTGCTGCTCGATTGTGGTCAATTAATGATAGCACCCAACTCGTGCGGCGTCAAATTAAGAAGCATAATTACTTCTTGTTGCTATTGTTGCTGCATATTGGGCAGTATTTAATTAGGCAAATCTATTTATGATAAGTGGGTGAAGGGGATGGTTGCCCTTTTACAAACAAGAGACAATAATACGGGAAACCAACGTTAGAAGTGTGATCAAAATTTGCATTAGGTAGATAGTGTATGTTTTTTTTTTTTAATGACGATAGAGTAACACATACAAAGCAATAATTATAATTATGTAGAAGAGATTTGATCACTAGTCTCAGACCGTCAACGTAACCCAAGGCAAGTTGTCCATTTTAAAGACTTTTAATTAGAATTTGCAAGTCTATGTGAGAAATTATGAAGGTTGAAGCCACTTATCATTATAGGGACTTAATGATCATATGTAATACGAAGTGCAACAATAGATAATGTATAAAACTATAGATTATAGAATTATATTGTTTTTCTCCTCAATATAGAGATTTCAAAGTGTTAAGAACAGATCGAGTTCTTTGTAGTGCTTAAAAAGATCCAATTATCATCAAAGTTAGAGTCTTCATTTTATATACTATAGACAGATCAGATTAAATATGAGATATTAGCCTTAATTTTTTTGTGAGGTGAATTTTAATTCTTAAACTAGTACAAACAAATGCATCATGAGTTCTCTTCCCACAAGGAAGAAATAACCAAATACCTGCTTTTAAAATAAAATCTCACGATTTTTCCTTTTATCTTCGTATATAAAAGCTACAGCAAACTTTTATTTAATTTCTTCCATCTGGCAGTATTAAGCTAATAGGATGCTAATTTAATTAATTAATTTTCCTAACCAAGAGGGACAAACCCTAGCAAAATTTTGGCATAAAGCTGATACAAATTGCCAATAGTAATAATTTTCTCTATTTGAAGAGTGAATTGTGGTATGTGGGATGCATGAATGCATGACCAGTACGTATGCTACTATGCTCAAAAAATTCAAAGCATGTTGGATGTGCTTTAATGACTATTAGGACGTCGGGTTCAATAATGTATATAAGACATGATTATTAACTAACATTTGATGATGAGGGTTTAACCTTGTGGGTCCTTGAGTCCTACTGTATTACAAAAAACATTGCGAAGTATATCACAGTGAATTTGTTTTTTTTTTTTTTGTTTTTTTTACATGCTAGGTTTAACCTTTAAAAGGAACCGACAATACAATACACTTATAATCTTATATGTTATATCATTATATACTCTTTACTAGTGAATGTTAATTAGCTTATATTAGTTGGTTAAAGTATTAGAAGGTGATATCTAAAACTTGATATCATATTCCGTATACATTATTTGTTGTCTTGCTTAACAGAAAAAAAAAAAATGTTCATTCTTCCTACCTACCTTGACGACCGTACACCAATTGAAGTGTCAACCCACCTTCCTTAACCCATCAATAATTTTCAAAATGAACGTTAATAGGCATGTTGTCACCTCCTTAGCACACTAATTAAGTTGTAGGAGTCTAAAATGAAAGCTATCTCTATTATATTTAAGAAAATTACTCATTCCGCCATGGCTTTAAGGCAGGCAAGGGCCTATGTATGAAGAAGCCCATCATACCACACTTTCTAAAGGAAATGTTTCCATATTGAATGGATATTTAGAGTCTAGATAATTTTGAACGATCTATCCTTGGTTTAGTTTTACTTAATTGAATTCTATTTAAATTATTCAATTTTATTATATGTAAAAAAAAAAAAATTAAATGTGGGGTAATATTTATAAGAAATGACAAAAGTCTTGTGGTAATTAGCTTTTCAAACCTGATAATCAAACTACTAATATAAAGTTGTAATAATGTGATACTATCAGCTTAATTATAGCTGAATCAGGAATCGAATGGTACTTCTTACTCATCAGGCTAATTTGTACAAATCATTAAGTTTTCGTATCATATGATAATTATGCATGGATGATATCTGGATCTTTCAGCTCATTCTGTACTTGAGGATTGAAGTAGTCCACACATCACGTATAATTGCGGCACTACATCAGATCAGCATTATTGGAGATCTGTAAATGGCGTGCCAAAGTGTATTAAGGCAGCTTTTGCTTCCTCAGTTAGGTGAATGACTCGCTGATGTCTTGAGTTTCCCTCTCATACTCTTTCCTTTTCTCTCTCTCTTTTTATGAAAATCATCCCAAATACACAGCTGTCACTTGTACACGCCACATGTTGCTTCCTCAAACATTGTACAACACTACATCAAGAGAAATATATAACGTATAGTCCTTCTTAGTACATGTCATTAGGGAGCCTGATGTTTTAATTACCTATTAACTTTTTTTTATTCAAAAGAGGATACACCAAGAATTACCTATCAACTATCCTTCTATTTCTAAAGATTTGACCCATTTCTATTTATAGAGTCAAAGTTTTAAAAGTTTAACTACAAATTCTCATCATGTTATAAAAAATAATATATTCAAGTTGAATCTTATTAGATGCCTCTCAAAGTAAACTTTTACAATGCCAAGTTAACATAATTTTTTACCTTATACATTTAGAGATAAAAATGTTTAAGGCCTTTTGTAAACCGTAAAAAGTCAAAATGAATAATTTTTTGGAGACAGAAGGAGTATTTTTAACTAATTAAATGGAGTAGCACTATCGGTTTAGTTATAAAAGAAGGATGACTAGAGTACTTTAAATGAATTCCAATTTCAAGCATGGTAAACGTTGGGGAAGGATCCAATTAGAAGGGTACTTAATTATAATGAGAAGGATAAGAAGGAATCTTGACCCTTAAAGTGGTAATATATGATGCATAAGATTTCACGTAAAAAAAATATTACGATAACAATGAAAATGGTCACTATAACGATAAAAAAGGGCCACTATAAGTGAAAAAAATAACTTGGTCACTATGAATTAAAAAAAAAAGGCAACTATATATACATAAAATGTCATACGTTGGATATAAGAGATAAAAGGTCAAGATGTTTTCTTATCCTTCTTATTTTAACTAATATATTTTTCTAAAAAGTTAAAAATAGTGTTTAAAATGAGTGTAGATCATGTAGATCACTTATACAACATGCATACTCCTTCCTAAAAATAACACAAACAAAAAAACTGTAACAAATAAATGTTCAAGAATAATTATCGTATTTTCACAACCCCAAATATAAGCATTTGTTAGCTATTAAACAGGATATTACCGTACGTTAATGTTTTAAGAGAAAGACCAAAGGAGTCTGAAAAATAAAAAAGAGATTTCTAAACCTAATTTTGAGATCATATGAAAGTTGAAATTAACTTGTAGCTCTTCATATGATGTCAAATGTTAGCTAGTATTATCATTGTCATGCATCAATATGTCCCTTATCTTTGGTTAGGATAATACTAATAATTAGTAAAAGTTTTGTACAAATGCCCTGATTGCCACAACTCACATCAAAGCAAGCATGATTGGAGGGAAAGAATATACATAGGAGTGTTATGGATACCAGTTTCCTATGTTTTTAGAGCTTATTGGTCGAATATATATTATAATTATTAACTGATCTTGAAAATGACACCAATCTTTTTCCTTTGCTATAGTTTTGAGTTGGCATCGATGTATATTATCCTCTCGATCGTAAATTCAAATACGTGGACTGGAGGGTACGGTTTTCCAATAACTTTCTGGCTCATTAAATTATGTAATGGCGACCTAGGTCTGTTGTAAATGAGACAAATTAATTATAAGCCAGTCGCAAAATAATACTCCAAATCTTCAATAAAGGAATTGTTTGAAAATCAAACAAGATTAAAGAGAAGTAGAGAAGGAGGTCACAGAAGTCATGATGGTAACGCGTGAAGCCTTCACCTCTTCCTAATAACCTGTTAAAAAGTATATGAGCTACACGTCCCTCTTTTTCCTTAAGCTTGTGAAACAATTTTCTGTCTCTAATTACATTTGTTGAATATTTTGTCTTTTGGATAAATCATGTAACAAACAAATTGATTAAAGCCGGAATAAAAGAAAAAAAAAAAGAGGAAGTCCACGATATTTAACACTTTTTTTTTTCTAACTCTGAAATTACTGTTAAAGCAATCGAAGGCAAATTCCTTTTTTTAGAAAGGATTCCTTAAGCACATTTGGGCATCTTTCAAAATAATGGAACATAGAGGTATCCTTATTGTGCATACCTAATAAAATAGGACATGTATTTTTTTTATTATATATAGTCCCTTAATTTTTGCCTTATTTCTATTTATAGAGTCAAAGTTTAAAAAGTTTGACAAAAAAATCTCATCATGTCATAAGAAATAATATATTCACGTAGGTTCTTGTTTGATACAAAGTGAAATCTTGTTTAATACATTTCAATGTAAATTTTTAGAATATTAAAATTTTAAAATTTTTTGCCTTATGAATTTAGAGATAAAATGTTTAAAGTCATGTTTTGGATATAATAAAAAATCAAATATGCCAAACAATTAGAAAAAGAGGAAGTAGACTTTAGTAGATATTTCAGTATTTGGATTCCTCATTCACCACAAGAATAGTTTCTTATATTTACTTTCGTATATATTACATGTTTCGATAAACTAATGCCACAATGTCATTTTTTGGAGTACCGATTTGATTATGTATTATTCTGCAATCATCTCATTAAAAAAAAGTTATTTTGTATTAGTTCACAACCTAATTATATTATAACATAACTAGGACTTCAAAGTTTTAGTTAAACTTAATCTTGATGTATCATCTATGTATTCGGCTGAACAGGATGAAATTAATATTTTTCTAAAAAGTTTGTTTTAATATGTGTGTCATCATACTTGATAAATATGTTTCATATGTTAAAATCAACGAATCATGGAGTTACCTCATTATGATTTTGCTTGTAATTGATTGAATGTCATTGCCACGGACCACGGTGACCGGTGGGCTGTTCTGATTGATAACAATAGTCAGAGAAAGGATTTACACATATCAAGTTGTGCATGACTACATGAAATTTTTTTAGGAAAAGTTCACTTATATATTCTCTTAATCTATGTCACACCCTGGTCTTATACAGTTTCTGTAACTCTGACCTCTATTATTCAACTTAATAACATCTAAATATTCCGCTTAAACTTTATTTTGTTTTAAAATTTTATTACGAGATTTTAGAAGACAAACAAAATATAAAGCTTGTACGATATCTCTTTGCATTGTATTCTATTTTGCTCTTCGACCACTCGAAAATAACTTGGCTTCTTTACTCCGTAAGCCCCCATGCATACATTTTTTCGAGTCTTAATATTTTGGCTTCTTTTCCCTCTTTAACATTTATGATGTTTTTTTTTTATCACAAAATATGTAAAAGGTTTAGAGTGTGTGGTTGATATCATCCCAATTAACAAATTAATTTGTTGAAACTCTAAATTCACGAAATATCACATGTGATTATCTCACATTGATGAATTAAGAGAGTTTTTTGAACAAATTTTTTTAAACCTTTTTTAATAAATAATTCAAAAAAAATCCTCGCTTGAAACTATTTAAAAATATGACCTCCGAATATAAACTGCTGTCAATGACAACGGTTTTAAGTCAACGCTGATATAGGGTTGGTATGGGGATTGTGTTGGGCCCATATAAAACCGCTGTCTTTGGCAGCGGTTTCATATGGGCCCAGCACATTCCTCATATCAGCCCTAAGAGAGTTACATAATTAGCTTGAAACCGCTGTCAGGAACAACGATTTTAAAATGGGCAAAAATTTAGGTCAAAATATTCACCCATCGAATTGTCGTTTTAAAATTGATTTAACTTGTATAACATTACGACGACATCCAACATCCAAATTAACAATTTTCGAACACAAGTTTGATACAAATTGAACACAAATTAGTGTCAATACCTTGAAGCATTTCTCAAACACAAATCTTCAAAAATACAATAAGGATAGATATAAATGAAATAAAAATAAAACATGATAATTTATAATAATCATAGTTATATATACAAGTTAGTTTGAAATATATTTACATGAAGTCCAATAACATAATAAATTCTACAAACTAGGTCAATCTTCCTCGTCAACAGTGTCTAACTGAGGAAAGCGAAAACTCTGGCTCGACTGGATGAGTAGCCCACTTGCTGGGTATTGAAATGGATATGGAGGAGAAGTACAATGTGACGACTCACCCTAGGTGGATCGAATGCATCCTTGGTCCTCTCAAAACTCAGGATATCAGGGATCTCATGCCCATGGGACGAGGAAGGCATACCTGATATGACATGCGCATCGCCTCCATCATGGTGTACTCGTACTAGTCCTCACTGGCCAGCCAACTCCAAACCTCCTACACACATCTGCTTCACCCCAGCTGCGATGGTAGGACCAGAAAAATTTTAGTTATCGTGACAATAGTCATGAATAATAAACAACTGCTGAGTCTACAACGAGAAAACAGTTAGAATAAGAAATATAAAGTAAAGTAATCAAATTTCAAATATTGAATTCAACATATCATGACATGTAGAGCCATCCTTGACCGATGAAAATGTGTCTATGGTGGCACAAACGACGAACTAATGAACAAGTGTGTAATGCTACAATACCATATAAGATAGGGATCATAATAGTCCATAGAACCCTGGAACAACTATCCCTATATGATAGAATGATTTCGGCTGTTCCAAGCCTTAATCCACTCAGCATGCAAGGTCCCCCAATCCGTCGGGAGCCTCCCTCGATGATCGATCTTGTGCAACCAAGGGTATGTATGAGAAACGGCTAGGATGTCTTGTCATAACCCAAACTGTCTCATAACTTGGTCCGATAGATGCATTTCCACTATAAAGAAGCAGATAAGTGGAGTGAAAGCATGCCACTCATCTTGGTCAATGACATTGGGATATGGGTCCCAAACCATCTATTCATTGAAGTGACAAATGAATTGATTAGTGACAAATATATTACATATGACTTTACAAAACAAATGATTATAAAATATTTACTTGATCATCTGTCATCCTATTGAGTGCGTCTCTATAAGAGTTCACTGCACACAAGTGGCCAAATGCACTTGAATGCGTCTCATAACACGCCAATGTTGCACTACCCCAACTATAGGAACCAATATCACTCCAGTTGTGGTCGAGAAGTGGCAAATAGATAAGGCTTACATCATTCCTGGACTTGTCAAGAAAGAGAAATAGGGATATGATCAGTAAACAGTAAACCCTCGCGTATCTCTCGACCTGAGCGTTGTCAATGTCGTCATCTAGAAGCAGTCCAAACGTGTTGCATAACCAGCTAGTCCTCACTGTCGTAATGGGCCCTGACCTGGCCGGTCCACGCCGAACATCCTTTGAAACATCCCACGTCCCTCGGTTGGGATGGAAGGTCTTGTAACTGCATGGATCGAGATGGGAAAATGTGTAAGTACGACCACATTTCTTAGTGTGATAGTGGCCTCTCTGAATGGTAGGTGAAAACGAATGAATCTCTAGCCGCCAATGCTCTAGTAATGCCATCATTAGACGATGATCTAGTAAGATGTTTTAGTCTATGCATGTCGTATAGTCCGGCAAGCCGGACATAGTGTAGGATTCTATGGTCAACGACCCACTCAAGTGTACTCTCAAGATGTTGAGTGAGTAAGTCCTCGGTCGGGTTAACATCTCCATTTCTACTATGGAATAGAGCGATGGTTCGTTCCTAACCATAGATCAGAAGGATCTCTCGTCCATGATTCTATGAATCACGTACAAATAAATAGAGCATATAAATTAATAAAACGTAAAGAACAAATAAAAACCTAAACCACCAAATCTTAGTTATATTAAATTACATCATAAAGAACAACTAAAAACCTAAATCTCTAAGAGTTATGCATATTACATTACGTCATATAATACAAACAAAAACCTAAACCACTAAGTCCTTGCTAATCTCAGGGGTCGCTGGGGACAACTTCTTCGATTATGGCCAGTCGCTTGACATAAACTGCAAGTGACTCCTCTATCATTGACCTCCTCCATCTACTTTCGTAGTCTTTTAGATCATGGACATCCTTTAGGTCTAATTCGAGTTTCATATGCAATGAGCTTGTTTCCACTGTACGACCTCCATTTTTCTTGATTGAGAAGAGGTACAGAGAAAGGCTTGTAGGCATGGGGGTAAGAACTCGAGAGAAAATGTGTATCCACAAATGAAACATATGATAAGTTATAGTACCCACATACCGCTAAGACGTGAGAACAAGGATAATGGTATTATAGCCTATTAAGATAGATTAGTGAATTTAATCTCCCTAACTCGATCTGAGCTTCAAATCCACTACTCATTTTTGTATCTCAAATAGGTGATAAATTGGCTTTACAAGTTTGACTATTGTCGGTCTTTTCCATTGTCGCTTAATTATATTCTTCAAAGGGGTTCTTATGAGTCGAGTCAAGCTTGACTCGAGCTAGAGAGTTCGTGAGCTAAAAAATCAAATCTCGAGCTCGAGCTTGATTAAAACTCGTTTCAAACTCAAGGTCGAACTCATTTTTCAACTCATTTAAAAGCTCAATAACCCTAAGTAATTACACCCAAATTGGGAAACAAGAAGGTTAAGTTTTTGCTTCAATAAACTTGATTTGGTTTTAGTTGGAAAATACTATTGGGTTTATAATATACTAATTGCTTTAAACCATCTATCATTTTTTTCAATGTGGGACTTTGAGTTTATATATATAACTATCTCTAACCATCTTTCATTTTAATCCAATGTGGGACTTTTGGTTTATATATCAAACCATCTTTTATATTTTTTCAATTTTTTATCTTAAGCATATTTTTCTATGAATATATATTATGAATAAAAATTTGAGCTTCTCACGATCTTTTCGAGTTGAGCTTTGATTTGCTCAACTTGGCTCGTTAACTTATCGAGTTGAGTTCGATCTCGAGTCGAATCCAATCGAGTCGAGCTTTAATCGAGTTTTGACCGAGTTGAGTCCAAGTAGCTCGCGATTAGCTCAACTCAATAATCACTCCTACTTCACTCATTAATTGGTTTTAGTGCCGTCCCTGGATGGGGCGAGCAGAGCACCCGCCCAGGATCCCGTAGAAAAAGGCTTGATTTTTTTAATGTTAAGATAAATGTAATGTGTGCAAATTTTATCATATTAATTAAAATATCTCATTGGTAAATGAGGTGATTTTATCAAAACGCATATTTCATGATTGTTTGTTTAATTCCTTTTTCTTAATCTCATGCTATATATATACTTCTCAAGAATAAAAAAATAAGCAAAAATAAGTAACAACCTATTTAAACTAAATACGACATATAAAATATTGTCATTATACTTATCCAATTATTAACCTTTAACTAAACTAGCTACTATAAGAACTGTAAAAAAATCAACCAATATTTTTGTATATTAGTTGTGCACAAATATCATTGTTCCTCGTTTTGTTAATGCAAGACATCTTATTAAGTCATTATATTTAGAATATGAAATAATGTTTTGCATTTTAACTATATTTATTAATTTATGAAGAGAACTATGCATAATATTATGAAAAGAAATGATCATAATAATAAGATAACTTGATAAATAAAACCTTTTATGAATTGGATTGCTCATAATATTGTTTAAATTAAAATTTTTATTAAAGATTTTTTTTAACAATATTAATTATTTATGTGATTATAGTATTATTTTTAATTTTTTTTCTTCAACAGTTTATTTATTTTGTGAAACCACTATTTAATTTTTTTTGTAAAACAAGCAAATAAAATTATATGAAGTATACTATTAAATTTTAGGACTTAAATTTCTAATTTTGCCCTAGACTTTTAAAATGTCAAGAACGAGCATGTTGGTTTTGGCTTGGTCACAATAATTAGCATATGATTTTAGGTTGTTTCATTTTAGAGTTTGAAATTGTTGGTGGCACAATAGAACCCTAGCTAGTTCGAGTAGGCTAGTAGCTAATATATGATTAGGGAGATTAAGAAGCTGTTACGGCTAAGCTTTTAGTATTTTTCGATGGTAGTTGAACAGTGATGTCATGTACGGATGTACCCTCTCCTAAAAAATACGGAGTATATGTTAGTAACCCTCCCTTAACATTGAAAATTAGGAAAGGAGTGTAAAAATAATTGGCTGTAATCTGACCTTACGAAAATCATTGAGCCAAAACTTGGGCCCTCATTTATCTCTTTATACCCCTAAGCCTAACATTAACTATCCTTGTCTTGATTGGGCCCATTAGAATTCGTCATATTTTCAAGGGAGTGTGAATGTGTGATGGCCTTATCGGTCGAAAACAACGTGGAATATAAGTTTTGATGAAAACAATGTGGAGTAGGAAAGTAACAACTCAATAAGTTCTTGTTACCAGAGAACGGTAATATTGAGAAGTTTCTAATTTCCTTTTGAAAAACCTTTTTTGTCACAATAATACCAAATTTAATATAATAACTTTATATATCTGAGATAATAATTATTTACGTTGGATTTTAATAATTATTCTATATTTACAAATACCTAGCTAAAGATGGATAGGGGTCGTGCTTAGCCTCCTAGTCGGGCGGGTGAGATAGTGTCGCACCACCTTTCCTTAATAATCGACCATGATAAAGCATGGCACGTGTGTTGTACTACGTGCTGGTCAAATATATTTTTTTTAAGAAAAATAAAGTATTTAATAAAATAAAATAATATCAAACAATTTAAATTGTATTATAAAAATATAATATTATTATTAATAAAATAATAATAAATACTGGCATATCTCGGAGCCAAATTATTAGACCACCAGCAAACTTTTGCCTAATTTTTTGTTGTTCGTGTCGGACCATGTCGGCCCAATCCATGTTCAACTTTATACGTAAGACATGATAGATCGATAGATAAAACATAAAAAGCTTGTCAAATATTAAGATATTGAAAGACACATGTTAGAAAGTATTTCATAAATTAAAGAACTTTATGACTAATGGTCCTTTTTCATGTGGTCTGCATTTATGCTTTGCAATCATGCATTTGGGGATGATTAATACCTTTGGCCAACTCGGTGATTGAGTTGGTGGAGAATTCTACAAATTGAGCTCATACTTTCTCAATTTTTAAAGAAAGGGGTGGTAAAAAATAATCCAAGTAATGCTTTAAATACTCAAGCGAATTTTCAAGCAAATCGTACCAAAACTCCAATCAAATGTCATGTTCGCTCCATGAAAGATCAGCTAAATAAAATCACGAAATTTAAAATTTTAATAAGTAACAAAAGGAATTCATATGGAGATGCAAACATTATACCAAATTCGCGGAACACTAGATTTTTCAACCCCCATACTTGAAACTAATTGATATTAACATTATTATCATTCACATTTACATAAGAGAAAGGCCTAATCTTGCAAACATACAAAGTATAATCATTGCTTTCATTTGTCAACCACTTACGTATCAATCTCTAGTTGGTAGCATCGCATGATTACATATAATTTGAAAATTAAATTGGATTCTTAATTAGTGTATCTAAGGAATGTGTCGTGACCAAGTAATGACACTACAAATTTTGGATTATTATGTGATATATTATGTCGTTCGCCACATAGTATGTCTCGTCACTAGACAAGGCTTCCATATTATATGTTTAGCCTATGTTTCAATTCATATTTATTATTGTTTTAATTTTTTTTATATTTTTGTAGTTGCAAATATGTTTTTTTTTTCTCCAGGGTTTTTAATTATAAGTATTAAAGCATCAGTGATGTCCGAAAGTACAGAATATTGTAGATTGTTTTTTTATAAGAATGTAAAGAATAGTAATACTAACAAGATTATTTGTGTAATAAAATTTAAGATATTAGTGAAATGATAAATCATACCACTCTGTATGTTTAGGATACACGCTTTCTTAATAACTCAATCTTAGCCGAGAAAAATGATGTTCACATAATAGATTTACCATTCTTGTAAAGTCTAAATGGCTCCAAAATGAACTTCAAATCACTTGATTTTTGAAATCTAATTAACTATTAAGTTCCACAATAAATTGACCGTATGAAGATAAAAGAATAGGCTATGTTTTTACTAATATTGCATAAGATTGAATAAGTTTTTTCATAATCTGATTTATAATAATTGCTTCCCTATTTATAATACTAATCATCTAACTGTTTTCTCTAGTTTTCAGGAACCAAATACTAGTGATTGACTTCTCTACAAACTCTTATTATCTTATCTTCTATCTTACATGTATTTGAGTTTTATTAAACTTTTTCAACACTCCCCCTAAAATTGGTTGTGGAATCTTTCATATCCAATTTGCATAAAACTTTCTCAAACACACTTAACCCAACTGTTTTAGTTAAAATATCAATCATTTGATCATCTGTCCGTACGAATGGAAGATTAACAACTCCTGCCTCTGAGTTATCCTTGATGAAGTATCTATTGACTTCCACATGCTTAATCCGATCATTTTGAACAGGATTTTCAGAGATGGTGATCGTAAACCTAACTAATCCTCCTAACTATGTAGTATGGTAAGTCAGGGTCGATCCCACAGAGAAACGACGGTCCAATTAATCATCTTTAACACTGATAAAACTAGACGAGTAAGTGAAAAGACTGATTATACTATTACTAACTAATAAAAATACGAACTAAAGACATCTAGGACTATGTATTCCCGCTAGCAAGAACTAATGCAATAACAATTTCTTCTTCCCTTATTCAAGTACTAAGAAACTCATAGGATACATACGCCCTAATCAATACAAATGATTTATTTCGATCAATCAATGACTTCTTCAACAATGCAATCATACCTATTTTCATGTACTCATGCAATTCAAAGACTTTAAGCATAGCATCTTAACATCTAAAAAATTACATCAATACTTTCGTATTGATTTTCTTTATCTTAAATTAGAGTTCTAAATTTGATTAAGGATCAACTTTCGTTATAACCTAATCACATTCAATAAACACTATTTCTAGTCATTCATTGATAATAAAGTCAACCCTAAGAGAAATTAATCATAGACTACTCAAAATCGAGATTTGGGAATTAATAACACATCAATCCATGTTAGGGTTCAACCTAACCCTAGATTACAAAACTACTTAAATATGATAACTAAATAACCAAAACAATGAATAAGAGAGGACATATTAACAATAATAATAAGAGATTAAAGAAGAGAGAAATATACAAAAATTAGATTGATTGAAAGTATCAATTGAATGATGAACATTAAGGCTTTACTTTCATAGTTGCAAGGGAGAAAACTAAGAAAAAAGTGAAACTATAAAAACCTAAACTAATGAATAATGAAAAACTAAAACTCATGAAAACTAAAAACTAAGAAAAGAAAAATCAGAAAATTCCCCTAAACTCTCCTATATGGCGTGCCAAATTCTCCTCCAAAGGAGTCCTCCACAAACTAAACACTCCACCTAAATATTAGCTTTGATTACTAGTATTTTGGGGCTTCCAAAATAATTTTTCCAAAGTACCCGCCAATGTGTTGTGACGCGAAGTGAAGGACCGCCCTCGAGGTGCGGTGTATGCTGCGAAATTTATCCTTTTTCTTGTAAAACTTCATTTGTCGCACCTTACATGGGAAGATCAATGTCTAGCTAAAGTCATGTTGCAATAGATCTTCAAAAGTCTTAAAACAAGGATACTAAATGACGCATATACTTTCAACATGAGTCAAGCACGATATCATGAGAGCTTTTATTGCATTAATAACCTATAAAATAAAGCAAACCATACCTAAGAAGAGCAATATCAAAATATATGAAATGAAAGCTCGTAAAGGAGGAAAAATGATAAAATGAGATCGATTAAGACATTAAAATCATGAACAATATCGTGCTATCACAACTTTATTATCACAAAAGATCTTGCAGCTAGTCTTTGAAGAAAACCCTAGCTTAGAAATAAGTTTCCTAAGCCAAAGCACTTTTGTGATTCCTTTTGCAATTCCTCAGAATTTTTCTTCTGCACTAGACATAGCCACTACCTTTTTCTTTTTACTTCTCCAGGGTACCAAATTTCCTCCAACAAGAGTAAAATTTCCTGAAGTATATTTCCTGCTATCCCTATCTCTTGCCTAGTTTACATCAGTATAAGGTTTAAGTTTTAGATGGCCATTCTTTTTTAACACAACTCCTCTTCCTGGTGTTCTCTTGAGATACCTCAAAAATTTATAAACAACTTCCATGTGTTGAGGTTAAGGCCTATGCATAAATCGACTTACAACCCCAACTGCATAAGCAATATCAGGTCGAGTATGAGCAAGATATAAAAGTTTTCCTATAAGTCGATGATACTTGGTCTGATCTATTGTTACCACACCTTTATCAATCTGTAGCCCATGATTGACCACCATAGGAGTCTCAGCTGGCTTGCAATCAATCATGCCAGTTTCTGTTAGAAGATCCAGGATATACTTTCTTTGAGAAATAAAGATTCTCTCTTTTGACATGAGAACCTCTATTCATAGAGTATTTTAGTTTTCCCACATCTTTCATTTCAAACTCTTAAAACAATCTTTCTTTCAACAATCCTATCTCTTCTTTGTCATTTCCAGTGATGATCATATCATCTATATAAATGATAAGACAAGTGATCAAACTGCCTCTTCTTTTTAGGAACAGTGTATGATCTGAGTTGCTCTGCTCATACCCAAACTTTTTCATGGCTATTGTAAACCTTCCAAACCATGCTATAGGGGACTTTTTTAAACCATACAATGCCTTTTTCAGTTTACACCCTTCCCCAGGAGCAAAGTCATGATCAAAGCCTGGTGGAACTTCCGTATACACCACTTTTGAGATTTCCTTGTGTAGAAAAGCGTTTTTCACATCAAACTGATGTAAGGGTCAGTCTTCATCAACCGCAGCGGAAAAAAGTACCTTAATAGTATCAATTTTTGCTATTAGGGAAAAAGTCTTTGAATATTCAATCCCATACACTTGTGTATACCCTTTTGCCACCAATCTTGCCTTATATCATTCTATGCTCCCATCTGCTTTGTATTTGATGGTAAACACCCAACGACACCCATCAACTTTCTTTTCCTTAGGAATCATGCATTTTTGCCAAGTATTATTTTTTACAAGAGCATCAATTTCTTCCTTCATTGCCTTTCTCCATTATCGGCTTTTAAGGGCTTCATATACTGTAGATGGAATTGTCTTTGAGTATATTGAGGTATAGAAAGCTATTGATGTGTTAGATAGTCCATCTTTAGGTACACCCCTGATAGGGTATCTTGATGTTTTTGACTCATATGAAGGGTCATACTGGTTTGGAGGAACCCCCCTTGTACTTCTGGGTGGTACCTGATACTTCCTTGGGTTTTCTTCTTCAATTTCTATTTCCTCGTTTCTATTATCTTATGGTATATCAACATTTCTACTAGTGGGATAATGTTAGGGCTCAATAAGGGGTCAAAAATCCTTACCTCCTCCAACTGATGCTCTGATCTGAGAGTTGTTGGGTGTGGTACAGAAACATGGGCAGGTTGCATTATATTTTCCAAGATAGTCTCAACTCAGCAACCTAATATGTCAGCCAACTAAGATCGTCGTTTCTCAGACTCTTCCCTGACGATGAGGTTGGGGGATAAATATGTTCCTTTTACAAAATTACAGTCCATGGTTGTGTATAAATGTTTTGATACCAGGTCAAAGCACCTATACCCCTTCTGATTGACTCCATACCCAACAAACATACATTTGACTACCCTAGGCTCCAATTTGTGATGACTTCGTTTTGACATATGCACGAACACAACACATCTGAATATTTGGGGAGTTCGGGAGTGAAAAGAAGGAACTGGTATATAGGACTCCAGAATAGCTAGTGGAGTTTTAAAGTTTAGCTTTTTTTATAGGGAGTCGGTTTGTAAGGTATTTGGCCGTGGCAATTGTTTCAAGCCAAAAATATCCTAGGACACCTGATTCAAATACCATGGCTCGGGTCATTTCTAAAAGAGTTCTATTTTTTCGTTTTACAACTCCATTTTATTGCGGGGTATTGGGACAAGTAGTTTGGTGAAGGAGACCATGTTTGATAAATAAGGATTTCATATCATGGTTTACATATTTCCCACCATTATCAGACCAAAGTATTCTAATCTTAGTCTGGAACTGAGTCAAAATCATGTCATAGAAAGTGACAACAATTCTAAATACTTCTGATTTCTGCTTCCTAAAATAAATCCAACTCATACGGGTGCAATCGTCAATAAACATGACATAATATAAGAAATCATGACAACCAATTACTGGAGAGGGGCCCCATACATCATACTACTTGAATATGACTATTTATGACTTTTTGACAAAAAATAGGCTTCACAATTAAGTACTCATTTAGTTCCAGCTAGTGAGGGAAATAAGCGTTCTATATATCCCAACGACGGATGACCTAATCATTTGTGCCATACCTGAATTTGTTCTTCTATTGGCTCTTGTCCAATTAGTGCACCACCCTTTTCACGTATCTCATCAACATAGTATAACCCATCTTTTTCAATACCACGCCCAATGATCTCCCTGGTTCGAGCATCCTTCTCCACTTTCGGTCATTAGTCCCTTTCCTCTCCTTTGCTCGAGCTTGGGTCTGACTCTCGTGCTACGGTGGCCATCCCTTTCTTCTTCAGGTCCTCCCTTCTATTGGTCGCTTTCTCTCCTCGTTTCTTGGCATCGGGCCACTACTCCGAGTACCTGATAAGTTTAAAACATCCTTCTTTGCTAAGGAGACTTTCTCCGCAATGGGTGCATTTAAGATGAGCTTTATCATCTTGTTTCTGAATTGATGCTCTGTTTAATTGGGATCTTGCACCTAAGTCGCATCCAATTCTGGTGGTTTGCACGGTCGCCAGAGGTGAGTCAGGTAAGGTGTTGTTCATAATTCGTCTTCTTGCTATTTCCCGTCTAATGACTTTGTATGCTGATTACACCGTTGGAAGAGGATCTTGATTTACAAGATCTCTTCAATCTTGATCAAGTTCTTCTCCTAACCCAGCCAAGAACTGATATAACCTATTTTGTTGGATGAGTTTGTTATGCGTTACCATATCTCCTGGGCATGCCATTGGATTCGGGGACCGTCGATCGATTTCTTTCCAAATCAATGTTACTTTACCATAGTAAACTTCTATGGTGTCATGTCCCTATTTTATGGTACTTTCTCTCATGGTTAGGTCAAATATTTGGCGACCATCTCTCTCGTTACTAAAAACTGATTTGTTCCCTTTCCATAGGTCTTTGGCTGTTGGAAAGTCTAAAAATTGGTTCACCAATTCAGGCTCTATATTTTCGATTATCCAAGTTATGATAGTTGAATCCCTTTGAACCCATTGAGCATAATCTGGTGCATCTACGGGGGGAGGGTCAGCTGTGATGTGATTGAATCTACCCCTACCCCCAATTGCTAAATGCATCAGTTTTGCCCATTTGGTAATGTTATGGCTATTGAGTTTTTCCACGACGATCACCAAGCCGCCGTGACTGTCTTGGCCCGTTTTGTTGATACCCGACTTATCAAAAAGTGGGAGCAATTGGTCATAGTCACAGGAGGCTCTGGAAGGTATGTCATGGTTTTTGGTTTCAAGAATAGGTAGGTACTTGGTAAAGGATGAAGCCTATGGCAGAAATGACCCTATTTGGGTTGTCGGCTATGATAATACGATAAAAGAATAGGCTATGTTTTTACTGATATTGCATAAGATTGAATGAGCTTTTCATAATCTGATTTAGAATAATTGCTTCCCTATTTATACTACTAATCCTTCCTCTATCTGTTTTCTCTTGTTTTCAGGAACCAAACAGTAGCAATTGACTTCTCTACAAATTCTAATTATCTTATTTTCTATCTTACATGTATTTGAGTTTTATTAAACTTCTTCAACATATGATTATAGAAAAATATATCTAAGAGTATTATACATTATCACATGGATAATCTAGGATAATATTAAATTTTTAGGTGTATACAGTAAATGTTGGCTAGATTAGTTAGTTGAAATATTAGGGAGTGATACTTGAAATTCGGGATAGAAACCTGTTTACATTTTTCCTATACCTCTCTTCACACCGATATAAATTTTAGACTTTATTAACATTTTGGGATATGCTCCGAAGAATTATGAGTGCAATTACGGTGTCATATATATTACCAAATTCCCTCATAAAAATCATAGTACCGAATACTCTAGTCTTGTAATTATGTTTGTCATGAAGAAAAACGGGACGACATATATCTGATATCCAAGGGAAGTCGTATGCGTTAGCCAACTTTCACTAAAGACGCCTATTATTGAGTTCCACCCACCAATAAATAAATAGATATTTCAATCCAAAAGCCTTCTGCAACCGAACGAGACTTGGCTTTACGCATAATATCATGTCGAGTTGTTCTAAATTCCTTCACAAATATATATTCCCCTATTGTCATTGTCATTGTCAATTTGTCATTATTAACATAAAAATGGAAAATTAAGTAGCAATAAACCATAGAAAACAAATATATTAATTGCAATATAAAAGGGAACATATTGTTTTAGGTTTATAATTAGATATGTTTTAGATAGAGATTATGACACGCTTAAATATTAGTGTAAGCCACGACAAACTAGGCTTTATTGCCAAATCGATTCAACTAATTTTACTTTATCGGAAATAATTTGATTGATTAACCTAATTAATTACAATCAATTAAATTTTAAGCAACTAAATTTGATTTTTATTTGAACACATTATTACATTACAAATTTAGCATTTCACGTTACATGGGCAAGGTTATAATTTATATTCCGTATTTATCAAAACCAATTGTTATCTTTCAAATATCATTTTTCCAAAAAATAAAAAATTACTCCGAGTCCAAACTAGAACGCATATAACAATTCATATTTGTAACAATAATGTAAAATATGATGCATCGATTATCTTATGTACTCCGTAAGTACCATATCATTAATCGATATTCCTTCATTTGTATTCCAATTTGAGCCTAATTATCTAGAAATTAGAGTATCCTTGTACTCTAATCATAATTCCGATAATACTCCTCATATCTTTTTTATGATGTAAAGAGAGTTGCAAATGACGAGACAACTGATGTAGACGAGATTTTATCTGAGGTTTTGAATAACAACCTTCATGATTTTAACCAACTAAGCTAGTTTATATCTAATACGGAGTATTGTGTATTATCAATTATAGTTAGTGAGCCTAATTTGCAAAAGTGTGAGAATGTCTCATACATGCATTACTAATTGAACAATTGGAGCATAAAATGTACGTATATAATACGTAATTATGAATTATGATAATATAATCATGTCAATGTGGATAAGCACAGTATCTAGCCATTCATGAAAGTCCACATAACAAGCAAAAACTATGACATTATACTTCAATTACTTAATTCGTTTTGACATAATGCCTCTATAGTAGCCTCCTCAAGTCCCCGACCCCACCCAAAAATGGGCCTGAAAGATTATTTTCAGATTGCAAAACTTTTTAATTGAATTATTAAGAAACGCTATTAATAATTGATTATTACTACTTGTTAGAATGGTCTTTCTTTTTTGGACTCCAAACATTATTACATCATGCCAAAGTGTAGATATGTGAATGAATTCATGAAACACATCTACACTATATATATATATATATATATATATATATATATATATATATATATATATATATATATATATATATATATATATATATATATATATATATATATATATATATTTATTTATTTATTTGTAGCTCCTTTCTTTTTCTATTTCATTGGAAAATTAATCAACCCGTCACATTTTGAAATTTGGATTTTGAGGGAAGAGTGCAAATATAATATTGCCGAAAAAATGCAATAAAGTGCCTTGTACTTCGTAAAACAGGCTTATATGTTAATAATAAAACAATGCAATAAAGGAATTACTAGTATAGAATTCTATAATTACTTTGGTTAAAAATAATCAATTGCTCCAATTTTCAGTGAACCCAAGTAATTAAGGAAACTTAAATGTTTCGGTTATCGAGGAATCGAAGCAATTAAGTGTTTCGGTTACTTAGTGCTTCAGTTCCTCAATAACCAAAGCATTTATATGATTAATTGCTTCAGTTTAACATAAACCTAAACAACTAATCATTTAATCATCCAAAATATATATATATATATATATATATATATATATATATATATATATATATATATATATATATATATATATATATATATATATATATATATATCTTGAATCTACTTTAACCAAAATAATCAATGGGAAGCAGTTAAACCTATTTCTATGAGTAAATAGTTACAATAAGCTAATTAACAATAAGCAATGACTTTGACAGCAATTTGTTATTCTTTCAACATTAGACTATTAGAGGTTGAGATTTTTCTATTGTAAAATGCTCCATAGTTTCCATGTTTAATTGTTATTGAAGGAAAAATATGGCTCCTCAGTATACGTCTTAATAATAAAAATATCTATTCGGTATGATAAGTCCTATGGATAACACTAGGAGTAATGAGAGCAACACTAGAGGGAGATCAAGTTGGAGATAGTGCCTGAGGAAAATAGTGGCTTCAAAGTTCAAGTGTAACATTTTATAAAGTTATAATATTAAAACAAAATCCTTATAATACGCACAAAGTAAGAAGCATTAGATGAGATTATATTGCTTACCTGATATCTATTTTTGACACATGGTAATCTTTAGATTAGTTATGCATATTTCTAAATCTAGATTATATTTTTGAAACTGCCTAAGGCCATGCTTGGATTGAGGGAGATAGATTAAGGGGTGATAAAAGTCAAACTAATGAAAAATGAAGGTAAATATAGGTGGTGATAACGGATGAGGTAGAAAAAAAGATATTATAGTGGTGATATGAGAAAGAAGAAGAAATTGAAAGATTGATTATTACCCTCATTATGGTGGTAATAATTATCTAGTGGTGTGGTGTGTGTATCTATTACCCCTCAAATGAGGGTATTAGTTTTCCTTTCATCAAAATACTAACACTATATTTACCTTACAAACCACTTTTCACGAACCTCATTTTTCATTAATTTGACTTTTATTACTTCCCTAGTACATACCCTCAATCCAAACATACCCTAAATGTTGATTTACCAGCCAATACCCATTCAAAAATATTGTCAAGATTGATAGGACTCAACCTATAAAAGCCAAAAGGCAAATATGTTTTTATTATCAGGGAAGCAGCTAGGATACTTTACCTCCACTAAGGCACTAATTAATACCACTATTCTATTAGAGTATACGTAGGTATGTTCCAGTTCCTTGGTCATAATTTCAACAAGATTTCACATCAATTAATGCATGGGTTAAGTGTCAAGTTTGAAACTGTTGCAGTCAACGTGCGGAGTTTATGTCACAAATAATAAAATCCACAATTTCATCTTCAAATATCATCAATTCAATACATTTTCTTTGAATCTCATGTTTTGATTATTATATCATCATACTATATCATGAATTCAAACAAATTTTATCCATTTTAGTCTAAAATAAAAAAAACACCTAGATTTTCACGGATTTCAATTGAATCATGAAAGTTTCTCATGAAATATTGGTAATTAATAGTTTATTTAAAATTAAAGTAGAAATTTTCTTTCTGTTAGAATTTAAAATATAAAAGTATAAAATATTACATTACAACTAGTTGGTTAGTTTACCAATTTGATTGCGAATTCATTTACATGTGCGGATCGATTTGCTTATTTGATTGTGAATACTCCTTTATAGTTAACTTAAGATAATTTTATAAAGTTAAACCATATTTTTTAGGGTTTACTGATTTTATGATGATATTTTGTATAATATAATATGTTATTAATATATTAGAGAAATATATTGTATATTTTATAAAAAAAAATATTTGTTATAGCATAACAAATTTAGCTAATAACAAAGAACTTGAAAATATAACAAAAAAAAAGTTAAAAAATCACAAGAGAATACAATTAAAAAGTATAAGAGTTATTAATTTTCAGTCCAACCAAACAACGGAAAATGTTTAAATGTAAAATTATTTTCCATGAAACCAAATAAAAAAAAAGTTTCATGAAAATGAGTTTTTCACCGTTCGATTGAAAACATTTTATGCCCTACTAAACGGAACCTAAATGAAATAATCGGATAGGCCAAATCGAACGCGAAAGAACTTCCTTAGCTACTACGGATAGGCTTAACGGTATAATGAGCCGTTATAATGGTTATTGAAAATGGTTAACTATTTAATTGAAAAAGTTTAAAATTGAAATAAAATAAACAATCAAAGCCTCGAAGGGACCCCACACTTTCACAATCCACCCTCCACGCTTCAACCAAACATATTCAATGGAAATATCAAAATCTGTAAACACAATTTTTTTTTTATTGGTTGGCAGTTATACACAAATCTGTCAACGTAAGTATAACAGGTATCCCCATCTAAGAAATAAGTTTGAAGATTTTTTAGCTCCGAAACCTGCATCTTAACTAAGCAATGCAACGGTAAAATCTGAGTTAACATCATGCACAAGATATATTCTTCCAAATATCAAGCTGTTAACAGTCCCAATACTTCCAACATTCTAGCACAACAAAGCCAGTATCCATATTAGCTACTGAAGCCAACATAATGACATCACCCTATAGACCTATAAACATGCGATTCAATCAATCTCCAACAGTAATAACTCAAAAAAGTTCAAAATTTACCCAAAAAATCATCATAAAAATTAAATTAAAGAGAACCCAATAAATTTCTACATCTCTATCAATCCCCAACAACAAAAAGACCAGACAACTGAAAATCAATGAAAGAAGGATAAATTACGAATACCAAATCAAAGAGAGGATGAGGGAGAAAGTGATAGATACCAGTGATTACCAAAATGATTGGGATATGGGAAACTTGAAGCAACTCGGCAGTGGCGATTGAGACTTTGAGTGTTTGAATTGGAAGAAAATGGGAGAATAGATACGCCACATAGTTAAGTTAAAACATTGGGTTTACTGTTTTAAGCTTTTTAACTTTTAGGTTTGAGTTTTTTTTTAATATAATAATATCGGTTAACGTAACCATAACCGTTAACCGTTTTCCGGTTATTCACGATTAACGGTTACGTTTTTTTTTGTACACCCTAATTACGGAGTAATAATCAAGCTCTACATAGATAACTATATATACTTAACAATAGTTTTACAAAATTGATAAATGAAGTTTTTTCCCCTTTAAAACTCCCATACCTCTATACGCAGTACACCATATGACTTTTCAAGTAAAAAAATTTGTGATTATTGATTCAAAAGTTAGTTAAATTTTATATATTTCACGTAATAACATTAGAGCCTATATACTATAAAACTGAAAATAGTTAGATGGATTAATAATAGTCATGAATATAAAGGTTTCAATTTAAATATTTTACAAATCATATGGTAAAAGATGTTGAATTTTAATTTGAAAATCGCCAAATAAGTTCCAGTGGAAATAAGCTAATTTCAATACAAAATAATATAACTTCAACAAAAAATAAAAGAGATAAATTAAGTAAAATTTAACAAAAAACAGATGATATTATTTCAAATGTTTTGTGGTGGCTAAGGGAGGGAAGACCTTCCTAGAAGGTATACTTTCCCTTAAGTGATGGTATGCCTTCTCGTTACTCCTTCAACGAAAGAATTATCCTTTCATATATAATAATAATAATAATAATAACAATAATAATAATAATAATAATAATAATAGGTTTAGATAAAAATATATATATAAGATAAATGTAAATAAAATTAGTTAAGTTCAGCGAAAATATAATGAGGTATTAAAGTCTTAGTGATTGTACTTAGGGTTATAGAAGTTCTTGTAAGTGTTTTAATCTAAAAATTATTAATTAGAAGCGGCCCTTTTTAAAAACTGTTCCCATAATCCCAACATTTGATCACTAAAATAAAATAGGATCAGTAGAAGGAAATCTTGATGATGACGACTCAAAAGTCCTCAAATTTTACTTTAAAAGTAAAAGCGAGTGCAGGCAAATGTGGACTAAAACTTGACGAAAGAAACATCACAATCTACAAAGGTGAGAAATTCAATAACTGAGAGTACTTTTTAGGAAGAATCACTTCTGCATTTTTCTTATGTTGCTAGAAAGAAGCTTCTTCGAGACCTTTCTCTGGGATAAAAAGGTGTCATCTCCATATAATTACATTATTATTGTATAACTGTTCTTGTAGTTGTTGAATAAACAAATCCATAAGAATATAATATATGTCTCCTACTGTTTTTTTTTTTTTTTTACTTAACAATTTCTACAAATTAAACAATCGACCACATTGATTTGGATGGAGTTCGTCGAGTACGACGTTTAAGGATTATAAAATTGCATAGACATACTACCAAAAAGACTAGCATATGCAAAAAAGATTTCAGGGTCACTCAATAAAATTTTATTCAAAATAGATAATAGGTATCAAAAAATGGAACATAGTTGAGTGCCATTACAAACATTAATTGAATTAACTACAATGCGTCAGTGCAAATTCACGATATACATATAGAGGGGGGAAATCAGATCGAAGAAGGATGTGCATTAGCATAGTAGAGTCCGTCACAAGACAAGTACGTAGTATATTCGTTATTTCATGCAACGGGTTACTTGATTATGAATTGATGTCTTAGTATTGACTCTTAATTTTTTTTTTTTTTTTAAAAAAAAGTTTTCTTGGGTTACCTGGCTCTGGCAAATGAAAACTTGGTTGACAACGACCAGGAATTTGGTATAGCATTTTAAGGCTATGAGTAAATTGTAGTGGTTTTAATTTGTTTTCAAGAAATTGCTCTATTTCATAATTTTGAAGAGTTGAATGGGTGTTTTTTTTTTGGAGATTTATTTTTATCTTTTTTGGTGAAGTTTCTTCAGTTGATATTGGTTTATTATTTATTGACTTTCCATATTTGATTCAATATGATTTTATTTTTGTTATTTTTCCTTCATAAGCTTATTTCCTAAATTTTCCCTTCTACTTTCTTTTTATTTTCACATTTTTTCAATTCACCAATCATGAATTTTGTTTTTTATTTAAAATATTTTAATTTTCTAAAATATTGTAATCTAAACATATAAGATTTAGATTTACCTTCACCACATTAGCCTTTACATTAAAATAATTAATTAGATGAAATGTAGAATGGTCCCAAAAGAAGGATAAAAAAAGTCAAACAAACTTTAATCTTTTGTTTCCCCTTTTTATCCGATTGCCGTGTTATCGTATCCATTAGATTTCTTTTCTTTGAAAATATTGCAAATCCTTTTTCAACTCCACTTCTATATCCCTTCTCTCACTTTGTTTTGGTTATTTAGTCCTACATTAACAGTACGTTATACCCTTGAAAATTAAAGAAGAATGCTTAAGATTTCGTATGAAATATTGCATTATAATTGTAGAAAATTATGTGATATTGCATTATATATAATTGTAGACAATCAAATGACTAAACAAGCTGTGTTCACATTGAAATCAATCATTTTTGTGAATAAACTAAACGATGTTTTTCAATGGAAATATGAGTAACAACGAACTCAACTATTATGATACTCAAATAACTCAATTACTCGTATGTATTTTAGCTTAGTCTATACACTATGCCATAGTCTAGCCAAGTTCGTTTAAGGTGTTTAGGCAATGAGACAAATATTTTTTGAAAAAGGGAGCGAGTTATATAATAGGGTTACCAAATTATAGATTGTGCTTGTGTCATACTCGATCTCCTTTAGCGTAAATTTTATGGTTAAGCCACATAACAAGGACGCACTCGTCTATGTTAATAAACTTCCACAATGCGTTGCATTGTTAGTGTGGATCTTAATTGATACATACAATATAAGTAAACTAACTACTCATAAGACTTATACTTTTGGGGATTAAACTTGTAATACTTTTTTCATGGTTAAAATTTCACACAAAGAGGATTTATTTATCGTGGTTTTAATTATATGAAATCTTAGAATTTCAGTAATCATTCTATAGACAATTGAAATCTTCTATAATGTGATATTAGTCCTTAATGAGTTTATTACTCAAGAATGACTCTCCTATGAGAATATATATATATATATATATATATATATATATATATATATATATATATAGTTAAGAAATGTATCATGTTTGACAGTAAATAATCACTAGAAATATTGGCATACCTAGTTAGATAGATGATTATTTGTATAATATTCCATTTGTAAGATAATAAAATGAATGACATATCCATTTATGTAAATGAGGTAGTGGAAATACAATGTAATAATAAATAAATGGATCTTCCAATATATAATTACATCCGTAAGAATTTGGAATTTTCTAATTAAGAGTGAGATACTAAAAATTAGAGAGGTTAAGCTAATAAATTACTTTGGCTACATACCCATATGTGGCATTAATTGGTGCAACAATTAGACAGAAATAAGGGTTCCTCACCGCTTTTCACATAATTAAGATTTCTTGTAACTTTGGCTTTCCTTGAAACTTCCCCCCACCTTAACTAACTTGGCAAGCATTCTCTCTCCTATCCCACTGCTAAAAGCCAGATTTTGACAGAATTTTTATAATTGGCAAACCTTACTTCTTATGTCATATCCCCTCTCCCTCTCTATATATTACACCTCAAAACCATATATTATACATCTCTTGCGGAATTCCTCTCTTTAACAACGCTTCCTTCTAGAATATTAAAAGTTAGTGTTTAGGATACAAGATAGGCGATTAGTGGCTTATTAAGAGAGTTAGACATGGGTTTAAGAGATATTGGAGCAACACTTCCTCCAGGATTCAGATTTTACCCAAGTGATGAAGAGTTGGTTTGCCATTACCTTTTGAAAAAGATTGCTAATGACGAATCTCTTCAGGGGACTTTGGTTGAGATTGACTTGCATACTTGTGAACCATGGCAACTACCCGGTATGTTTACCACCCTAATTTATTACCAACATTTCTACCGTTTTATTTCATCATTTGCTCCATCTCTTTCTCGTACACATAACACATGCATACATGTTTCATTTCCTTCTTCTTCTTCTACACTCCCCTTCCTTTTTTTCCCCCCTTTTTCAGTTGAAACTGATTCTTTTAGTCTTTTAAAAATTCCTTATGTCGGTGTTACATGATTTTATCATAAGATAAGCGAAACAGAATTCTCTGTGGTTACTTGAGCAAGCTAGGCCGGTCTAATTAAGACCCATATTATATAATATATGATTTTCGATTCCAAAATTTCAATGGGTGAATGGTCATGCAACATATATAAACTATCTCGCTTATGATCAATGGAATAAAAATCATGGTATTTCAATATGAACCAACTTTGATGGTCGAGGAGAGGGGTGTTGGGTGCTCCTATTTTTCTCCACCTGCCCCTAATCAAGGACGGAGTAGTTAGCTTGACTTTAAGCTTTGTCCAGTACGTAACGAATGTTCTCTTGAATATTTACTTATTCATACATTATTCATTATCATTTTTCGTAGAGCTTTCACATTTAGAACTATCATGCATATTTATTACCAGTAACAAGCAATCTAATTTGATACATGCATCATTAATCCATTCATCCAATTAGTAGACGTGTCGTGGTGAGTAACTTTCTAGTATATTTGAAGAATCATTTGTTATTTTGTTTCAGTGATTTGATTTCCTTTCACGTTTATTTTTCCTAAAATTGCAATTAATTTCAATGCATGAAACTCCGGGATTTTAAAGTGTTTGCATGCAAGTTAGTTAGGAAATTCCCTAAGAAAAACTGTGCTTACTAGGAACTAATAATTTATTTTCATTCTTTTCCTCTTAAATTTTCTTTGAATTTAAGAAAGTGAGGTGAAAATTATACATATAATTGGCACGTTAACAAAAATGTATATACATGTAGTAACATATGATTCATCGTTTGGTCTAACCTAAATATTTTGAAACTAAATATACTCTTAACTGATCTGATAGTTTCGTTTCCTTGAGGGATTGAGAATTGTTTTCTAATCCAATATAGTGGAGTACAACGTTAGTTCATTGTTGTCTATAGTGCATGATTCATTCGTTTGATGTTATTATCTTCTTTCATTTCTCTTTTTTTGGCTCTTTCGTTTTATTGGTTGTGACTTGTGTCTGCCATTTTCCTGGTTTGGCTCCCTTCTTTAGTCTTTTTTTTTTGCATGCCCCGTGTATTATGTTTTGAAAGCCCATTTCACCTCAATATTGAATGATGAATTCACACCTATTATTTTTTGTCGATAATATTACGCGTGGATTCACGAGTACTTCCTAAATATTAATAAATAGTTAAAGAAATTTTTTTTCTTTATTAATTATATTAAAATTAAGGTATAATTTAGAATTTACACCTTATTTATGTGGAGACATTTTTTTTATATGATGTCTCACAAACAACACCAAAAATCATTTTGTTTACTTGCATATTAAGTAGGCTTGTCCTGAAAGCTAAAGCATCACAAATTGCATTTTGACAACGCCAAAGGTTGACTCCTTTCTAATTTGATAAAGATAACATGCTAATCAGCCTCATTCATTGGCATACTTTAGTTTTCTACATTCATTAAGGAGTGTTATATATTTTTATCTTTTACTAAAAATAAAAGTTTTATAAATTCTAACAAGCTAGACTCTTAGTACCTAATTAGGATAATTAATACACTTCTCTACCCTTCTTATCTCATTTCCATATTTATTTGTAAAAGTGATTTCAGTGATTACAAGTATGTTTTTCTTGTTTGTGGTTTATTTTCTATATTTGAGGAGAGTAATGATGCTTAGTTGACAACCAATATACAACTTTGAGGAAATTTGATATCCAATCTTATGTGCTTGATTAAGTCTCCGAGTAGTTATGTATTCATTATTAATATGTTTAATCTCGAATAACAATACATGTGCTAAACTGCTAATGGCCTAATGCAATGAAGCTAGCTGCTAGATCACTTTATTTATTTATTTATTATTATTATTATTATTATTATTATTATTATTATTATATATATAAGGAGTATATTGTATTGTACAGATTATATTTAATTATAATATCGTGAAATGAAGAAGAAATAGATAGAGCTAAGTAGTAAATAGCCCTAGTTTCAAAAAAATTAAAAAATAAATAAAGTAACTAGCCCAGCCTTTCTTTTCAAATAATTGAGGGAATAATTTTTACAATAGTAGCTTTAGTTTGTCTAGCTTGTACGCCAATATACCTGGAAATTTTCTAACGCGCTAGAAGTTTTCAATGATGAATATGGATGGTCCACTTTTGAATAGGGAGCCAATAAATAATTAGGATTAACAAAGATGTGACACTTAGGGAAAAGGGTAATCATATTTCTTATTAGATATTTGTATACTCCGTATGATATAAGATTATACACGAGAATATGCTCGTTGTCATGAGAATATTGCAGTAATTTTTTTGGTTCTCCGGAAAATTTAATATTGGTATGTTCATAATATTTTTCTAAAACTATCAATTTCGAGTACAGGTTCATTTTTTTTCCATAATATTTATTAGAGATGGTATTAAAACATAAATTACATTCATTAGTGGCTCTCTATATATTCAAAAAATTTCTTCTTAACCTAAGACATCAGCATATGTCAGTGTTCTTAAACTACCAAACACCAGCTGGGCATCTAATGGTGTGACTCGAATACTTAGCATGTCGCTTTCTCGCCTTAAGAGGCTAGGGGATATCAGATATGATGAGTAAGCTGAAATCCTAGCTTAGCATGTCGCATTGTTAGTACTTTAGAAGTAAGCCAGGTGTGGCTGGGTGGATTTGCAAGATAATCATCCATAATCGTGGGAAAATATCCAAAGAATATTAGTGCTACTCAACAATTAGGTACAAATACCAATCAAACTTCATATTACTAAATTATACTCTCTCCGTTCTTTTTTGTTCTTCCCATTTGTTTTTTGCGCTAATCCCAATGTAAACTTAAAATTCAAATATCTTCAATTGTGCTTTTGTAAAAATTATTAAAAAAAAACTCATATTTTGAAAATACATATTGAGAAAAATCTATCAAGATCTCAAATTAATATTTTTTTTTATCTATATTAGATAGAATTTGTAGTCAAAGTTTGACTCTAAATTCTATAATATTCCAAATGAGAAGAACAAAAAAAGAAAGGAGGGAGTAGTAATACAATACATAGTAATGTTACGCTTTCGTATCTCTATTAAAATTACGACAAGGTTTTTGTTTTCAAAAGGAAACACATTTTTTACATCGCATTGAAACTTACCCCTACGTAAAATAACACCTATCTGTGTTAAGCTCTGTTCTCCGTAGCTTATATTTTGCTTAATTTATTGGTTTTTTAAATTTATCTTTTATTAAGCTTTACTTACTACTATGGTTGAACTTAACTAATTAAAATTTTTTAACTTATTTTAGCTAAAATATTAAGGAAAAAAAATTAACGAGTGCCCAAAGACAACAGATACCCACCTTCTTCCTCTAATAACGTCAGTAGTGAGCTTAAGAATATGAACCATCCTTTTTTTATTTACGTGTTATCATAGAGACTTACCCCCACCCTCCCCTTCTGATTATTTCCTCTTATTGCAACGTTGTTGGTGTTAGGAGTTAGAATGGTTGAGTTCTCATCATCATTATTAATATCATTATTAATATCATTATTATTATTATCATCATTATTATCATTATTATTATCATCATCATCATCATTATTATTATTATTATTATTATTATTATTATTGTTATTATTATTATTATTATTATTATCATCATCATCATCTGATCTCTGTTACCGGCTTGGTGACATAACGTACAGTAATAGGAAATGTTTTGAGATGAACACTGGTATACGTCTGCTAGTAGAGGAGCTGTTATTTTCACTTTGATGATCAACAACTGCGATATAGCATTACAACATCGATAGGACTAAGATGCACATAAAACTGTCAATTATACTACAATAATAAGTGTACCTTTTACTTATCCTTTTGTATAATGAGATTACAGTCATTGTACTTAATTAATTATATACACGCAAATAATGATTTGATTCTTTTGCCATAGCTGCAATGATCTAGTTGCCATCATTTCTTGACTTCACATTCTTTTTTTTTTTTGTGCGATGGATGTGTAGAGGTGGCAAAGCTCAATACTACAGAGTGGTACTTCTTCAGCTTTCGTGACCGCAAGTATGCCACGGGCTTCCGGACCAATAGGGCGACCACATCTGGCTACTGGAAAGCAACAGGTAAAGATCGGGTTATTCTTGACCCGAAGACCCGAGAGATCGTAGGAATGAGAAAGACTTTGGTGTTCTATAAGAACCGTGCCCCAAATGGGATCAAAACGGGTTGGATCATGCATGAGTTCCGCTTGGAGAGTCCACATATGCCTCCTAAGGTACGTACGTAGGTAACTTGTTTAAGGCAATGTTATAAACTTATTATACTAGCATCAGTAGCATATATTTCGCACTTAATTCGTTTTAATTAATTGATAAACTTTATACTGAAACACGGTAGTTAAGTTTTGAACTTATAGAGTAATACTATATATACTCTTCTTCGTTCTATGTCTTTAAAATATTTTTAAGTCTATTTATTAATTTTGAAGTATATGCCTTTTTCTTATTAATATCAACGGGAAGAATTAAGGTTGTCGTGCTAATGTCCTTAATTTATACTCCGTATATATTTTAACTTTTAAATTAAAAAAGACAAAGGATGGTCCGATCTACTGTACGCACTCTTTATTTTTAGGATGATATAATTTATACTTGGTCCCTTACCTAGCTTAGCTAAAGCTTTATAACTTACATTTGTATTTCACTTGCATATTTATTTTACACGCAATTATTCAACTTTGCTTTTCTTAGAAAATAATACATAAACAATGTTCCAACACTAAAAACGATGCCCTTGTCCTAGTTTTATATCTGCCTTGTCACTTCATTGTACATTAGGTGTATGTATACGGAGTATATAGTATGTGTGTGCATTACAACATTGTGTTCTATTGCTCTTGTAACTATCTATTAGACCAAAATTAAACAATGTTTCCTCAAAGGTTTTCTGTAAAAGAACTCAAAGGATTCCCTTCAAAATAGTCATAATAACGTGATATGATATGATATATATGGACGTTGATAAAAAAAATATATAAATTTTTTTTGAGTATCACTAGCCTCTACAGTTTCTATATGTATTAAGATAGGATAGGTGAAAATAGAGATATTTATTGTCAAATGTCATGTCTTTAAATTAGGTCATAACTCATACCTAGTACTTTGTAACATATATACATTACTTAAGAGGGATGGTAATAAATAAATAATATATAGAATCGAATTATTTGCGTGCATCACACAAATTTACAAATGACGATCACCTCTTATATTCAATGATTGGGGACAAGGATTTATATGTTGTTGTTTTTTTTTGGTGCAAGGATTTATATGTTGTCACTTTCTCTAGACAAGTACAGCATATTAGGGCATTAGACTCTAGAAAATTCAAGGAAACTTCATCATCATTGCCGCTCATAGTCAATTTTACTTGTGATGTGTTCCCTTACATGATGAAGTCATTAGTAGTTGAGACAATTCAAAGTTATCCAAGATCCAAATGTAAACACTAAGACTTGACATATACTATTGTATCTTACCTCGATCTTTTTTCTTTTTAACTTTTTATTTTTATGAAACACTTTCGTATCCTACGCCTAATAATAAATTATACTCCATATATATCATATAAGTTGTTCCTAGATTGAGGGCGTTGAGGAAAATTAATATAAATGTTATTTTGAATGATCTTTCTCAAATGAAAAGGGTGCTTAAAATAAGAAGAATAAGAAGAGATATTAGCCATTCAAATGGTAAGATCCAACATTAGAGATTTTACGTAAAAAAATGGTTACTATAACAATAAAAAATGATTACTATAATAATAAAAAGAGTAACTATAATAATAAAAAAAATTATTATAAGTGAAAAAAATTATTTGATCACTATGCATGAGTACATAAAATATCATCTATTGTTTAAGAGATGAAGAGTCAAGATGTTTTCTCATCCTTCTCATTTTAAATACCCTTCTTATTTTAACTTTTACTTATATATATATATATATATATATATATATATATGATAAATCTATTGTTATAGATTGTTTAATCTGTTAAATGAAAAAAAAGGAAATGATTTCTATTTATACAAGAAAAAAAAAGAAGAATTATAAATAGATCGATCACCATCTAAACATATATGGCATTTCTTATGGTCAGGTGGCAAGTGGCAAGTGACTAGCACTATAAAGTTTAACCTAACACAAATAAAAATCATACTCGCATTATATGGTATATATCAACCAAATTAAATGGCACATAGCATGTAGTCTTGACGTCTTGTACTCTTGTTCAGTTGTGCTAGACTTACAAAAATGAAATTAATTAGGTGTCAATTCAGTTAAATTCAAGTCTTATCCTTTACCTTCATATATTAGAATTTGATGATATTTTTCTAATCATTTCTATCGTCATATGATGTGCAGGAAGACTGGGTGCTATGTAGAGTTTTTCACAAGAGCAAGGCCGAGGAAAACAGCAGTAACCAATGCCAACACATGCATGAACATAGCACAGCTAGCACCTCTTCCCCACCTAATTGCATTGCATGCCAACAAATCAACTCCTTCTCTTCAAATTATAATCCTCTTTCCCAAGAACCAATTATTAGCCACACCAATTCAAACATCAAAAATGCTTTTAGCAATAATCAATGGACATCTTCGACGTTGTTAAACCCTAACAGTAATTTCCTGCAGCTCCTGAGAGAGGGCAACTCCAGCTACTCTTGGAGTGATTTGGTCAACACAAGTGTGAAAAATGACGATTTTGGGTTTCTGTGGGACATGGATATGGAAGATCAAAATACCAAGTTGGGTGAAGGTGGTTTAAATTTACACGGTGTTGTTCCTCCTAATTGTCTTCCGCAGCTTGAGTTCGGAGATGTGAGATTTGATTAGGATGATTGTGTCTGATATTATCATTATTTGGACAACTAACCAAAAATAGGATATAAAAAAAAAAAAAAAAAGATGAAGATGAAAGAAAGGTAAAAAAAATAAAAAAATAAAAAAAAGAAAAAAAGAAAAAAAGAGGCCAATCTAGAAAACAAGAAGTACACCACCATTTTGCTGATTTGTGGATGCTTGAATTGTGTGGAGTTTGGTGTATTAGCTATAGATAGCGCCTAGCTATTGTTTTTGCTTAGACATTAAAGGATATCATAGTGTTATGTCATAATATGGTAGAGGGTTTACGTTACGATCTTTATTACATAATATATAGTGGCCATTGTATAAACACATGCATGTAATTTATTTTTCACATACACCTTGTTTCAACACATATTTGTAAATTTATGTTTACCCTATATTCATACTAATATATATATATATATATATATATATATATATATATATATATATATATATATATATATATATATATATATATATATATATATATATATGTACTCAATTCTAGTACGCTTTTGACGTTTCTTTTTGAGACATGCACTGGCCTTATTATTGGACGGTCGAATGACTTTTACATAACCTCTGTTTCATTTGGTTTTAGTTTATTGATGTGGACTATCTGATTGCCAAATAAAACAAGTGGATGAAAAAGTGGCAATTCAGTCAATAAAAATATATTCTTGGCTGAGCAACTTTTTCAAAAAATCTTTTGGCTTATAACTCATTAGATATAAATGCAGCTTTATCTATGTAAATACTAAAAGTTTATTTCGTACCAAAAGTTGGTTGTTTATATTAGCAAGTGTACATTGAACAACTTATTTTAGCAAACAAATACGGAGTGCATAGATGATATACTGCTTGGTTGGCTTTAACAACTAACACCTTACCAATCCCAACGATTGGAATTCATCAACCGATCAAGCCGTTATGCAAGTGATAAGTAATACTCCCTCTATTCCATACTTTTTGCCCTATTGTCCTATTTTATTTGTCCCACTCTATTTGCCCCATTGCTTTATGTGGTCATGTTTTTGCCCCAAGATTTACTTTATTTTTAATAAAGTAACTTTTTTACAATGGGACAAAAAGTGTGGGACTGAGGGAGTAGCTAGCAATAACATCTGATTTTTATTTATGTGAATATTTATGCTGCAAATATAAGTGTATTAAAATTCGTATATAAGAAATTGTAAATTCATAAACGAAAAAGAATACAAACATCTCCCCGCAAGATTCAGAAGCGTTTTAATTTCTAGGACCATCAGCATATAATTCCACGCCATCTTAAGTAATTCAAATTCACGAGGTAACTGAGGAAAGTAAAAAGAATAGGAGAGGAATATAATATTTCCTAGGGGTAGTCAATAGTCATATACCGATCTACGGAGTATTATAGTTTATGACATATAAAAAATGTTCTACAAATTTAATATTCTATCTTTTCCTAAAAAATTGCCCTAATTTGATTTTTACGGTTTTCAATATACGACATTAAATTTTTTTTATCTCCAAATCTGTACGGAAAAAAATTATGAAAACTTGATATTCTAAATATTTACATTGAGATACATCAAACATAATCCCACATGAATATATTATTTCTTATAACATGATAATAATTCGTGGTCAAACATTTCAAACTTTGACTCCAAATAGTGGATTTGGACGTTCTTTTAGGGATAAAGAGAGTAACAAGTAGGTTTTTTATCATTTCGAAAAGTGTCACATAATTATGACATTAAGCAATAGTTATAGAGAAATCATAAAGTAGAACAGATCCTCTATTTCAAAAATTTCACCGCTGGCAAGAACGAGTGGATATCATATTTTACATGGCTATCCAAGATTCTATCTTTGGTAAGGAGTAGACCTGTGCATTTAGGCGGGTTAGGGCCGGGATGGGTCACAAGCAAAACGGGCCGGGTCGAGGCGGGTCAATGAAGATGCAAAACAGATCGGGCCAAAGGAGATATATAACGGGTCGGGTCGGGTCATCCAAATAGAGTATAGTTTTTATCTATAGAGAGATATAATTTACGTGTATCACCTCCAATCTTTAGTAGTGGATTATTGACAAGTAAGTGGAAATAATTTGTTACCTTATAATGTTTAAAAGTCTTAGAAACTATAGGTCTATTATTGACCCGACTTGACCCATTAAAAACCCAATAAAATATGAGCCTTTAAGAGACCGACTCATTAAGTCCATTATTGATTAGACCCTTTTACAAACGGGACGGTCAAGGGCCCTTAACGGGCCCCCACCCATTTGAACAGGTCTAGTAAGGAATATCTAACGAAAACTCACTAGGTCACTATGTGACACTTTTTCACAGTAGGTGGGTTGGACTCTCCGAGCCATAAAATTCGTAAAACCTAAAATGATATATGTGAGCATTAATTCTCAATGAAAGAATTAGAATAAATGAATAATTGCTAACTCTACATAAAAATAAAACTAGAAAACTGAGCAACCTAATAATAATAGAGAACTAGACTTGTTCAAATAAAAAGGACTCGTTACGGGCCCTTGATCGACTCGTTTGTAAAATGGTCTAATCAATTATTTTATCTAATGAGTCAGTATCTTACAGGAACATATTTTATTGGGTCTAATCAATTATTTATCTAATGGGTCGGTATCTTAAAAGAACATATTTTATTGGGTCTTTAATGAGTCAATAGTTTCCAAAAATTTTAAACACTATTAGGTAATGAATTATTTCCACTTATTTGACAATGGTCCGGCGATTCGACCCAACTATCACCTTTTATAGATAAAAACTATGACCTTCTATAGATAAAAACTATACTCTATTTGAACGGTCCGTCCAACTCGACGTGTTATGTATCTCATTTGGCCCGACCCCGCCCATTTTATCTACTTTGGCCCAATCCGATCCGATCCGTTTTCCATATGACCCATCCCGGCTCTGATCCGACCTAATCTATAGGTTTACATGTGACCAAAGAATGGGCTACATTAAGTGAACATCGATGGGGTTGATTTCAATAGAAGAAGAAGTTTACATTTCAATAGAAGAAGAAGTTTGGGCACAAAGAATGGGCTACATTGAGTGAACATCGATGGGCTTGATTTCAATAGAAGAAGAAGTTTACATTTCAATAGAAGAAGAAGTTTGGGCACAACGAATGGGCTACATTGAGTAAACATCGATGGGCTTGATTTCAATAGAAGAAGAAGTTTACATTTCAATAGAAGAAGAAGTTTGGGCACAAAGAATGGGCTACATTAAGTCAACATCGATGGGCTTGATTTCTATAGAAGAAGAAGCTTTACATTTCTGATCGACAAGATATAACTGAATAACTATGGCTGTATTCTGTATAGGCGGTATAGCGTGACGGATAGTTAACAAATCGCTAATCAAAGAAACAGTTTGGGCTGGGCCTATGCACTAAAGTTGGGGCGCACAACAAACTCATTTTTCCAACGCGCTCTCATATTCTCTTTCCACTACAAATTTTCGAACACACACCATCTCCCCCCCCCCCCCCCCCCGGTATTTCGTCGCTCCAAAGAGTTCTAAAGGTATGCTCCAGAATTCACTTCATTTATACGTCCGCTTTGATCGGTGCTTGGTTTAGTATGTATATATTATTTGTTACATTATATGGAGTAGTTGAGATATTCTTACTATTTACACTATTTTATGAATGAAATGAAATATTATATTTAACCGAAAACATATTTAAAGTCAGGATATGATGACGTGGAATGGAACATGTAGTAGAATGCCTGAAATATTGTGGGAGATTTGGTTGTTGTAAAAATTGGGGAGCTTGTAGTCCGTAATACCTAAATGTTAGGGTTTTGAATTTGTATAATTATGGCCTTAAAAGAGGAGTCAATTATTGAACTTGAATTTGAGCTGCGAAGGTTTCTTGTTTAATTTGTAATGATATAGGCAGCGGAGAAATTTTAACGTAATTCTTTCACTCTTTGTTGCGTTGGGGTTGTTCTTGAATCTTGATTCTACAGTAGAAGTTTGTAGAAAGAGTGCTTTTAGGTATAACGGTCGGAGTCAAGTTTTTGGATTTGTTTATAGAGATTGGGAACGAGTTCTTGATTCTACATTAGAAGTTTCTGGAAAGCGTGCTTTTGGGTATAACTGTCGGAGTCAAGTTTTTTGATTTGTTTAAAGAGATTGGGAACGACTTGATTCTACTTTAGAAGTTTCTGGAAAGCGTGCTTTTGGATATAACTGTCGGAGTCAAGTTTTTGGATTTGTTTATAGAGATTGGGAACGACTTGATTCTACTTTAGAAGTTTCTGGAAAGCGTGCTTTTGGGTATAACTGTCGGAGTCAAGTTTTTGGATTTGTTTATAGAAATTGGAAACGACCCACTTTAGACTGACTTCGCCTGGATTTAGTAAAGAAACGTCTTAACTGATTAGCAACTATTAAGCAATCAAAGGGAGGGTTTTAGATACTAAAAGACTAATAGCGAGGAAGATTTTGGGTGCGGATTTTTGGTTGAGTTGATCTTTAATGAAGTAGTTGTGGCGTTCTTTATTTTGTGTCAATGTTCATTTCTCGTGTATCAGACTATCAGGTGGTGTAAACAAGCTAACCATGTTCATTTTTTTTTTATTTCCCTTGGTTGGCTTGGTAGAAAATTGATGGTCACTGACATCATGAGTCCTTTTGATAAGAATTGAGAAGATAAACTACGTGTTGTACCTGGTTTGGCTTCGCTTACAACATTCGCGTTAAAAAGAGTCACCGATACCCTTTCTGGTCCCGTGGGAACTGAGAATCCAACTGATCTAGAGATATCTTCTGGGCCATCCTCCAATGAGATTGAGGACTTTGCAAGCATCACAAACAGTTTGAAGCTTAAGCAAAGACCGTGGACTGTTTATGGCGATATCCAAAGTGAAAAGGAGCTAGATGTTAAAGTGCATGATATGGTCATACTTGTTTCCCCTTACTATTTCAGTGTCTGTTCATCTAAGTTTTTTCGGGATACGCTGCATTGAGATTAATCAAGGATAATATACTAAATTGATTGAGATTTACTTTCTAAAACATCTTTCTTACTCCAGAAGAAACATTACAGAATGTGATAATATGACAAGAAAAAAGAAAAAGAAAAAAAAAAACTTGCGTACATGAGGTATTGTTGAATGAGATGCTGGTTCTATCTTCATCGAGTTTTGTATATTCTTCATCTCTACCATAAAGTTCCGTTATTAATTGTTGCCATAAAACTACTCAGTATTTTTTCTGCAGAGCAGAAGTGTCAGTCACGCATGTATCAGGTAGTGTACCTATTTGAAGGTTTTCTGTTGATACTTATGTATATGCTAGTTGTCAGTGATATAAACATGCATGCTTAAAATTTTTAAAGGTATTCTGTCTTCCCTGCACAACCTTAGGGAAGGGTGCTAGAGCCGTCTTGTTTATATCCTTGAGAGTTCTTATCTGCATCTGTTGCTTTACGCTTTATGCAATGAAATATGTATGTTCTGGCTCAGTTATACTCTCGAGGAGGTACATACGCTTGAACCCAAGATCTATAGGTTCGAGCTTTCACACTCAATCATTAGTCCATTACTGAAGCTGGTGTCTTGTTTAGTTTATACATTATCTTTCTCTGTTCCGCATATGATAAATTTCATGGAACTTATGACTTGTCCGTTTAAATTTTTCTTTTGTACAGAGATCATCCCAGAAAACATGTCTTCCTAAGGGTGTCACTAGGGGATGCTCAAATTGCCGCGGATGTCAAAAGGTTCTTGTTTTCATTAAATTTGATTTCTCAAAGGATATTCTTGTTTCTTTTTCTTTTTCACCCTGATTTTGTGGTTGTTCTTCTAGTCCCTTTACTGTGTTGAATATAGCATATGTTTCCGGTCCGAAGCCCCATCTGATGAGATTAGTATCTGTACCTTTCATTGAAGGTGCAGTCCATATCCAATTGATACCTTTTTAAACTTGAGCATTCCTTTAGATTTTTGAAGCAGTGATATTTGGAAAGTATCGATAAAATAGATAACTGGATTAGTTTGTATATTTTCACTTAGATGCTTCTATCTTAATCTTCTCCTCTTTCTTTGTGTTTTTTTTTTTTTAAATCTTTGTTCAAGTAGGTATCAGCTAGGTGGAATCAAGCAGGTGCATTAACTTTTGCACTAGAAGATGCAATCGTATTTCATCCTAACGAAGAGGTATGTTTGCCATTTAGTATTTTCTTAATTTATGTTTAGTTTATGCTTAACTTTATATACACTAATTTTTTTTATCTTTGGTGAATGCGTGCAATTATGTTTATATTTTAAAAGTGTATAATTTTCTTTCAGGATTTCAAGGATGCCTTCAAGTACATTGACAGCATACGTCAACAGGTGGAACCCTATGGATTGTGTCGTATTGTTCCACCTTCATCATGGAATTTGCCAAGCTTTTTCGAGGAAGAGGACATCTGGCATAATTATAAATTTTCAACCCAAGTTCAAAAAATTCATGAGCTCCAAAATCACGGCTTCTATAGTGAATCACATCCAGACAATGACACTAGGAAAGCAAAAAGAAGAAAATTGGATCACGGGTCAAGTGATGCCTGCACTCCAAATTTTTGCTCTGATGAATGCCAAGGACCAGAAAACTTTCATGTTGAATCTGGCCCTGAGTTTAGCCTCATTGGTTTTAAGCGATATGCCGATGATTTTCTCAAGTATTACTTTTCGAGAAAGGTTGAGGTTCAAAGTGACAAGGTGAGGACTACTATGCATCAAGCACAGTTGGAACCATCTGAGCAGAATATTGAAGGTGAATATTGGCGGATTGTGGAAAAACCAACTCACGAAATAGAAGTATGTAGAAGTAATTTGAGATATTATGATTTGGAGTTCAAATTTAATTGCTAACATTTGTTATCTAGTAATTGTGGGTCTTTCACTTTAGGTGCTCTGTGGTATTGATACCATTTCTGAAAAATTCAGCTGCGGATTTCCAGTATCATCATATCCAGTGCAGGCATCTGATTCTGTAAAAGGTTCCACCTCAAATTGGGACCTAAACTATTTCAACAAATTGCCTGGTTCCTTGCTTTCCTTTGAGACGTTGAATTCTTCTGGTATTTTGACTCCTCAGCTACGAATTGGAATGTGTTTTGCATGTCTGCCTTGGGTAAGACTCATGTAGTCCTAATCTATCATTCTGCTACTTTTGTGTAAATTCTTGTTATTTTAGATAGTGAATTTCACATCTCAATTTGTTTGTGTGAACTATGTATCACTTGCCTTTCTTACATCATTTCTTCTGATAATTATCTTTTCTTTGGACTTTTTATTTTATTAATCAGACTATTCAAGAACATCACTTATATAAGCTGCAGTATTTGCATTTGGGTTCTCCAAGAATTTGGTACAGTACGTCTGGATATGATTCCCATAAGTTTGTGGCTATTGCAAAGAGGCATTTTTCAGATTCAGGAGAAAAACATCTTGAGCTACTTCATAGACCAGTGAGTCTTCTTTGGTTTCGAGTCTACGTCTTTTGCATGCATGACACATTTTTCTTTAAAATCTTAGAAATATTGCTAGTAGGTATTATGGCATATAGCATACATATTTTAGATGAAAAATTCAGCGATTTATCAACTTGTCACGTTTGTTTTTTGGAGGGAAGGGGGTTGTTCTTTGCTGTTTTAAATAATTAATGTATAAAATCATACTATGTTAGGATGTTACTGTCAGGGTACCTAAGTATAACCCGAAGGCAATGCCTTAGTGGCTGACTAACATCATTGTGATGACATGGTGCAATATACATTGATTCAGAGTTTAGCAGCTTGAGAATTATCTTAGAGATAATATCGAGTGGAATAAAGAATTACAAAGTTTTTTGGTGGAGGCCCTCCTTGACTGAAACTGATGCCAGTGTCAGGACTTGTGGAGACAATACTAATTGTCTTTAATATTTTACCAGATTTGGTTTACTAAACTTTTGGAGAAGAGCAATGTGTATTGCCAATCTTATTTTCTGGCTTGCCTGAAAATGAGAGCTGTGTTTTGATAAATTTCATGCTTCTAAAAGAAAACATGTGGATGTGATTTTAGTTACCTTGAGTGATCCAGAACTTTTGGTATTGTTCTTAATTTCTTACAAAGTTGTCGGATAACATTTCAGGGTATACAATTATCTCCTCCAACGTTAAAATCGGAGGGTATACCAGTTTATCGTTGCATCCAGCGCCCCGGGGAATTTGTTGTTTTTCTTCCAGGAGCCTATCATTCAGGCTTTGATTGTGGGTTCAGTTGTTCTGTGTCAGCAGTCTTTGCACCATTGAATTGGTTACCTTATGGGATAATTTCCCAAGAACTATACCGTGGGAGGAGATGGAAAACATTAATCTCTTATGATAAGATGCTATTGAGAGCAGCCGATGAAGCCGTGAAGGCCCAATGGAAATCTCTACTGAGGGGTACGAAAACATCAAGAGTCTTGATGTGGAAGGAGGCCTCTGGAAAGGACAAACTATTAGCAAAAACTCTGAGAGTAAGTGCCTTTTACATCTCTCTTATTTGAATTTTCAAGGAGAATATTAATATAGCTCAATCATGACAAGTAATTAGTAGAGATTTTCTACTGCATCTGGAACTTGTTACTCAACTGAGAGGGTGCTCTATTGCCCATGATTACTTTTTCTGGATGGAATTGTAATGGACAAAGCTTAAACTCCTGAAAGTGGGGAAAGGGAAGGGAATCCCAGCCTCTTGTGGGTATTTGAACCTGTGACCTCAAAATCACTCCACTAAGATTACTTTGGCTTCAGTAAAATTTCATTCTTTCTGTTTGTTACAACTGATTTTAATAGTATAACAAAGTCGATAATTGTCTTATGCTAAAAGATTTTTCCCCTGAACAGGCTCATATTAGGTCAGAAACAAGGAGTAGGACCTATCTTTCTTCTGCGTCTCAGTCAAGGAAAATGGACAAAGCGTTTGATGGTGATGGCCAGAAATTGGAATGCTGCATCTGTTGTTATGACTTGTATCTGTCTGCAGTGTCCTGCCCTTGTAGCCAGATTAAATATTCGTGCCTGGCTCATGCAAAGCATTTCTGTTCTTGCCCCTGGACCGAAAAAGTTTTCTTCTTCCGCTATGAAATCAGTGAGTTAAATATTCTTGCAGAAGCTGTGGAAGGCAAGTTGTGGGCGATCAGGACATGGGTCAAAGAAGATCTTGCGCTGCCTCTGCAGTGGGACAAGCCCAGTCTAAATCAAAATGGGACTTTTGTGAATTTTTCATCTGCTGCTATTAATGATAAGGCTTCTCCTGAAAAAGACGAGGTTTCTGGCTTGAAGTTACAGTGGCGGACGAATTTCTTGAGATGAACTCTGATTGTTTCAAAGCTAAAGCAGGCGAGAACAGTTAGACAGATGCATCTGATGATGCAAGTTTTTCCTCATCTTCTGAATTTGATTTAGAGGAATATGTCTCACATCTGGAGGAAACAAGGAAAAGAGGAGCTGTCAACAAAGGGAATGAGGAAGACCGTGTTTATAAATTCAAGGGGCTTAATGGGAAATGTGCAAATGTCCAAGGCTCCAAGCCCACCAATGATATTGGAATGTAGACCTGTGATTGAATCATGTTGATACTATGTTTTAGATTACTTCTCTAGATTCAATTAATTCACAATTAAGAAGGTACATTTCATTAGGACAAAATCTTATCAACTGATAGCCCGAAGAATTTTTTTTTGGCAAAGGAATACAGAAAACAAACAACCTATGTACATGATTTTGCCTGAGTAGCTAGGTCATGAGCCGGTGAAACTAATGATCTATCTACCTTAATGCAAGAAAAGAACTTGAACTTGAGTGCTTATTGTTTGATATTCTGTATAAGTTGTCATAGTTCCTTTGGCAAATTGAATGGCTTAATTGAATGCCTCTTTGCTTCCTCGTCTTATTGCAAGGAGTTCAACATGTAATGCAGATATTGCTCGAACTTTGTCGCCTCCACCTTCGGTTCTACCATCGACAGTCTGAATGACCCATTGTATCCTAGCTTGAATATACGAACCAAGATTTTTCTTGTTGACCTTTTTTCAAGCCCTATCAACCTCGACAATTGAGAGATTTCTGCCATGTAGCTCATTGAGAGTCCAGTTCAAAAATAATTGGTGGGTTCGAAAGAAGACATTTTCCATATCTTGGTTTTTGTATTTAACGAGAGCCTGAAGAATTGAAACTATATTGTTTGAAGGGAAAAAAGGGCGAATTTTAAACCGTGCACTCGAATAGTAAGTTATGTGTTTCTTCTGCACTTGAATCTATTTTTCACATTCTTACCACTAGAGTTCAATCAAGTTGAAACATGCTTTCATGACCCTGCAAATAAGAGTACGAAGAGTAATGCCTACCCTATGAGAAAGATATTTTATTGTGAGATAAGGGAATACTCTTATGTAGGGATGTGCATAAAAGGTTAACTGTACCATTAAGCCTTAACGGTACGATAATGGTACGATTAACAATTATAATGGTTATTGGAAAAGCCTAACAATAACTGTATCGTTAAGTAACAATAACCGATAAACAGTTAACCGCTATTTAACGGTACGGTTAACGGTTAACCACTAACCGTTTCATTCCTTTTTTATGCACTTGTACACCTAATATTGTGAAACTACTTGTATGATTTCTTATCTCTTTTGGGTATTCTACAACAATAATAACACATATTTACACAAGATGAAAGGCGTGTCGTGCACTTAATAAAAATAAACCTAACTGTACCTCCTAACTATGTAGCAGGGCAAGTAAGGGTCGAATCCCAAGAGACTAATGGTTCAATTAGCTAGAATGATTTGACCTAAACTAAGATAGTAACCAAAATGAATAGTGATGATCTAAAGACTAAAATGAGCAAGATTTATATGAAATAATCAAGGGTTAAAGGCTTCTAGAGTTAAGTATCCCCACTAGCATGAATTAATGCACCAACGATTCCTCCTTCCCTAATTCAATTACTAATAATTCATAGGATAGATACGCCCTAATCAATACCAGTGATTTCTTTCGATCAGTCAATGACTTCTTCAACAATGTAATCATACCTATTTTCATGGACTCGTGCAGTTCAAAGACTTTAAGCATAGCATCTTAACATCCTAACAAATTCCATCGATACTTTCGTAGTGATTTCCTTTATCTTAAATTAGGGTTCTAGATTCGATTAAGGATCAACTTTCGTTGTAACCTAACCACATTCAACCAATACTATTTCTAGTCATTCATTGATAATAAAACCAACCCTAAGATAAATGAATTACAACTAATCAAATCGAGAATTGAGAATCAACAACACATCATTCCATGCAAGGATTCAACTTAACCCTAGAATAAGAAAACTACTCTAGCATATTGAATAAAATAACAAAAGCATTATAAATTGAAAACATGATTAACAATAACAATAAAAATAAGAGAAGAGAAAATAATACTTGAGATTAATTGAAAATATCAAAGTAATGTTGAACACCAAAGCCTTCTTCAATGAGTGCCAAAGAAAGAACCAAAAATAAAGCTATGAAACCCTAAAGCAAAAACAATGAATAATGAAAACTAAGAGGAGGAAAATCAGAAAATTCCTTTTGCTCATCAAAAGTGGCGTCCAAAACATGCTCCCAAAGAGTCCTTCATTCCCTAAATTCCCCCCACTTAGCTAGTACCTAATGCTTAGGTTTTAGGGGTACACAAATATTGTTTCAAAGTGGCCGCCAAGGTGTTGCGGCGCGAGGTTAAGAACCGCCAACGAGTGCGGTGTATGCTGCAAAATTCATCATTTTGCTAGCTAAACTTTATTTGCCGCACCTCACATTGAAAGATCAACGTCTAGCTAGAGCCATGTTGCAATATGTCTTCAAAATTCCCGAGACAAGGCTACTAAATGACACATATACTTCCAACATGAGTCAATAATGATATCAAGAGAACTCTTATTACGTCAAAATCCTCCAAACCAAAACAAAGCATACCCGAGAAGAGCAATATCGAAATATACGAAATAAAAGTCCATAAAGGGGGTAAATTGGAAAAGAATTAATAAAGTTAGATCGATTAAGGCATTAAAATCAAGAACAATATCGTGTTATCACAAGATTTGATCATGCATAAAAAACTTGTGACATTCATTCATGTTTTAGCCTTTTAGGTTTAGTTTTTATTTTTTAAATAATCATATCGGTTAAACGACAGTTCACCGTTACAAAATTTTTATTACCGTAACAGTAACACTTAACCGGTAAAGTTAATGGTTCGATAATCATAATCATTAATTCTTAACGGTTCAGTAAAATTACAATTAACATGAACCGATTATATACGGTTAACGGTTACTGTTATTCTACAAACCCCTACCAAGGAGAATCCCACATATTTTATTTTTATTTTTGAAAATTACGTCATTTTGGATGATTTTGAAGTCAGTCGCTGAAATCATTTAAATTTTTATCCAAGCTATAATAGAATCATATTAGCTCGCAAGAGTAATTAGAATCATCTAATTTGACTTGAAACATCAATTACAACCGTTTCTACTAAACCTACAATTGGATTAAAAAAACCTTTTTGAATCCTTTGGAGGTTTAGGATAATAAATTGTGTGTTCTAAACCTCTTTAAATGACCATAAGGGACACACATGAAATCATTTTAATTTTTAAAAATCTACCGAAGTTATCCGAAATTGATGTATTAACTTTCAAAATTTTGTTATTTTGGACTTTTTCAAACTCGGTTGTAGAACTAATTCAAATTCTTACCCTAACATTAACAAGATCAAATTAAGCCACAAAAATAACTAGAACCATTTAATTTGACTTGAAACATCTATTACAACAGTTTATAATTTACTTAAAATTGGATCCAAACTACATGATTGGAGCCTTTGGAGGTTCAAAATAATTAAAACGTATGTCTGAAACTTTTTTATATGACCCTAAGGAACTCCCATTGAATTTTTTTTAAATTTTAAAAAATTACCTAAAATCGATGTATTATAAAATCTTCAAATTTACGATATTTTTGATTTTTTGAAGTTAGTCGCAAAAAATTTTACCCAAGTTTTAAAATGGTCATAATATTCGACATAAGTCATTAGAACCATCTAATTTTACTTGAAACATTAATTACAACCGTTTCTAATGAACCTACAATTGGATTGTATATACCTTTTTGAAGCTTTTGTAGGTCTAGGAATAATAAATTGTTTCCTCTAAAATTCTTTAAATGACCACGTGGAACACCCATTGAAATTATTTCAATTCATGAAAATCTACCGAAATTACCTGAATCGGTTAATTATAACCTTCAATGTTTTGTCATTTCGGACGTTTTTAAAATCGGACGCAAAACTCCTTTAAATTTTTATCCTAACTTTAACGGGATCAAATTAGGCCACAGTACTCTTCTAAACCTCTTTAAATGACCGCATGGGGCACTCATTGAAAGTATTCAAATTTTTGAAAATCTACAAAAATTACCTTAAATCGGTGTGTTATAACCTTCGAAATTACGTCACTTCAAAAGTTTTTAAACTCGGTCATAGAACTTCTTTAAATTTTTACCCTTAGTTTAACAGGATTAAATTAGGCATCATTAGTCATTAAAACCATCTAATTTGACTTGAAACATCTATTACAAAGGTTTATAATTTACGAATAATTGGATCCAAAATACGTGTTTGGGGCCTTTGTAGGTCCAACATAAATAATATGTTTGTCTAAAACCTCTTTATATGACACTAGGGAACTACTACTAAAATTATTTTTATTTTTGAACATTTTCAAGAATTATAAGAAATCGGTGTATATAAATCTTCTAATTACGTCAATTCAGATGTTTTTGAATCTGAACTCCTTTAAAATTTTACCCAAGTTACAAAAGGGTCATATTAGCTTACATAAGTCATTAGAACCATCTAATTGGACTTGAAACATCAACTACAATCATTTCTAATATTCCTTCAATTGGATTCTAAATACCTTTTGAAGCTTTTGCAGGTCTATAAATAATAAATTGTTTCTTCTAAACCTCTTTAAATGACCACAAGGAACACTCACTGAATTTATTTAAATTTTTGAAAATCTAAAGAAATTACCTGAAATCGGTGTATTAAACTTTTGAAATTACATCATTTCGAAAGTTTTTAAAATCGGTTGAAGAACTCATTTAAAGTCTTACCCAAACTTTAACTGGATATAATTAGGCCACATGAGTCATTAGAACCAACTAGTTTGACTTGAAACTTCTATTACAACAGTTTATAATTTACGTACAATTGGATACAAAATAGGTGTTTGGGGCTTTGAAGATCCAATATAAATAAAATGTTTGTCCGAAATGTCTTCATATGACCCTAGGAAACTCCCATTGAAGTTATTTTTCTTTTTTTAAAAATTATTAATAATTATCATAATCGGTGTCTTATAATTTTCAAAATTATGTTATTTTTTATGTTTTTGAATTTTTGAAGTTGGTCACATAATTCCTTAAAATTTTTACCTAAGTTTTAAAAGGATCATATTAGCCCGCATGAGTCATTAGATCCATCTAATTGGATTTGAAACATCAATTATAATAGTTTCTAACATCCTACAATTGAATTCTAAAGACATTTTTAAGCCTTTGGAGGTTTAGGATACATAAATTATTTATTCTAAGCCTTTTTAAAACCATAGGGGACACCCACTTAAATTATTTCAATTTTGAAAATCTAACGAATTGAAATTACCCGAAATCTATGTTATTTAATCATTTTGGACATTTATAAACTACATTGTAGAACTTATTTAAAAATTTACCCTAGCTTTAACATGATATAATTAGGTCACTTGAGTCATTAGAACCATCTAATTTGACTTAAAACATCTATTACAAAAGTATATAATTTACATATAATTGGATCCAAAATAGGTGTTTGGTGCCTTTGAAGGTCCAAAATAAATAAAATCTATGTCCAAGACCTCTTTACATGACCCTAGGGAACTCCCACCAAAATTATTTTTATTTTTGAAAATTTTCAAGAAATATAAAAAATCGGTGTATATCTTTAAATACATCAGTTCAGATTTCGTTTAAGTCGGTTGTAGAATTCATTAAAAAATTTTACCGAGTTATAGCAAGATCTTATTAGCCCGCTGGAGTCATTAGAACCATATAATTTGACTTGAAACATCAAATACAATCGTTTCTAATATACCTACAATTGTATTCTAAACACCTTTTTAAATCCCTTGGGGATTTAAGATAAATAAATTGTTTATTCTAAATCTTTTTAAATGACTACAGGGGACTCTTACTAAAATTATTACAATTTTTGATAATCTACCGAAATTACCCGAAATCGATGTAATATAACCTTCAAAATTTTGTCATTTCGGACGTTTTTAAACTCAGTCCTAGAATTCCTTTAGATTTTTACCCTAGTTTTAACATGATCAAATAAAGTTACATGAGCTATTATAACCATTTAATTTGACTTGAAACATCTCTTACAACAGTTTATAAATAAAATATTTGTCTAAAACCTATTAATATTATTCTAGGGGACGCGCATTAAAATTTTTTGTTATTATTGAAAATTTTTAAAGAATTCCATAAATAAATGTAGTCTTCAAAATTACATCATTTTCCATGAAATTCCTTTAAATTTTTACCCAAGTTTTTAACATGGTCATATTAGCCCGCATGAGTCATTAGAAACATGTAATTTGACTTGAAACATCAACTACAACTGTTTCTAATATAACTAATATTGGATTCTAAATACCTTTTTGAGTCCATTGGAGGTCTAGGAGTAACAAATTATTTGTTCATAACCTTTTTAAATGATCATAGTTGTGACAACCACTGAAATTATTTCAATATTTGATAATCTATCAAAATTACCCGAAATTGGTGATTTCATCATTCCATACATTTTTCAACTCGATCGTAGATTCCTTTAAGTTTTTACTTTAGCTTTAAAAGGAACAAATTAGGCCACATGAGTCATTAGAACCATCTAATTTGAATTGAAACACCTATTACAATAGTTTATAATTTACGTACAATTGGATCCAAACTACGTGTTTAGGGCCTTTGGAGATCCAAGATTAATAAAAAAAATTGTCTGAAACCGGCCTCTTTACATGACCCAAAGGATCTCCCAATAATTTATTTTTGTTTTGAACATTTTCAAGAATTAACAGAAATCGGTGTATTATATTTTTCAAAATTACGTTTTTTTAATGTTTTTGAAGTCGATCGTGAAATTCCTTTAAATTTTTACCAAATTTATAATGGAGTCTTATTAGCTAGATTCATTTGAATCATCTAATTTGACTCAAAATATCAATTACAACCGTTTCTAATATACCTACAATTGGATTATAAAGACATTTTATAAGCATTTGGATGTCTAAGATAAATATATTGTTTGTTCCAAAACTATTTAGCAGACCACAAGTGACACACACATAAATTATTTCAATTTTTAAAAATCTACTATAATTTCCCGAAATCGAAGTATTATAGTATAATCATTTCAAAAGTTTTTAAACTCGGTCGTAGATTTCCTTTAAAATTTCATCATAGCTTTAAATGATCAAATTAGATCATATGAGGCATTAGAACCATCTAATTTTACTTAAAACATGTATTATAATTGTTTATAATTTACCTATAATTAGATCTAAAATTGGTGTTTGGGGCCTTTGGAGGTCCAATTTAAATAATTGTTTTGCCTAAAACCTATTTATGTGATCCTAGGGGACTCCCAGTGAAATTATTTTTAATTTTGAAAATTTCCAAGAATTACCGGAAATTGTTGTATAATCGTTAAAATTACTTTATTTTTTATGTTTATGAAGTCGGTCCCGAAATTCCTTTTTAATTTTACCCAAGTTGTAACAATGTCATGTTAGCGTACAAGAGTTATTAGAACCATCTAATTTGACTTGAAATATCAATTACAACCATTTCTAATACACCTACCATTGAATTTTAAATATATTTTTGAATTCTTTTGAGATCTAGGATAAATAAATTGTATGTTCTTTACCTCTTTAAATGACCTAAATTATCCAAAATCGGTGTATTATAACCTTTAAAATTAGGTAACAAGAGTCATTAGAACTATCCAATTTTACATAACAGTTATTACAATAGTGTATTATTCATGTACAATTGGATTCAAAATACTTGTTTGAGGCCTTTGAAAGTCCAACATAAATAAAAAATTTTGTCTAAAATCTCTTTATTTAACCCTAGGGGGCTCCCTCTTAAATTATTGTTATTTTTGAAAATTTTCAAAAATTACCAGAAATCAGTGAAAATTACCAGAAATCAGTGTATTATAATTTTCATAATAACGTCATTTCAGATGTTTTAGAAGTCGATTGCGGAATTCCTTTAAATATTTACCTAAGTTATAACAGGGTCATATTAGGTAGCAGGAGTCATTAGAACCATCTAATTTGACTTGAAACATCAATTACAACTGTTTCTAATATACCTACAATTAGATTCTAAATAATTTTTGAATTCTTTGGAGGTCTTGGATAAATAAATTGTTTTTAGTAAACCTATTTAAATGACCACAGGGGGCTCACACTAAAATTATTTCAATTTTTTAAAATCTACTAAAATTGCCCGAAATCGGTGTATTTATACCTTCAAAATTTCATCATTTTGGATGTTTTAAACTGTAGAACTCCTTTTAATTTTTACCCTTTCTTCAACATGATCAAATTAGGCAACAGAAGCCATTAGAACTATCTAAATTTACTTAAAACATTTATTACAACAGTTTATAGTTTACAGATAATTGGATTCAAAATACGTGTTTGGGACTTTTGGAGGTCCAACATAAATATAATATTTGTCTGAATTCTCTTTATATGACCCTAGGGGACTTCCAGTTAAATTAATTTTATTTTTCAAAATTTTCAAAAATTACAAGAAATCAATGCATATCTTCAAAATTACGTCATTTCAAATGTTTAAAAAGTCGGTTGTGGAATTCCTTTAAATTTGTATCCAAGTTATAATAGAGTTATATTAGCCCTTAGGGAGTCATTAGAACCATATAATTTGACTTGAAACATCAATTACAACTATTTTTAATATACTTACAATTGGATTCTAAATAACTTTTTGAAGCCTTTGGATTTCTAGGAATATTAAATTCTTTGTTCTAAACCTCTTTGAATGACCACATGGGACACCCACTTAAATTATTTTAATTTTTGAAAATCTACCGAAATTACTCGAAATCGGTGTATTTATAAGTTTCATTTTTTTGTCCTTTCAGACATTTGTAAACTCGGTCGTTGATTTTCTTTAAATTTTTATCCTAACTTTAAAAGTATTAAATTAGACCACATGAGTTATTAGAACCTTTTAATTTGACTCTAAATATCTATTATATTAATTTATAATTTACATACAATTGAATCCAAAATACTTGTTTGGGCCTTTGGAGGTCCAACATAAAAAAAAAATGTTGTTTTGAAACCTATTAATATTACCTAAGTAGACTCCCACTGATTTTTTTATTTTTGTAAATTTTAAAGATTACCTTCAAAATTTCATTATTTCGGACTTTTTTTTAATTCACTCGCATAATTTCATTAAATTTTTTCCCTAATTTTAACTAGATTGTATTAGCGCGCATGAGTCATTGAAACTATATAATTTGAAGTGAAACATCAATTACAACCGTTTTTAATATACTTACAATTAGATTGTCTAAGATATATAAAATATTTGTTTTAAACCTATTTAGTTGTCCTCATAGGACACCCATGAAAATTATTTCAATTTTTGAAATTCTATTGGAGCTACCAGAAATCGGTGTTTTGTGGCGTTTAGAATTTCGTCATTCCAAACCTTTTTGAACTCGGTTACAAATTTCCTTTAATTAAATTTTTACCCTAATTTTAACAGGATCAGACTAGGCCACAAGATCGAGTTATTAGAACCATCTAATTTGATTTGAAATATCAATTATAATAATTTCTAATATACCTACAATTGGATCTAAATACGTGTTTGGGGCCTTTATCTTATGTATGTCTTCTTTCATGTGTGTGTGTCTGTATCACTAGTAGAATACACTTCAATTGCTTCGTTTCAATTGTTGCGGTTAAACACATTTCGAAGCACATAATCACAAATGTTGCGGTTATTTAAATATCCGCAACACTTATAACCACAAGTGTTGCGATTTTTGAAAAAACCGCAGCATTTGTGATTATAAGTGTTGCGGTTATTAAAAAAACCGCGGCATTTATTTTGTGCCATGGAAAAAAAGAATTCTGGAAAAATATCATGGTCATAAGTGTTGCAGTTATTTCAAATAACCGCAACATTTATTAATGGCCTGGAAAATATAAGTATATTAATGATTAAATGTTGCGTTTATTTGAAATAACCGCAACAAATATTAATGTCCAAGAAAATGTTTACATATTAATGAATAAATGCAGCGGTTATTTGAAATAACCGCAGCAAATATTGCACAAGTGCTGCGGTTATTTGAAATAACCGTAGCGTTTGTTCATTAATATATTTACTCGTGCGTCTCTTTTCCAAGCCATTTCAAAACACGAAAAGGCTTTCCCAGACTCCCAAACACTTCAGCGCACGAAAAAAAAAAACCCTAACTCCATAACTTAACACCTTCGTCTTCTCTAGCAAGCCCTAACCCCATAATTTAACATCCCCCATTTCGTTTCTAGTCCTAACCCCATAACCCAACACTTACAAACTTTCGCATCTGGGCTACAAGACTTCTTCGCGACATTCGTGGTCTTCGTGCTTGGCATTCGTGCTCTTCTTCGCGAAATTGGAGGGGTATGTATTTCCTTTTTTAAAAAATAAAAGTCAAAAAAGATAAACTTACAGAGTAGAGAGGCTTGAAAGAGATCCAAAACTCGAAGGTAAACCACCAGATAGTTTGTTGAATGAGATATCCCTGCGTAGAGTTGGCAAATAAAACAATGACCATACACATCCCTGACAGAGTGACTTTATTAAGAAGAAATATAAAATATCCATCTGAAACCAATATATGGCAAAATGTTCTCTCTATATCCACAGTAAGATGCATATAGGTATATATTAGGAATATACATTTACTAACTACAAAAGGATGATGATAAATTTTAAAGCAACAAATTAATAAATTATTCCAAGTAGCATATAAAAGATTTAGTATTCTAATTTGAACCAACAAATTAAATAACCATATATGACTATGAGCAATAGAAATACGTCACAAAACTTAAACCAACTCTTTCAATCTTTTGAATATTATATATTCATGCCCTATGTATACTTTAAACAAATTATGTGCCCTAGCCTGCCATATAATATTTATGTGAATATGTACTTGATTATGTCAACATTTCTAAACCTATGCTCTAAGGGAAATGGGAATATACTCATATACTCCGTAGATGTTGATATTTTACCTTATATATATATATATATATATATATATATATATATATATATATATATATATATATATATATATATATATATATATATATATATATATATATAACTTCTTCCATTTAGCTAGACTTGAATAAATGTAGTAAGATGAAAATGGGGATTTTTACAGTTGAATTTAGACTCAAATATCTGTATCCAAACTTGAAGGGCAGAATGTAATGTTGACATCACTCATATCTAGCTACCGAACTTGTTTCTTTTTGGGTGATTTTAATCAAGTAGAATAACATGATGATTAGTTTAGGGGTTCTAGTAATCTTCTAGAAAATCAGTCTTTTTTGAGAATACATTACCTATATTTAGTTTTTTTATTTGTTACCTGCATTCAGCTTTTGTATAACATGGATGGTATATATAGAAAATCCTAGATTAGTCTTCTTGTGACTACTCTTTGGGCGAGGACGTGTAGGAATGATTTGGTTCTTTATAAATTAAGGCGAGATATAGTCTTTTGTTTGTATAGGATAAATTGTGTTGTGTATGGGAATTGTGTTGTGAATACACAATTGTGTTGTGAATTTTGGATGGATTGTGTTGGATTATAATCATTGTGAAAACAAGTACTTATAAAAATGGAAATAGGCCTAATTACAGAGGAAACTCTGCCGAAATTTACGCTTGGAATTATGTATCCTGTTTTGTAGATATATTCTTTATTGTAATACTAAACCTATCTTTTCTTACCCTCTCAGGCAATTCAAAGAACAACGCCATACTCACCTGAAGAGCTGATGGAGATTAAGGAAATATGGGCGGAATACTTCATTGGGGTCGGACAATATGTATAATTAGGTAGCTAGCTCAATCTTCTCTTTTGTTTTTACATAAATACATTAGGATTAAAACTAAAAATATAGCATTAGATTAAGCCCTTCTTTTTTGAATATAGTATTAGCTTAGGCCATTATTTTCTATATATATTATAGCATTGAGTTAAGTTAGTCTTATTCTTGTAGATGTAAACTTAGTTTATAAGCTCAATTCGATCAACTTGCTTATATTAGATTTGTTTAATAACAATTTTGTGATGATTCAAATAAATATTTTATTAGCACATTTCCATATATATCTGGCAGTAATTAGCATTCCCTAATTTTTAGAAAGAGTGGGTAAATAGTAAAAAAAAGGAACTATTTGTTGCGGTTATTTTAAAAAATCGTAGCACATAGGAACTATTTGCTGTGGTTAACCTAAAAAACCGCAGCAAATAATAATAATTTTATTATTATTTTTTTAAGAATAAATGTTGCAGTTATGTTGAAAAACCGCAGCAAATAATAATAAAAAATTATTTTTTTATTTTTTTAAGAATAAATGCTATGGTTATTTTAAAAAACCGCAAAAAATAATAATAATTTTTTTTAAGAATAAATGTTGCGGTTTTGTTGACAAATCGCAGCAAATAATAATAAAATTTTAATTTTTTTTAATTTTTAAAGAATAAATGATGCGGTTATGTAGAAAAACCGCAACAAATAATAAGAAAATTTTAATTTTTTTTATTTTTTAAAATAAATATTGCGGTTATGTTGAAAAACTGCAGCAAATATGTCTTATAAGTGCTGAGGTTATTTGTAAATGATCGCAGCATTTGTTGTATTTATTGTTGTGTTCAAAAAACCACAACATTTGTTGTTTTTTCATATATTTCGCCTATATGTGCTTCGTATAATTAAACGTAGCAAATAATGTTAAATAACCGCATCATTTAGACATTTCTCTACTAGTGTGTGTGTAGACATTCATATAATATTACATAACACTCTTCCTTAAATGTTCATTATTTAAAGTAATGTCTCATTAAAACCCTATAGAGAAAACTTAGCTGGAAAAACCAAGTGAATAAAAAAGAGTATGTCATTTGTTGAATTTAAAATATTCCCTTGTCATTTGTTGAATTTAAAATATTCAAGGGAATGGAGAAATCTTTGATAGACAATCCAAAATGAAAAATGGGGCGATCTTTAGGAGAGGGAGGAAATATTTAATAGCATGTTTGTCAACAAATTCAATTGTTGGGCATCATAGTAAATAAGATTATTTCTCGCCTCATCTTTTTGACTATGCATGTGTTGTTATCAATATGATATAGCTTCACTAGCACAGCTTCGGACTTAATTGAAAGAACATCGATCCTACTTATTGTAAAGATCATCATTTATGTAATACTTCTTAGAGTTAGCAATATACTGGGATCATTTGTGCTTAGCCTTAGTAACAAGAATATCATAGACATGTACTACGAAGTAATAGAGTCGAGTCCGACCATCCCCAAACTCAAATCATTCAAGTTTTCAAAGGATGTTAGAGATGCCTACTTTATTAGTTGTAGCTATCCCTTGGGTTGTGGGTAGTCTAACAACACAGTGCAGCTAGGTCAATAGTTCATCAGTTAGAGCTTAAGCTCGGATTGGTTAAGAATAAATCAATCGATTCTACGTTTCATCTGAAACATCAGCTAACCAACAAAAATCAATACTATTCTGACGAGCAAGAGGACCCATATACATGTGGTTTTCAACTATCCACGCTCGGACGCACCCTCGTCCAACTACTTATATACTTAGTTACGGAGTACTATTTGCATGCACGAGCCACTTACATGCAGTGGAAGGACGAACCAATAATAAAACTGCTTATTATCCAATTCCAAACCATATCTATGTGCCCAAATTTTTCAGCTACAATAATATTGTTAATGTGGTATTAATCTAGGAGAATTAATAAATAGATTTATTCATTCATAAACTTCCGCCTTTGTAATTTTGGACGATTTGAGATCGATGGTAATTGACATTATTGCCACATTAGTTAATGAAACTGATACAGCCCGACCGGATTTTTTGCTAGTGAACTTGGCCCAAATTATGCTTTCGTCAGTGGAGTAGGCAGAACCCTATACGCTTTAAAGTTGGAAAATCTTGACAAATGTATCGTGTACAAATTTGTAACAAAAACATAAACTGTGTAACGTTTGACATGCAAATACGCAATTGGACTGTCTCTTATCTTTCTTCAATCATCGAAATGGTTTCTTAGTACTCGCAGAAGTTGCTCCCAACTATCATAACCACAAAATTTTAAATAACACTCACTTTAGAGCCGCAAATACGAAGGTGCACCACTCCAAAAAAATGTACATCACGTACATGAAAAATGTACATAGTATACATGTGAATTATGTGGAATATACATCACATACATGAAAAATGTACATCACGTATATGAAAAATGTACATTACGTATATTAAAAATGTACATAGTACACATGTGAGTTATGTGGAATGTACATAACTCACATGTGTACTATGTACATTTTTCATGTACGTAATGTACATTTTTTTTGGAGGGGGTGCACCATGCTCATGGTGCAACCGGGTGTACTGTCCACCCATTGCTTGAGAGCGTTGCTTTACTATATTTTTTGGTATAACTTATCTTCCGATTAGATTCTTTAGCTCCACATATTAAAGCATAATGCTATCTGAAGAGACAAGACCATCCATCCACTTGCGAATTCTCGTAGTTCTTGTAGCTCGTTGATATTCCTTCGTAAAAGAAACTTATCTTCATTATCAGCTATTCAACGAAAATGAAGTTAACGATTTATAAAGATACTCCTAATTTTATGGTAAGCCACGTTTTTTTTACTTCCCTTTTTAGGGATTGAGTGATGTCAAATGTGTAATATTGTCTTTGGTTCAAAAGAAGAAATATAAATGTGGAATATGAACGATCTTTGCATCATGTCGAAGTCATTATGTAAGCAAGAATGAAATCAAAATTTTACCATTACAGTGTTAGAGTTATGGTAAATTTATAATGTATTTAGGTAATTATTATAAGATTTTAGTTAGTTAATGGAAGTAAGTGTCCAAAATCTATTAGTGTGGTTTACAATCAAAGAAATTAGAATACAATTGTGATTGAAGATTCATCGTATTAAATATGTTTATGACATGAGATTTATATAGTAAACAATAACACAAGTGTAATAGACCTAGGACACTTAATTCTATAAACTAATACAAATCTTAGATCATAACATTATCTTAACTCTGACACTCCTGCAATCATAAATAGTAAGACGATCGTTACGTATGGAACGTAAAACAATTTAAGTTGAGAAGATCATAGAGATGCAATAAGAATGTATAGCCAGAAGATTCTAATTAGTAGACCTGTGCACTGGGTCGGGTCAAGGCCGACATGGTTACAAGCAAAACGGGCAGGGTCAAAGAAGTTCTAAAACGGTCCGGGTCGGGCCTAAGGAGATATATGACGGGTCGAATTGGGTCGGGCCGTCCAAAGAGAGTATAGTTTTTATCTGTAGAGGGTGCTATTTTACATGTATCACCTCCAATCTTTGATAGTGGACCATCGACAAGTAAGTAAAAATAATCCATTACCTAATAATATTTAAAAGTCTTGAAAATTATTGACGCATTATTGACCCGACTTGACCTATTAAAGACCCAATAAAAAATGATTATTTAAGAGACCGACTCATTAAGACCCATTATCAATCAAGGGCTCTTATTTGAACAGGGCAGGTCTACTAATTAGTCACAAACACTACTCTTCATATCGTTTTGTGATGAGAAGAATGCCATCCTTTTCTAACCCACCAATTATCATTCAATCACAAACCTCATCCTTTTCGAATGTCAAATATCAAATATCATACTAGTAAAACAGGATTACTATTCTTTTTGAATCTATCTCCAATGGAAACGACATTATTTTTTAGCAAATCAAGTATAACAAACGGGAATGATATTCTATTTCGATCCCGTAAAATACCAAATATTCCACAATATCAATTACGATCACCCTTAGGCAGTACACAATTACCAAGCCATTAGATCTCATATTAAGCATCAAATAAGTGAATACCACGACAGGATCAATCAAGTCACAAATTGCACAGTCAATATCCCAATGGGTGGACAGTGCGCAGTATTCATTATGCACCCGGGTGCAAAACACAATGAACATTTTGTACAAAAACAATGAACATTAGAATTTTTAAAGTCCCCCATAAACCACAATGATTACTCAAATAAAAGTTATATACATGTCTTATTCCCAATGTAAAAATAATAGAATCCTGCACTTAATGACGCAAATTACGAAGCATTGATGATGAATTCTGCTGAGAATATTACGCAAACCAATGTTTATTGTCTTTGATAGAACTGAAACTAATGTTCATTGGCTTTGTACAGAATGTTCATTCAAATGATATATAATGTTCATTTTCGTAACACATAATGTTCATTTTATGAATACATAATGTTAATTGTAAAAAAATTTCTAATAGAACTAAAACCAATGTTCATTGCCTTTGTATAGAATATTCATTCAAGTGGCATATAATGTTTATTTTCGTAATACATAATGTTTATTTTATGAATACATAATGTTCACTGTAAAAATCTTTCTTAACGAATGTTCTATGTTCATTTTAATAATAACTAATGTTCATTTTTATAATACGTAATGTTCATTTTTATAATATATAATGTTCATTTCTATAATACAAAATGTTCAATTTAATAATAATGTACATCCAATGAACATATATGTGTACAGTATGTATACTATTCCCAATGCAAAGGTTAAAATTTAAAAAGAATATTATAAAGTTCTACAAAGTTTAGTACATATTTTATTCCCAATACGCAAATTACGAAGCATTGATGATGACTTCTTCTAGGAAATAATGAATATTAGGCAAACCAATGCCTTTGTAAATATTGTAAATAATGTTCATTTCGCTCATTTCGTGTGAAATCTCTTGCATTTTATTTTTACTTTCATGCGCTTTGCACAAGATGCACAGTGAGCATTGTGCACTCGGGTCCATAGTCTAATTTACTGTCAATACCCTCTTAGAATTCGCAAAATAGCAAAGCAAGAACCACGAATGAATCCGCAAACAGAACTTCACTGCCAGCCAATATGTGAAGCCTTACACATCATACAAACTCGAGCCAAGTAATTTTTACTCGAAAGCACCTCAATAACTACTTCTTACACAACGAAAATGTAATAACGAAGTGATATAATTCCAGCCAGTGGGTTTAGTTAATTCTTTTGATACTATTTCAAAGTAATAAGAATGTTATTATCATTGGGGATTCATTTTATTAAATATGTTTATAATATGAGATTTGTGTAATAAATCATAAACAAGTATAAGAAATGTAATTCTAGGGTAAAATCTACTCGTCATGATCTCACGACAAGTGTCCAAATGTTGTGATCAAGCGACAGAAATACAACTGTTACACCTAAGTGTCAGGAACTGACCAACGACTGTTGAGAAGGTAGTTGAAGAATCATGGATCTTGCTAACGGATAGGAAAATAATATCAATTCAATGAAAGTTATGCTTGATCGGTTACGAAGAAGACCCAGTTAGTATCAACGTGTTGCAGAAGAATTTATAATGACTAGGAGATAAGGTTTGAAAGAGTCAAGGCAAGAATCACGGGAAGATGGTTAAGCCCGCATCTCCTAAATTCAAGGTAGTAGGAATCTTGACCAGGGTAGACCACTAGTAGAGAAATGTCTAAATATTGTGATATTCTCGCTTTAAATGCTGTGGTTAATGATACGAAGCACATATAAGCGAAGCACATGGAAATACAACAAATGCTGCGGTTTTTTAGAGTAGCAATAAAAACAACAAACGCTACGATTTTTTGAAAATCTGCAATATATAAATCTAATTATCGTTGCGGTTTTTCTAAAAACCCGCAACATATATTTTTTAAAAAATTAAAAAATGATTTTTTTATCATTATTGCTGCATTTAATGAGTTTTTTGATTTTTTTTATTCTAAAATTTATATGTGATGCAGTTTTCTAATATAATTGCAGCACATATAAATTAAATATTGCGATTATATGAGAAAACCATAGCAATTGATGGTTTCCATATCAAAAAAAATTTAATAGGTCATTTTATGTGCTAATTACATATAAAATTATATTATTAATAATTAATATCTGTCAAAATTGTTATATTTGCAAATCTAATTGTTATATACTATTACAACACATTTAATAAAGAACATAATCTAATCTAAGTTAAGAATATCATGCATAACGTGTTAAATAAGATGTCATAAAAGATTAGAAAAGTTAAGAAATGATCAATCATGAAGCATATAAATTCAAAATTCTATTATAACCACAAATTTTGGCTCGCAAAATTGCGATCTATAATATTTTACACTCAAAACAAACAACTAATTCATTTTTCATAGATTTCGGGTGCATTATGAGGTTTCAGAAACTTCGTAGAGACATATCTCTTAGCCCGGTAGTCCAAACAGTGTAATTTTTATGAAACCCCCTATTTTGGAGATACTACACAACCATGTTGCCCCTTAGTGGCCTCGGTGACGTCTTATTTGAGATATTAAAAAAAAAGCTTTGACAAGCCATAAAATTGGCTACGGGATTCCAAGTGAGACTTATTATATGTCTAATCTGGGTATTTTTTTCGAGATGTACCGACTGTAAATACTCTGAAGGGGGATTTGTCCACTAATTTTCTCCCTATAAAGCCTCTAACACCATATAATTTATGAAATTTGATTTTTAAGGGTTATTCCTTCATAAACATAACATATATCATGCAAATCTAAACACAAAGGGGTCTTCGTCTTAACATTAATGTATAACAACTAACGGGAAAAAAAATTTAAAAAAAAATTACTAGGGTTTAGGGCATATGTAAACCTTTAGATTTTGAACTTTGGATTATGTAGGCTTCGTCAAAATGGGAGAGATGAGTAAGCTTCAACATGCTTCACTACGCCATATCCATGGAGGCACGAGTGGGAGAGAGGAGTAGTGTAGGCATTGAAATGCATGAGGACGAAGTTGGGTCATAGGTAGGAAATACGAGGGATTAGGAGTGAGAGATCTAAGTATTATGTATATTTAAGGTTAGGGAAATTGAGGGTTAGAGAAGAGGGAAATGCGTGTTTTTCGTGTTTGAAATAATATTGAAGCACTGAAAAAAGAGTATATATAGTGAGTCACAAGTGCTGCAATTTTTTAAATAACAGCAACACTTGTAACTCACAAGTGTTGTAGGTTTTCAAATAACCGCAACACATGTGAGTTACAAGTGCTGCGGTTATTTGAAAAACTGCATCACTTGATATTAAGGTATATTTCAAACCATTGAGTGCTTCGAATTGTATATAACCGCAACATTTATATCGAAGCAATTAAATGATTTTCTACTAGTGGACATTGCTAGTGTTTGGATGGCGCTATGGAAATGGAATGTATGAACCTTAAGAACCTACTGCAATTCATTACTTACTACTCCACCTTTACTCCTTGGTCATCAATCTCCACTATTGTACTTGTTATTTCTACTCAATAATCCTTGTATTTAAGGTAGCTATAACCTATGAACATTCTTTACAAATGGAATGACGACCTAATAAGCCTCCATGATTTTTCATCCACTAGTAGAAAAAAGTTCAATTGCTTCGCCTCAATTGGTGCGGTTAAATAAATTTCGAAGCACATAACAATAAGTGCTGCGGTTAGTCAAAATAACCGCAGCATTTAATCAGTCATATATTATATTCCTGGGGGAAGATTAAATGTTGCGGTTATTTTAAATAACCGTAGCACTTGTGACTCATAAGTGCTGCGGTTATTTTAAAAAACCGCAGCACTTGTTTATTAATATAAAAACCCAGCCTTTTCTGTTCCAGGCCATTCAAACACGAAAACTTTCCCAGAATCGTCCCAACACTTCAGCACACAAAAAAAAACCTAACCCTAACCTTAACCCCATAACCTAACATCCCAGGCCATTTTGTCTCTAACCCTAACCTTATAACTTACTCATCTCTCCTATTTTGAAGAAGTCTACATACTCCGAAGCTCAAAATCACGGTTTGTATTTGCCTTAAACTCTAGTATATATATTTTTTTAAATTCTTTTGTCCATAATTTGTTAATATATAAATGCGAAGATTTGTCCTAACCTTATAACTTCTTATATGTTCAGATCTGTATGTTACATGTTGTGTTTATGAAAGAATAAGCCTTAAAAATCGAATTTCATAGATTATAGGGTGTTAAAAACCTTTTTTGGGGATAATGAGTGGACAAATCCCCCAGAGGATGATTTGCCCCTGTAGATCTATCAAAAATACACAAGTTAGACATATTATAAGCCCTATTCGGAGTCCCGTAGTCAATTTTATGGCTTCTCATAATTTTTTTTTCAATATCTCAAATAATACGTCACCAAAGTCGCTAACATAATTGTGTAGTACCTCTTAAAATAGGTGGTTTCAAAAAAAAAATTACACCATTTGGATCACCGAGCTAAGAGATATGCCTCTTCAAACTTTACGAAACCTTGGAATAGCACCCGAAATCTATGAAGAATGAATTGGTTGTTTATTTTGAGTACAAAATATTGTAGATCGCAATTTTGCGTGCGAAAACGAGTGGTCATAATTGAATTTTTGATTTATATGCTTCACGATTAATCATTTCTTAGCTTTTCTTATCTTTTATGACCTATATATTTTTTTTGTTCTGGTAACCATCAATTGCTGCGGTTATTAGAAAAACCGCAGCAAATAATGCTGAAAAAATATATTTTTTTTTTAAAAATATTTGCTGCGGTTTTTTGGTAAAACCGCAGCAAATAATAGGTATATTTGCTGCGGTTATTACTAAAAACCGCAGCAAATAAATATGTCAATTTTTTTTTAGTTTTTAATAATTAATGATGCGGTTTTTTATAAATAACCGCATAAGGGTAATTAATGCTGCGGTTATTTTAAATAATTGCAGCAAATAATATTATAAGTGCTGCGTCAAAAAAACCGCAGCATTTGTTGGTTTCATATGTGCTTCGGCCATATGTGCTTCGGTATAATAACCGCAGCAAATAAGGTTAAATAACCGCAGCAAATAGACTTTTTTCTACTAGTGATCTTTTGGATTTTCTGCGTCACCAACTTGCATTCTTGTATCATTTTCATTTTTTCCTAACTTTATCCAACGTGTTATTGCCTACCTGTCATTCAACTAGTTGTCAATGGCGGATCCAAGATTTTCCGCCAGGTGAATCACAATCGATATTCAAACATATAATAAATTTTTTTACCAAATAATAATACTAAAAAATACATTTGAATTTTCAAAGAGTACAAAGTACAACCAAATCGTACTCAACATTTCAGCACATTTTGCAATAAATTGAGTAAAAAACAGACACCTAACATTAAGAATTCCGAATCATAACTCAACAAACTAACATTTCAATCTTATGGAACCTATAATTTAGCAAAATTAATGCCAAATTTGTGTCGAAAATCCCCAAATTACACGATTTGAACAAACCTTAAATCCTAACATTCTCCATTTCAAATCCAATCGAAACCCTAACATTTGAAGTTCCAAATCTCACAAACACAAATCCAAATTTTAGCAATCAAATTACAAACCCTAGCCCTAATATTCACCATTTCAAATCCAATTAATTAGAACACTAGTATTTCAAACTCCAAATCTTACAAATCAAACCAATAATCGAATTGTAAAACCAATCAACCCCCAATTCACACGATTCAAACTCAAACCAAACCCCAACAAATCGAACCCGAAATCAATCAACGAACAAAAAAACCAAGATCACACCCATCAATTAAACAAAACCCCTCACCAAATCTCCAACACAATCACAAAAACCCCCCAACACACAAAAAAGGTCAAACAAAAAAGTCAAAAGAGGGAGCTCCAATAACATAAACTTCTAGAAATTCAAAGAAAATTTTCACGATATGATGATCAGACGTAAAATAAAATATTACAACATGTAATAACGCAAGCATCTTGTAAGTAAGGCTCTTTCGTAAGATATGCTCCGTAAGATACATGTAATAACGCAAGCATCTTGTAAGTTTTAAGTCGTGACATATTTCTCTCTATAAAACTTTTATTAAGCTTCGCACTGAAAGCTAATGGCAAGTTATACAAAACGTAATGACAGTAAAAATAAATTAACCGATCGGTGTTATTGAATTTAATTAATGAACGAGCTGAGAAATTAATTATATTTGATATAAGGAGACTACATGAGTGGCTTTGACGACAGCACCAGTAGGTCGGGCGTGGTCTCGTGGAGGCAGTCAAGCAGGAGCAGACGAGCCCGAGGAGGAAGAGATGAGGAGTGGATTGTGGACAGGGGTTGTGGGTATTAGGGTTAGGGGAATTGAGTGAATGTGAATTGGGAAGAGACAATAGTAGACAAACAAAATAGGTTTAGAAAAAGTGAGAAGATAAAAGGTGAGTTGCTTCTACTAAGATTCAAACCTGGGGGAAGGGTATAGGAGCACCTTAGCCTTATCAATAAGTTGAGAAATACATATATGTCAGGAAATATACCAAATTATATATAAAGTTTTTTTTCCCACTGGTAAGTCATGTGACTCACCAGGACAATAACTCCGTCCGCCACTGTTAGCTGTAGTAGGCACTAACTTTAAGTTGTCACTAGGTGACGATTTTTCTACAAAAACATGTAAGACAATAATTCCTAAATTAACACAACTCCTATGCTAGTTAGCCAAATACATTATATTGTTACCAAATAGGGCTTTCGAACAACTTTAAATAATCAACCGAATCATACCCAAAAAAAACATCAGATTTAAGTCGTAATTTAAGAATCTTACTTTTTAAAAAAGGTTAGGACTTAGGAGTTTCGACTTCAAAATTTTATATACCACACAAACGTATAACAATCATGAAATTTATATAATTTATAAGATAATGAATAGTATAATTGGCATTCCAGCCGTAATCTCCATGGTGATGAAGAATACTACCATGCACGAATGGTAGGGTATACGTAGGTTAAATATGTATGGCCTTTAATCTCATGGTTGTAAATCAGAACATATGACTAAATATTGTATAAGCATTATTATCTTGACTAAATTAGCCTTATAATTTAACTATAAGTACTTCATTTACGCAAACCAAATTATAAATACTAATAATATTTGTACTAAAAAACCAAACATTTAGGAACTAAGTTATGCTCCGGATGTTGAATATTCAATTAATCAAACATATTCATCTTTTTTTGGGATTGATGTACCAACATTTTATAAATGTATAAACAGTTGAATATTGTAGTCTTATGTAATTTTTAGTATTGTTGTTCGGAGTAGTAAAGAAGTTATTATGAACTTATGAATGTTATGATACTTATGATTAGGACCTTCGGATCCTAATGATGATGGCTTGTGTGACACTCAAGCCAAGTATTAATATCCCTTTAATTAGGGAGCACCCCACTTATGGTAGGGCTATTCCTTCATAGAGGGCAGTTGCCTGCAGGCTGCAGCAATCAAGAGCTCGATTTGTAAGTTTCTTGGTTCATTGTTAATAAGATCTTCTTACCTACAGAGTATTACATATAAATTATTTTTGATTACATAATTCAATTTAATTAAGCCTGTATGTCCTGAACATTAGCCTGTGATATATTCAACCTTGCATATAGGATATATAAAGTGTTGTCGGCCAGATTGATTATAAAACTTAATGAATGATATTGGTCGTTTACCTTTAATCAACTAATAATTAATCACCTAATTGAACTCGACAAATTAGTGATTAGACGAGAGTAACTAACCATCAGTAACTTTCTTAAGACATGAGTGTGCCCTATCACTTTCTCCAAAGTGATTAGACATTACCAAGAATTACTGTATTAGGTTTCTAATCATACCGACATTGGTCCCGGTACCCATTCGCCATTAGTTTCTCAAGTATGCATGGGTAACAAAATCAAGGGTTCTTCAAGACCAAATGGAAATAAATCCGCATGCTCATTCTACTTCTAGTAAGTTAAAGGTCCACGAAATTGCAATAATTTAACGAAACTTACTATTTTACTTGCTATATTTTCATTTTTTAGAGTCAAATTTTATAAACTTTGACCATAAAATCTAATTATATTATAATAAATAATATAATTAATTGGAATTTTATTGAATGCATCTCAATATAAATTTTTAGAATATCAAGTTTTTATTATTTTTATTTTATAAATTTAGCAAAAAAATATTTTAATTTATATTTTGAAAACCATGAAAAGTCAAATATAACAACTAAAAATAGACAAAGAGAGTATATAACAGATCATCTATTAATAAAACGCTATACAGCCTACACTCGCTTGAGGCTAAGGATCATTATGATCAAGTAGTAATTCCTCATAATTCATTGTTGTGTAAATTGACATGGATAGTAATATACAATAGATAAATATAGAGTTCACGAAGTATGTCTTAAGTTCTAAGTGAGAAACATGACACAGAGTAATTTAAAAAAAAAAAAAAAAAAAAAAAAAAAAAAAAAAAAAAAACCGAAGTAAGATCCCTAACAGAACTACCCACTAGTTCAACATTACAAATGATCATAGAAATTGAATTAAGATTGTTAGATTCGCACCAAAGAAGAAGAGATAAAGAATTATGCCCATTATTATTGGCCATAAAGCCAACCGACGAATTAGCTTTTAGCTTCTTGAAACGACGGGAAATGGAGAATGATTCATTGACATCAATGAGTAATTTATTTCCTGTTGCAAAACCTATATAGTTCATCTTATGGATCAACAAAACCACAGGAAATGGTCAGAGTGAAATTTTTTTGCAGATACGGAAAAAATTGGCAAAAAATTACCGATTACCCTCCTGCTGACTGATGTTGCTTGTGCAATGTTATAATTATGGACAATTTTGTTCTGACATACATATGCAGTCTTTAATAAAAAAAAAGTCTCGAATTTACCCAAGTTGTCACTATTTCCTTCACTGTAGCTAACTCGAGTAAATGTTTCCTAGGAATATCACTATCTGATACTTCATAAAAGCACATACAGAAATAATTGCCTACATTACTGTCACTATTATTTGGTCATAATTCATAAACCATTCAAAACAACATTCAACCAATAATTTATCATCCATAGCATCCCCAAAGTTTTTACGAAATACATTTATATCCAATTCTGATTATGGGATTGAATGGTTCCAAGTTTCAGCTATAAAATTTCAAAACCGCTAATCCCACCATGAAATTCAATGAGATATTTATTGAAAAAACCAAGCCTCCATATCCGCAAACCAAACATTAATTATTCAAGATAGCTCCATATATATTCATTGACTATAACCTAACCCTAAATTGCAACAAGCTCAACTCATAACGCTCTTGGCCTTAAGCTTAAACTTAATTACCCACTTCTATGGAGAAGTAACAAATAGCTCTAGCCACTAAGATACTGCTACTAAATATTACGAAGTTCGACACAAATTACAACATGATATTATGAAGATTACTGATTGTTTCCCATATCTGATGAAGGACTATCATCAAGCTTAACTTGTGAAAGCTGTGGGACCCTCTTACGCTTCCTTTTCTCATAGCTAATACCCCGAGCCTTAGACTGAGAATCCCTAACTTCCCTAAGGTACAGCCGTACAGCCCGGGCCCCGAACGGGTTCATCTCCGGCTTGCCACCGTTCTCTTCATAAGCAGCTCTCAGCCGTCCGATCAAAGCATCAAGCGACCCCCAAGCTTGGCGGAGAGGGCACGGACAAGAGGCAGGCGGATTGGGGTGCCCGTAAAAGGGACAGAACTGAGTGTGAACCTTAGTCTTTCCGAACTGGTCCAAGTAGCGGAGGAACTCCAGCACGTGGGCTCCACTACAACGGTTGAGAGCAAGAGGGGGACGGTGGTTCTTGAGGTATTGTCCGAAGGTGTTCCAATCTCTTCGTTTCTGGTTTTCGTAACGCGAAAACGTCGTCGAAGCGGCTGATGGAGAGGTTGGAGAAGAGGATGAAGAAGGATTGGAAGTGATTGTGAAGGGTTGGTGGTGATGAAGAGTGCTTATGTTTGACGATGAATCCATATTTTAGATTAGTTGATGAAAAAAGGGGGTTTCTTGTTTGGTGTTGACGTTGAGTGTTGAGTGTTGAGTGTTGAGTGTTGAAGGGTATGGGACTATGGGATTTTGGTATATATTTGTAGAGGTGGCCAACCCGGCCCAGCCTCAACCCAGCCCGATTAAACCCACGAGTCGGGCCAGCCTGCTAAAAAAGTGGGTCGAATTCCATTTTCTCAATCTTAACCCAATAATGCGGTTTGAAAAAATATTTGATTCGGCCCGCCTAAATCTTCTAGTTTTATAAAATTTAGTTTATTTAAATGTATTTTAATTTATATAAATATTAGTTTAGTTGAACATAAATTAATTTATACAAATATTAGTTGATTTGCATATAATTTAATTTATATGAATATTAGTTTATTTGAATATACTTTAGTTTAATTTCTATGAATCAATGAATATTAATTTAGTTGAATATAGTTTAGTTTATAAGAATATTAGTTTAGATTATATGAATCAATGATTGTTAATATAGTTAAATTTAGTTTAGTTTATATGACTCATTAAATATTAGTTTAGTTATATAAATATTGGTTTAATTGAGTATAGTTTAGTTTATATAATGTTAGTTTAGTTGAATATAGTTTAGTTTATATGAATCGATGAATATCAGTTTAGTTGAATTATATATAGTTTAGTTTATATGAATAAATTAATGTTAGTTTAGTTTAATATAGTTTAGTTTATAAGAATTAATAAATATTAATTTAGTTAAATACAGATTAGTTTACATGAATGTTAATTTAGTTGAATATAATTTAGTTTATATGAATCAATAAATATTAGTTTAGTTGAATTGTATATAGTTTAGTTTATATGAATCAATGAATTTTTTTTGTTGTTGAATATAGTTTAGTTTATTTGAATTAGTGAATGTTTTTTAGTTTAATATAGTTAGTTGAATATAATTTAGTTTATATGAATGTTAGTTTAGTTGAATATAGCTTAATTTAGATGAATTAATGAATTTTAGGTTAGTTGAATCTTAGTTTAGTTTATATGAATCTTAGTTTAGTTGAACTTAATTTGATTTATAAAAATCAATGAATGTTAATTTAGTTGAATAATTTAGTTTATTCATTGTATAAATCAATAAATATTAATTTAGTTGAATACAGTTTAGTTTATATGAATAATGTAAGTTTAGTTGAATATAGTTTAGTTTATATGAATCAATGAATGTTAGTTTAGCTGAATATAATTTAGTTTATACGAATCAAATATGATTTTTTCTTTTTGTGATTATATGTAATATATGTAATTTATGTAAATATATAATCAAAAATGAAAACTCGACAAAAGGAATGAAAAATGAATGTGATTAGTCGAATATAAAAGTTTACAACGAATGTCATTATGTGATTCGTGAATATAAACATTGAATTAATTTTAAAATAATTCATTTTTTCTGATTTCTAATGTCATTATGTGAAATTCGGTCTGATTTGGTTCATAAAATTCAATTTGATTCCTGAATTCGATTCGATTCGATACGTGAATTTGATTTCATTCGATTCCTTAATTTGGTTCATGATTCGGTTCGTTATTCGGTTTTTGATTCAGTACGATTCGGTACGAATCGCAAAACCCCAACCCCGGCCCGACCCTTGGACCTATCTCTTGGTCTCGATTCAAGTTTTCCCAGCCCGACAGGCTCGGCACTGTTGCCACCTCTATATATTTGTAGTCAAAAGGTAAGGGTTTCAAGATATAGTTTTTGGAAATTTGGGAGGAATGAAGTAATAAGGAAGTAACTACACCGTATAAATAATCTAGGTTTGCCTGTACATTACTTGGTATAAACTATAAACTATTAAGGCATGTTATAATCTGCATAATCAAGCACTATAAACCTAATATACGTCATTTTCATAAGTAGGGATGACAATGGATTGAATATGGGTCGAGTCTTATTAGACCCAGACCTATACTTATTATTTTCAAATTAGATCTATATTCGCCTCAGATCCATTGGATCTGATAGGTTTTGAGTCCAAAATAGGTCCTTAACATATTTGTATATTTTTACATTTAAGACCTTAAATTTTTTTACCAATTAAGTGTTGTAAAGGAACATAAATTGTATTATTATGTCAAATGAGAGAAATTAATCAATATTTTCTTAAGCACACAATTCGTATTATTGAAATACTTGCAAAATAATATTTTGTTTAGTGAGTGGAAAACAAGGATTAGAGTAAAAATCCAACAATAAATCAAAAGTCCTAAACTCAACAGTACTATGTTACAATGTTTGTAAGATCAAGTACATCGCTAATCGTTAGTTTTAAACTTGCACATTAGCTAGTAATCTCAAAGCACGAATTATCACCATACAGGAAATTATATATACATCAAAATTATATGAATATGTTACCCGGCGAGTGGCGACTGTGTAAAATGGAGGATGGAGAGGAGAAGAGTATAAGAGGAAGATGACATGTTAATGTGAATGAAAATTTTAGTTTTAGTTCTAAATGGAGATTAAATTTTAGTATAATTTTTGGAAAAATTGATGGAAATAATCCAACTTTTGTCTAATTCACTTTTATTAATTCAATCTTTTGTTTATTTCTTAATACACCAACCTTTGACCACTTTTTGCTTTCATTGAGCCAATTTACGGGTTGCATAAATAACAAAAGGATTATATGGTGATGTGGCATAGGTTGTTCCTTTTCCCTCGTAAATTGACTCATGCTGGCTTAAAAGTTCCCAAAATTAACTCCCATTCTTGCAACAATAACTTCCCTAACCAAACTTTCATCCCTAAATTTGAAATTATATAGCCTGAAAATGTGATCTTTTGCTTGATTAAGGTTCGAATTCTTGTTCATTTTTGTTTGAATAGCATGTAGACACAATTTGATTGTGTTTTTACATTGAAATTCATTCAATAATTGTCCAATTAAACTTTCAAAAATATGAACCCTGAATTTTACCCCAAATTGATTGATTTGCATGAAACTTATGAATTTTTGTATTTAATCTATCAATGGTGTAATTATAAGATAAATATGCTTCTTGGTATTAGTTTTGACCTTTAATTTGAACAAAAGTTGCTCGAATCTACCTCAACATATACGCAATCGTTGTGTAAATGTTAAACTTCATAGTGATCGTGGCTGGGTGGCGACATGGACATAGTAAGGAGGTTCTAGGATCACCGGAGAGTAAGAGGGTGGGTTCGGTTTTTTATGGGTCGCCGATAATAATTATAGGCAAATGTATTTTTTTGTGCTTGCTATGCATAGATTCGTTGTTGCGAATTACTTATTCTTGACCAACAATTGCAGGTCACAATTGGGAATGGCTCGGTGAAAGAAAAGAGTGAACAAGGGTAGATGTAATAAAAAATAAACAAAAGGTTTGATTAATAATAGCGAATTGAACAAAGGTTAGATTATTCCCATCAATTTTCTTTTATTTTTTTAAAAACATGCAAGTCTATGTGTCGGATTTGTGTCTAATTTTTTGAATTTGGACCCATATCCGACCTAAATACATTTAAACCTATATCAGATCCGGATCTAGTGAGTCTAAAAAAATTAGGTCCAGTTCCTAAAAAATGGGTCGGGTCTGACCATTTTGGATAGGGTCTTGGATCCGTTGCCATTCCTAATCATAAGTAAGATGTGTCATGTGATTGACTGTCATGGTGCTGGATAATACTGTTGCACAGTTATAAGTGTGGCAATTTTATCAAATTTTTAAAATTAAAAATATTTCCAATTATATTTAATATGGTTTGATGAAGATTTTCCCTAGACAACAAGTTTAAAAGAAATAAGCTGGGATGAAGAGGGTCACATTCCCTTAAGAGTGTCACATTTAATTCAAAACCTGCTGAAGTTCAATGGTATTTGTAAATATTTATGTACAATTCCCTGGAGGAGATGTGAAGGAGCACGCAATGACAGAATTATACGTCTTTCATAGATTATTATTAAATAAATACTTGTAATCCATATTATATTGAGAACTGTATAAATTTCATAATGGATATAATGAATAACATTGTCATGAACATTAATGGAATAAGTCGTGGTAAGAAGTAATATTACATGTCTAATAAGCGTCATTTTCATTATGACATTGTGATGAAAAAGGAAGGAATTGAGCATTACATACATACTACGGAGTACGTCTTTTTATTGAACCGTATACGGGCTACTTCAGTTTTCCTTAATCTTTTAGCAGTACAGAATTTGTATGGAGAATAGCTCTCTCCGTACATAACAATTAAATAGATTACCTAAAACAGACAATAATTTGGGGTCCACACCTGCCGGTACGAGTTTGACATATTTGACTGCTTATATTTTCCTTATTGAGACATGAGACCCCTAAACTTTTGTACAATCACACAGAGAAACCTTCAAGTTTTGTACGGACTACTCCGTGTCAGTAACCCTCATAGGCCTAGCAATTCAATTTTTCTTCGCTCTTTAGCATCAAAGTGCTAGCCAATTAGCATCATCCAACTCATCAGAAATCAGAAGTTATATATTCCGTATGTTTGTTTGGCACACATTTGAAGATGGAAGCTGATCAGAAACTCATCGATAATGGAGTTTTAACATTGATCCAGACCATTGCATGGTTTTGGTGAAGTAATATACTGTGATAATGGATTATTAAAGGAATTTTTTTTTTTTTGGAATAAATTATCTATAACTTATACTCTGCATACTGTGACAGTTCTGCCTCTCAAGTTTCCTACTAAATATAAGTTTTAAGCTACATACATTGATAATTTTCTATAATTATTGATAAGTATCATAAAACATATTCTCTTTGTCTCCCAAAAATTGCCCCATTTTTATTTATAAAGTCAAAAATCGAAAAGTTTGACTATAAATTCCCTCAATCTCTAAGTATTTGTCTCGTTTGATTCTTTAACATCTCCAAGATACGATTTTAAATATTTTTATCTTTAAATTCATCAAGTAAAACATTATGAAAAATTGATATTTTAAAAATTTACATTGAAATATATCCAATAAAATTCCACTTAAATTTAATATACGACTTTAAATATTTATATCTCTAAATTTATAAAATAAAAAATTATAAAAAAAAATAATTTAAAAATTAACATTAAAATATATTTAATAAAATTTTACTTTAATATATTATTTTTTATAATATAATAAGACTTTATATTCAAGAATTTTAACTTTATAAATATAAAAGCCAATACTTCAATTTGAGGAAATAATTACAGCACTGTAGCCGACATGTATGACAGGAAAGCACGTGGGCAATATAAGGCTACGCACGGTTGGTGGGACCCAAAATGGGGTCCGCTTGCGTCAGGGGCACAGACGTCATATCACACCAACGTCCCATCCGATTGACCGGAGATTGCGGGATTCTCGCGCTCAATACTCCCACTTGCCCTTTTTGCCAATTTTTTGGTCTTTTTGGGCCCTACTTTCGGACTGATAAGTTACCCGTTTGAATTATCTAATTCATGTAGTTTAATCTTGGCCTATTACTCCTCCGCCCTATTAAGATTATTAAATTTAAAAATTATTATATTATAAGAAATAATATTTTTAAATAAACTCTTATTAGATGTATATCAATGTAAATTTTTAAAATATCAAATTTTTATAATTTTTTACATTATAAATTTGAAAATAAAAACATTTAAAGTTATATTTTAAAGATCGCAAAAAATTAAATAGCACAAACATAGTGAAATAGAGGGAGTATAAATATACCTATACACTTTTTAGTAATTTTTTTGTTCACATTATGCCATTTTAAAAAATAAATATCTTGTAGACAATTCATGGAGTAGATGAAATTTGGTTTTATTTATCAATTATTATCAAACTCATCATCTAAGTATTTAGATAAAATTAAATACTCCCTCAATTTCTTTTTGTTTGCCCTGGTTGGAATATTTCATTTGAAGAGTGAGAAACTTAAATATGATTTTTCATTGATATATAAAAATTAAAATATATTAATATATGATCTTGTTAGATTCGTCTCGAAGTATAGTTTTTTAATATGTAAATTTTAGATTTTTTATAATACTTATTTATACATATTATAGATATAATATGTGCATTAAAAACTGTGCAAAAAACAAATGTCACAAACAAAAAGGAACAGAGAGAGTATTTAATTTTGCACTAGAGAATCGATACACATTTTCCTCGCTTATTTTAGTATAATAGTTAGGTTTGGGAAAATTAATTTCAAACAAGTTTTTGGAAAATACGCCTTTTAATGCAGTGTAGTACATTATATAGGTTTTCCTTTGCTTTAATTTCTTTATTCTTAATTCTTAATTCTTTTCCTCTCCACGATTTCTAACATTTGGCTTAAAACACTTTTATCTCCAAAAAATCCTAAAACATGAAATTATGAAAAAGTGATATTAGAAAAATTTATATTTTGATGCATCAAACAAAATTTCACTTAAATATATTTTCTTATAACATGATGATAATTTATATTGTAACTTTTTAAACTTTGACTTTATAAATAAAAATAAAGTAAATATAAAAGGGTAGATGTAGTATTATTTTTTTTTAAAAAACCCCTTTGATAAAATTCCACAAAAATAAAACGTTGGGAAAAAAGTTATAAGACATTAAGATTTATCTATTTAGATAAGTAGTGTAGGGGTGCTTATGAGCCGAGTTGAGCTTTGAGTAGAGCTCGAGTTTAGCTAAACTCGACTCAAGCTCAAAAGCTCGTGAGCTAAAAAAACAGAAGCTTGAGCTCGATTCGAAAACTTAATTATTGAGTTTGACTCAAGCTCAATTAAAGTTTGACTCAAGCTCGAGCTTGATAAAAGCTCGTTTCAAGCTCAAGCTCAAGCTCCACTCATTTTCAATTCGATTAAAAGCTCAATAAGCCTAAATACTTATATCCAAATTAGGCCAACAAAAAGGCTAAGTTTTAGCTTTAATAAGTTTAATTTGGTTTTAGATGGAAATCATTATTGGGTTTATACATACTAATTGCTAGCTTCAAACCATCTATCATAATTTTTCAACATGAGACTTTGAGTTTATATATAAAACTCTATCCAACCATCTTTCATTTTAATCCAATATGAGACTTTTGGTTTGTATATCAAACCATCTTTTTATTTTATTTTAATTTTATATCTTACGTATATTTTTCTATAAATATATACTATAAATAAAAATTCGAGTTTCTCACGAGTTTTTCGAGTCGAGCTTTGATTTTCTCAATTTGGCTCGTTAACTTATCGAGTTGAGCTTTGACCGAGTTGAGTCCGAGTAGCTCGCGAGTAGCTCAACTCAATAAGCACCCGTAATAGCGTTAAGGATGAAAAGCATGCACCTCAAAATATTACGAGTATATCTTATATATGCAACCAAAGCAAGCAAATACAGTAAGCATTTAGAATATCTATAATTTGTCATAGTGACTTTACGGTCGACCAAAATACGTAATTTTTTTATTTTTCCTTTCACATTTACTCTATGCTCTTCAACATTGGTAATTAGTAATGGGATTGATTTATTTGAAGAGAAATTTGATTCAATACCAAATTTTCTATTTTTGATTTGAAAATTTACAAACTTGAAATGGGTTATAACAATCATTATTGTATAATTTAAAATAAAACCGAGTTTGAAAAGTCCTAACTATAACTGAATCAACCAAAGATCCATTTGTAGTTAGATATTAACCTAGAGGGTAATTGTTATGTTTAAGCAATTTTTCCCTTTATGTCCACAAAACTAAAATTTTGTTAAGAGTTGATTTGTTCTTCTACATTCTCAATGCGTTTAATGGCCTGATTTATCTTACCTTTATTTTCTGTAATTCAGCAGCATTAACTGAACAAGATAAGGGGGTAATGCTGCAACTTGATTTCTGAAGAGACAACTTCGTCAAAGAATCTCTCGACAATCATCATTTTTTATATGACAAGAGATCGATCGAACAATCATATGACCCAAATTAAATTTGATGGATGTTAACTTCGATTGTATCGCTGCCTTCGCCATTTTAGTTAATGTTTTGATTTAAAATCTATTTTTAAGTTCTCTTTTGTTAGCCCTATTTTCTTAGAAAAATTGTTTAATATAATGTGATTGGTTTTATACATGTCATATCTAATTAGATTTTCTTCCTTCTTAAAAAATATACTAAAAAAATAAGACAAGAGAATGACTAGCATTTAATGGTACAAAAATTGCATGCATCAATACTTCTCCCATTTATTTATTTTCTCTCTTCACCTAGATTTCCTAACTTGAAACTTAGCTATTTTAGCCGTGATATATCTGTGGACTGGTCGTGGGCAATCCCAAAATGCATCGATTTTTTGATGATTTGATCACACCAAGTTGACAAATGAAATGACTACTCCGTATTTGCCTTAGCCAATGATCATCATGTGCATGAAGGGTAATACTATGAGTCTTGCATGACAATTTTGACCCTCGAGATTATTTAAATAGTTCTTATATACATTTACAGGGTTCAATAAAAATTTGCTACATATGATATACATGGGGTTCCTCAATTACATAGTTACATATGAATTGCAACTCAAATGTTGTTTTCTTTTGTCAGGATATGAATAAATGGTATATGAAAATACGACCCTAAACAGACTAGAGTTATAAGTTTTTTCAAATGTAATGGTCTTAAGTCGCACAAGCTAACTAGCTAATGTTTATACGATGACACTCGTAGATTGGGTATAATTTTGCCCACCCTTGACGATTAGACAGCTTCCCAGACTTGTATTTTATTCTTGTGAGGAGTTGTTATTGCTATGCCTTTGATCAATGAAATCCCAAGTTTAACTGTTCATAAAGTTACACAGTATGCAATAGTTTTCAAAGATATTTCTTCATAGTTACAACACGATCTTTATAAGTGGAAAGTTATGGCCCATCGGAACAAGGGGCTCGGTATGTTAGGTTTTTATTTTCAATGCTAAGAATAGTTTGGGGGAGAGTTCAGGATTATTTAACGCATTTATTCCTAAAAATTTAGCCAATTACTGATTGAGGTGTATGGAGGATCTATTCTATTGATTAACATGCTAGATTAAAATTAAAAGCTGCTATTTCTTCTATGACATGTCAACTGTAGAGTATGTAATAGTTTGTCAAAAATTTTCAAAGCGTTATTTTAATTTAGATTAAGTTTTAAAGTGACAAATATAGAGCATCAAGGAATGAGAAATGAAAGGAAGAGGATAATAATAATCTTATACGCGCGCCATACTTATTGTTTATTTAGGCATTAAGCTATGTTTAACTCGAAAATTTGGTTCAAGACTTAAAGTAATTCGTTAAGTTAAGTACTCTTTTTTCATCTACATAAAGTGATTAGGAATCTTATAAGGTGATAGAAAGAAGGTCCTATGATTAGTATTCTCTTCAGCTCCTCGAATCAAGTTACTGCTTCAAGGGCCATATCTTAATTATCACACCTTTATGACATGCTTGGAATGAAAGTAATATATTACTAGGATAACAAAAGTCAAACATAAGAAAATGAATGTGAATACAAGGAAAAATGAGAGAGTGGTGGTGTGATTGAAAGTAGATTATGTAGTGATAGTGTGTTGGAAAGTAAATAAATAGGAACTATTACTCTCATTTTAGAGGAAATAGTTACACTAAGGCAGGGTGATAGTGTGTTGGGAAGTAAATAAATAGGAACTATTACTCTCATTTTAGAGGAAATAGTTACACTAAGGAAGGGTGAGTGACTATTACCTCTAAAATGAGGATAATAGTTTATCTCCTTCTACCTCCTACCACCATTAATATTTAATCAACTTGCAAATACATTATCACTTTTATATTTTTTTCTTAGATTCACATTCATGTTTTTAAGTTAGACTTTTATCATCATAGTAATACATTACCCTAATTCCAAACATGTCCTTGAAAGTAGATAATTATTCGTACAATACTATTACCCTAATAGTAATAACAAAATTCAATGAGGATTAGCAAACATAATTATCCAATCATAAAGGACTTGTCGGCTAGATTATATTGTACTAGTGATTAGTTGATGCACTAGATCGATCTATTAAGGCCTATCCATTTAGCATATGCATGCTATTATCTTAGAAACCAGTTTATATTTAAGCCATGCTCAGTTACATAGATACGATTATACAAGTGGTAAAGAGGCCTAGAAATGTTATGAAAGGGTTTGTACACTTCCACAACGTAACAACTATAACATTGCGTCAACAATCAATTTACGAAGTATGTAGTCGTTTTGTTGTAGGGAAGTTATACTCATAATCAATATGAACTCAATATATTTGTATTACTACAAAGTCCTAGTGTCATTTAGTATAACAGCCACGCATATGTACACAATATAATAATAAGTGAGTTTATCATTGTTAATTTCTATATATGCATATACATATTGGAGTTTCATTTTTCCCCATTCATATATACATATAAACTAGATCATCTATTATTTTGATGGTGTTTCAATAATAATAATAATAAGAAGAAGAAGAAATCATTATTGGGATACTCCGTCTATAGTTGGGTCGATATCATATTAATCCAAACAACATCATAGTAGAGTAGTAAAGAGAAGAGCAATATATCTATATATCTCAGAGATAGGTAAAAAGTAAATATTGCTTTTGTAGTTTGTGTACTGATTTTTAGTCTTTTATGGTGTTTTGTTGGTCTTGTCTAGTTTAAGTTTGTTCTTGTCGTTTGTGGGCTTGTGGCTCGTGTGTTTGGTATTGTGTAATCCTCTTTTCTAATTTTTTTTTTTATTTCATTTGACTTTTGAAATTTGTAAGACAAAAAATTATGAAAACTTGATATTAAAAAAATTTAAAATGAGATGCATCCAATAAGATCTCATTTGAATATATTATTACTTATAGTATGGTCAAAATTTATAGTTGAACTTTTTAAACTTTAAATTCATAAAAGGAAATGAGTCAAAAATTATGGAAAAGAGGGGGTAGTTCTTTGTTTTCTCCTGTGCCCCTTCCATTGGGATTTTGTTTTTCTTTCTATTTTGAAGTTTTGGGCAACAAATAAGTTCTACTAACTTAACTTACAAAAAAAATTTAAATAAATAAACACGATTAAATTTTTGCATATATTTTTTCCTTTGTATCTTTGACACTTTGTATAAACATAGTAGTACGGATGTACAGTGTTTCCCCATGTTAGAGTAGTATAGGAAGAAAAATCCACGCAAGATCTTTGATATGAGGTTTAGTGTGGGTTGGATTTACCTGATTTATTATTTAAAACGTTTTTATTTTCAAATTTATAAGACAAAATTATGAAAATATGATATTCTAAAAGTTTACATTAAAATGCATCTAATAAGATTTTAATTGGATATATGAATTATTTCTTATAATATAATGAAAATTTATAGTCAAGTTTTTCATACTTTGACTATGTAAATAGAAACAAGAAAAAAAGATATTTTCTAATACGTCATTTATTATCTTTTGAAATACAGATCACACAAGTTTATACCCACTGGTCAATTCACCTCCTTAGTGGATGTATATGCACTGAAAAATATTACGCAGCTTGACAAGTGACAACTTACTATTCACTCTCATAGACTTGACTTGAGTCATATACTCATATACAGTACGTTAACTAGTTGTGCACTAGAGCTTTTAACAACCTTACACTCCGTCTACTACAACTCTACAAGAGATGCTATCATACTATGCTTCGTCCTACGTACTACAAAACATTAATAGCTAGGTAGTCCTTCTCTTAAAATAATAGGGAAGAAAAAATTAAGATAGTAAGAAGTATATGTTTTTTTTAATAGTAATTACGGAAATTGATGAAATTATGTAGTAAACATATACAATAAGAACTATTATTTCTTAAATACAGAATATACATAAAAGCACCCTGTATAATTATATATATTTTTTTCCTTATAGATTAGGAATAATTTATGGTTAAACTTACGGGTCAATTCCAGTCATTTTTTGACATAAGTTAGTTCAAGTCAAACCATATATCTTATCAACAAGGATATGTAGTATTATTAAAAAATGACGAATCATGAGATTATATCAGAGGAATCAAAGGGCATACATGCTTTTACTTAAGTTTCCCATAGATACATTCTTGGATAACCAGTTGTAATTTTTTGTCTTGACGGTTACTAGTTCTAACTTGAATTAGGCATAAATAGTCCCCCCCACTTTGTTAACTAGCTAGCATCCACACAATTGTATATAAGTGCTTATTATTATGGTAATGGTTTGTAATTAAGACGCCTTTTAAAGGAAAGTACTATATTCTCCATGGTTGTTCACTTGTCTCTTTTCATTGTGGTTTGATGAATCAAAACTAATTTAAGGCAGTATTCAACATTAGCAGAAATTCATTATTACCACAGTTTCCTAAAATTCATTAGATCATATTGCAGTCAAATAGCAATAGAATTAAAAATATATAACATGTTCAAGTTTGCTGTTCTTACTACTATTATAACTTACTTTTAGTAGTCTACTCTAGACGTCTAGTACTAAGCATCTTATAAATCCTTTTAAGAGAAGAAATAAGAATAACTTATACATGTGGTTGTTGCTCCTAAACGTACCAAGAATCTTGTTGTCCGAACACCTGGTTTACAATATTATGCACATTCTTGTATGAAACAATATGATTCAATTGGTCATTTTTCTAGTGAGTTACGCCGAGCCAATATAATGGACCACCTTTAATCAGCTATTAACTGAAATTTACCCGAAACAAATGCACATAACATAAGCTCGGCATACTAAAAAGTTCACAGTTTCCCTTAACGACCATAGCATTTTCCTTAATACCATACTACTATTAGCAACCCTAGTAAACCCAACCAAGCCACAACATCATCATGATTTGGACTTTTGGAGTAACTAAGAGCATAACACTACTGACTAGTGTGACTACAACACCAATTATACACGTACGCACTACTAAAAGTTTCGTACTTAATTATCAAGCAGCACCTGGTGGAGGTAGTGGCGATGGAGGAGGCCGCATCATGACCGAACCCATCAGGTTAGGTGGGACCCTTTTGCGCTTCTTTTTCTCATAGCTGATCCCTCGAGCCTTAGACTGAGAATCCCTAACCTCCCTAAGATAAAGCCGTACAGCCCGGGCCCCAAACGGGTTCATCTCGGGCTTACCCCCGCTCTCCCCAAAGGCAGCTCTCAACCGTCCGATCAAAGCGTCAAGCGATCCCCACGCTTGTCGGAGAGGGCACGGGCAGTGGGCAGTAGGGTTAGGGTGCCCGTAAAAGGGACAAAGCTGAGTGTGAACCTTAGTCTTTCCGAACTGGTCCAAGTAGCGCAGGAACTCCAAGACGTGGGCTCCACTGCAACGGTTGAGAGCGAGAGGAGGACGGTGGTTCTTAAGGTATTGTCCGAAGGTGTTCCAGTCTCTCCTCTTTTGGTTCTCGTAACGACTACTACTTGGAGTTGAAGGTGAAGTAGATGAAGGCGAAGATGATGAAGAGGAAGTTGTGCTAGTATGAGTGGATGAAAGGAGGAATGATGAAGCGTTGTTTGGTGTGTGATGATGAGAGATTGGGAATTCCATGTTAGTCCTTGTGTTGTGCTTGCTAACTTGTAGGGTTGCGTACCTTCTTTGGTGTTGGGAAAGGAATAGTAGGAATTGAACTGAGGAAGTGTGTTAAGGATCGATGTTCTTGGGGGTTTTGGTGTATGAAAATTTAGGGTTAAGTGGGGGGTTGGAGTGCTCAAATTAAAGTGGAGCTAACTAGATATAGATTACTAAGATTATATGTGTGGTTGGTTTGAAGATGAAATACATCAAGTACAAGTAAAGAGAATAGGTGAATGAAGGTCTGTGATCGAGAGGTTAGTCGATCTCTTTGTAATTGAGTGGGTTTGTTAAGAGTTTTACATTGGAGGAGGGGTTCATGGATTTCTTCCCTAAATTAGGGACAACATCAAGCTACCGACATTTGCTCCAATGGGGGAAGCTAGGAAGAGGTTTTGTTTGCACATGAATTTTGATATTGGAACCACTGTCACAAATTTTCTTTACCCAACTTTTTAAAATGCCACGAGGAAAAAAATACGGTTTCGGGTTTGATTGGGGAATGGGGGTCATTCGATCTCATAGTAGATACATTTTTAGCATTTCTATGCATGCCTATTAGAAAGGTGAACGACTTTTGGTTCGATCTTTCCCTTTAATAAAGATGCATTTGGGTCATAATTAATTGTATAGTTGTAACAAAGGCATGACATTATTGATAAGAATGAAAAATGACATAATTAATCCTAAGAAATAAGTATAAAATGCATTGTAAAAGTGGAATAGTAAGGAATCATTAACTGTTTAAGCATAAACACATGATTAATTAAGTTCGTAAGAGAACATTGTTCGAGTTCATGTCAATCCTACTGCCTTCTTACTAAGACTATCATTTAACTCCGGGACCTACATATGCTTCTGATGAGGGTCTCAGGCTACTCACAAACATGTCACTTGTGAATTGCAGACTTTGGAGTATGATCACTTTTGTCCAAATGGATCAACGTTGGATAAGGCACTATTAATGGAATATGAGTCTTATGCTCCTGATGATCTAAGATAAATTAAGCTTAAGAAATAAGAACTAGGAATATGTTTCATTATTAAATATATAGTAATCTAAGAAACTATCAAAATGGTCCATAAAAGGCTTATTGCAAAGTTTGTACATATGCCATTATAACAAGAAAAAAACATTTATTATCAATATATTTAAGCAATAATATATATCGTCCCAAAAATAGAAAATTTCAAAAACTCCAACAGATAACCCTAAGAAAATATAATTGAAATGATAGAGTTTATACAATTTAATCTTCTATCAATACAATTTAATTTTCAAACAGTGGATTTTCAATTCTAAATTAGTACAACTTTATAAAAAACTAAAACTAAAATTAAAATACCCGAGTAATATATATTGGATTTAGTAATTTAAAAAGTACTTCGTATTTGACAAGGTTTGATAATATCTATCCCATTTTTATAAATCTTTTCCGAGAAGTCATACTTAGTATGTGTTTAGTGTTTTCATTGGCTTTAACATAATTGCTTTGCCAGAAAATGCAGGCACCTATATATTTCCATCGTAACATCTTGTTGTTGTACCGGTCGACGCCTTAATTAGGACGTTCTACTCTAGATTACGTTGTAATTCCAAAGAAAATGTACGTATAAATGTCAAGCTGTGCAATTATCTTTGGAAATAAAGAAACTTTCGGCGTATTATTGTTTCCAAATACACTTAAAACCAGCTTTCAAATAATTGAAACCCTCCATAAAAATTCTAAAGCATAGGCAAAAGTACCTGAAAATATATGACAATTTGAGGGAAAGTACATATTTGCACAACATAAAGGGCTGAATAATTGCTTAGTACGAAGAGAATCAAAGATAAATGGGCAGAATTTAGAACCCAAGTTGTTCTCTTTATAAGGAAAATTCTTCTGTGTAATCGCTGTATTGAAACCGAGTTAATTACATGGCTTGTTGAATTTATGATAAATAATAATAAGCTTCATAAAAGATTTTCAAAAGAGCTTTAAAAATGATGTTTGTTACATTTAAAAAAAAAAATAAAGATAAACAATGAGACGATCACGTATTCAGTTGCCTAACCCCCCCAAAAAATTGATATAAAGAGGGGCCATTGAATTGAGATGACGTCCCTCCCTCCATTAAGGACTTCCTATGCCTTATCAAGCATCACGAAGAATCAAAAGGATTGACTTCATATAATTGGGCCAAACAAGGAATACAAATATTTCATTTTCCATCATTAAACTTACCCATAATTGACAAGACAAGTCTCTACCTTATACATGCACTTCCTTTTTTGATTTGGTATTGCTACTTGAATTTGTGAATTTTTTTTTATTTTTAAGCCATTTTAAAAAAAAAAAAATTGAAAAATAAGCTCTAGTTTAAACTATTTTCAAAAATAAGCTTATAGGTTTGGTTTAAAAATGCTACCCAAGACAGCGTTTTACCTAATGAAAAAACATTATCCAGGACAGCGTTTTGCACGGAGCTAGGTTTTAGGGTTGAAATCTGGGTCAGAAAGAAACTAAAAGATTTTTTTTCCTACACGCCGTAATCTAATACGTATTAAATACAATATATAATTTCCCATCAATATTAAAATACGTATTAATCAAAATGTGAATTTCTGAAGACAAATTCAAATAATAAGTATCAAAATAAACACAAACTGAAAAAGAAGGTCATAACAAATTATGATGTTTGAAATTCATAATGTATAATGTTTCAAAGTAAGTTTTAGTTATATACATAACAAATTGTAATATAAAATAATGTAATGAAAAATGAAATAAGCCCTAAGAGTCTAGACCCGGAGTTTGCTCCTCGAAAATGATGTCCAAATGAGGATACGAACTCTGAGTTTGAGTTTGTTGGGTCCACCCTGAATGGTGTGCAAATGGGGCCTCTGGAGATGTGTAAGCCGATAACGAAGACTAACCTTGAGTGTAATGCTGATTGGACATCTCGATAGCAAGGGTCTCCGGCATAGTGAAGGGTGTGGAAGGGGTGGATGCGTCGCAATTCGTCTGTAATGGATACGGCCGAAGTTGATAAGGCTGTCGTATCCTCTCCATGCTCTCCTGGACGAGACCGTACACGTGATCTTCCATGGGAGGACACATGTCTCGGGAGTCGTGAACGTAGTCACGAATGCTATTAAACTAATCTAGTAAACTAACCTTAATTAATTAACTAACCTACATTAATAAAATAACCTAATTTAATATACTAATCACATAATATAACCTTAATTAATTAACTACCTAAATTAATTGACTACCCTAAAATAATTAAGTAAACTAATCTAATAAACTAACCTATTTTAATAAACTAAACAAAATTAATAAAATAACCTATATTAATTAACTAACCTAAATATTAAACAAATCTAATAAACTAACCTTAATCAATAAACTCATCTAATAAACCATCCTAAATTAGTAAACTAATTTTATACACTAAAATCATTTTATAAACTACCCTAAAATAATAAACTACTCTAAAATCATCACCTAACCTAAATTAATAAACTACCATAAGTTAATACAAAAATCTAAACTAATAAACTAACCTCAAATCATCAACTAACCTAAATTCATATACTAACCTAATATATGGTTTACTAATCTAAATAAAAATTCACTTAACTAAATCCATATACTAACCTAAACTAAAATAATTAACAACATATAAACTACCAAAATATTAATAATAATTAACAACAAAAAATAACAAAAATACTTATAATTAACAAAAATAACAAATAAGTAATATAACTCCAAATTAATTCACGAAATTACAAAAAAAAACCAAAAAAAACATAACATAACTCATAAGTTAACATGAAAAAAAAACGAAATTAATTTACATGAAATAAAAAAAACGAAATTAATTTTACATGAAATAAAAAAAAACGAAAATTCTTTAAAAAAATACATGAAAAAACTCAAAATTAAAACTTACCTTGTCAAAGGAAGAAAATGGAAGGATTCGGGATGAAAATTGAGTGGAAATTGTGTGTAAGGAAGGAAGAGGACAAAGGAAGGAAATTGGCCTTCGACGCGCAAGAATGGAGGAAGATGAAATGAGGAGGAAGAAGGGAGAAAAAGAACAAAAAAATCGAGCCCTGGGAAAAACGCATTTAATACAAAAAACGCTAGACAGATTCCCCTGCACCCTGCACAGCGTTTTTTTCCTGAGCTATAACGCTGCCTGTTTTCATATGACCCAGAATTTCACCTCAAATCCAGTCCCATGCAAAACACTGCCCTGGATAGTGTTTTTTTATTAGGTATAACGCTACCCGAGGCAGCGTTTTTATTCCGACCCTAAATTCGGCTTATTTTTTAAATTAGCTTTAACAGTAGCTTACTTTTCAAATTTTTTAAAAAAATTGGCTTAAAAATAAAAGAAATTCTGAATTTGTCCCTTCGTCATTACGCAGACATGAGAATTTTCTTTTGCTGAGAAAAGCCTAGTGAAGACCCAAGCAATCAGGCCCAAGTGAATACACATGACCCTTCAATGGGCCAAACTCAAGGCCAGCCTACTGAACTTTTAGTATATAAGATAGTTATAATCATGCTTAGCTAATACTCCAATACTCCATATATCCTGATTTTTTGGACTTTTTTTAATCCGTTCTTTTAAAAAATTTCAAAAATAGGCTTCCGATATAAGTATTTCGAAATATAACTTTTGATTTCATATTCAAGACTAAAGTCGTTTACTAAACCAGTGTAAGGTGGGTATGGGGTGGGATATAAAATCCATTACCCACCCTAAAACTTGTAACGGATATGAATTTTGTATTTGTACCCGCCAAACCCATACTCATGCCCCACCCCATGGAGGGACGGGTGGTGTGAGTATCTAATTAAACCCGCTCAATGTCGTCCTTATTTTGGATCTAGTAGTAGGTACATGGAATTGGATAAATTAGATGTCTAGAGTAAGTTGACGATTTCAATGATTCACGTAGCTTCTAATGACCCTGTAAAAATTTAAAGGCATTCCTCTCTAGATATAAACATGTCCAAATTGACTAAATTGTGAAGGTATAATACACTTGTAAATTAACTGGATGTATACTAGCATTATATAAAGAGATTTGAAACTATTGCCTTATATTCGATCTCCAAAGACCTTGAATATGAATATAAGTACTAGTTGTAGGTACGTGAAATAGGTTGAAAGGATGTTTAAGGAAAACGTTGAATGTTCCAATTACTCATGAAACCTCTTATGACTAACAACTCAAGGGCATTCCATAATGACCTAATTTAACCATTTTAGAAGGTATAATACACAAATTTCAAGAAACTTTCGAAAGTTCTCCAAAAATATTAATTTCAAATAAGGAAGTGTGGAACTAATAATTGATTTATATTCAATTTCAAATAGCTTTAAAAATAAGTTTAGGACCTAGTTGTAAATACATGGAAATTGGTTGAAAGAGATGTATAAAGTAAAAGTTGATGGTTCAACTGACTAATAAAGTTTGAAAAAACCTAGTCTGAAATGAAAAGGACGTATACAGTGGGCGTAGTCTGTTTCTCTCGGTATCTCCTTTACATAATGATATAAAGTTACAATTAAGGTACGTTGGAGACTAGAGAAAACATACACATTACATATGCATCCATTCAGTTACTTCGTAATTCTTAACAAGCCAACCCATCTCACCAAATTTATAGCTAGTCAATCACCCTCCCAAGAACCATTATTTGTAATGAAGATGTATGCAAGACTTGCTCAATTGTTGAAAGCCAACCTTTATAATGAGAAACAGAGTACCCCCCTAAGTCTCCATGAGCATGCCTCAAAAGCCGTTGTATGTTTGACATTCGTTAATTGTGAAATTAAGATTTAAAGGCAAACAAATCGATGAATTGCAGTTCAAGATTCTATATTACAAATATGTACACAAAATTAGGTAACCTTGATCAAGAACAAGATCTTCAAAGCAGCTTATAAATAATTCAACGAAAATAATTACCGACAAACCCCTACCTGACTAGTAACTAATATGTACTACATAAACAAAAATTTAATGACGGCATACTTAAGTAAAAAGATTTACGAGCAAAAGAATACCTGACCTACATGACGGATATAGATTTCTCAATGCAAATAGCCTAGCATTGAATACCAAAAGGATGAATATGATAGCAGTAGCATATGTATTCTCACTTCTTTTTCTTGCCTGCAGCCCCTTCACGTTGAGTACGGAAATGACTTAGAAGTTGCTGGGCCTGCAAATCCACAAAATGAAACCCTGCTTTATTTCTTAAACAGTTTTATCTCAGTGAGACCTAGTGAGACCTAGAATTACTTGTAAGAACTTGAAATCTTCAAGATGAGACTATTTTAAAACATAAATACCACTCACAAAATAAAGAAACTAGAGGCTGTATCTCACTGTAGATATTTCTTTACTTTCAAGCTTCACATACCCATGTCGGCCAATCAACAACTCTAACAAGGGTATGGATTCTGTACATGAAGCTTAACTATTCATCTAGGCACCTCATATACCTTGTACCACACATTCATAGAGAAACAACGTAAAAAAGAGGGAAAGAGGAGAAAAACTAACATATGCTCAGAAATGAACTTGAGATTATATTTTTATCAAGAACTAGCAAACAATTAAACCTAAAATGGTTGTAAAACAAAATAATAATGTATCTGTAGGTCATACTTCACCTAAACGAGAACTTTATGCGTGAAAAGGACACACAAAAAGACCTTAAAATCAGGAATAAGTTTCATGAATGCCATGAACTCTGCCTATTTTAGGAGAAATGTCCCCGTGTCCAAACTTTTGAGGCTTGACATGTCAGACAATTAGATACACTGATACCCATGTCTGCATAACATACAGAGTAAATTGGCCAAGACTAAAGAGTGGATTAGTAAAGAGAAACAGAATAATAACATTTCATTTGATTCTGTTGGCTAGGTATAGTCTTTTATTTGCAAGGATCTTTTCAAAGAGAAACTCGTACTGCTGATGAAATAGTGATACATTTTTTAGTGCAATATCATGGTTAAAGTAAATCTCAATATGGAAAGAGAGGCTTTAATACTTAAGAAAATTCAAGGCATGCTATGGGATTCTAGGATATCACTAGAGCTATTTTGCAAATTTGATTAATCTACAATATGAAATTTCATAATCTACCACCCATGTACACTGAATATGAAAGACAACAGCAGCAACTAAAATATGAGAAAGATGCAATGAGGGAGAAAAGAGAATCACACATACTTTCTCCTTAGCTCTAGGGGTTCCCGACTGAGATAGGGCTACAAGTGGTGGAACAGCACCTTCTTGGAGAACCAAGTTGCAAAACTTGGCACTGTTTAGACACAATTGCAACAGCACGGAAGCAGCATTTTCCTTTCCTCTTTGGGATCCCGAGTCAACAATCTCAACAATCAATGGTATCCCACCTTCCTTAGCAATTGCCAAACAGCCCTCCAAAATTGTGGATAGATTTGCGAGAAGGGCAACAGATTTGTCAACCATCCCAGTGGGAGGGTCCAAAAGCTGAACTAGATACTTCACAGCTCCAGCTTGAACTATTCGAGCTTTATTTTCATGACAGATGGAGAGATTAAATAAGGCAGTTGCAGCGTCCTTTTTTCCTCTGACAGTCCCGCGAGCAAGGAGATCAACCAGTGGTTTGCTTGCTCCTGAGCGTCCAATCTTTAACTTATAATCTACAAGAAGAGAGAGACTGAAAAGAGCCGCAGCTGAGTTTTCTTTAGCTGTGTCAGTTCCTGTCTTAAGAACATGTATCAATGGTTCAATTACTCCAGCTTCTGCAATCCTTGCTTTGATTTCTTCGTTAAGTGAAAGGTTCAGAAGGGCAGTCACAGCATGTTCTTGGGTTACCTTGACATCAGAGTGTAGGAGTGAGATTAAAGGGCCAATGGCCCCATATTTTCCAACAATGATGCGATTCTCCATGTTGTGCTTAGCAAGAAGCCGTAGCTCAGCAGCAGCAGCAGTTTGCAGTGCATTTGATGGACTTTTTAGATTTTCAACTAATTCATCAACATGGGACAAAGTGGTTGTCTCATCATGTCCGGATTCTGAGAATGAAAGAGAGTGAACTCTGGAATAGCTACTGCTCCCATTTTCAGAGACTGCTCTTGCACTCAGAGATCCTCTTCCTAATAAAGAAATACTAATAGGAGAATGCTCAGACATGATCTCACCTACTTTTTCATATCTGTCAGATATCCTTGATATTTCAGTTGTTGATGATGGCATGTAGTCGCAGCTGGAAACAGCACTTACTGCAGAGTGGGTCCTACTGTGCGCATATGACTGTCCTTGTGATCGGTGATTCAACTTCTCAACCTCCAAAACTTGGGACATGCTGGAGCTTATCTCGCCAGATACAGATGACTCATCAATAGTTAGCCTTCCAACAGCATCTCCAACCTCTAAAGAAGATCTGGACAAAGAGTCACTGCTATGAACTGAGCAACAGAAACTATCAGTTTGGATTACATCTTGAACAGATAAGTCATTGGCATTGGTGCTGTCAGAACTATTTGGAGGTTTCAGATTATTTTCCTGAAACCAATTTGCTATCAGTCCCTTGACAGTGTAGTTTGGTATGATATTGGAATGTGAAAGATGTTGACGGGTTTTTGGGCAAGTACTCAGCCCATGATCAAGCCATTTCTGGATGGAAGACCTCTCAAAAGTTTGACCAGAAGCTATAATAACTGGATCTAACATGAAATTTAATGACAATGGGCAACGGAAGTATGAAGGGATATGAACACCATTCATAGTTCCACAGCATCCATTTTGTACCATATAGTCACGAATAAGAGCCAGGAGATCCACGGTTTGGTTTATCTGATCCACTTCTTCTATGCACTTGTTTGCATGAACTTTCATCCTCTCCTTTTCAACAGCAATACTCTCATTAAGTAAATCCTGATTTGATGATAGGCTCAGAGACTCCACAATTTCTGCCAAGTGTTTGCTGCAAGAAACCAGATCATCATCTTTACTTCTCAGAGCTTGTTTAATGTGTCCAGAGATCTGATCAGGCTGCCAGCTTTGAAGCTCCTGGACACAACGCTGAAAGTCTTACAGTAGTTAAAGACTAGCACAAGGGCTTGAAAGTAGATTTAAATAATAAGTAAAGGAGTTATCTCAAGCTACCATTATCTCGGTACATACTTGCACACCAGCGAAACAAGACGACGATGATGATGTCCGTAACAACCTACATAGTATATTACAAATCTCAAGGGCAGATCTTCTGATTTTTTTCAGCAATTGCTCACTTTGTGAAACCTGACAATTTAAAGCTATTTGTAAGATATACTCAAAAGATAAAATTTCACAAGATCTAGCACAATATACATAGATATAATCCAAAGACACAACCAGAGTGGTTCAATGATCAGGGAGTACACCTAGAATACACTACATAGGTCTCTACTAAATGCAAAAAGGAGGAAAACACATAGAAAAATGACTCCAGATTGGCAATTAGAGTAGCCTACAAACAACAGAAATATGCTGTTGGAAATAAACAGTTCAAGTACACAGGAAAGGACACGTAACGATATTAAAATCCTGGATGAATGAAGCTAACATGGGAAGTACTTCAGCCTTAACAGTTATCATTTGGACTACTAGGCCAATTACAGGTTTGAAACACCATGGCGATGTGGTTTGCCCCTTCTAAATTTTTATTGTGATGAAATGGAAACTCTCTTAGAGGTCAACTTTCCCAATTAGGAAGCGTTTGGAATCTAATGGATACACCCATTCTTTCAAAGATCAGTTATTTCTTCCCTCTCATGGATCTTGAAAATCCAAAAATGAGCATTTTGTTTTCAATAAAAAAAAGCCAAATAACACACTAACAAGAATGTTCACAACACAAAAAGAAATTTCTATTTTAGTGCAAAATAATTGGTTTATGGTCCAAGTTCATATTTCCAAACTTATTTTCAGTATTTTCATAGCCGAGTTTCTACAATTTTTGTTTCCCATTTCAATTTCTGGACAAAAATTTTAAGCACTTACAGGCTTCATGCTTCCTCAACTTTCTGATATGATTCAATCCTGAGCAAAAATTTGTAATTAAACTGGTAGAGAGAGAGGGAGGGAGGGGAGAGGCATAAGGAATCCATAAACTCACAGATAAAATCCTGCTTATTTTAGGTGACCATCGCTCCATAAATTCTCGTGCAGAATTGATGTTAGCATCCAGGTCTTCACACTCCTTCCATAAAGTTGCTTCTGAACTTACCTTATCATCATCAATTTCATCAAGGACAGGCTTCAAATGCTTCAGCATAATGGCCATGCTCTCAAAATCATTTTGAGTAGGCATCGCCTTTGATGTCTGACAAGACATTAAATGAATAAATCGAGAAATGCTGTTGTTCAAACATCTCATGTATGTAGTCTCCATTTCACCTGCATCAACACAACAAACAATATGGTTAGAGCACTGGATCTTCAAACCATATGACCAAATCCTTAGGAACAAAAATTCAGTACTCATCCTTACAAGAAACCTGAATACATGAGATGGTTAAGAAAAGGAGATTTCTAGCAGAACTTATAAGCCTATAAAGTAATCACAAAAGGAATCTTATAAGAGAGTAAATCTCTTCATTTCTCCAATCATTGAAATTAATTGACTGACCAAAACCCTAAGACCCAGTTTGGAAAGCATTCTGTATGATCCACAGCTCCGCGACTAAAAAACACAACTAAAGAAAGGCTCGATCTAATAAAATCAAGAAGAGCATCTCTAACACTAATAACAGACTGGATTCAGAAGGAAGAAAAGTATCTTCAGCTCAGCAGACAGAAGAGATTCAGAGCTTCATATCTCTTCTCTACTGTGAGGCTCCTTGATACCAACTGCATTCTCATCACAAATAGAAACATGGAATGAAATGCCCAAAGGACAGAAAACTCCTTCAGAAGCCAATGAAAATGACATATGTGACTTCACAATACAGCAAGGTAAAAATTACATCTAAAGTAAGCTTAATCAGACCAAGTCCTTAAGCTCAAAGCACTTGATCATAAAATCCTTAAATTAATGATTACAAGTATCACTGATGTTCAATGAACACACAAATCTCAAACCTATAGGTTTAAAAGCATGAGAACGCCACAGCCACAGGTAAAGAGAAAAACGAAAGAAACGCAAAATGTTACACAAAATCTCTTCTTATCATTAGGTCATCTAGTTTTAGTTGCTACACAATCACGAACACTAGTCTATGTCAACTTTTCCTTAAAGCCCTGCTTATATCCCTTGGGCTAGTATGGGGTACAGCCAAACAAGTCAAAATAGTTGGAATATGCGCTTTGGCAGAAGTAGAAGGCCTTACAACTAAAAAGATTAGATTATGTATTGCACCTTTATGTCAAGAAAGCTTAGAGTATCTTGTACAAATACACAATCCTAAGCCCAAAATTATTAATTAATTTTTTCATAGCACTAAACATCATGCCACGTAATATCTCCATCCCAATCAGCAGTACTATATGGCATTTAAACTTACTAACACTACCAATCGACCAAAAACGATGCAAATCCCAGGAAAAGCCAAGTCTAAGCCTTGAACCCATTCTGGTAACAGCAAATTGTTCCCAACTCAAACTAGTGTACACTATAATTACAACATATAAATCAATTTCCAATACCCATCAAGAGGTGTAAAGAATAATGGAGGCTCAACAACCTTCCCCACCTTCAAACGTCTATCAGCATTGGTAGTATGTAAATTACGAAAGTAGAAAAAAGGAGCAATGTCATCAGGCCCCTAGCTAGATGATAACATTTTACTTATTAAAAGATTCAGAAAAAAGCAATTAGACAAATAGGTGGCAAACAATTCAGCATTTTTACTAAAAATAGATCCTACCTTCCTCGATTCGTAAAACATAAACCTCGACTAACACGTAACCACCCCTCATCCATACAGGATCAAACATTAAAGCTATATACAGTTTATACCCAAGTGGCCAAGTCCACATTCTACTTAATTCCATAACAATCACCGCGATTCGCTCAATACCAAACTACTATTAGCCTCCTTGATGGCTTCATCTAGGGAAGCAACAGGGTCCAAAACAAGAGTTTCATAACCCCTTCTTCAATGGTTTCATAACCCAAAACTAATCTCAAATAACACACACAAAAACCCGAAAATTGAGAAGAAATGTACACCAAACAACATGCCCACCCTCTATTCATAGCATAAAATTATGAAGTTTCAATCTTTTTAAATTACCTAACAATAACACAACGTTAAAAACAAAACCCAATTCAGTTGTTACCTAATAAATATCAAACAATATAACACCAAATTCTAAGCAAGCACAAATTATTTCAATTGCAAAATACCCATTATATCTAACAATTATCCCATCCTAATATCATGAAAAAAAATATTGAGCAATTAATGGAAGCCCAGAAAGAAGAAGAAAAAAAATGCAAGAAAAGGGTGTACCTGATGCAGGGGAAGCAAGAAGGTGAAGGCATGAACAGACCCAGAAACGGCAAGTTCTGTTAGCATCAAACAATACCAATTTTGTTGAGACTGAAATTTATGAATTCGAGTCAAAATATATTATTCCCAAAAAAAAGTTCGGAAATTTGATGAAGAGAGTGATTTGTACCTTTTTTTTACAACGCTTCCATGATAATCAGACTTGAGAGGGAGTAGTCCGTAGTGTAGTTTGGTGTTTGATTTAGGAGAGTTGGAAGTGTAGGAGGTCCCATCTATTTTGTTCTCCTATTTTAGGGCAAAAAGATAGTGGGCCCCTACTATTGTATTATTTTTAATACTTTTTTCGGTTTTTTTTTTTTTTGCCTTTCCTCTTTGGATAATTGGGTTGGGGCTAATATTTATTTACTTATTTAATTAGAAGTGTTGCATATTAAAATATCCTAATAGTTTTAGACTTTTAGTAGAACGTATTATTAGTATAAGTTTGTGTTAATATACGATTTATATTTAATAAGAAATACCGCATTATTAAAATATCCTAAATTTAGTATTGCTTAAAGAGTTAATAAATACAACATTATAGTATTTCACTTTTGCTTTTTTTTAATTTATTTTTTTTGTGGGTATTTGGATATGTTGGCCCAGTAAGGCCATGTTCTTTTCACTTTATTACGATAACTTATGTTATGAAGTAGTTTAACGGAGTATTACTCGCCCTATATAACATGAGATAGGCCTTCATTCATTTACTTAAAAAATAAAGAACAATTTTATTGATCAATTCTATGATTTCAAACAGAATATATGTTATGGAGTAGTTTGGATCTAATGATTGATTATATCCTCAGTGTCCATATATTCTCTGGCTTATAGGTATGCAACTAACTCTACGTAGTTGGAAATATAATTGTGATGCCCCTAACGTAAGTAGACGATAAAGAAATAAAATGTGACAGATTCAAAGTATGTTTATTAGAAAAATCAGGAAGCGTAGTGTGCCCAATTCTAAAATAAGTGGGTTCAACTAAAAAACCAAGTTAGCAATTATTAGGCTGTATCAGCAAGTGATCTTACTATTATCTTATCCACTAAATTGACACCATACAGTTGTCTTCCTTCTACTTTGGTCAAAGGCATACCAATTTTGCTTGCTCTTTCATTTACATATATTTGTCTTTGATATTGTTGTTGTCTCAACCATTTTTTTCGTAAAAATTTTAAAATATATATCAAATGTATTGCTAAAGAGTAAAGACTACCACCAGATGAATGGCGGGTTTGCAGGGGATGCCAGAAGCACGTTTGCTTTGGGGACTGAAATGAAACTGCAAGTTTTAAGGTCTCTAGGTGGAATCCAATGACACGTCAACATAAACCACTAGAATATGAGGCAGCTAATATATTTTCGAAATAAGAATAGTAGTTAAAATTAGTAGTACGAGAAGACATCTTGGCTATTTATCTCCTAAATTTAATAGATGATATTTTATGTATATATAGTGACTCTTTTTTAACTCATAATGACCAAATAATTTTTTTTTACTTATAATGACTCTTTTTATTATTATAGTGACTTTTTTTTTTATTATTATAGTGACCATTTTTTATTGTTATAGTAACCATTTTTTCTACGTGAAATCTCTAGCGTTGGCTATTACCATTTAAAAGGTCAAAATCTCTTTTTATTTTTCTTATTTTAAGCACTCTTTTTATTGGATTCCTTCAATAAATATATATATATATATATATATATATATATATATATATATAATTCCAAGTATGAGAAATATTTGAAACACACCGGAAAAGAAATACGTGACTAACAAAAAGGAATGGATTCCACTCAATGTATATGCATGAGTAAACTAACTACTAGGAAAAAGTAAAGTTGATTGATGTTTCAATTGTAAACTCGCCGAAGTCAATGTATCATTATTTGTTGAAAGTGATAGTAGTATTAGTAACTAATAGACTGTAAAAGTATATTCATTTCAACATACTTTTATATTATATGATAGCTAAAGGACCAAACCTTGAAAGGTATATGAATTTTTTCTTTTGAAAGTTACAATAAATAAGTATGCTTTTACATCAATCACTGCAAATTCACTTTTTCCTTTTAGAAAACTCTCTATATTCAGTGATTCACTCTGTATCGCTTTATACCTAATTGTTTACAAATAAAATTAAAAGTCAAACAACTAAAATTTGTAATTTAGTACAGTATCGACTTGTACACCATTTTTATATCTTCAAATACTCATCAAGCTGAATCGAGGCTAATGAAGATATCTTAGAGATTATTAGAGATTGCGATTCAACAAGTCAGCATGATTAAGTATTCAACTTTGTTAGTTAATTAGTTTTAATTTTGATGATGTAATTAGTATGGAGCACTTTAGTATAAATAGTTAGTTAGCTTATATATTTTCATTTCATGACATCAAGAATAATACAATGAACTCTTACTTTTAATTCCCTCCTCTCTTCCTCAAAATCTACATTGATTGGGATGTCCAAAAATAAATAAATCAATGGCTTCCCTCTTAATCTTTATGAGATAATTTCCCTCTTAATTACAAAATTATGATTTCTTAACGTAATTGTAAGGCGATTTACAACTCTATTAGCAAATTGCGAAAACAAGGGGGTTTTGGACAATATTAATCACCAAGTTAAATGAGGTTGTTCCTTTTATTATCCTATGACACGCTTGCAATGATGTTTTGCTTCGCAATATTAGGCTGTCATTTCATACATTTTCTGTGTCCTAAACAGAAAAGTCTCACTTGACTTTTAAGAGTTTCAATATACGACTTTAAACGTTTTTATCTCTAAATTCATAAAACACAAAATTATGAAAACTTGATATTCTAAAAATTTACATTTAAATGCATCTAATAAAATACCATTTGAATATATTATTTCTTATAACATGATGAGAATTTGTAATAAATTTTTTAAAACTTTTACTACAAATAGTAGAATGAGCCTTTCTGAATAAAGGGAGTAATAATTAAAGAGGATAAAGGGTTGGAATTTGGGAGCATTCAAGTAGGTATCACTATTTAGTAGGCTCAATACTATTTCACTTTTGCTAAAAAGAAAAAGAAATAATGAATCAGATTTAGCACTCGACAGAGGAAATAGAGAAATTTGCACTCTGCAATAAAAGGTATTTATTGGTTTGATATGAAATAATTGCTTTTTTAAGTACAATGATTGAAATCCACTACCTACCAAACCTAGCTAATCCTTCCAAAATCCACTAATATCTCTAAAATTTGAACAGTAAGTTACATTAATCAACATAATTAGTTGAGTAGGTTGTTCTTTGACCTTCTTATATCAATTGTGAATTGACTCATCATTACATCGTCATCAAGTATTTTTGTCAAAGAAAAAATTGAAAGTGATTTGCAATACTCCTTACTTCACAAGTATCATACAATCATTCAAACAAAAATCATAGGCCCTATATTACTTGAAGAAGCCGGTGCACCCGACAAAGTATAGTGCTGGGTTTGAGTTGTTTTGGATTGAAAGGGGAGATGGATTAGAGTTACTTTGGATTGAAGAACAAAGATGGATTGAGTCGTGTTACAATGAAGTTACAGATTGGATTGAAATTTTATTAGTTATTACACATTGAATTTAAGCTTATGAATAAAAAAAAAATTCAATTAAGAAACCATTGTCTGTGGCAACGATTTCCTATTTTTATAATGAAATTGGGCTACGTTCCTCATAATTAAAAATCACTGTCATGAATAATAGTTTTCAATTAGGATGGAGTGCAACCAATAATGTTTAGTAGCTAAACCCAAATTCATGGTCATTCTTTAATGAAAACAATATCCCTGCATTTTATACTCAAAATTGATCGAAACTTAGTTTTGAAATTATTTTGAATCGAAACTTATTTCTTATTTTTATATAAAAAAAGCTTTAAAAAATTCCAAGTTGATAATAAATCCGGTATTTAAAAGCCCAATAAAATTTGGGCCTTAAACTCTAGCGAAGCAAAGTCATATGAGTAATATGAGTCTTGTTGTCATTTGCTTGACTTCACAAGTTAGCAAGAGGATTCTTCATTTTGATCTTTGACGGAAGTGAAACGGCTCAATTTCCACATACTGTAGTTTTTGTAAAGTTTACAAGTACTCACTATTATTAATGATACGTAGATGTGGCCATGTGGATTTGAGACAACAAAAACAACCCTTTCTCTACTATAGTGGTATCATTGGTGTTTTTGGTATATTGGGTGTGTAACCTCATCAATCAGAGTGCATATGGCACATAATGTTGCCAACCATTAATAGTAACTTTGCTGCAGCTTTTATGTATTATCAATCAAGATTTTCTTATGGATGAACAATATATTTGTAGCTTTTGACAACAATGAGCCAATGATAATGAAACAGTATTGAAGATATTTTTCTTTCTTTTGTTTGGCGTAATTTTTGGAATATTTGGACTCGGAGTTTTCCGTAAATTAGATGGTGCACCTGTGCATGGGAGATAATGTACACTTGTCCTACATGGCAAGGTGTCACATGCAAAATGGAAGAAGTGGCATGTACTATATATATTTTCCATTCTACATGACATGTACTATGTACATTTTTCATGTACGTAATGTACATTTTCCTTGTACCTAATGTACGTTTTCCTCTTTTCGTGTACGTAATGTACATTTTCCTCTTTTCAGTACGTAATGTACATTTTCCATTCTGCATAACTGACATTAACTATGTACATTTTTTATGTACACAATATACATTTCCTCTTTTCATGTACGTAATGTATATTTTCCATTCCACATAACTGACATGTACTCTGTACACCCGCTCTAAAATAGTACACTCAGGTGCACTGTCCACATATTACAAATTTTCTACATTTGGTGTAAGTTTTTTTTATAAGAAAGATCAACTATTTTCACTAGGTATTAAGAACTTGTTAATATTATGTACTGGAGCAAAATATGCTGATCTTCACATATATAACCCTTCTCTACTGCATCCCTACGTTCTCTAGGACCAAATTACCAAAACTATATCATGACAATTGTCTGGTTGCACATGCCAACCCGCAAAACATAAGAATCACCAATTATTCACCCAGTTTTATGCACAAAAAGCCCCTTTTATGTCTATGTTTAGATACCATAAAGTTTTACAACTTGATCAATCTCAGCTCTGCAAACGGGACAAACCCCGTTGCAGTCCTTAATCTTCTTCAAGCAAGACATACATGCAGACATGTGCCCGCATGGAACACATGCTCCTTCAACCGGAGCTTCCCAGCATACCACACACAACGTGGAATCAGCAACTGCAGTTTCTTGGCTCGCAAATTCAGCAACTGACGTGGAAACTTTATCGATGCTAATGTGAGTATTACTATTGATAGGGGGAGCTGAGGGGGTTGGAGAAGCAACTGCTGCTGGTGCATGGAATCTATCAGGTGTCTGCAAGATTACAGGACTCAATTGTGGCACACCCCAGTGTTGGCCGTTGTAGTGATCTCTGCGTGCCGGTGATTCGTGCATCCAAACATTGTTGTTGGGTGTCATAGGAGGTGAGAAAAATCTGGGTGTTCTCCATGCTGGACTGCTCATTTGGGATGCTGGATGAAGTGATGAACTAATAGATTCTGCGATCATCATCTGAGCTGCGGCTGGGATAACCTGCATAATGCAAAATCAAAAGGTTATGTTTCCTTAAATTTTCAATTTTGTTGAAGTAAACTAAAAATTCTTAAATAACCTTGACTGAGTTGAAAAAGAATGCACCCCAAGAACGAAACGATTCGGAGATGACTTAATGTCTACACATAAGTTTCAGCTTCATATAATACTGCTAAGTTTCAGGAAAATAAGTCATGATAAGAGTTACCAGGTCTGATTCACTGCTATAACCCTTATCATAATTTTATTTTGGAAGTTTCAGGAAATTAAGCTAAATTTCAGAAGTGCGTTCATGAAAAATTGAAAATTTCATCCAACGCAGGGAGCTGTCGATGTAATAGCTAGATAACACAATTCAAGTCAGGTCAAGAGATACCTGAGAAATCCCTTTACAAGCATTGTACAACCGACGAAGTTGCTGCTTGTCGTTGTAACTAACTGATGAGAATTTAAATCGAGTCTCTGAACAAGAAAACCAAGATCAGAAAAAAGTTGGAAATGAACAGGAAGTCTTTCTTTATTTACAGATGCTTCTTCTATTCATAAACACATGATTCATTAATATAAACAGAACATTAAAGCAGGGTCTTATTACTCACTAGTCTGCTTGTCGAAAATTGTCAAAGCAGGACTTGATTGATCAAATCTTGGCGCTTTGATTTTGGACCGTCTAAGAGATAGAATTTTACGAGGCTCAGCATCCTATTTACAAGATCAAGAAGTGACATGTTATATACTTTCAGAGAGATGGTTGGCATTTATTCAAGTAATAGTTAATGAGGTGAATGACACAAGCAGATTGAAGAGCTTATGAGCTATAATTTTTTATGACTGTAAAAGTATTAAACTAATCTATTTCTTCGAAACCAAAGTTTAATAAGGGAAGAAATGTAATAATAATCAGACTGTTATATTTCAGGAAGTTCAGAAATGGGCTTAGACAAAACCAATGAGGAGGATTAGTATTCCGACCCATTTAAAACCCCAAAGAGTAACCCATTACTAAAATTAATTGGTAATAGTAAAAGTTATTCTTTTCGTTTATAAAGTGGTTCTCTCTCCTTATGAGGAATAATATAATTCACATGTGAGCAATAGTGAGTAGTTTCAATACAAACACAGAGCCTCAAATCTTATTAGATCAAAATTGCACCTGACCTGAGAACTCAACCCAATCCAGGCAATCCTACCAAATTAACTTGACTGAGTGATCTTTAGAAATTCCCACTAATAAAGGTCACACAAATGGTCTTCAAACCCAAGAAATTTTGATTTTTAGCTCAATAATAGTACCAAAATGCACAACCTTAAAATTGTAGAATGACTGACCCTAATCAGACCTCTGTGACACATCTAGCTCTAATCGTTTCTGTTTCATATACACTAGAGGCAAAAATTTGAGCTCGAAATCTCAGCTGGAAAAAATAACATACTTGAGCAGTTGAGTAAATAACAAGCTCTAGTTTTGGAGGTTTCGGAGGATTGTGAGGACTGCGAGGTACTATTACAACCCAACTGCACAATAGCAAGATAACATAGTCAGATTAGTCTCAGTTAAAGTACAAATACATACTTGAGCAAAATATACAAAGTACAAAATCAAGCAGGCTTTAGAAAAGTTACTGACATTACACTTGATGAGGTTGATTGTGGTGCTGATGCATCAGACAATCCTGGGCCAAAATGTTCACGTATTGGACCAGCAAAATAGCAAAGTCGACTCTGAAAAATGCAAGGAAATGCTCAAGAAAATTCCAAATAAAATGTTCCAAGACAGCTGCTATGGCAGTATTCTAATGTAAACAGCAGGAAACTGAAGGAATTTTTACCTCAATCTCTCGAACAACAAGATTACGACCATTTTTCCTAGCGACATCAAGTGGAGTTTGTTGCTCCCGATTCTTGACAAAAGCATTAGCTGGAAATTCATACAAGAGAAGCAATTTGTCATTATCATTCTAAATGATCTGAAATCTGAAACTCATGTGTCAGTACTCATAACCTGTCAAAAACTGGCTTGACTAGGAACTGACATGGAAAACCTAGCCAACTGGTTTAGGATGTTAAAAGCCTATGAAAAAATAATTTCAATATTCACTTCAAATTCAAAGATTGGTTTGACCAACCCCTATCACAATTCGTACGCTTAAGTAGAACAGAATTGCACCATAAAACCCAACCGTACCAATTATAAGTGAAAATCTCAAAGACCCACCACTTCAAGCATGAACCAGACTAGACCGACCTGTTTGACACATGTTTTAGTACATCACACAGACCACATACCTCCATGTGAAAGAAGTAACACCACTGTGTTATCAAGTCCTTCCTTTGCTGCATAATGCAGAGGTGTCCCTCCTTGATGACCTGTGACAGAGATGTCATCCCACATATGAGACTGTTGAGTGATTTCCATGACCACAGAAAATCCATAAAATTAATGTGGAAACTCTGCTACATGTGTATCAGTAGAGTAAAAAGTCCCTAAAAAGATGAACTTTGATGTGGTAAAATTAAGGTTTACCTTTGCAAAACGCATTGACATTGGCACCCAACTCAATCAGAGTTTTGGCAATATCATAGAGACCAGGATCCTTGGCTGCCACAATCAGGGGAGTTTTCCCTTCTTTATCTTTCCACTAAAATTAAAAGCACACGATCACAAATTCACAACCAAATTACCATAAACTGTGCTACAAGAAGACCCCCATATGAATAAAAAAAAAACTATGAATCAAATACGGAGTAGTACTTATATGAAGGCACTACAGCTAGACTCATCAATTTGAACCTTCCACAGTCGATAACTAAAAGTCATCCTAATCATATTCACGAAACATTTCTGTGTATAACACGAGTATTACAACAAACATAATATAACATAATAAATATGAAATCAACCTCCAACAATTTTTTTTTTCCAAAATTAATAAAAAAAAATAGTTACTAGATTAGCTATATGTCTAAGATAAATTACCTCGAGACCAGCACCTTGTTTGGAGAGAAATTCAATACCACCAACATCCCCATTAACCGCATAATGATACATCAATTTATCTCTTGATTGTTTTTGCCCCATTTCTCCTCTCTTTTCTTTTTCTTGAACCTCAAGCCAAACAAAAACAAGTAGTTCTATGACCAAAATATAACGAATATGAAGTATGAACAAAAAAAAATAAAAAAAAATAAAAGCCTTTTTTGTGTAGTGAAAATATAGATGTAGAAGTAACAGAGTTAAGGTCTGTAAGCTGAGAAAAACACGCAGTGAACGTATGAAGCAAGAATGAGTCAGAGAAATTTTCGATAGAATGAAGCGGGTTTATTTGTCATATGTTGACAATTCAAGCTTATTTTTGAAGAAAAAAAAAATTTGAAATTAGGCAAGAAAGTATGGTTTTGAAAATGATGGTTTTATTAATACATGTATCACTTAAAACTGGTAGGAACTTCGACTCCAGCTGGGCTGCAATTGCATGGAACTACATCTTTACATATTTATCAAACTGGTAATGTAAGCATTGTCTGGGACTTGATAAAATTACAGGGATCTTTATTTGGCAGTGACTCATGAACTTAATTTTACAAAAAAATATCGTATATACACGAGACTCATTTAAGTTATTATATTTCTAGTCAAAGTCACCCTCTATATAACAAAAGTCACTCTATTAAAACTGATAAAGATTGACATATATTATATTAAGAGGTAACTTTTATTATATTAATTGTGTCTCGTTTGATTAAGTCACTTTTACTCTATCCTGACGGTCAAGCCTGATCAAGTTTATAGTGGACGTTAAGATTAAACCGTATTTTAATCTTACGCCAAACTTCCAATAATGTGAAACAAATATTGAGGTCTGAGACTTTGAGCAATGCATTCCAATGAAATTAAACTTACCAAATACTTTGATAATAAATCACCACAGTTCTATTAAAGTTGTTCTCCTTTTTTGGGTGCAAAAACATGTTTTTAAAACGAAATCTTACAAAGTTTCAGACCCAATAGGTCGTTTTGAAGGACATTCGATTTAGAATATGAAAATGATAAGATAACATTCCACTAAAAATTAAAATAACAATGATGACTAGCAGATATTAAATATTATTTTTTTTTCATTAAGTCAATCTGGAGGAAAATTATTGTATTGAAGGTCAAGGGTACACCAAATTTTAAGAAGTCAACCAATAATAATCTAGAAGTTACATAAATTAAAGTTTAGGTGTGTACTTGCTTGATGATTGATTTATTCCAAGTTTGCAAGCTTAAGCTAAATCTACAGATTGTGGAACTTTCGTTTGCGTGAAATTCTCTTCACGTTGGAAAGTTTAACCAAGAAAAGTTGTGCGTGTACTCTCACACTATTATATTGCTCTTTTAATTATTATTCTACGCGTAATGTGAAAAAGTTACTAGTCTTAGGACCTTCGAGCATTTTAATGGTTTGTGGTTTTGTGGTTATGATAATAATATAATATAATATACATATTTATTTAAATTTATGAAGAAATCAAATACTTCTGTCAAGGTAGAAAATCATTATTGTGAGGGAAGATTTTGTATGTAGACGGTATACAATAAGGTTATTGTGTGACCAACAAAAGTTACTTGGATATATCGTACAAAAATTACCAGCCACTTTACTCAAGTTTTCCTGAGATTCTTAATTTTGAGATACTATGTACAATAATTTTCCCACCAAAAAGTCTAGAAGCATAGATTAAAAAGTAATATATTCAATTTAATTTATAAGTGGACTGAGAAATACAATTTGCTTCCTAGTAAAAAGTAGTTCATTTTTATACATTCAAATGAGCTTTTTCCATGATGATCTTATTTTTGAACAAAACATGCATAGAGCCCAAAGTTAAACATAGCAATATTTTTATAATTGGGATTTGGGGTAGATAGATTTTTCTTCAAATGGAAATCTCTATTTTCCCAAATAGGATGGGACCCGGAGAAATTTTTATTGGAGCACTAAAACCACTCCTGGAAGATTGTCATATTTGTCAACACCAACTATCAAATTCTAACTGAATATGTGTTAATGTAATTTACAACGGCCTCCACCTGCGAAGCTTCTTAACAGAATGTACGACACATAAATATTTACAGCACGTCTTTCTAAAAATATTCTGTGTTTTGTACCATACAATAGACATACTAGCATAACTTCACAACATTGGATAAAATGGACATTGAGGCTTTATAGATCATATGAACAATATTGAAGTGCACCTCATTACACAAGTGTGAGATTTAGTAGCACTCCCAATTGTTCAAAGTGGCAAAACAATTAGTCTAGCCCTTTCAAACAGCATAAAGCCTGATAACATGGTCAATCTTGACCAGGTAAACTGGATGAACCCCTTTGTTGGATTCGATTTCTGACAAGCAAGACATGCAGAGACCACAAGGAATGCAAGCCCCCACAATCAGGGCCTCCCAACATACACGCAACAAGTTCTGTCACAGCTTAACCTTTTGCTTTGTAACTTATGACAGGCAAGTCCACAAGGCCCTCATCGATTACAGGATAATGAATAGGCCCTTCGTATAAAGCATCGGCTAGAGGAGGAGCTGATGGAGCAGAAGGGAGGGGAGCAGGGGCTACAATAGTAGGACTGACATTGGGCGTGAATGAACCTGGATCAGCATCAGCCCATCCATTACATTCTTCTGTTGCGTGTTCATCGGCCCATCCATTGCAGACACCCTTAGTGGTGGTGGCCTGGTGGGACACTAGATGGGCTAGACTTATTGTGAGTAGCAACAGATGAAGATCACCCACAACTCTTTGTAGAGTGTGGCTGATTGCACGTGTTAGCTTCTGCTGTTGGGAAGTTCCTGTGCTAGGCAGCTGGGAGGAGGCATACGCTACATCACCAATACAAGAGGCGATCAAAGTCTGAAGACCATAAGGATGACTTTTCTGAAACCTTGCTACATGGATTGTAAAAATCTACTGAAGAAGTAAAGTGCAAAGCATGCAGAGCAGTTCATAAGATTGTTGAGCTATAAACTACTTTCGTCATTCTTGCAGATCCCATAAATATTTTATTTTTATAATATATAAAGTGGCTAACACAAATACAAACTCTCTCCTAACATTCGGAAAATTCCCACATAAGGCGCTAAACATATTCATAATTATCTTTTAAATAGCTGCTGTATAATTGGTCAAATCTCTTGACAAATGACCACAATGGAAATAAGAGATTAAAAGGAGCATTGATAACTGCAGATAGAATCTGATTAGGGAATAGAGCTAGGATAACCTGTAAGTTAAAGCTCAGTTCAAGGCTTCTAGACACCTTGAGGAAGACACACTAAATGCGTTTTCTACGAGGTGCAAGACTCTAGCCATTGGTGAGCTATTTCCACCAGCTTGATTGAGAAAATGGATCAAATAATCCGAAGTTACAGGTTTCAACTAAAGGAAGCCCTAACTGACCTCATACCCTAACATGCAGTGACTATAGGGTGCAGCTTCAGTAGTTTCGGAGTAGTAGTAATGCATAGCAAATTATTACAGGGAGGAAAGAGAAGAGAAGGAGCCATAACTCACTGTTAGCTAGAGTACAGTTTCTAGTACTACTTCTAGACTGCCTGAAGGCCTTCTAGAAACATAAAATTAGATGGTGGTGTAACATGGTTGAGGACGGAACACTCTTGGCTACAGAATAGGTACCTTTCACATACAGTGAAATATTGAAATTTTGATATTATATGTGGATAATTTTCCTTTGATGGGTTGGTATGACCCTTAGATGCTGGAACTCTATTTTATGCTCAGCCAAAATTTACAGGCAATAAGTCATGAAAAGCCTTGAACTCTGATCTATAGACTCCAGCAATGGCATTTAAGCAACTAATAGTACTTTAATGCACAAGTTACTGGCACTCACCCATGGATTAGAGATGTGGGCTGCATGAAAGCATGCTCTAATCCTTTATCCAAGGAAGATCTCAAATCCTTTTTTTTTTCTCTTCCCACGACTCCATCTCTGAAGCTACTCAACTTGAAAAAAAAAGGAGCAAAATAAATCACAAACAAAAACTTTTCAAGAAAAAAATGGAGTAATAAATTTCCAAAAATAGTTTGTAATTGAGTCATAAAGTAAAAATCCGTGGAATACCAATGGGCAGTGATTAGTCCTAAGGAAATGCTAGGCCACGTTATAAGTATCTTAAGAAACCCTTCGTAACTTTGTAAGCACTGTATAACTGAGAAAGTTGCTTCTTGTCTCCCTCAATGATTCAAATAAGGCGGCCTAGTTTATTTCAGAAATAAAAGAAATAGAGTACATAAAAATTCCTAACAAGTTCAGAAGGAGAGCAATATTGATCACCAGAGTCAAGCATTTAGACAATAGGGAAAGGATTAAATTATCAGCACCTATCCTAAAGAACAAAACAACTCAATTCAACCAACTGAACACTACAGTTCAACGCCAAAAAGGAGAAACCTCATATCTCTTTCTAGATGAATACAAATGCATTCCTCATCAAGGATTACATGGAATCTTCACTGAGCAGCCCAACAATCTCAGACTTCTTTAGTTTCGAAAACCCTTTCATGCCGCGAGCTTTTGCAATCACCTTCAGTTCCGATAGCTTCATAGCACTGAAGTCCTGGGGTTCAGTATGCTTCTTTTCAGCATCTTTTGCGTCATAATCATTTTCTTCAGCATCCAAAAGCTCAGCCTCTGACAATTTACTAACTGTAGGTTCTTCCACGAAATCAGCTTCAGTTTCCAACTCTACCTCGCCCTCCTCCTCTCTTTCCTCATCTTGGTCTAGATCAAGCCCTGACACCAGATCCATATCTGGCTCCAGATAAGAGTCGGATTCAAGCTCAGGTTCAGTAAGAGTCTCATTCGTCTTTACATCCAGATCAGAATGAGAGAGAATTGGCTCATATTTAACCCTACGAACTGGAGACCTACGCCGGAATTCGGATGGAGGGCGGTTATATGAAGGCTTAGTGTTTTCTTGAGGCTCATCCCTAACTACACTATTGGAATTCAAATAGCTTCTGTTCTTATCCTCGTTAACTTGAACATTCTGCTTTGGCTGATCAAAACTGAATTCACTGGCACCACCACCATTCACTTTTCTTTTACCTTGCTCAACTGAATGCTTCCTCAATAGCTTAAGCAGAGAATCAACTGTTTCACTTTCTTTATTTTTCCCTTTAAGACCTTCAAACTTCTTCTCTTCCTTAACATCTGCTCTTTGACGAAGTTGAGCCTGAACCTTCCTAAAGAGTTCGACAATTTCCCTCTCTCTAGGTCTTGGAGCAGCAGTGGCATGAGACTTTGGGCTATTTGAAAGAGAAAGTAATGGCCCATTTTTAGTTGATATGAACTCAGATTCATCAAGGTTTTCAGAGCTATCTCTCTCTTCATTCAACCGGTTCCTATTTCGAGAGTATCCGGACCTGTTATACCTAGGGAAGTCTGGATTTCTTCTGTGGCCACCAGTAGTTGCTTTGCAGATAAGAGATAAATGTTTCAAACAGCTCTTCGACGACATTTTCACTGGAGCAAATTTACATTCACTTTGAGTACAAGTTGAAACACTGACTGCTCTTCCAGAAACTCCCAACCAGGGGAGAGAGGTGCTCTCAGATGGTCCATAGCCTACAAAGAATAACATAATGGCAATGACACAATACTTCTGCTACCTGAATTTTCACCAGACCAAATTGTTAAGGCAAAGGAATAACAACAACAACAACAAAGTCAAGCCTTAATCCCAAAGATGACGTACGTTACCCAAAAATTTATCTCATATGATCATACACAAAAATGTTCTTCCTCCGTTCTTTCCAATTTAGAGCCACATCATCTTCTAAACCAATTTTCTTCATATATTTCTCAACTCCCTCCATCTAAGTCATCTTTGATATGCCTCAATCACGTTTAAGGTCTCCATTACTCCAACTCTTAATCTTCCTTACCAATACATTTATTGTTCGGCATCTAACATGCCTAAATCAACAAAACCAATTCTCTCTTATCTTATCCTCCATATTCACTTCTTCAACTTTCTTTCACACATCTACATTTTTAATTAGTATTCCCACACATCCATCTTAAAACACACATTTGTGCTATAGAAATTCCCTTTTAACAGCGGTCAAATATATTTTCAAGTAAAATTTCCAGTAGGGTATTCAGGATCCTTTCTATTCATGATTTTCCTCTGTATGTCCCAAACCCAGCAAGCTGTACCCATACCCCTTCTCCTCCCTCCCTCCCTTCCCAAATGAAGAAGGGAATTACATTATGGCATGTTGAGAGAAGCGGAGTGGTTAGTAACAAACTTCATAGGCATTTAAAAAACCCAAACTTTGTTGCATTACTCCCCTCTCTTTAACCAATCCCTTTGTATAGGTAAACAACTCGACTAATGAACCAAAGATATCTATTAACAGTTTATTCCCATTTCTTTCTTCATCAATCCATAACAATGACCATGTACAAGCAGCGCAGAACTTGTGCCCTTCAACCAGAATCATCAGTACAATGGCAACGGCAATGAGAACCACGGTGGAAAAAGTAGTTACAAATCGAGGTGGCAACTAAGCACAATCTATTGAAACATTATACTGAAAAAGGAACGCTTAAACTCAAACACACACAACTTTAAAATGGGGCAAACTGAGACTTGATTTATAGCCTCAAACCACTAGATAAACATTCAACACCCACTATTATCCACTTGATGTCAACTCTCCACTAACATAATTATATTGGTGTACATAGAATATTGTAGACGCATGAATACGCTTCACTAGCTACATCTCATAACCATAGCTTAAACTAATATACTAATTGAACAACCCCAAATGCACCTAATTTCGTTTGGGTTTACTTCTATGATCTCAAAGATCCAATGACAAGCCTAAATTGAGCAAGAACTATACTATGATAAAACAATGTTATTTCAACAAACGCACGGTGTGCAACACTCCAGCTCCCAAACGCAAGAAATTCACTACAGAAAACCGCTTTCCTACCAAAAACAAAACCTTCCCACAAGTGGAAAACAACAAAAAACGAAAACACACATCCCCATTTGACGGAAATCTTGCTATCAGATTATGAATAATTCAAACCCAGAAAAAGAAGAAGAAGAGGGAACCAAATATTATACCCAAAAAGTGAAAGCAAATAGTTGAGCAAATAGGGAATATAATACCTTGAACGTTGTTGGAGATGATGTTTAGGGTTTGAGACATGACCTTCTTCAATTGAGTATTTTAATGGCAGTTGTTTAGCATTTATATGTTGCGACTTCTGAGGAGGGTCTGCTTCACTATCCGACTTGTTTAGCATTTGGGGTTTTTCTTGTGGACTCAGATATCCACTTTAGATAACCTTTTTAATTTAGTTTTATTTGTAATACGACTATACTAGGACGGTTTAACATTCGAAATTGTTATTCGTCGCCAACGAATTTATTCTTAATGTCAATAAAATAATTATAATTTTGCCACTATTTTAATTTCTCTCTTTATCTCTCTAAAATATTTGCAAACATTGTCGGAAAGCAATTTTGAATATATATACGCCATCGAATAACATGCAATCTCAATCAGCAGATGTTTTTAGTGAGGTAATTATTATTTTACAATATAAAGAGTCAAAACGCCCGAAATGGAAATTTTAACCATGGAAAAAACGCCCTTTTTCAAAACGCCCAATTTGGGCAGTTTTGTCATGGTGAAACGCTCTTTATGGGCGTTTGACCATTTTCACCGTAAATAATATTAATATTATTATGGTTATAATTAACAATCTTTTTGTTCCAAAAAACTCGTAGCACTTGATGGTTTAAATGTTGCACTTTTCCAGAAATCGCAACTGATTAAAAAAAGTATATTATTAATAATTAATATCTTATAAAATTATTATATTTACAAATCTAATCTAGTAATGTACTTATTATATACAATTACACCACCTTCGATCAAGCACCTAATATAATTTAAACTAAGAAGATCATGCATAATTAGAAATAATGTGTCATGAGAAAAGTTAAGAAATGACCTATCATGAAGCATACAAATTCAATATTCTATTATGACCACTCGATTTGGCACACAAAGTCGCGATCTACTGAAAATGGACAAGCAATTAATTTTTCATAGATTTCGGGTGCATTCAGATGTTTTGGTAAATTCAGAGACATTAGCCTAGTAGTCTGAAAGGTGCAATTTTTTTAACCCCGTATTTTTTTAAGGTACTAGACAACTATATTGCACCTTAGTATCCTCAGTTTATTTAAATATGAGATATCGTAAAAAAAAATTTTGACAAGTCATAAAATAGGCTATAAGACATCAAATGGGATGAATTTTATGTCGAAATTGTGTATTTTTTCGAGATCTGCGCATGGCAAATTCCCTGTAGAAGGAATTGTCCACTTATTTTTCCAAAAAAAAGCCTCTAATAGCATATAATTTATGTAATTGATTTATAAGGGTTAATTCCTTCATGAATGCATGCTATATTTTATTAAATTCGATTTCCCTCATTTGGATGCATATAATTACGTATTATTATTACTATAATTGCTTTTAAAAAATTATTAATTATTATTACCCACTAATCACTAATAGTATTAATAATATTAGCATATTAACAATAAAATCAATAGTAATGATCAAACATAACAACAATAATTAAGCATAATAATAACAACAATGATATTAAGAATAATAATAATAATAACAAAAATAATAATTTTTTTAAAAAAAATATAAAAACGTCTAAATAGGGCATTTCTACTATGGTAAACCTCCCAATATGCGCGATTTTACCATGGTAAATGGGCGGTTCTATATTATAAAAATAAAAAAATTATTGTCGTCTCTTGTGGCCGTCGTTCTCTTCTGTGGTGGCATGGTGCTTCGTTGAAGGGTGTAAGTGAAGGAAAGTGAATGAAATTACTCATTTTAATTTTTACCCTATCTTCAACAAGATCAGATTAGGCAACATGAGTCATTAGAATCATCTAATTTGACTTCAAACATTTATTGCAACAGTTTATAATTTACTTACAATTAGATTCTAAATGCCTTTTTGAAGCCTTTGGATTTCTATAAATAATTAATTCTTTGTTATGAACTTCTTTAAAGGACCACAGGAGACACCAGCTGAAATTGTTTCAATTTTTTTATAATCTACTGGAATTACTCGATATAGAACCCTTTTGAGGCTTCATTGGGTTCTTAATACCTTTTTGAAGCCTTTGGAGGTCTAGGAATAATAAAGGGTTTGTTCAAAACCTTTTAAAATGACCACAGGGGACAACCACTTAAATTATTTCAATTTTTGAAAATCTACCAAAAATCGGTGTGTTATAAACCTTCAAAATTTATTCATTTCGAACGTTTTTAAATTCGGTCGTAGAACTCATTTAAATTTTTACTATATCTTTACGAGGATCAAATTAAGCCAAAGGAGTCATTAGATCCATCTAATTTAACTTGAAATTTCTATTAGAATAGTTTATAATTTACGTATTATTATATCCAAACGACGTGTTTGGAGTTGGAGATAGATCCAAGTTAAATAACATATTTGTCTGAAACCTCTTTATATGATCCCAAGGGAACTCCCACTAAATTCATTTAAAAAAATTCAAGATTACTAGAAATCGATGTAATATAGTTTTCAAAATTACGTTATTTTTTATGTTTTTGAAGTCTACCTCAGAATTCCTTTAAATTTTTACCCCAGGTTTAATAGGGTTACATTAGCCTGCATGAGTCATTTGAACTATCTTATTTGACTTAAAATATCAATTACAACCTTTTTTTAATATATATGCAATTGGATTCTAAAGACGTTTTTGAAGCCTTTGGAGGTCTAAGATATAAATTATTTGTTCTAAACTTCTTTAAATGACCACAGGATACACATACTGAAACTATTTCAACTTTAAAAATCTATCAAAATTACCCAAAATCGGTGTATAATAACCTTCAAAAATTTCGTCATTTTGGACTTTTTAAACTCGATCGTAGAACTCCTTTAAATTTTTACCATAACTTTAACAAGATAAAATTAGGCCACATGAGTCTTTTGGACCATCTAGAAACATTTATTTCAACAGTTCATAATTTACGTTCAATTGCATCAAAAACACGTGTTTGGGGCCTTTAGAGGTCCAACATAAATAAAATGTGTCCAAAATATCTTTCTATGGGTCATAGGGGAATCCCACTAAATTATTTTTATTTTTGAAAATTTTCAAGAATTATCAGAAATCGGTGTATTGTAATCTTCAAAATTACGTCATTTCTTATGTTTTTGGAGTCGGTCGCGGAATTTATTTGAATTTTTACCCAAGTTTTAATAGAGTAATATTAGCCCGCAAGAGTTATTAGAACCATTTAATTTTATTTGAATATCAACTACAATCGTTTTTCATATACCAACAATTGAATTCTAAAATACGGCTTTGAAACCTTTGGAGGTTTAGGATAAATAAATTATTTGTTCTAAATTTTTTTAAAGGACCACATGTGACATCCACTGAAATTATTTCAATTTTTGAATTTCTATCGGAATTAACCGAAATCAGTGTATTAAAACCTTTAAAATTTTGTCATTTTAGATTTTTTAAACTTGGTTGTAGAACTTTTTAAAAATTTTGTTCTAGTTTCAACAAGCTTAAATTAGGCCACATGAGTCATTAAATAATCTAATTTGACTTGAAACATCTATTACAATAGTTTATAATTTATGTTCAATTGGATTCAAAATAGGTGTTTGGGGCTTTTGGAGGTCCATCATAAATAAAATGTTTCTTCGAAACCTATTAATATTTCCCTTTGGGGATTCTCATTGTTTTTTTTTTTTGAAAAATTTAAAAGATTACCAGAAATTAGTATATTATAATCTTCAAATTACGTCATTTAATATGTTTTCACAGTTGGTTGTGGAATTCCCTCAAATTTTAACCCGAGTTTTGATAGGGTTATATTAGCACGCAAAACTCATTAGAATCATCTAATTTAATTCGAAACATCAATTACAATCATTTTTAATATATCTACAATTGGATTGTAAAGTCGTTTTTGAAGCCTTTTAAGGTCTAGGGTAAATAAATTATTTATTCCAAACCTATTTAAATGATCACATGGGACACCCACTGAAATTATTTCAATTTTTGAAAATCTACCGAGATTACCCGAAATTGGTGTATTATTCTTCAAAATTTTGTTATTTTGGACGTTTTTAAACTCAGTCGTAGAATTCATTTAAATTTTTATCCTAACTTTAATAGGATCAAATTAGGTCATATGAGTCATTAGAACTATCTAATTTGACTTGAAATATCTATTACAATAGTTTATAATTTACGTATAATTGGATCCAAACTACGTATTTAGGGCCTTTGAAAATCCAAAATAAATAAATTGTTTGTCTGAAACCTCTTTATATGACACAAAGGAACTCCCACTGATTTTTTTTGGAAAATTTTCAAGCATTATCAAAAATCGGTGTATTTTTTATGTTTTTGAAATCGATGTATTTTCAAGCATAATCTTCAAAATTACGTCATTTTTGAAGTTGGTCGCGAAATTCTTTTAGATTTTTACCCAAGTTTTAAAAGGGTTATATTAGCCCGCATGAGTCATTTGAACTATCTAATTTGACTTGATACATCAATTACCTACAATTGGGTTCTAATTACCTTTTTGAAGCCTTTGCAAAATTGCACGTCTAGGAATAATAAGTTGTTTGTTCTAAAACTCTTTAAATGCCAAAGGGGACACCCACTAGAATTATTAAATATTTTGAAAATCTACCCGAATGACCCGAAATCGATGTATTATAATCTTCAAAATTTCGTCATTTCGGACATTATTAAACTCGGTCATAAAACTACTTTAAAATTTACCCCAGTTTTAACAGGATCAAATTAGGCCACATGAGTCATTAGAACCATTTATTTTGACCTAAAACATCTATTACAACAGTTTATAATTTACGTACAATTGAATCCAAAATACGTACTTGGGGCCTATGGAGGTCGAACATAAAGAAAGTGTTTGGGGGACTCCCACTAGAAAAAAAAATATTTTTGAAATTTTTTAAAGATTACCTTCAAAATTTCATCATTTCTGAAGTTTTTGAATTCACTCAAATAATTCCATTAATTTTTTGTCCTAATTTTAACAAGCATGTATTAGCACACATGAGTCATTGGAACTATATAATTTGACTTGAAACATTAATTACAACCATTATTACTATGTACCTACAATTTGATTCTAAATACGATTTTGAAGCCATTGGAGGTCCAAGATAAATAAAATATTTGTTTTAAACTTATTTAGATGACCCTAGTGGACACATATTAAAATTATTTCAATTTTTAAAAATCTATTGGAATTACCAAAAATCGGTGTTTTGTAACCTTTAGAATTTCGTCATTTCGAACATTTTTGAACTCCGTCACAAAATATCTTTATATTTTTACTCTATTTTTAATAGGATCAAATTAGGCCACAAGACTTATTAGAACCATCTAATTTGACTTGAAATATAAATTATATATGTTTCTAATATACCTACAATTGGATCATAAATAGGTGTTTGAAACTTTAGACTTGACTGTGTTTTCCATTAATGAAACCCCCATATCACACACCCTCAAAATATCTAATTATATTTGGGTTTTTGTAATGAGTGATTTGACGTTTTCTTTTATCTATCAATTGTAGAGATTGTGCCTCGACGAGATTTAAGTTAATTGGACAACTATAACAACTACGTGCCACTCTCTATAACCAAAGTAGACAAACACATGCTGACGTGGTCCTTTTAGTATGAAGCTAAAACAATTGTAAGTTCTTAACCAATGTTTTGTTTACTAATTTTCATTCTAATTGTTGTCCTCAACCTTTCAACTCTTTCTTGTCTACTCTTATTCCAAAAACCATAGTTCCATAACTTCCAGAAGACTAGAGGATTGATCCCAAACATTTCTGGCAATCCACAAATTTTCATAAGCTGGTACTATGGTACAAGTGTTTGAACCCACGAAAATCACTTAGAAATCTCTAATTTTTAGCAATACTTATAGACATCCAATAGAACTGATGGTGGTTGAATTTTGAGACTTTTCATTTGTCTTTTCAATATGCAGCTAGGCAAATTTTTTGACCTGAGCCAGACTCAGTAAACAAGTGGAGAGGAAAAGGGGGAATGAAAAAGGTACCTTTAATTTCCCTTCAAACCTACACAACCTTCCTCCTCCAAATCCTTTTTATTAATTGAGGTAACTACTATAAAAAGGAACCACACTTTGTGATGATTAATTAACCAAATAACTCCCTAGATCTCGTGAATTTACTAATGATTCCAGGAATTAACACATGACAACTCATAATATCGAAAAGTTATGAATTGTGTTCAAATGTTCAGAACATTATTGTGAAGAAATACAGGTTCAATGCAAAATCTGATACTGGACATCCTCGTATATTCAAGAGGGAAACAGCCAGCACAATAACGCACCAAACTCATCAGCTTCTCATAGTATCATCCCTTTATTATTTTAGTTCTCCCCCTTTACCGAATCTTTTTACAATGAATATTTGTCGCCACTCAGAAATGATCGGAAAAAGGGTACAAACAAACCATTCAGTAAGACCCTAGCATTCGGGGCTGAAAGAGTGATGGGGGGTGGTTAAGCATAACCCCTATCCATTAACAAGCTCTATGTGTAGACTGATTCACCTTAACTTTTGTGGCTCTTAGCCATCTCATCAACATCGAGCTCAACTTCTAGTATTGGCGAATCCTTCTCGACGCTAAAGTCACTGGGGAAAAAGATTGATTACAACAGATCAATAAGCTGATTGGCAAAGGTAGCTGGGTAATTTTACGAGGACATAATAAGATTAAGAAAGTGGATGATCTGACCTGTTCTGCACCGGACCATGATCAACAGCATTGCGCAAACAATATATAACTCTACCAATAATGTCCGACATATGAACTGGACCAAAAGTACGACTGTCCTTGGCTTCCTGCTTCAGGGGGGTGGGATTGCGTTGAGAAAGAGAGGAAAATTAAGAGTCAGGATCTGCTTAGCATCTGAGGATATGGTAATAACTAAACCTTGCAGAGAATTCAAACACGAATGGGAATATAAACAAAAATATTGGAGACGCCTTCCAATAACAAACTGTACGCACCACCAGAATCCTGACTTACTCCAGTCCAGTCCAAGCCACCAACCACCACCTTCCTCCCTGCCCCCCCCCCCCCCCCCCCCCCAACCAAAAAAAAAATTTCCCTTCCACAGCCAGGAGCAAGCTTCCACATCCTCATCATTTCCAATGTACACAAACACATCCTCATCTTTGGAATGATACAAAGAAGGCATCGTACAGCAACTACAGAAGGGGAACAGGGAACCAGCTATGTATTACCATTAATTGAGTGTCCCAAACTAATTGCACACTTTTCCTTTGAAGTATACTTTCCCTTATCTTTTCTATCGGTCCCCCACACCCCTGCCACCCTCCCCTTTTTTTAACATTTTATCTTCCCTGTCCACTATTCTAACTGTACATCCCAAAAACAACTCTGCAATATCATATAGTACAACAGGAGTCCATAGAAAGAATAAAAACTAATAACAGACAAGCATAAGCAACAAAGACACAGTGCAACTACTAATGAAATGATATTTCAAATTTTGAGTCTGTTACAAATGGTATAAAAACTTGTAAAGTCAATCAAATCAAAGTTAGATACCTGCATGAATAAATATTCAGATAGTACACCTAACAAGTTCACACTAAGTTCTGCTAAAAGCTAATGCAAGTTTATGAGCAGAGAACCAAATTTCATGAAGAAATGGCTAAAGAAAGTACCTTTGGCTTCAAAGCTTCATTGTCAGCAAGAACCCAGCATTCATCCTTATCTAGAATAAACGGCTCCTCTTTTTCATCCTTGGAGACCATTTCATATCCTTCAGTGGCAGCAAGTCTTCTGACTAGAAAGTCATCAGGGCTTTCAGGGTCTTTTAGGACCACTACATCTCCAATGAAAACACGACTGCCAAGGTAATATACACAAGTAAGAATCTGAACCATAAAGAAGCTATAGCAAACAACTCTTAAATTCTCAGTTCTCAGCAATACAGCAACTTCTATCTACCATCTTACCGTGCCAAATACAAAGAATTATAGAATCAAGGAAAGATTTTCAGCCCAGTAATAGAGTTATTGCATGATTTTATCAGTGTCCATATGGATACATAATTACAAAGAGATGGCTCACTACAGGATGTTAGGTGAAATAGGATTTCCCCCAGAGAAGATAGTGCAAGGAACTTGAACAAGCTAGAAGTCAGACTTACCTATGCACGAAGGAAGAAGAACGAGCATCAGCCATCTACAATCACATAGAATATTATGATTATATGTAGGAGTTGGTTAAGGGACATAGTAGTCTTTTTGTAATCAGGCAGTTATGATCAGTGAAGAGAATATTTTTGCTAGAGTCGGTTAGCTAGTTGGCTAGCTTAATAAATAAGCAGAGAAGGGATTAGGGAGGGTATTGAGAAAAGTGTAATCGCGAGAGAACCTTCCTCTCGAATTGAAGGCTAATCCATTCAATAAGACCTGCAACAACTAGTCAGTTCTTGGCAACTTGGTATCAGAGCATCAAGATCCGGCGACGGCAATGGCTCGACGACACGTAGCAACAGCCAGGAGCACGTGGAACCAGACCTTGCGCCCTTGGATGAAAGAATTGCTCGCGCAGTGTCTTAGGCTCTGGTGGCAATGGAACAATGACTAACCTACCAACTCTCGGTTGGGCTGGAAATGCACTCTCAGCAACTCAAGGTCAGACATGTGAGCCTGTCCTTGCATCTGGAGAAGAAGTCGAACAAGGAGCGTCACAGGGAGTGCCGAGCAGGACACCAGTGAGGGGAGAGTTTGATTCGGAAGTACCTCATGTTCCTCGGAGCACTAAGGAGGACATTGGGTCTTTTTTGGGTGTACCACATCAAGAAATGGGTCAGAGTGAGGGAATGTTTGCAACCCGGAGAATGCGAAAATTGGATCTACCCGTTTTTGAGGGGACAAATCCAGATGGTTGGATCCTCACGGCTGAGAGGTTCTTTCGATTTTATCATCTCAACAAAGATGATAAGCTAGAGGCCGCAGTCGTGGCCCTAGATGGGGACGCACCGTAGACGTCCGTTGATGCGTTGGGAGGAGTTGAAGGGGTTGCTCCTCCAACAATTTCGAACCATCGCCTCCGGACGTGGCTTTCTCACCGGCAAATGAGCGATGTGTTGGAATATCGTAGGAGGTTCATCGAGTTGATCGCCCCATTGGAAGGGATACCGGAAGACATAGCACGTAGTCAATACATCAATGGGTTATTGGATGAAATCAAGGCAGAGGTACGTTTGCTCAGCCCTAGATCTCTTGATATAGTCATGGATTTATCTATTAAGGTGGAGGAGAAGTTGAGAATAGGATCTGGTCGTCGGGCCGAAAGAAAACCAAGCCCAAATACTATAATGAACCGAGCTGGACCCTTATCACCCACACTTATTACTTCTAGACCCAGCAACCCTTCGAGTTATACATACCCACTTTTCGAGTTATACATACCCACTTTTGAGGATGCACACAAAACAGCGTTCCGGACTCACGAGGGCCACTACGAGTTTTTAGTAATGCCGGTCTCACGAACGCTCCGGCTACTTTTTAGTCATTAATGAATGACATCTTCAAACCTCATTTGCGTTTGACGATATTTTGGTTTATAGTCCAGGGGAAGAAGAACATACGCTTTATTTGACAAAGGTGCTTGAAATTCTGGCAGAGCACAAATTATTTGTGAATTCGAAGAAATGTGAGTTTGGAGCAAGGAAAGTGGCCTATTTAGGTCATGTTGTATCTGAAAAAGGAGTGGCAGTGGACGCGAAAAAAGTACATGTTATGATTGCTTGGCCCTTACCGTTGAATATCAGAGAGTTGCGAGGTTTCCTTGGTTTAACGGGGTATTATCACAAATTCATCCGGGGATATGCGTTAATAGCCAAGTCGTTAACGGATCAGTTAAAGAAAGACAACTACTGCTGGAATACAGACGCGACTACGGCTTTTGAGAGACTGAAAAGGGCCATGACTGAAGCCCCGATTCTGGCATTACCATATTTCTCACAACCATTTACTTTAGAAACAGATGCATCAAGTTTTGGGCAGACCATTCACTGGCTTTCTTTAGTAAGGCCTTGGGAACTCAGGCTCGCAGCAAACATATCTACGAGGAGTTAATGGCCATTGTTTTTGCCATAAAAAAATGGAGACATTTTCTGTTGGGGAGGCATTTTATTGTGAGAACAGATCAAAGAAGCTTAAAATTCTTGTTAGAGCAACGCGTGGTGGGACATGAATACCAAAAGTGGGTATGCAAGCTCTTGGGATACTCATTTGATATACATTATAAGCCAGGTGCATCGAACAAGGTGGCTGATGCCTTATCGAGGGAATTTACCTCGAGTTTATCTTGTTGTACACTTCTCAGCAGCAGCTGCAGTACCTTGGGAGCAAATACAACAAAAAATATCTCAAGATCTGTGGCTTTGTAAGTTGCATCAGGCCCTTCAAGAAGGTCTTCCAACTCCGAGATGGTTTACATATTAGACAAAGGGATCCTCAAATACAAATCTCGAGTTGTTTTACCACGCAACTCGGAGCTTACTTCTCAGATTCTTCGGGAGTATCATGATACCCCAATAGGAGGACACTCAGGAGATTATAAGACGTATCAAAGAATAGCTGCGGATTGGTACTCGCCGGGGATGAGGAAGGATGTAACGAACTATGTGTTATCCTACCATGTTTGTCAACAACAAAAATCTTCTTCCTTGAGTCCTATGGGTCTTTTACAACCCTTACCCATTCCCGAGCAGGCTTGGCAAGATGTGTCAATGGATTTCGTGGAGGGGTTGCCTAGATCAAGTGGATGGGATACAGTTTTGGTAGTGGTGGACAGATTCACCAAATATGCTCACTTCCTGCGTCTACGCCATCCATTTTCCGCACAAGAAGTGGCACAAGTCTTCATTCAAGAAGTGGGTAGATTGCATGGGTTTCCTCTTACTATTGTCTCAGACAAGGACAAGGTTTTCCTTAGCAAGTTTTGGAAGGAGTTGTTTCGTTTGCAAGGTACGAAGTTGCACTATAGCACAATACAGCATGGCATACCTCAACCAATTGCACTCCCTTTCGGGCCCTTTATGGGAGGGATCCACCTAAATTAATACGATTTGAGAATGGGAAGACTCAGAATTTTTCCTTAGAAGAACAATAGCAGGAAATAGATGCAATATTGGATGATTTACATTTTCATCTTACGCGTTCTCAAAACTTAATGAAGCAGTATGAAGACAAAAAGAGGAGAATAAGGGAATTCAAGGTGGGGGGGACCTTGTATACTTGAAATTACAACCATACAGGCAATGCTCTTTGGCAAAAAAATCAAATGAAAACCTGGCTCCAAGGTTCTATGGCCCATTTGAAGTAGTGGAACGGGTTGGACCCGTGGCATACAAACTGTTACTGCCAGCACACAATAAGGTTCACCCAGTCTTCCACATATCCCGGTTGAAAAAGGTAGTGGGTGATGCTCCAGTATCTGCAACCTTGCCTCCACAGTTTCTCCGGAGTTGGTGTTAGAAGTGGCTCCTCAATCAGTGTTAGGAGTGCGCAGCAGGTTAAGGGATGGCAGCCTTGAGATGTTGATCTATTGGGAAGGCCTACCGAAATGTGAAGCTTTATGGGAGGATGCTGAAGCCTTGTCATTTAAATTTCCTTCTTTCCACCTTGAGGACAAGGTGGATGTTTGGGTGGCGGGTAATGCAAGGAACTTGAACAAGCTACCAGTCAGACTTACCTATGCACGAAGGAAGAAGAACTAGCATCAGCGATCTACAATCACATAGAATATTATGATTATATTTAGGAGTTGGTTAAGGGGCATAGTAGTCTTTTTGTATTCAGGCAGTAATTATCAGTGAAGAGAATATTTTTGCTAGAGTCGGTTAGCTAGTTGGTTAGCTTAATAAATAAGCAGAGAAGGGATTAGGGAGGGTATTGAGAAAAGTGTAATAAGTGAGTTACCTGGGAGAGAACCTTCCTCTCGAATTGAAGGCTAATCTATTCAATAATTCCTACAGCAACCAGTTGGCAGATAGCTAAACACCCCAAAATCACTCTAGCAGTGTCTTTTCTGTTACCCAAACCTCTATCGACATCTTTTTCATTTTTGCGATCTTTGTTCAGTTCCAGAAATGATTACCTCTAATAATATTCAATAATTTCGTTTTTATGGCGGAGTTCTTCCCACTTTGACCGAGTGTCAACGAGGCAAGCATTGACAAGCTTCTAATTTATAAGTTGTTCTAGACAACCTTGCCATTGCCAATTAATTTATTCTTGATTCCTATGATCGCGGTTTGGCCAATGCAAGCATCAATTGCGTATGATATTAGACACAATAAAATATTTGGCGGCTATTGGTCTTAGTGCCGGCCTTAACCTTCATTTATCTCTCTCCTCTCTGACACCCTCTTCTGCTAATCTTCTTTTAGTTATTACACATATCATTTCCTCTGTACAATTCTAGCCTGTTTAGGTAATATTTTGGCAGCTCTTGTTGAATCTTTGATACAGCAAAAAATGTGAACAATCCAATTTTGTGTTTTGACGAAATTTTCAATCTCAGGACTCAGGAGGGCTCAAACCCTCCTCATTCGTCATGAGATAAGAGAACTTTTTATCATAAGATTCATCAAAATTAAGCCTTCCATAGGCCAAAACTTCAAAACAGTGTCAACGATTATTCTGATCAAACTTAATTCATACAGTTCAGATTTTGAAAAAAAAGCTTCTAGGTTAGATGAGCTTATGTGGGTAATGTCTACTTACAAGACAAGTAATTAGGCTTTGCAAATTTTTCATCCTAGTATAATAGGTCTCCCTTCTTTAATTCAAAATCATTTTTAAATCTTGATATTAACCCTGTTTTTCTTAATTCTACCCACCTTTTGTTTTTCTAAACTCTACCCACTTATTCCTTTTATAGCAAACTCATATTCCTTTTTAATCAACTCATACCCCACCTTATGGGTCTCTATTATATTTAGAAATCTCTCTACTATCTATCTATCTCCTTCTAAAAGTAAAAGTACCCACATGAATGGTCCCTCTTTTTAGTTTTCCTCAATTTCCGTGGCTACAGTATGTAGATAGAACTCAGGAAAATAGTGGTAGTACTATAATACATTATTCGGAACTCTGTATCCCCACCCTAGCGTCAAGTTCATAACAGTGCCCTCTTTGCTTTAATTTTTAGCAATGGTAAGACAGACACTCAAACATTCAATATAATAGAGACCCATTCAATATAATAGGATCATTCAATCATTTAACTCAAGCGACTAAACAATCACTAGAGTTGACAGCAATGAAATACACTCAAGAAGAATGTGTCTGGTAGAGACAGCAATTTTCTTGAAAGGTACTTAATGCGAAGACAGTAGCAACCATATTCTAACATTTCAAAATTCAGAGTAAAGAAAGAAATTTTTACTTTAACCTCAACCAGCATCACAAGAATTGAAACAGAAAGTTCCAAAGCCTGGACTGAGCTCAGGCAAGATCATTATAGGGGTTATATCTTCGTATTCAAGATAATTAGTCATCAAACAAGTCCATGACATGTGCATGCACTCTCTTTTTGGAGGAAGGCGTTGAGTCAGAAAGAATAAAAATATCAACTAAATACCAAGGGGGATCAACCTTGTGAAAGGAGAGTTCTAGGGACATAAAATAGAAGTATGCCCTCAGAGTTCACATAATGCCATATAATATAACCATGCAAAAAAAATTAAAAAAATTTAAAATACCAAGTCCTCATCAAGACACAAAAACATTTCTACACCACCAATGACTGCCAACCTAGAAATCATGATAAAGAACTTGACTTTAACAATAACCTGAAAACTGAGAGCTTAAAGCACTGCACGACTATGAGCCCATTTTTAACTTTTTGTATGAGCCAAAAATAAATTAACTTCAAAATTTCAGCAACCCAGTTTCTCTACAGCCTCCTCTTCCAAGCTAATCTTTCTCTCTCTATCACATTAACCCTTTATTCTCATAGCATTCCAGCACTTTTTCTCTCTATTCACCATCAAGTTTTCAGTCCGCTCTCAACATTTTTGCTTACACCACCAATGAATGACAACCTAGAACTCATGATAAAGAGCTAGACTTAAACGATAAACTGAAAACTTAAAGCATTGCACAACCAGGCTTTGCCCTAAACAAGCACCTATTTCTACCTTTCCATGTGAGCCAAAAATAAATTAACTTCAAAATTTCAGCAACCTAGATTCTCCAGAGCCTCCTCTTCCAAGCTACCAATACATCTCTCTCTCTCTCTCTCTCTCTCTCTCTCTCCCTCTATCACATTAACCCTTTATTCTCACTCAATTCCAATATTTTTTTGACTATATTTTTTCTCTCAATTCACCATCAAGTTCTCAGTCCGCTCTCAACACTTTTTCTTAATGTCCTTCCCAGTTGAAAGGAGAAATGATGGATGAAATAGTAAAGATCATCATTTTATAGAATGCAACTAAATTCCCCTAGATTCACCTCCAGCAAATGATAAAACTAAGAAATGCATAGTTGCATACACTTTAAACAAAAAAAGTTGTAAAGCAAACAAGTCATCCCCACAAGAGATGAGGTTGTCGGGAGCAAATACACCACATACAAATGATAACTCGACAAAACCAATCTATGAGTATGTGGAAGCAAAAGAGTATCAGATTGATAGCCACACCAAAAGTATAAAGAACAATATAAAGAGGCAAACTGGACGTACCTTGGGCCTGGAACAGGTATTTTTCTAACTAAGAGAATTCCACCTTTGGACCCTATTGTAGGAGCCATCTCCTCTCCTTTATTCCAATGTAGAAAAGTTATCTTGCCCTGAAGTAGATTTCTCCACACTGTATCTCCGATTTGACTTACAGTTATCCGACCCCCATTATAGTGCTGTAAACACATTAAACAACCCAATTTGAAAATGATGCACCATAAGAAACTTATTATATCAAGACCATCAATAGTAAATTCATGAAACTGATAAAAACAGGATAATTACATTTATAACAAAAGGAAAAAAAATCTAAAACAACAGCAATACACCATGAACTCTACCTTCCACCTTATTCTTTCACACAAAAAACAGTACACTGGAAGGTAAAGATGTATACTTCATACAAAAGCACAACCTAATCCTTAAACAAACTGCAGAAGACAGAAGGCGGCTGTTTTCATGAGACCAAACCTTACTAAAAAAAAGTAAAAGGAATGAGTCAAATAAGTACAAGCATGATGCAAATTTTTCCGGCCACATAGCCACAACATACATTTCTATCTGAAAAGGTGCTGTTACCCAACTTAAAAAGTTGTAATCCACAGTACTCAGGACACTCCTAACGATCAAATCTTCATTGCACCAAAAAATGAATAACAGTAAATGATACGAAAACCCCATTCCTTACCCCCAAAAGCACGCACGGATACCCCCACATATAGATTGAGGTAAAATTGATTAAGAGCATGCACATATAATCCAAGATCAACAAAGAGATTCAAAACAAAGTTTCCTTAAACTAATAGCTCCGAATGATCTGGAAGATTGGTCATTAAGCCAGGACAATTCTTCATTGTATATATTTGTCATATTGAAACCATAATTCTAACAGTTTTATTCAATTTGTAATTTACAAAGCATTGCTGCATTTCTAAGACAATAATACAAGGCAATTTCAGTTATTTAAATGAGAAAAGAAAAAAGATCGCACCTTTAACCTCTCAAATCATCAAAAACTCATAAACCCTAAACCCCATAAAAATAAAGGCAAAACTCGTCAAAACACACCCAAATCAAGAAGTCAATCATCAAAGATTCAAATTAAGCAAGACTCAACTCCAAAAACAAGGCCCATTATCTAATTAATCAACAATTACACAAACAACTTAGAAAATACATTGAAATATCAATGATAAAGATTGAATTTTGGATAAAAGATGAAAGAAAAGAGAAGGAGAAAATGGGGGTACCTTCCAACTGACAGCAAGGGAGTAATCAAGTTTGTGGGCGACATAGCGGCACCATGTTGATAGGTATACCATTGCTGCTTGTCCTTCGGTCGAACAAGAGTTTTCTGGAGTTGTAGTTCTAGACTTCTAGTTCACGACTCAACCAACTTAACTTGTTTAACCAACTTAAATTATGGTCTCTCACTCTTCGAGGTCTTTATTTTCTGATTTCCTTTTCGGGGTTTTCGATTCCAAACCTCCGCTGGTTTAGTGCCTCCAAGGTCACGAACTATCTTTTTATTTGCTTTAATTTAGGGTTCTTTTAAACAATATGTAAGAAACTAAATCTCATATCTTTGTTAAATCAAATAATTGGAAAGGGTTTAAAATTCATTCATTTACTTAATCAAATAACTCTCTAAAACTGATTTTTTTCTTCTTAGGTATCATTCCTTATTCCATTCTATTTCATTCCTGCAATCCAAATAGGGCCTTAGTGTTAGATTGATTAGTGCATATAGCTCATACGTATTAAGAAAGAAACAGACAAACTGATTGGCAAAGTAAGGTGTCTAGCAACGTCCTCAAAACTATAGCGCAATTTAGATGAGGATCTTAGAGAGGTTACAACTCCCGTATTCTAGCTTTATTTGGTTTGTTTTCTTGTTTGGTCTATAAATTACTTCCTAGGCTATTCCCTTTATATATATATATATATATATATATATATATATATATATATATATATATATATATATATATATATATGCTATCTATTCAATTTTGTTATTCACCCGCAATAGTTTAAGTAATTTAAAATAAGTTAAGTTTTATTTGGATCATATAAGTTAAATGAAAAAATATTTAGATTAGATAAGTTAAAATATTAGAGATTCAATTGATTAGAAACACTCCTTGGTCTATTTAAGCGCAGTTCATGTCATAACGCTCATAATGAATCTTGTTAGCAAATAAGTGATCTAGTAAGGAATACATAGAAGGTTTAACCTTTTCGTAAAAAAAAATAGAAAGAAAAATCCTATCTAAAATATATATATTTGATTGATAAACATAGAATGGTTTGAATCTTGTCGGTCAATTTTTTATTTTACTTAATTTGTGCTTCAAGTAGTACAACTTACTAATGCACACAACTAATTGGCAAGATATCAAAACTCGTTATATCCATGGCTAGACATGAGAGATCCACTTATAAGGATTACAATGAATAAGGTACACCAAATTGTAACGAAACTAATGAAGTGCTCCATAATAAGTTACGGATTACGGAGTAATAATTAACCATTTCACACTTAGAAAAGGGTAAAAATACTTAATACACTCAACACATATATCATCTTTCAACAGTTATAAATTGTTTACTCATAACTTTTTTTTTTTTTTTTTTAATTGTTGCACTTCATGTTCATGTGCACATATAACTATTTTGTCCAAGCTTTATACATGTATGTGAAATTGAATCGAAGTGCGTTTTCGATATATAGTTGAAAAATACACAATATTAGAGTAGACCAAATGGCGAACTAAGATTTAGATATATGCAGATTACATTTCATTCAACATAAGATTCTATGACTCAATGAATATAAAAAAAAAAAAAATTATAATTTGCAAGTTCCATAAATCTGATAGTATTCCATCCTAGCTGGATCAAATGTACATAAATTAACAATGACAAAATCAAAAGCTGTCTCATTCTCTGAATTCCATCACTAATCCTCAAATGATCCAGCTAGCCTGGACTCATTACTCTCCATTAAATATAATAATGTATTTAATAAATAAATAAATAAATAAAGTACCCTATTTGTTCAGAAACCCATTACCCAATCTGCCAAACACACCACTAACAAAGATTCTACGGAGTACTACGTTACGTTCTCTCAGCTTATAAGTTAAAACCCCCTTCCCACAACCCTCCACGTCTTGCATTATCTCTGTTCTCTCCTAGTTGAAACTTGAAGTATGGGCGAGTTGGGAGCGAGCTACCGGTTTGAGAATCGGAGGGATAGCGCAATGGTGGTGACGAGTGGGCGAGTTAGAGATGGGGCGTCATCAAACGAGTTGCCTGCTGCGTATCAAGTGCAGCTGAGTGGGGCGAGTCAGGGGTCGACGAAGAAGGGGAGGAAGTGGGGTAAACTAAGCAATCCAGAGGTGAAGCGTAAGAAGAGAGTGATAAAGTATAAGGTTTATGCAATGGAAGGTAAAGTCAAGGCTTCTTTTAGAAAAGGGTTGCATTGGATTAAGAACAAGGTTTCTAGTTTTGTTCATGGCTACTAACTAATTTCATCATCAGTGGATGGTGGTCAAAGGAGAGAGACTGAGATTATTATCATAACGATCAACAACGTAGACGAGTCAGGAAAAACAAAATCATATGTCATAAAATGTCATTTCTTATAGTTTGTATCTATTATTTTGGGATTCATTGTATGATTTTCATTTTTCCCCTCTATTGAATTCGTTCTTTCGTTTTGCAGTGTTTGATTTGTATACATCTTTTTATCTAATTTATGACATTACCATCGATTTGTGTCTTAGAATCAGTCTGAATTGACGGGTAGTTTTTTTTTTATTGTAAAATACTTTTCAACTAAAATATCTTCATGAAAAATAAGGATGTAAAATTAGTCTACATAAAAAGTTGTTAAAAAAAAAAGGAAAATGGAAAGGGAAGGGAAAAGGGAAGAGTAGAAGCAATTTAAGAAAAATGGAAGAAAATACGACTTCCCTTCTTTTTGAAATGAAATTATTTTCATAGGAAGAGTTTTTTTTTTCTTGGTAAATGCCTCTTGAAATGAAATAAGTTTAGTTTTTTGCTAAAGTTTACAAAATCAAAGAATTTGAGTAGTTGTATTTGATTGAAAACCAAAAATGCAAAATATGGTGTTATGGATCTCTTACTCGATATCTCAAAATAAAAATGTCCTGATACATGCAGACTTATAATTTGATAGTCCCCGGCCAGTCCCCTCCTTACCTTGTGCACAAAGAAAACCTGGAACTAAGAAGCGATGGCTTCAATTCCTTGAATCACATTTGCATTCTCAAGAATTTCGAGACCCTTTCCTCGAAGCTAGATTAGAAACCAAAACCGCTGAATTAGTGAAAACTCTGGACCAAGAGTAAACCCTTAGAGACACACTACTTCAAGGAATAGAGGCAGGCCAAGGTCTCAAAATGCAAAGTCGGGGAAGTATTACCCCTGTCGAATCTCCTCTCACTTTCCCAACCTCCTCATCAGCGCAAATCTTCCATCCCATCCCTGTCTTTATGGAGTTTTTCTTCCAAGCCCATCCTCCTAAATGGTAACGAAAGCACTCATCTAATTTACCTAACCAATTGAAACCATATCAAATATCGGTGGAGGGTAAGAGGCTGTTTCCGGAGGATGCAAAACGGCTGAAAGGAGGAAAAAATGGGACTAAAATTAAGTGAAAATAGGTGTCGTATTATGTTAATGTTTATGTTTATGTTTATGGTTATGTTTGCCTGAAAAATAAAGAATCCTACACAAAAAATGATAATACAAATGGTACGGTGTACCCTACCCTTTTCTTTCACAAGACCAGGTAAAATACATGGTGCATGTAATTAAACCCGGAAAGGAGGAAAAAATGGGACTAAAACTCGAAGAATATTTAACCAATCACCCCAAATGACTCCACTTAATAGTCTTGGAGCCTCATTTGTTGGTAAAACTTAGCAATGAACATATCAGCCTTGGCATCAATCATCTCATCCCCTGCAAGCCCATCATAATAAACATCTCCACCACTCATTATACCCTCTTCATTCTTCTCCCAATCATCTTCATGGTTTCTAGGATCATGTAAGCTCTGAACTGAGGCATACATACTTATCCCACCTCCAGAACATGATGAGCGCGCGAGGAGGATGAACTAGAGGTGACATACTTAGGATGACAAGGGGATACCTCAAATCGTTCATTAAGTGTCGATCTCACCTCTGCCATCTCATGCCCTGGGAGAAGTTGGGGATGTGATGGTAGTGAAGACATATCACCAATGTCCCTCTGAAGGTGAAGGGGTCGAACTTCCCCCACAAGATTCGTCAGAGAGACATTGGTGGACTTTGGGAGGGATGGCCATAACTTTTTACTAGACCTTTGGCCCTTCTTCCTCACCATGTCCAATGCCACCTTGATAACGTTTATAGGATTTCCCTTCACCTTTGAGGTTGGAGGTTTCTTGTGATGGTTGTAGTCACTATTCCTATTTGTAAATCCAATAATATCATTCATAATTAATTGCTACTTATATATGAATGATCAAGCAAGTGATATGATCGATCTCTTCGATTCTTTAGATGATAATTTGACTCAAAACTAGGTTGTTGAGAGAATTTTTTTGATGATCAGCTATTATATGGTACAAGTTGTAGGAGACTTGTTTATGTGGAAGCATTTAGTAGGCAGAGGTTCTTGTTGGTGTTTTTATAGTGTCTCAAATTAATGAAATTGAGGCCGGTTGACTCGTGAATTTAATAAAAAAAAGTTTTACCAAAAAAAATAATTAAAGTAATTGAGATTTCAATGGGGTACCTAAGGAACTAATTTTCAAAACAGTAGAATAAAATGAGAGTTAATTTCTCTTCTATCAAGATTTTTTTTCCTAAATTTAAGTAATTCTATCGATCTTTCAATTGAGATATAAAAATACCTTTTTCATTCAAAATCTTGTGCCTCTACTTTTGAACAATAGGATCCAATAAAGTTTGATCTTTTAGTAAAATAATGTCCCATCAAGATCTAAAAAAATACTTCATATCAAGGTAAAATGCATGAGGCAGGTATTCATCATGACAATATTTGTTGTTAATTTCGTTCAAGTTTAAACTACAGTTATTTAAATTTTTTTTTTCTACCCTATGCATTATAACTGACACGCTTTCCAATTTTTTCTCTTGAGTCGACCGTTGTGTTATTGGTAGGTGATATTGTGAGTCTTAGAGATCACCTGAGAACATGCTACCATGAAAGCTGTGCCCTCGCAACTAAACATCATATCACGTCCATTTGATAAAAAAAACCTTTGCAAGTTTGCAACTGTAACTCATCAGTCATCAACTAGATTCCGCGGTATATTAATAGGCCTGGGTCCTACACCAATCATGCAAGTTCCCATAGATTACGACGTCTACTTGCAGCCACGCAGTACGCTCGGCTGCCCGGCCTCTTTGGAAAACCCCTAAGCAGGATTATGTCTTCGGGCAAAATCTTGCATCAGTTGGCAGTTGTACCAAAGTGAGTTACAAGTTACTCTCTCTGTACTTTAGTGTTTGTCTCATTAATCATTTTTATGATAACTTCTTGATTAAAATGGAGTAAATATTAAGGGACATAGGCAATAATTTTTTTTAGCACCGAAGGTTAGGACAATATGAAAAATAATTCATGTCAAAAATAAAGAGTAAATCATTATTCTCTTTGAGTACCAATGTTATTCTTCTATTGGCGACTAGTTGAAGCAATTCTTTAAAGTGATGAAGTTTATGATGTCGTTGCAGTTTTGATTTTTAAACAGCAACTGCTTAACTGGTTCACGTGAAGCCCATATTATTGGATTATTATTTGCACATTCTTCATCCAACAAGTATAGCAGTCCATGGACTTGGGACAGAATCATCAAATTCAGGGTATCCATTATTGTTGGATTGACTTTTTTTTAATTTTTTCTTTTTTATATAGGATTGTTGTGTTTATATTTAATACTAATGAAACTAAATGAAAATAATTATAAATTAGCCCCCTTGGAGATCAAAGTAGTGCCTTTTACCTGCTGCAAAAAAAAGTATACATGGTCAGTTTTCTACCTCAATCAACAACCCGATTTTTTAGGGTTGGATAGCAACATTTAAAACTTATCGGAGTAGAAAAATTATTTGATATCGAATAACGTAGTGAAAAACAGTAAAAAAAATTTAGGGGGAAGTAGAGGCAGGAAGTGTTCCTAGAAGTGATGATCTAAATAGACATAGCCCCGCCAAACAGTTCAAGGCAAGGATTTTGGCTCGAATTCAACCGAATACAATGCGTTGGAGGCTTGGACTAGTTTGATAACTTTGAGAAGATTACCTAAACTAATTTGCTCATTTAGCCCGAGGGCTTAGCTATGTTTTAGTCCTGTTTCCTCTGAGATTCAGTTAGTCCATGCCTAAAGGTTCCTTTGGATACTTCTGCTGATTCAAAGCTGCTAATATAAGGTTAAACATATCAATTACGAGGCAACATCCTCCAAAGAAGCAACTTTCAAATCATTGAGATATATATAAATAATCAACAAACATTGAATGTACTCACGCTTAACTCCCAAGTCATCGATTTGGTTTACCAAAATTAAACAAGTACATTACGTGTTTACGGTTTGCTCTGTTTTTCAACGTTAAATCATGAAGACTGAGATGTCATTGTATCCTACAGCACCTGGCAACCACTCTATTTACCGTACGTATGTTCATACAAGATCCTGTGAGGCTTGCGTACATCACTCAACTACTGAAGACTATCATTCTCAGCCATTATGTCCTCCGGTACATGACTAGCTAATTTTCAAGGACCATATACATAACCTTATCTGTTACGGAGTATCTATTAGAATGTGAAGGGTATATTTGGATATAGTAGTGTAAAGAAACATCTCGTAAGGTGACTAAGCTAGTTATTTTTAGCTCTCACATAATCACATTCTTTATACATCATATAAGTTAATGTAAGACCCCTAAGCTTATATCATAATGATATACATAGTACAAACTAAAATCCCTTCAAACTAGTAAGAGGACAAAAACGTTTGATTTAGAAGAAGCACAGCGGGAAACATCGCAAGCAGCTTGCCAAACAAAAGTCCAACCAAGATGTTGATTTTCAGGTTACTCCACTATGATTTTTTGGGGTCCTATCACCCAACTTACGCTCTCTGTATTCCTTTTCACGTCCTGATTGTCCTTTCATTCCTTCGGCTTGCCTTGGATTTCCAGACGCTTTTTTTCTATGATTAGTTGACCATGAACCTTGCATAGTATCAAATTATACGCCATAACTAAAAACTCACTTTTATCTCTAAAAAGTAATTGTACCAAATTATACCCCATTGCATTTTCATTACCACTGTTTGAGAAAATGTCATTTCTTTCATTTCTACATATCTAACATAGCAATTTGCATTATAAATGGATAGTTCTTTTTTTGTTCCACCAACAAATTTTAAGGTTGCAATTTGTAACATGGATATGCTATACACTTTAACCCTTCGCAAGAAACTGGGAGAAAGAATCCATGCATGGTTTCATGGGATATTTCCTGGACAATTGAATACGAGTACAATGATCACAAAAATACAATTTTACAAAATATTTTTTAGGTGGTGGCCCAAAAAACTCAAAGAAACCATTTGCTACAACAAAAACTATAAAAGCAAAACAATGGCGCTGTATGGCCCCACAATACAGCCGTCTTACCACCCTTTCCCCTTTCTCACTTCAATCAGACCGCGTAACAACCCTATAATAAACAACTCTACCTCTCACATAGTCGCTCATATATATAGACGCTGAACGTTCACTTCTTTCCATCTCATACTTGCCATTTTCGAACCAAAACAAGAATAGCGCAAAAAGTTCTTCCACCTTTTGAGTGAAAGTTCATCAACCTCTTAAACACCGATAAAACAGAAATGGGTAAGAATAAAAGTCCATGTGAAGCAGCAGCTCGCCGAGCATGGCACTGTCTGAGGATTACATTGTTATGGGCTAGGCAAGGCGGTTTGCTAAAATGCAGGCTCATGGCTGAGTTACGGCATATGCCTAAGCAGCTCAAGCGCCATTACAGGAAGTCTAAGGATATGATTCAGTATGGAGAACGTCAACTCTCTTTCGACGAAACACCAATGATACACCTTAGTATGAGCAGGCCTTCCTCTTTGAGGTTTAAGATACCATGCATCACCCCAGAGGTGACTGATTTTGATTACGATTTTGGTAATGATGGTCATGATTATGATGATGTGAAGTATGGGATATATGGTGCAAGGAGTCTCCAAGGGAGCAATGTGGAGGATTGTCATGGTGATATTGAAGTATGTCAAGAAGTGGTTCAAGAAGATTCAGGGATTGATGTCAAGGCAGATGAGTTCATTGCTAAGTTCTACGAGCAAATGAAGCTGCAAAGACAGATTTCCTATCAACAGAGGCATACTGCCATTCAGGCAATGTGAGGACCTATTATACTTCTAAGATTTGTTTTGTTCTTTCTCCTTTCTGAAGTTTTTGTACGCGAGGCATTACGATACTTTGTAAATACCCGAGGCTTCTGTAACAGAGTTCTACAGTAATTTTATTAATGAAAATAGAAATTTATTTCAGTTTCACAGAATAACACATGGGGAAAAAAAAAATACACTAGTAATCCCATGAAAAAAGGAATTCACGCTTTTTCAAACATTACAGAGATTTTATGGAGTTCGAAGGAGTACTTACCCCAGAAATACTGTAACCGACACTTACATTCCCTATCCAAAACTTCCTATTGAGCACAGAAAAGAAATAAGCAAGTTCGGAGCTGATACTTACAGTAAACCTCAACAGCAAGAGTAGTGGACGCACCTCTTGATCATCAGCAGAAAAATTATGCAGCGACCACAATACTTAAGTTATGTCCATCTTTCCATACAAAACAGGAAAAATAAAAAATAAAAATTATAGCAGACATTGCACTTGCTTGATCCCTCGCTCTTCAAGGAAACAAGAGATTGTCCTGGTAGTCTTTTAGATTATGTTAAAAAATATCTGCTTACCAAGAATTTAATGTATAAGAGTAACCAATGTAAATTTATATTCTAGCTACCATTCTGATACGTCCGTAGATAATCTTCCAATTGCTTGGTTGCTGCCAAGATGAGACCTATCATTGCAAAAGTTTAGGTCAAAACCAAGGCCTCAGCAGTTTGCAACTTTGCGTGTTAGATAATATTGTGCTACTACATGTATACAAGGCTCTTGTTCAAGCTCCTATATGTATATTCCTCTCAACTAAACTATAAACCTAGTGCAATCCTACACTAGATTCCAAAAGGTTCTGCAGCTCCCAAGAATCATGGTTAGAAGTATATCTCGGCTACTACGTTGGTGATAAGAACTAAAAGGATTCAACTCACCAAGTATACAAACTACTCAAACACCATATTCTCACTTAAGTGCAAAGAGAGAAGTGGTATATATAGCATGAAAAGCAAAATTTATAAATGAAGAATATTTGAACAAGACTACTATGGTAGATTTCCTTTTCCTTTCTTATATTTTTGTATGCAGATTTTTCAAGGGATAGATTTGCAGAAAAATTTACCTAGGAAAGGAGCGGAAGCTCTCCCAGGCCTTGATTTGAACTCGGGATGAAATTGGACCCCAACATAATATGGATGACCTGGGAGTTCCAAGATCTGCACAAGAAGAAATACATATCAAAGATAACATATTAGAAAGTATTGACGTAAGTGTTCCTTTTTTACCATGAATGGCTAAGGTTGATAGCTCTCATTAAAATACAAGCAATAGTCAGAGAAACAAAACACGAATAACAAGCCTCAGTTTCTCTACAACATTCATTTTTTAATAAGCTAGGAGAATACTTACCTCCATTCTTTCTCCACTTTCATCTCTTCCCACAAATTTCAGGCCACCTTCCTCAAAAGCATTTACTAGATTTGGATTTACCTGCGACACACATTACAAAAGTTGGTATTAGTTATAAAAACATTTCATATACTGAATTCTATATAAAAAATAATGTAAGCAAGGAAATCAGGTATCAGAAAAATGAACCTCATATCTGTGTCGATGGCGTTCATCCACGAAATTTGAATTACGATACCTAATCAAAAGAAGCAACCAAACAAAAAAGTTATCATTGTTGATATACAATATGAGACAACCTTTGACTCACTTGTGAATGAAAAGAAAAAAAGTTTATCAGGTACGAAGAAGAAAAGAGATGTCATACTTACAGCTTAGAAGTAACGCATTGAGGGGTCTGAAACAATGTTCTCCGAGAACCTAATCTCATTGTGTTTCCCATATGTGTTCTGGATCCCTGAGTACACAAGAAAACTGGTAACTACAAATAATTATCTTGTTCTTCACTAAGACTCGAAACAAGATATTCTCATGGTATACCTCTGGCATAAATTTGATCACGAGGTTTGGAGCTTTCTCATCGAACTCTTCACTATTAGCATTTTCCCAACCCAAAACCTACAATATCAACAAACAAAACCCATACTGACACCACTGATCTCAAGAAACAGGAAAATGAGCTTCTTGGCTACTTCAGAATGAATTTACTTACAGATCGAGCAAATTCTATCACCGAAATCTGCATGCCCAAGCAAATTCCCAAATATGGAACATTGTTCTCTCTGGCATACTTTGCAGCTAATATCATTCCTCCAACTCCACGATCACCGAATCCACCCGGTACCAGCACGCATGAAGCATTCTATACATATATATCATATACTCTCTAAATATTTTGATTAGGAATTGTATTCAATCATTCATACATTGACAAAAACGTATATAGTTGTAACAGTTAACAGCCAAAAAAGTCTATGCCCCTCTTGTAAAAGTTGTAATTGATAAGCACAAAAGATAACCATCACTTTTTGCAACCAGACAAAATAAATCTTGGAGAAACAAGAAATTTTGTAAAGACACAAGAATACTCAGATACAATGAGAACAACAAAATTAATTATGTACCGACCTGCTGTGAAACAGAAAATTTTAAAATAATTTCTCTTTATTCTACGTAATTAAAAATCTTATTTCTTTCCACATAATTAAGAATAAATGAGTGAAATTCAAAGCCACATCCTGAGTAAGTAGTCTTTCTTTAACAGTTTCATCTCTTTCTTAGACTTTCCTAACGTAGAACCATGCTGTTTTTTTCCAAAGCAAGAGACTCCCTGTTCGTTTGAAGTCGTTGCGAGCCGGAAAGCATACCGGCAGTTTGAGTTGCTACGTAATTTAGATATATTTTTGAAAAATAAGATTTATTTCTATTTTATATAATAGTTGTTCATTCCTGGGAAGCGGAGTAGGCAGATAGAGCAAAAGCCTTCTCTTTCTGTCCACTCTTCCTGAAGTGAGAAAATTGCATGTAAAAATCCAGAAGGGAATATAGTTTAATCGGTTGAAACGTACCGCTCATAACGGTTATATTGTAGGTTTGAACCCTACTAAGCTAACTACCCTCTTATCTTCACCCGAAACAAGGCAGCCGAAATCCCAGCTGCCCCGCAGATCTCAATCTAACGGAAGCTCCTGGAATCACACTGCTGCCGCTGTCCTTTGGGCATGCCTCATATGCTTACCACTTATCTACGCTCTTTAAGTATACCCTTCGGGCAATACGGCTTTCATACTACACGAAGCAGATGAGCGATAGCTCTTTGATCACTTCTTGCAGTAGCGAAGGCATGGTTCATCCTCTAAAAAAGAACAAGTTTATAACCGGAGAAAAAGAATTACATCTTTTTAATTATAAACTAGAGGACCTTCAGAAAAATTAATGGTGTTTTCCTAGAAGTGCACAATGCTAAAACACCAATTTATCCTACAATGGCAGCGAAAACAACTCGTCCTTATGCTTGTGATAAAAGTTAAAATGATGCTTTGCCAAGAAGCAAAGAAAAAGGAAAAACCACTTGCGTTTATAACATGCAAAATCAAAATAAAGCGTGTACAGAAAAGGGAAATAGAAAAATAAATGCAAAAAGCCAAACCTTTAAAGTCTTCCATGCAGAAGCATGGGATTCTGGTGTCTGTAAAAAAAAAAAATATAATGTCATATTCTTCTTCAAAAACGAAGCCAAAGTTTCATTAGCACTACAAATTTTGCAACAACCTTCTGCAAAAAATTAAACAGAAGGTAACATAAGAGGTCTTGGTATAGGGGCTAGCTACCAATTTGGCACTTTCATCTTCAAGGTCTGAAGCTGCAATCCAATCTATGATTGGCTTCATGGAGCAAGCAATGCAGGCATGTAAAAGCGCCTATAGAAGAGATTACAATCATATAAGTGAACATATAATAAAAACTGTCATTAGAGCTCAAAAGACTCAAGCATAGATTCTGCACTTACAATACAACCACATAGCACAGGTGACAAGTTATTTAGGGAAACTTTTTGGTTCATGAGGTAATGAAGAGTTTCAAATATCTCACTAATCTAACCTCTGTTCTCATTTTTGCATTGTGGTAAACTATGGCTGTTTCTCAAGAATCATATTCTTTGGGAGTGGGGGCAGGCTTTATGCACCTGACACCACATAAAGGTGAGTAGCATTGTGAGAGACCAAGAGGCACTAGGATAATGGCATAATCCAATATGGTGAAATTCTGATGTATTTCCATACACCATGTAAGCTGCTAGAGGGATTTCAGACTTCAGAAACAGAAAGGCAAACAATATCAACAATAATACTACCCCTTTGGTGTCGGTCCCTTAGGGTGTGTTTGGTAGGGGGAAAGTAATTTTGTGGAACATTTGTTTCCATTAGATTTGTGAAGCGGTGAAATAATATCTTAAGGTAAAAATAGTTTTCTCAAGGGTGCAAAATCTTCCTCTTCCCCTTTCCATGCCTTCCTTCTCCATTTCCTATATTCCTGTTTCCATTCCTCTCTAACTTCTCTATAAGGAACTAAACATAGAAAAATAAAATTTGGAACTTAATTTCCATTTAAATAGTTCTACTTGAAAAGATTTCCTTAAACCAAAAAATAGAGCCCCCAAAGTATTATAGATATGGATATGAAAAACAAAATTTTTAAGAAAATAGCTGTCACCAAGTTAGGCAATGCCATTATCCTAGTGTATCACATTCATGGTTACAAGAGCGAGATACTAACATCCAGGAAGCACAATTGAGATAATAGAAGTGTCGAGTCAATGAAACTAAGAATTACCTTTACTACAGACAGATAAGAATCTGTCAAACCTACATACTTTCCGACCATTGCAATTCTAACCTGCCACCACCAAAATTTTGTCATCACACATGAGGAGATACACCAGAAGTGAGAAGATGAAGTACTTAAGTACTTACAGAATCAGTAAGGTTATCAAATGTCTCGGCCCGAACTGTCCACTCATGCAAATTGGGAGGTGCAGAAACACTGATAAAAAATACACCCTGGTTAGCCAAAAAGAATCTTAGCAGCTGTGGACTTTCTCATGATTCCAAAAAATCTCTATATTTCTTATTCTAAGGTAGAACCAACTCAACCAAGAAGGCACTATGACACATGACATAGCTATTAATAGTCCATGATTCAGTACATCAAGTAAAAGCATTTGGGACTAATCATTTACAAGGGATATCCTAAAAGACCGAGTCAACATGATAAGTTTCTTGGAGTTGAATCATACATAAAAGCAGGGGTTGAGAAGGAAATTCTTACTTGAGTAAATTTAGCTGCCTCAGTATAGCAAAGTGAGCCTTTTGGTTCTGTAAAATAAAACGAGAACCAAAAATTCAATTAGATTGTCATGCAAGAAGCACAGCAGCTTATCCTAAAACAGATTTTTTAGTTGAAATTTAAAAATTTGAAGCATCATGGACATGAAGAATAAACCCACCTGCAGTAGAAGTGGGACATGCCAAATATTTGGAACATCATGGACATTAAGAATATTTTCTGCCTGCAAAGAATCGATTAAGAGAACTTAAGGACGAAGTCACCAAAAACTATCAGAATGGAACCTTCCAAGTAAGATGTCAAAACTTCTAGCACCCAATTACCGGAACATGGCAAAATTGTGAGAGCTTTTCCTTGGTATTTTCTAGCAAAGGCTGCACAGGAAACAAAAACAACATCATTCATTTATCCAAAAGACTAAACCTTGTCAAAGAGGTTATTTTGTGGGGAAAAAAAGACTACATTCAGACTGGGAAACAACAAGATGAAGTTAGGAAATAAAACAATATAAATCTGCAAATTCAACAAATTAGTCTCACATGTAATGGCAGCTCAATCAAGAAAAAGACTGACCTTTGCAGATCGACATGCCAGCAGATGAGGAGTCAAGCCTAATGCTCTCAATTCTCGCACACTATGTTGAGTAGGCTTTGTTTTCTGCAAAAAAAAAAAAAAAAAGAGGTCAAAACAGAGGGGAAAAGAACAAGCCTTGAGAAAGAGAACTTTAGCAACGTTAGAATTCTTTGAATGAAGTAACAAAAACAATAACGAACTAAAGGGTCGAAAAATCATTTTAAGAGTTAAAAAGTACCTGCTCACCCACAACGCCCAGAACAGGAATCAGGCTGACATGAATGAGGCAGAAATTTTCTTTCCCTGCAGATAGAATCCACAAAAAATGTGAATCTGATGGAAAGGGTCATGATGTTTCAAGTTTATAAGCATCAAAACAGAATAGTGTTATCTTAATAAGTGAAAAAAATACTCAAATAAGTTTACTAAGTTAGAACTTCACCCACCACTTAATGGCAAAGCATGAGGTAGATTAATATTCTATCAAATAAAGGGAAACAGAAGCATTAGGTAGATTAATATTCTATCAATGAAAGTATGAAGCAATCACAATATGATGGAAAACCATAGCCAAAAAAGTTAGACATACCAACTGTAAACGATAATTGCCGTAGTGCTTCAATAAATGGCATTGATTCAATGTCACCTACAAAATGTCACAAAAAGAAATTTGTTGGTCTAGTTCTAGGAAGCTAGTGAAGCAGTGGCAAAAAGACAATTAGAAGTGGACTGAACTTACCTACAGTCCCTCCCAACTCTATGACACAAACATCAGCAGGCTCATTAGTTCCATCAACAGGGATGGTTGCAACTCTCTGAATCCATTCTTTAATGGCATCAGTTATGTGTGGAACAACCTGTAGGACAAAATGTTGTTTTTATGCATGACAAACTGCTTACAATTCCAAGGCACCAGGAACTCATAACAGAATAAAGAAACCACCTGCACAGTTTTTCCAAGATAATCGCCTCGACGCTCTCTTTCAAGAACTGACTGCAATAAGGTACAATTTAAAAAAAAAAAAAGTTGATTATTTTCGCAAGTTGTAGGACAGACTTAAACTGACAGTAGTACTAATCATATTTCACCTGATAGATCTTCCCAGTAGTAATGTTGTTGTCTCTTGTAAGAGTCACATCAAGGAACCGCTCGTAGTTACCCAAGTCCAAGTCAACCTTTTACCAATATTCAAAAGGAGTGAATGTAAACTTCAAAACAAAAGTCTTGACTAAGAAAACTTGTTCTGACAAGAATAAGCTAATTACAAGAATGAAGCATTCCTGGAATGCACAAGCAAAAAAAGTACTATCATACTTGAGTACTTGAATAGTGAATCAAGCAGCATATAAATTGAATACAGAAAGGGAACCAAGTAAGCCAAGAATCAGACACACTAGGATACCAGTAAACCTTAAAAACAGATGCTGATGCCAGAAAATAACACAAGTGAACATAGTTTCCACTGTCTTGTTATTATGAACAGAAAGATAGCTTGTGCTAGTTAAGCAGTGAATATTTGCTTCTGTGAATTCTTTCAAGGGCAGATGAAAGCCAGATAGATTGGTCTAATTATCTGTGTTGACTCTCCGATCCATATCCGAGCTGGATACTCGTAGGCGTCCGAGCATCATAAGGACCTTTCAGGCGCAAGATGAAACAGTGAGTTAATTCGCAAATCAAAACATACACAGAGAAGATGACATGAAAGCCTCCCATTGATAGGTTCCAGTGTACAAATACACAAACAAAATAGCAAGCTTTCCATAAAATGTACTTGTTTCATGATTCATTATCAAGTATCAGTCCAATATGATTTCATATAAATCCTAAACAATGCATGCAGACGATGATAGAAACATAAACAAACCTCTCCACCATCATCGAGTACAAATACTTCTCCATGTTCAAAAGGGGACATAGTTCCGGCATCGGTATTCAGGTAAGGATCTGCAATTTAAGGAAATTGTGGCAATGATCAATCTTCCCATACATTCAAATTCCTCAAATACAAAGAGGTAATTTATGGAAGAAGGCATACATTAACAACAAGGACTATCCACCCACTCACAACAAAGCTATACTTCAATATTTAGAAGCAAACAATGCAATGATCACTATATGGTTGATAAAAACAAGACACCTTGCAATCCCAAAAGAAGTATTATATATCCTCAAATTAAATAAAACAAAAGTTGAGCTTAAATCACTAATAATCGAACTAACAATCAAAAGGCAAAGATAAAAATCCAACAAATTACATAAAACCCCATGAGAGTTAAAAAAACAAATTAAAAACGCAAACCATCAATCAAATCAACCAAAAGGGACAATTATTTGACAATACCCACAAATAATTACAGGAATATCAACAAATGCAATCTACCCACGAAAGATTAAAGAAAATGCGACTTCTTTAGTAATACTCACAAATTAGTTACAATAAAACAAATACATGCAATCAAAACCCATCAAAAATTCAAGAAATAAGTAACATCTTTAGCAATAACCACAAATTATATAACTAAAGAAAGGAAAGAAGGCAGACCAATCTTGATGGAAGTGACACGAAGTCCACAAGCTTTGAGGACAACACCTATGCTGCTAGCAGTTACACCTTTACCCAAACCACTAACAACCCCACCAGACACTAACACATACTTCATCTTTCTCTCAATATATTTGGGGAATTCCAAGTTTGAACCTCTGGCTGAAGATGTGCATAAAGCGGAGTTAAAGCGTAAGCGGCTGAGTGTATAAATGTAGGGCAAGTGTTTGATGAAATGCCTAGCAGAGCGGGAAATAGTATTTGTGGGGTATCTAAACGAGGTTGTAATTTTAGAGAATGAGCCTAGCATTTAGAATTTTTCTTAGTCAAATTTTGCCCTTTACAATTGGGAACGAAACCTTCTTTCTTTTCTTGAAATGCTCAACCAAAAAGCTGCAACGTAAAACTATACGGAGTACTCCGTATAAGCAACGGAAGTGTGGGAAGAAGGGAAGGACGACAAGGATAAAAGAGATTATCAAAAAGTTTCAAGTTGAATTCCGATGCCAGGTAACGAAACCGGTTTCCTGCGCGTAAAGCTGGATATCCTAACCTATGGCGAGAGAACTTTATATTAAGAATATTACTAGTATAGCACGATTTGTTTTATAAAGTTGTAGAAGTTTGATTAAGGTTAAAATGAGAATTTGGTAACTTTTATTTAGCTAGAAAATTAATAGACGTAATTTTGTGTATAACAATTGTGTTATGCGGTCATTGTCACCTCGACGTGGTTAAGGCCATCGTAAACCATACACAACATTTACAATATTCTTCAATCTTGATTGACTAACATAAGTTATATAAACATATTATAAAATGCATAATCATATACATCAAACCATATTATATAACAATAAGATTCTTGTACTTGCCAAATTATATACACTAAAATGGAAAACAACATTATGTCCACCTCTATCTAATAATTAAAATTTCATTCTTTTTTCAACAATTAATCAAGAAGATATATTAAAAAGTTTTGGATTTATGATATCAAAATCATAACACTCAAATGCTCAATTGATCATATACAATGCCACTACTCACTGTAATGATATTCAAATATTGAGAGTATCGATACTACTACACGAGATAATCCAAAACCTACATAGTTTCAAGGGTATTCCCTCAACACACAATAAAAGAGAAAGAAAACTATAATAACTTGTTGTTCTTGCCTAATTACCCTCGTTACACAATGTAAACATTGTTGCTCAACAACTCCAAAATATGTTGCAAACAAATTCTTATATTTTTGGCCTTGAAGATTAAATAGCCATAGACCAGGTTCAAATAGTTTAAAGATGACAAATGCTATGGTATAGCCAGGCTAGGGCTAGATTGAAGAACAACTCGAAATACTCATTATTTTTACCATCTACAATTCTCTCAAAAATTTACTCCGAATCAAACTCAACTCAAAACAACCTTATTGCAATCAGCATTACAATCAACTCCACGTAACAATACATTTTCTTTTCACTATATGAATGTATTAAAATGCAGCCAAATCCAAAGGAATTGCCTTCATTATTTACTTCCAATCTCAACACATATACACACACATCCAGGCAACCTAGTAGCAATTCACAATCGACCTTTACCAAAATATACATTTCCTTTGCGATACACCCTAAAATCTAACCAAGAATGGCAGCTCTATGGAATCCAAAATTTCCTCCTCTTTCTCCAACTTACACCAACACAAAAAGCATGAAACTTGCTTACAAAACATATACAACGATGTCACCCATTCTCCCAAACACCGTGGGCCCCCTCCAATCAATGAAATCCAAATTTCAGCAAAGAAAAGTCTTACCAAAATTAACCCGAATTAAGCTTAATGAAACAAAATATAAAGCATACTTCTCTTTCATCTATAAAACATCAAAATCAACAAAGTTGACAAACTTTTCAATTACAAATACACCAATTATAACACCAAATCCCCCCAAAACAGAAACTTGGAATAAAAAACAGCCAAAATTCAATTTTTGCAATAATTGATGAAATTATGCTCGTACTTTTACAATTCAACTACAAAAAAAATAATAAATATCATAAACATTAAGAAAGCTGGAAAAATTAATACGCAATTATTGTATATATCGTACTTTATTGTGGCTAAAATATTCTAAAACATTCAACAAAATTCCACTAAGTACATCACTATCCGAGTTGAACGGCGAATACAACTCCCAATAGATACACAAATCTAATCAAACCTTCCTCTAACCTACAAACTCAATCAAACACATGAGCATGGTACACCCGCTACAAAAAAATGTACATTGCGTACATGGAAAATGTACATAGTATACATGTCAGTTATGTGGAATGTAATATTTTACATTCCACATAACTGACATGTATACTATGTACATTTTCCATGTACGCAATGTACATTTTTTTGGAGTGCGTGTACCATGAGCATAATGCACCCGGGTACACCATCTAATTTGCGATACAATCTCTGCTTCAGGTGGCTCGTCATCTGTCAAATGCCAACGACTTCCATACTTCTCTTCAGTTGTGTTCAAATAAATACAAAACAAGAGATTTGAAGACAAACATGAATATCTTAAGTATACAGTTTCTCCTCCTTCCATCATTGATTTCAGATACTGCTCACAAAAGAATACCCATTCAACTCTCGAATACTCGAAAATCTTATGAGAAACCCCCACACTTTTGGTATACCTCTCAATTCAATAATCTTAGAACCTTCATATACGTATAGGTTGCAAACCCCTAAACCTCCATAAATAAACTTGGGAAACTAAACACTTTTCCTCTGTTCTTCCACACATACCATGTCTTCCTAGCTTTCCTAAATACAAACAACTAATGTATAGGAAACTGACAAGAGCAAGTAAAATCATCAAAGGAAACTTGAATAACACATTCATGATCAGCAACAAATCTTGCGGGTATTCAGCATCCGCAAAACCAAATCACCAATCCTAACTTTTTTATTTTATTAATATGTTGATTTCTAAGTAGATTAAGAATAAGTCAGTTCTAAAAATTAACAGGAACATTGTGCAAGTTTGCATCGACTTCAAATAGATTATCCAAATTCTAATGTTAAACAATTCCAATACCCAAAATTGGAGACGAATCATAATTCACATCACAGGTCCTATAACTCCAACAAAATCCAGGCGTTTAAAGACTATATGGCAGCAGCTGCATCTTCAGGAGCACAACTCTCAAGTTACGGGTTTGAAACAAAATTCAACATGATCATTCAACAATCAGCTCAGACTATTAACAGATCTCAAAACTTGCTATGTCTTTTATAGGGAAATATTACTGCATGCCTAGAAAGTCCTCGAGAATTTCCTGATCTCGTGAATAATTAACTGAATAGACACGAGATCCTTGTTCAATGCAGACCCTCCTTGCACCTTCTTTACACAATCTGACAGACGCGTGTAATACAGCAGCAACTGGGTCAATGAAGTTCTTAAGATCTCCATGCCGCACAAGAAGTTGCTGAAGGATGTAATCACATCTTTATGCATCAGCTCAATTGCATCTTTCCATCTGCTTGCAAAATCCTTCACAAGTGGCTCAACTTCATTGACGGCTATGGCCTTCTCAGAACTCGAACTTAGATCCTCAGCTAATTGATAGTACCAATCAGCATTCATAAATTTATATTTTATATCCACAGAAGCACAGGAAATTGAAAGCAAAAAGGTGATTCAACAAAAACCACCAGTATGATTTGAGTGTTTTCACTTTTCTAAAAAACCGAAGGTACTTTGGAAAGAATCCAATTCACTACATTGTAATAGTATGATATCAAGAGTTAAGATAAGGTGGATTCTAAACCACTTTTGAACATTTCTTCCATCCCACATTTATCTTCTTGTTAGGCTTCTTGAAGATATCAAGATAACTAGTAGAGCAGTAGCATTAGTAGGGGTGTAGGCCAAAAAGTTGCTAAATGTGAAATAAAAGGAAAAAAAATAAAAAGAGTAATAGATAGAAATATTAAGTAAGTGTAGGAATTTTGAAAACAAAAAAAAAAAAAAGTGTCAGAAAATGGGACTCGTTATCACCTGGGAGTGGGAATTTTTAATAAAGTAGGTAACTGGTAGATAATATTTGGACACCTCAAAATAGAATACATGCAGATAATTAATGAGTTGGGATGGAGGGAAACGACATGCAAGTGCATCTAAAAATACTTACATGCCCTGGTCTTCACAAACTTGATCAGATCACTGAAGTGCTCGAGCAGTAGTTCTTCCTGTATAAAAAGCGTAACAAACTAAATTTATGCAACCAAATAAATGATTCAATTATACTAAGAAAATCAAATTAAGAAACAGAAGAGATAACAAAGAAATACTTAATATCAGAAAAAAGCTCCATAAACAACTTAATGCTGATTACTCACCACATATATAGTCGTTTGGCTCTTCAGGACCTCCTCGAAATGCATTTGAATCTTACCACCATCAGGACCAGCTTCCTGAATTTAAACAAAAACAACAAAGATTATGAAACGAGTCTATCAGGAGAAATAAGTTGTCTAATTAATCAACCCAATCTCTCGTACCTTTAACACAGCAATAGTCATATCATAGTTGTTTATAAGAAACACACTCTGCAGTTTTGATTTAAGAAATTGCGTAGATAGCTTCATAATTAAATCATCAACTGCCATCCGAAGTCTTTCTAAGTTCATCTCCAGCTGAAAAGAAACACAAATCAACGTGGTCAGGTGATAGTTCACAGTGCATGTGTTACAGGAGTGAGAAATCTTGATGTACGAGGAACAGAAAATAGCAGACCTGGCCATCTCCATAGTCAACGTTGAGATGAATGAGGGAGGCAGTAAACTCAGCATAACGCCTCATGACATAGTGAGGTCGAACATCATCTTCCCACAATGTTTTCACATTTGCATTACGAAGACTGCTGATGTGCATGTCAAATACCATCTTAAAACGGGGCCATAGGGTGATGTTAACCTGGTCACATAAGAAGTACCAGGAAACCATTAAGTGTAGTTCATAGCAACATTTCAAAAATACAGTAGTCTTTCTCATACTTAACACAGACCCTGAGACCAGGAAGGTTCAAAGGCTCAAGTTGCACAAGACCATAATAGATATAGATGCAAAAGAATCAAAAATTGAGACAGCAATCATCCAATTAAAGGTGTTAGTAGCCATCAACTTTTCCACCATCAACTTTTCTTTAGACCCAAGCAAAAATACAATCTATGTGATTCATGGCAAACTGGCAATAGAAGTTACTTAAAAGATGCACACCTTATCTAAATATGAGTCCAAGCAAGGAATCCTCCTTCTTGACATGATAAGCTGTAAAAATGACAGAAAGTCAATTGAAATGATTCAGTTCTCGGCTCACAGGTAAGCAAAAAGTTGGTCAGTCAGTGTAAGAAAAGTACCTGGTGCTGATGGGTAAGACGAATCATGAGCATTAGGCCAATAGCGTCAAAAGAATTTGACAAGATTGTGTTGAAGTGTTCGTCGATAACCACAAATGGACCTACCACAGAAAAAAAAAAACAATTTCAATATCACAATGCTGGTCCAGAGCAGAGTTGAAGTACATATCAATAAAACTTGAGCAACTGACATATAGTTCGATCCAATGATCATAAGAAGGAATTAATCGCAATCAAGAAAGTCCATATTTGGCATGGTTCGCGGGTGAAGTGGCTTTGATTTTGGAACATTTTCGAGTCTGAACCTAAGAATCAAGCCTTAAAATTATCCCTATGCGAATTCTGGAGATAGATATGCACATGGTCAATGCAACTTCTAAGAGGCGCTAATATTTTAGTGAGAAGAAATACATATGGCATGGTTTATATGCCATTTTGAAATAGTACCATCCGAAAATTCCAGAGCACAAAACTGCCACAGGCTGCCCATGGACCATGGTATTTTCCATCACCCTAGTCCGTGGGTCCTGCAGCTCCCACCAGGCCTTCCAATGACCACCAAAGCGAGGCCAATGGCTTGGTCTAGATTTTTGCACAAGTCAATGCTTTTTCTTGCAAGAGTAAATTATACTACCACTCAGTACTTTGAACTAGATTTGATTGTCATTTAACTTAAGCCATAAGATCAAATTCAGCATAACATTTTTGTAGCTCAAACCACCTTATTTGGTTCTTATAAGTACTTGTCAACTTCTGAAGAGTCATTAAGTCTCATGATGATACCTAGAGTTAAATTAGTTACATGTTTTCCAGCATATATACTTGGTGTAGCATATGCAATATGTATCCTGTATCAAGCTCCCTTTTTTCCTTCTATATTTCAATTGCATAACTATGGAATTCCCAAAATTGAAACCCTATGATCCAACTTCTACTCCATTTGATAAATTATAAGAAGATTACTACATTGCCTGTAAAAACATCAAATTCAACTTCATTGATCCCTCAAACAGGACCAATAATATATATGATGGGATTTTTTTCTATCTCAAGAAACTATTAATGTAGCCAAGAATGTAGGATGTCATGAATCTACCAAATAATCCCTCCTGGTTCACTAGACAACCCACCTGGAAGCCACTAGATGGAATCAATTCTACACATTTCCAATCCAAGATCGACCATCTTAGGCTTCAAGTATCACAAGCACCACAAAGTAATGCCTCAGCAGTTTCAAGCATAGGCGCACTGTGCCAAGTAGGAGGCATAATGACCCACTGTGCCAAGTAGGAGGCATAATGACCCATGGTCTTGAACTAGTACATTACGCCACTCACAATTATAAATAGTATCATGCATTGACACTAAGCTAAATAGAGAATAATAGACTCAAAATCTCTTTAAATTCAGCCACTGAGAAGACACAGCAAACTAATCAATACTACACTGCAATCAATGATCCATTCTTCTCCCAAAATCTTTTCAATTCTTTTTCTTCATTTTTCTGATCAATTACAGCCTCCCTCTCAGTCTCATCAGTCATTAAAAGGTAAGAATATCACATAACTGAAATTTAATAATTAAAAATGGATAAGTTGCAAGACTACCTGCAAATATGTCATAAAATAAAGACTCTTCCCCAAAAAATTCATCACAAAACAGATACCTGAAAGGTAACAAATATGATCAAGCTATGCATACACCAACAAACATTAGCACCTAATAGTCAAAGAACTTAATGATGCAAATTGATATTGTTGTGCATACTCAGAGCTGGCAGTATCCATCAGCAGCTTATGCAGGCTCCGGAAAAGAACTTCATAAGGATACTTCTGAGAGCTTGCTTCTGCTATATGAGGAATCAATGCTGGTTGATCAATTTCCTGAAGGGGACAGGCATTAAAATAAACAAGCAAATTACACATTCCAGCATAAAAAAAGACAATGAATGATAAAATCATGACGAAAGGCAAAAAGGATGAGGTTTGTACATCAAAGGCAAGAAACAAGGACATCAAGAGAAGAGGACAAATGCAATGACATGAAATAGCTCACTAGACCTCAAAGAACAAGTATCTAAACAAGCTAACTTTCTGAAAAGATGGATGGGATGCAAACAACAATAACAATGACAACATTGGAACCAAAAATTGAAATTCATATAGGAAACATAAAGGGGGATAACTTATGGTATATTGCTCTGACACCAGATTAGCAATGCAACAGCCAAGCAGTAAGCAGTTACCTTGCATCACATTAAGAAAACATTTAAGTTTGTATTCAACAACTGGATAAGCCCAAGAGATTTCTCAATGTGATCTAAAGTGTTACAATCCACCACATAAAGAAACTTTCACCAAGATATGTGTCACATTTCGAAGAAACAAGGGAGCTTATCAGGCACAACCATCCTTATAATACCAGAAACTAGACCTTTTCCGAAAATGAAACGGGGAAAGGAAGGCAGGTCCTTTATGAATATTCCAAATAAGGAAGCATATAAGATTACAAAATCTACAATGGCTATGGAATATTCAACGTACAAAATCTTAACTTCTAAAATTTTTTCTTTACCCCAGAGCCCTTATAGGTGGTATGTGCCACAAATTCTACAGGTTGGTGAATGAATGACAGAATGAATTAGGATTAAAAGTTGTCATAAGCTTTTCCAGCACATTCCTCATTCATTTTCATTAAGATATAATTCTATTCAAAAATCCAAAAAAGAAGACGCACACTTGCACTTTAATGATGGATGAGAACCTCTATACTCAATTAGTTTATCAAAACTTTCTTAGCACATGATACCAATTATTCTGCTGCATAAAAACTGTGACAATCTTGTTGAATGGTTAGACCAACAGATTCCTCAAATCAATTTGGAAATCCAACAGAACACCTAAAGAGGAAATAAACCAAGCTGTTTTCCTTGACCAACAGATCTCCATCAAGTGCAAAACTAACTAGATCTCAGCTGTCAAAAGACCTACATGGTCCATACCAAAGTAGACCATGTGCTGCAAAGAACATTCATGTTAACGTTTCTTATGACAAATGTGAATTGTGAAGTTTTGTTTGCTAGATTGTTAATTAACAACCACAGAAAACACCGGAAGCTCTGGCAGAGAAAGTCCTCACTCACATGCTTCTCATAGACCTTTCTGGTTCTGACCTTTTACAAATATAGTTAAAGTGACAGCATTGATCTCTTCAGTTTCCCAGACGTAAATAGCTAGAGATCTACATAAGTGCCAACATAGACTTTCAAAACGAGGTTTTGCAAATTCTGTGAAAAATTAGGTGACACATGTAGTTAAATGAAAAACAATGAATTATTTAAGTCATAGCAATCAGGTCCTTCTCTTGTGTCTCTTCTTTGAAACATCGAGCAATTCATACTTTTGACAGATCTGCTACAAGTACGACAAAACAACAGAGATCCAAACATACAAAAAGGGATCGCCGTAATGCAGGATGCAAAGTAAAAAGCAGTACAAAATGGCAGAAAAGCCAAACACCAACCAGATAATGAGAAATAAACATGAAATTTATTCAAAATATACCTTTAATATGTTAATTCTATCACCCAGAGCAAAAACAGAAGAACGATTCTTCAAAGGTTCTCTTCTGGTAGAGAAAAGACTGGTGCCTCTGGCTTCAACACCAATCAAATCACTGGAAGATGCTATATCAAGCTGCAGTTTCTCCAAGGCTTGAATATAAGCACGGAAATGGGCACTCAGAACCTGTTACATTGGCAGAAATATGTTATTGCTGAACAGAGCATATCAGCCATATTATAATCCAATAGGCCAATGTTTTGCATCAGCACTTAGCACATAAAAAAATGCATACTTAACCTTGTAATGACACCCGAGCAAAAGCTTCATTATTTTCCATTCTATCCCTCACTACCCACTCTCCTAAAGCTCAGAAAAATGTCATATTTGTTCTCCAAACAGAGCTTGACATGCCATCAGAGCTAGTTATGATTTCGGACGTTTATTGTATACATAGATAGCCACATAAACATACATGCAGGGGATGCAATTATATTTCTAGAACATGTATATTATTTCATTTCTAAGGAAAACCTAAAATTATTGATGATCTTTTTAAGTAAAATGCTTCAATTTATGAGGGCTCAACTAGCTAAATCATCTTTGTCAGTATTCACCTTGTTCATTGTATCGAGGTAAGCTGCCCGGGCTTCAGTATACACTTCCTTGCCATTTTCTTTAAGAAATGAAATAACATACCTGCATGTTAACATTCAAATATCATTTATTGTGCGTGGACTTTACTTACATCCCTATAAAATTAATCCAAGTAACCTGTAAGATTGAAAATATCACTCAAGCCTAACAAATAATGAAAAAAATCTCATACTTACATGTATGAAAGATTTAAGAAATATCACTGAAGACAACAAAGTAATCAAGCTCATAGAAATAATGGAAATCCCATTTTGTGCACATATATCAAATACACAAAATGCAAGAGAGTGCATCAGAAAAAATGGAAAGAATTTCACTGTAGAAAGATGCAGAAAAGAGGAAATTATGGCCTCTGAAATCTATCAGGTATTCTAGTAACTTTGAAAGGCATCACTTACTTGTATTTCAAAAGAACACTTTGTTGAAGGATCTGTATGTTTGTTTTAGGTTTTCTCAACGCATAAAGCTTCTGGACTATGAAATCAAAGACCTATAAAGTCACAAACACATAGTCACTTAATGTAGTGATAAGCTTCGAGAAACATAATATGTGAACTACAACTCTAAAATATGGAGTAAGAGCACTAGAACAGCATATGCCTAACATTTTCTCTACGAGGAAGAATATTATAAAAACTATAGAAAAATTTTGCAATTCCTTGCATTATTAGTCTACAAATTTGACAGCAAGATGTTCTTGCCAGATTGATGTATTTTCTGAGTAATATGCAACAATATAGTTTCCAGTATTCAAGAAATAAGAGCATATACATTTTCAATAATACGCATCAATAAGCTCGTTAACTGGCAAGATGCAACTTAGAATTTTGGCTTCATACGCTTACGCGAAATAAATTTCCTCAATGTTAATGATTAATGGACAACCTTCGAAACTGCCTTCTGCCGAAGTCTTTCTAATTCAGGTTGAACATCTTTTAAAGCCATTGATGTCTTCACTGTTGAATCTACAGTTACAAACTTCAACTTCTGACTGAGTATCTCTAATGTTCTCATGAACTCCTCATTGACCTGGATAAGAGTAAAAAATATATAAGCTCTAATGCAGCCATAAAACAATTGAAGCATAAGAAGTTGCACACACGTAGTTGTATCCGTAAAGCAAGACATGATTATGGGAACCATTATCTTCATGTAGAAGCAATAATTACCTCACCATCAACAATAATGTCGACCATCCTTGGTGGGACAATGATATCTTCAACAAATTTAGCCAACTTTGATTCTGCCAGCTGTAAAAACATACGTATAATATCAGCAGCTTCCAGTTGAGTAACATAACACAGACAAATAAACAAAACAATGAAGAAAACAAAGACCTCATAACAGATATTGAAAAATATAAATAAGAAAGCAATAAAAGGATAAGATAATTTCATGTAAGCTTTTCAAATAGTGGCTCTGAATTTATATTAGAAATCAATTCATTTATAATTTTTCATACAAAATAGAAAAAGGGTTCAAATCCTTCAGGTTAAGTACCCATAACTTCATTATGTTACTGATACAAATAGGTGATATCAGCTAATAGATTTTGCAAGGTTCCAAACTCCAGGCTGTACAGAAAACTATGAATATATACCAAATTCAGGATGATTTAAAGTTTACAGTCTGAAGTCAGAAATTTGAACTCATTAATGACTGATGCACAAACCCATCATACCTTGCGGTTCTTCAGCTTCAAGCCCATGTCCATTGACTTCTCTTGGAGCACTTTTATGTCTGAACTTATGGAACCAATCTCAGTCTACACAATCAACAGCATTTTGTTAAAATAAAATTATGGCAAATTTGAAGGATACATACATATGAGCATATATTACTGATCACTAGAAGATGTCGCTCACAAAGTAATAAATTTAAAAGAAAAGAAAAATGGATTCAACATGATAGAGATTATATATGCTCCAGAATAGTATAAGAGAGTTTGACGAATAAAAGAAAACTCGCAAATCCGACAAAGGCCAAGAACCAAGGCATGATCAAAGAATGCAACGAAGCAAGAAGCAAAAAAAAATCATCAGCCAAACTAGACAGGGCATGATGTTCCAGTTCAGCGCAAGATCAACAAACAACATATGGGCCTGACCAGTAGAATTGCTCAGCTAAAAGCATATTCAGGCAAACTTCTCTCAAAGCATTGTCACCCTCTTTTCTTTTGGCTAAGGTCAGTTAGACCTGCTCTGTTCTGGCCCAACACTACATCAGCACAAACTAGAGTCACCCTAGGTTTAGCAGTACGCTAATACACTATGGTATGCAGACAGGCATAATTCATTGACCAGTTTCGTAAAACTAGTCGAAAAAGGCACCACTGTACAAGTTGCATGTGCGGGTTGTTGTTTGCAAATTAAGTAGCAATAAGCAGAAAACTCCAACAGGCAACAGCTAAAGTGCTGAACTGAGAGGTGCCGGATCACTAATGTGCTGACCAATGTAAGTCTAATGCCAGCACGACAAAGTTGTTTCTCATTTTTGGACCATTGCGGATACCCATTCACTGGTAAGAGCTGAAGGACTGAAAATTTCCTGATGCTACGGTAACAGCAAGGATGAAGTTACTAATTATGAACTATCAAAGTCATAAATAAAGTGCGGGATTAGGCCTTCATCTCTGTTCATTATCTAATAAAGGTTTCCTTTTCCAGTTAATTGGAATTCTTGATCATGTAGTGAGATTCACCAAGAATTAAAACTCAAAAGACATAGAAACAGCTATAATAAACCCAGGAAACTTCAAGATGCCCCTCCTGCAACTCCAACCCTCTCCCTCTCCCTCCAACAACCGAAGGAAGAAGTGTATAGAATTGGTGCTTCAGAGTCCTACCCTGATTAAAATTGGAGCCTCATTGTCTCATGATGTGAGGTTGATGAGATTAAACATTCACACTTCAGATAACCCAAATACTTCACATTCAACTATGGTTATTGAGCAATGGCTTCATGAAGGAAGTTCTCCCATACCTGAAATCCACTTAGAAGGGACTCCATGTGTGACAAGATGATGTCACAGTCACGAATTTGATCATGAAGAGACACAAGATTATCACTTTCTTTTATGTAATCCTGCATGGAAAGAAAGCAAAGAACCTCGTAATCGTCAATAAGTAAATGGACTTGAACAACAAATGAGGAGAGAAATCGAATTTCTTGTGATGGAAAATTTCTTGATATTAATAGAGCAACAAGAAAGCCAACGAAAAAATTTGAGCAGCGTACATCAATTAAGTCTACTATGAATGAAAAAAGGAAGATGTTTTTCTTGATGTTTAGCCAGAATACAATGAACCCTTATCATCCATTATTTGGTCGAGCCACTCTAAAAGTAATCAATTGGTATCCATTATTAATTCAAAGCGGAAATACACCTCAAAAGCAGCCCACAGTTGGATATATAGGTAACTGACCAAGGGAGGTTCAAATACTTAAACTTAACTTCAATAAGTCAACATTAATACGAGTAGATCAGCAGCATCCATAAGAATAGCAGAATTTACGTTTTGAGGAACAGGAAAATGTAAAAGCACAAACAAGGGGTAGAAATATGGGAGCATGAAAGTTGTTGAAGAGATTAGGGGCACAAAGGATAACAAATCGAAACGAGACAGAAGGAAGAACACCAGCAACAATGCTAAACTAGAAGATGCTTTTCCAATTTCCAACAACATTATTATAAGGATCATAAAGGAAAGGACTAATAAGAATGAAGAGCAGAAGAGATAGACTGGAAATGGAAACGAAAACGATACAAACCTGAATGGAATCCAATTCACCTTGGCGTAAGTTGTTCTCAACAGTCTTAGTATAGTCTCGTAGTGTGATACCATTAGACAGGATGTTAGCAACCACCTGTATGTATGTAAGTATGCATGTATGTGTGTTAAGCAAGTAACTACGAACATTCGAATAATGAAGAAACAAGAAATAGACAGACGGTACAAAGAAAGGCTTACATCATCATCTATACACTCTTCAAGTTCCTGTTGCAGCCCTTGAAGCGACACATCATCACTGGAAAGTGGAAACACAACCAATGCCAACAGTGTCAATCTATCAATACATGATTAGATCACACACACATAATAATGGTTAATAACTAGCGCAATGCAACAACAACCAAAACCTAGATCTGATATCTTACAATTATACAACTTCCGATTCCTAAAACTATATGATAACATACAAATGAAATGATGATAATTTGATAATATAAAGTATGTAAACCTGAAAGCATCTTCATCCATTGATAAATCTCCAACAAAAGCCCCTAAATCAAGGATCTCCATTATTGACTCTCAATTCAGCGCCCAATTTATTGTTGGTCCAATGATCGTCCTCTTGTCCAATCTCCTAGACTCCTACCCAATTCACTTTCTTTTTCTTTATATTTTTATCTTCTGGATTTTCACATTTTTCACAGGCGTTGACTGTTGAGTATTGACGTGTTGTTAGAGACTTAAGAGGGCTAGACTAGTTAAAAATGGACCCGCCAAAGATGTTCCTTACTCCTTAGGTGCTGTAAAAAGGACGTATTATCTAAAATATAAACCTATTTTCTAATCCAACTTAAACATTTTGGATTTGGAACAAAGTTTATGACTCAAAATCCAAATCATCTAACAAGAAATATTTTGAGGCAATAAGTAAACTTTACAAATATGAATATTTGTAAAGTTTATGACTCAACTATTTTCATATTATAGTAGTGAGAATATATTACATCGATAAAATAAGATAGTCAACAAATATTCACTTATATTACATTATTGGGTTAAACATAAATGATATTGTATTTGGCAATAAATAACAAAGTATACTTCATATTATTTTACAATAGATATATGTATTCATACATAAATGGTGTACAACTCCATAAAAATAATCTTAATCTTATAAATAGAAAATATTTTGGCATTCGGTTTAAATAGTACGGAGTATTTGATATTGACACATTTCTTTGTTAAAAAGGTATAAAAACCTACGCATTTACAAATATATGATACTATTAATCTTGTACGCTAATTTTCCTAACCAAGTACACGGTATCTATAACAAACTAAATCAAACAATGATTTATTACAAATATGTTATATGTTGTATATTTTGTGTGTATATCTAACCCATTTGATCAAACCAACCAACCCATTTAATTAGATTAGTCAAACTTGAAGTAATTGTATAAATCAACACTTGATTCTAAAGTGAGTAAATCCGAAAATAACCACTATTGATGTACTCCATATAAGCTATCCAAGATAGAGAAGAACTCTACGTCTAACAGTTATTTTCGAGCCGTCTAATCGTTTTATTGCATCTTCATTCTTCTCGAAAACAAAAATACTCTATATCAAGAAATTTGCCAACTATTCCGAAGTTGAGGAAGTTTGAACGTTCTCTGTATTTCCTCATTAATTCACCTTTTTCCTAGTAGAGGTGAGCAACTGAGCATGTGTTGTTCACAAAATCACAATTCACAAATCCCAGAAATTGTTGAACAAATTATCCAAGAAATAAAAGAATGGGATCCGAAACCAACTCATCAACACCATCTCCAAGTGGGAAGCGTAGTAGAAATCCTGAAGATGAGGTTTACATTGACAATCTCCATTCTCATAAGCGTTATCTTAGTGAGGTCTCTCTTCCCCTCATTTTATTTTTTGTAACATTTTCTGTTGAAATTCGTGTTAAAATCATAACCTACATTCATGACAATGCTTAAAGTCTCCACTTTTTAAGGGTCACAATGTCGCATTTATCATTTTCTCGCTCTTTCAATTGATAGAGTTGAAAATTTTACTATTAAAATGTTAAAAATGGTGGGTCTTGATTTGTTTGCTAGTTTTTGGTAGCATGTTCTCAATAGTCGTTGTTGCTGTTCTTATTGACTTGAAGTGTATAAATGGTGGGTTATGTTTTAGGTGATGGCATCAAGCTTGAATTGTTTGACTGTGGGAGACCCAATTCCTGAAAGTTTATCGGATTCTCCGGCGAGGTCTGAAACCATGTTTTATTTGAGGTGAGTTGAATGTGATACAGTTTGTGTTCAAGGGTCATGAATCATTCCTTGTTATGAACTTCGTGTTTCACCTTAAAAATTCGTGTAGGATCTCGAAATTGATCCATGTATTACATGAGTAAATTAATCTTATTCCAATTCCTGAAAGTCCGTGTAATGTAGTTGTAACCTCATGCATTCTATGAGTAATGGGTACTTTCGGTGGATTTTATTGCTTGATAGTCTCTCTCAATACAACAAAATGCTGTTGCTTACCAAACACATGATAGTTAAATACGATATTGAAAATTTCATTTATTCATGTTACAACAGTGTGAAAATCATCTGGATTTGCGTTACATGTTGTCCTGTGAAAATCTGAGCTTTTAGTCTGTAAAGTTCATGAACCTGCAAGTTTCAGCTAAACAATGCTCCTAGACAGACCCTCCTGCATTATTATGTCTATTGGTGTGTGATAGTGGCCTTTGAAACCTTGCAGTGGAAAACGTAAAAACTATCCTGCCGCTGTGCGTAATAGGTTAATCAGTAAAATGAGATAACTCTTAGGTAAATTTTATATGTCTCACTTAGCTATGTTATAATTGAATTTGAACTCTTTCTTGCCCTTGAAATCCTCAACTGTACAGCTTTACCTTGACTTTTGAACTCTCATATAATACTTGTTCTAATGTCTAGATAATACTTTCTGCAGAGATGATTTGTCCTTGCAGTATTCACCCATGTCTGAGGACTTTGATGATGCACGATATTATGAAAATTCCATGGTTTCATGCTCATCTCAATCTGAAAGCCGTTCTACTAGTCCTGTCTCTCCATATAGATATAAACCACTTGGTGCACTCTGTTCTAGTCCTCATAGCACCTCACAGCCTCCAAGTGGATGCAGTGCCTTATCAAGCTCTTCTGAACCTCGTCAGAGAGGTTCAGATACTGAAGGACGATTCCCTTCTTCACCTAGTGATATATGCCACTCAGGTGACTTAAGGAAAGCGGCACTTTTACGATCTGTGCAGATGAGAGCCCAACCTTCATGCTCATCTGCATTTGATCTAGGCTTTACTGGAGCTCAAGAGGCTATGCAAATTGCTGAAGCTGAAACTCGACCCTGCTCATTTTTGAAACCATTGGATGATGAACAGGAGTACCGTGATGAAGGTTGTCCTATTTTGCCTTCTTCTGAATTTGGTCATGGGAAAGGTTCAATGGGATTGACTATGGCCAAGCGAGAGAGATCTGTGGAGTAGATATCATATTAAACTTGTTTATTAATCTCTTGGTGCTAGGTGCTTGAAGCTTGTAAGGCCCATATGTGAAGGTTATTGGTGCAGTCATCATCTGTGATATTACTGATGTGCATAGCAACTAGATAATCACAAATTTGAGACTCTCAATGCTGGCACATGTTGGTGACCTGCCCTAAATTTGTTTCCGCAACAACCAAATGTATAGTCCGTCAAGGTACAACCTGGGGACATCCACATATAAGCAACTTTCCCCTCAGATCTGTTGTATAGTTGTAATTAGAAATCCGCTGGAGTCCTTGTTGGATCTTAATTTTAAAGGGAGCTGTCAAGTTGAGATGTATTCTACTGATAAGAGACCATGGAAAAAATCAGTAAGTTAGATGATTCAATCTCTTATTTCTTTTTCTTTACCTTCCTTAGTTATTGCCTTGTTCACAGTTCTACTTTTCTTCTATATCTTGCAAAGCTTGTGGGGGAAGTTCAATGCCAGAATATGTATATGGCTTTCATTTTTTCAGTATGCTGATATAACACGTTTGTCAACGCTAGCTTAGACCCTTGACATACATTGCTTGAGTTCCATGTTATGTGTGGTATCCATCATTTTTAAAAAGTCACTTTCCTTTGCGTTGATTTACTATTTGTTGCCTCTTTGCTTTTTCTTGAACATCTATGCAACATTTATGGCAATATTATTTGCTTTAAAACTCTCTATTTTATGCTTTTATTTTCTCCCCTATTCAGCTTGGTAAATTGGTAATTGGGGAAAGAACATTATCCCCATTTTTACCTTTGCAAACATTTTTTTGAAATTTTTGACTCTTGAGTTGGCTTATTATGTGTATACAAAAATTAGTTGGCATATTATACTTTTGAGTTAGCTTGGAACTTCCTTCAGACTTGTCTTATTCCAACAGTTTACTAAGAGCCCTAGAAAAGGTAGGCAATTAGCCAATAAGGTGTAACTATATTAGTGCCACTTATTTGGCACCTGAACTGGTGCTATCTTAGTATGAGACTTGGAAGTTTAAGTTGGATTCTCAACAAGAACTGCAAATTCCATTATTTGGACGGTAGCTGAGCATGAGAGTGCCTAGTGTTGATGCCTACTATAGGGGGCTACCTTTTTTCACCTTGTTGATGCGGTATAGCAAAGTGAATGCATTGTATTTGTAAGATTTTTGGTCTACCTTTTTGCCGAAGTTGGGGATGCACTCCCACAATCTCACTCGCTCCCTTTTCTCTCAACTTCTTTCCCCTCCTTAATTTTGATGCCCTAATGTAACTTCTGAAAAAAGAGGGGGTAATCATAATTAGGAGAGGGAGCTATGGTCCTAAATCATGCAACCAGTTATAGTTGTTTTTTTTTTAATTTACATATATTTTATTGGTTGGGGGGAGGGGTTACTAGCTGTAGTTTTCTGTTTTGCTAAAACAACTTTTTTTTCTTTTGGCTGTCTTTTTACAGCGTAGTGGTAGTTGCACTGGGAAGTAGACATGCAAGGCCTTCTGTGTTTTCTACATTTCTCCATTTAGCCAAAAGGGGGAATACTCTGCTCATCTCTGAAGAAATTATTTGGATCAATGCTTCTTTTTACCTTGGCCAACTTCTCGAAGTTATCCTTGAAGTAGCTAGTACCCCAAACTCTAGCTTCCTGATAGCTTGTAGTTCCTTTTACCCCATTAATCCCCAAATCAAGGTCTCTGTAATTAAAGTAGGCAGTTCTTGGAGACATAGAAACGTATAGACTCATAAACGAATGAAGCATTCTCACCCAGTGAATATGCCTTCTAGCTTCCTCTTCCTCATTGACCTTCCACTTCACAATATACTGTATATTGTATATGTTTCCTTTTCTACGAGGGAAAGCTATCTGGTTTTCCGGTATACGGCTCATTATCCCATCTAGAGGTTCCACCACTATGTATGCCTCATCTACCTGCTGTTGCCTTCCCCACACTTGTTGAAGGGCGGTTTCAGGTATGATTTGGTTTACAAAGTCAGATTTCACCTTAAAGCAGCTCTTGTAAAGTTGATGATCTCTGTCTAGAAGAACTTCCCTTGACCTGCCACTTGGGTGCCCAGCAAAGTATAGGACTGCTTCGATCCAGCTCAATTTTTTGCAGTCTTTTGCCTCCACTCCCAGCTCAGGGAAGCTATGCTTCATTAGCGGAATGAGGCTGTTGTTACAATTGAGAGTCATTTAAATGGTATCAGGTTTCAAGATGGAACTAGCAACAAGTAAACATGCAACTTGTACTTTTTGAAGTTTTACTTTGCTTTAATTACTTGTGTTATATACTCCACACATCATCATAGATACATACACTTGATACTTAATTTTGGAGTTAAAATCCGAAGCATGCAAAAATTTCAGAATAGGCGAGTTTGACACTTGGAGAAGGTTACTAGTCGACATGACTTTGTTTAGACTTTAGAAGCAACAGTCTCTCTACTATTCTAGACTCTAGAGTAAAGACTTTTCATTAGGGTTGATTTTGTGAGAGAAGGTTTCTAGTTTAGCATCAAAGGTTTACTGATTGAACAGACTCTTGGTTAGCTACAGTGTGCACTTGTAAAGTTGTAAGTAGGCGATTGTACAAACTAAGCTTATGTTTGCATGTTAGATTGATACCTCTGAGTATTCCCAAGAAACATAGAGTTGAAAGAAGCTTGAACAGTTCTCTTGACCCCATAATTTCCACCTCCCACATTTTGAACTATGATCCTGATGAGAGATCTGATAGCAGATTTTCACCAGCGCACTTGTCGTCACGTCATGTGTGTTGAAGGGGCTTCGCGCACCTGCCACCTGAATGACCTGAGTGTGCAATGTGCGTGCATGTATGTGCATTTGTCATGGGGAAGATATTACTTGGGCAACCTGAGCTTTACAAGTTTTGTCCTGATAAAAATCGAGCTTTACAAATTTAGTTTAAGTTTGTTCTTTAAGATCGAGGTAAACGGCTTTGTAACAAAAAAAAACTGCAGAAATTTTTCTGCAAATGTCCTCAGTGTAAAATATGTTCGTCGTGGCAATGGCACTTTGAACTACGCTTCAAAATCTAAGACTAATGCTGTTTTTAAAACCTAATTTTCACAATTAATTTGTATTTTTGACCTAAGTATTTTTAATTTTCATTTATTACTTTTTGGAATTGTCTTTTGACCGTTCTTTGTTCTGTTTATGATTTCGTTTATGGATAATGATAGAGTTGATTATTCACATTTGAGTTACTATTGGTTAATTTTAGAGTTATTTCAATGCTTGTGAAATAACGATTTAGTTTTCAAATACTAAGCTACAAATAAGTTTATTTAAATGAGTTACTTAAGTGAGTTATTAGTGATTAAATATTGATAATAGAAGGACTAAATAGCTTTGTGTTGGTGAATGATTACCGACAGTCCGACACTGGTGCTTTTCCCCTCATAGAATTCAGGAATATAATGCTTCAAGTACCCATTCGTACTTGTTTAATTTGTTTCCACGAGTCAAATAGTGTTGTTTCATAAAAGAATCTCTCAAATTTCCCATGTTTTTCCAACCCAAGTCTGAAAAAGAAATGAGGTTCTACTGCTTGCCTTTGATACAAGCTATAAGTTGCATTCTATGCATCCCCTCCCATTTTCCATTTTTGCTTTGGCAATAAAACTATATGGTCTCTAGTTATAAGTCCCCTATCGTCCAGCTTCATGGCTCTTTAACCTATAAGAATCAATAGGTTTAAGTCCTCTTTAATGCATGAATTCAACTACTATGGCCGTCTCTTTACTGATTAATCTCTCTGATCTATGCATATGTCTCCATGTTCTTCATGTCATCTCATGAATTCATGATTACGGAGTACTAATAGAAGTGGGGAAAAAATAAAGGGACGGAGGGAGTATGTTTTATGGCATGGTCTACGACTTCTAATTATCCATCTTATTTTTCTTTCAAACCTTATGCAAGCTTGACACCTAGTTCTTGTTATAGGAACCCGCTTTCCCCTCATTTTATTGTTGTTCTTTTATGAGAACCAGAATCCTTCTTTGGAACATCTGAAGTGCTTTCCATTTGTTATTCTGGTAACAGGTATGAATCTGTGTGTTGATTGCCTCACTCCAAAACCATGAGAATTAACATTACTTTGAAATTTTCTTATATTTCCTCATAGTTTGTTGCAGTTAATCGAACAAGACTCCCAGAATTAAGCTCCTCCACATGTTTTTCAACAATTTCATGTTCTATAATGGTTCCATAATGTTCCCCTCTTCATATCATCTTCTAAAGCCTCAACTACTCCATCATGAACAGGTTCAAATGTTTCACCAGTCCCTGGAAATAAAATTTGAACTCGTTAATGTATTGAGAAGAGCTTATGAATAGTTACTGATTATCTAGAGTACATACGTTTAAATAATGAATATTTATTGATGAGTTAATGATATATATGTTACTGATCGATATACTTAATTATTTATTGGATTCATATTTCTATGAATATGTAGTTTAACTTATAGTAATGAATGGATTTTGTAGCGTACCTATTGAATTTAAGGCCATCCAAAAGGTTACGTTATAACGAGAGTCAATACATAAATTTGGAATCTTTGACGATAGATGATATGTAATCATTGCATTTTATAACCCAAATGTACTTTCCAACACCCCCAAAATGTTCCTGTATGAGATCGAAGTCCCCACTAATTAAAGGCATAAATAGCCGCATGATCGTTGATATTACCTATTAAGCATACGAAAAGGGAGCGAGCCCCGGTGTCGAACGCCTGCACAAGTTGATGATAAATGAGTAGTATGGCATGGTCAAAGCCACCCACTGCACACAACCTGGATCATCATGAAGAGGCATGCATGAAGCTCAGATAGCCAAAACTAACCCTCAACCAAAAGTATTTCGAAATATGACCTTTTGTAAACCTCTGTCACTAACAGCGGTTTTAAAAGAGTCAATATATTGATTTTATCGGACTTGAATTTACCTGGTGTAAAACCGCTGTTAAGGACAACGGTTTTACTTAAACCGCTGTCTTTGGCAGCGGTTTTACATTGATATTTAAAAAAAATTTGATGATGGGAAAATGAGGTCTGGAAATTTACTAAGTGTGCAACGGTTTTAAATTTTTTTTTTTTTGTAAAACTGTTGTCACCTACCGCGGTTTACAAACAAAGGTCATATTTCGAAATACTTTCAAAACAAAGGTCATATTTCGAAATACTTTCAAATGAGAGTTAGTTTTCGATTTTTTTTAAAAAAAAAGTCAAAAATAAAAATTAGCCCGCTGCGTGACCTTTCATTGTTACGCAATCAATGTACTACTCGTTTGTTTCTGGGATGCAAATGGCAGAATCCATTTTATCATTTTGTATCCAAGGATATGATGTGTCGAGGCTTCTCACTAGCCACTTGCCTATCTGTTCAATGGGGCCGCCCCATATCCTGTGCTAACCTTGCTAGCCATGGGAGATTGACGATCCTTATATTAGGAATAGATTTTGTGGTCCTTCCCTCCAAGTAGACGCCCTTAATTGGGATCATACATATTGAAATCCAAACTACAGCACGTAATATTTCACGAACAGCGCATGGAATTTGTGAAATAATACTCCTTGCGTATTGTAATGGTAATAATATCATGCATGCATCTAACCATCGGGCTACATTATTAAAGAAGCTGCAGGGTCGTGAATTTGTCTTCGGCAACTTTTGGCTTTTTGGGAGTTATGAGAGGAAGTTCCACCCTAGAATCCGAGACAACTTGATACATGATTAAACATAATGAAGGAATGTATTTAACAAGTGTAACAAGCTATATATAATTAGGACAAATTATGAAGATAATAATATTCGATTATTTTAGGTGATTATAGTGTTTTACTATAAACCAACTATAATACTACGTATGTCGTATATTAATTAGATTAATATATTACTAACTTTAATCGAATCTTATGAGGTCATATAAATAAGCAATTTGATAAATCTAAGATAATTATGTGAGAATTGTAAATTGAACAAATTAGGTAATTGAGTCACTTTGAGTTACTTTTTTTTATTATTATTATTATATTATTATTATTATTATTATTATTATTATTATTATATGGGTTGCTAAAAACCCTAACTCTAATTTTCAATACTAGCTTTTGCCTCCTCTCATACAATTACTCCAAAGCCCTAAAAAGCAATCAAGAATTGTTCTTGATTCCGTATTAGTATACGTGGCTGATCCAATCTTGCTTGTGGACTAATACTAGAGGAATTGCATTTGACGTTCTATATTCTCCGAAAAACGTGCCCTTTTGCTTTGAGAAATTCACGCATCAAGGGTATGTTATACTATTCTGATAATTCGTATTATTATATGCATGAGATCCTGTTTTAGATGCTAAGAAATTGTTTCTTGCAATTCCGCTAATCGCATCTAAATTCCTACACATATATAATACACATATATACGACAACAAGACTCCAATATGCATGAGTTGAAGGTACTGGGAGAAAATTGATTTTGGCTTCTCAAGAATTAATTAACTTATGTAACGTTTCACAATCACATAATCATATTATGTAACAATGAGTTTTGCAAAATCTAACATGGTATCATATCCATAGGTTAATGATCTAGCAACCCTTGTTAGAAGGTGGGGCTGGGGCAAGTACGGATGTTACACGTTTGTTCCAACTCGTTATTAGTTTGCGGACATTTTCACAAAAGGTTTACCTCGGCAATCGTTATAATGACTATTTTCATCTTTATAGTAATTTTTTTCATTTATAATGACTTTTTTTATTATTATAGTAACTCTTTTTATTACTATAATGATAATTTTTTATTGTTATAGTAACCATTATTTTTACGTGAAATATATAGCGTTGGATCTTACCATTTGAATGACCAAGATATCTTCTTATTCTTCTTATTTTAAGCACTCCTTTCATTGGATCCATTCCATATATATATATATATATATATATATATATATATATATATATATATATATATATATATATATATATATATATATATATATATATATATATATATATATATATATATAAGATAATCTTGTAGGGAAAAATTATTTTGAGAACTTTTAAAGTGCCCATTTCTTAAACCTTCGGTAACTCATCTAATCAAGTACATATAAGAAATTGTACCAAACAAATAGTACCTTAAAGGATAAATAATTTCAAGAATTTCATTTCACCTTTGATCGAAGTAATAAATTGCCTTTGTATTTACAAGTCGAACAATACAAACATTGAGGATTACTTCATATCACAATCAACGAGTTAAAAATGTAAATCATGATTCGTATTATTCTATAAAAGCGATTGTTGGAACAAGTTGAATTTTGTGAAAACTTCAAGTCCCACATTGGTGGAAAATGGAAGTTTTACTTCCTTTATATTATAGTGTGTGGGATAGTTGGATGTGGCCCTTGGGCTACCCACATTTTGTGGAGAGGGAGGACCTAGGAGGACCTACCTCTATCACACACACGCACGTCGAACCGAGTCGGGCTGGGCTGGGTCGGGTTTGGGTTTGGGTTCTTGACAAAGCTTACTTTTTGCTAAACGTTATAACTGTTTTATGTTTATTTAATAATAAAAAAACATTTTGGCAGTTTTAATTTCTAATTTAGTGGGTTTAACTTCTTGACAGTTTCAATATAACTTTTGAAAAGGCACGGGTTACAACAGAAACATTTTTTTTCTATCTGAGAATATTTTCTTTTTCTCTCTTCCAAAAAACCGAGCAGTTCCAATCCTTTTGTGGTGTTTTCATTGCCCGGTGGTACAGTGCAAGACCATCGGTACTTGATCTTTCTGCGAGACTGTTTTATCCTGGGGGACATCCGGTTGCGAATGATCTGCTTGCACAAATTTGAGGCAGTACCGTGAATGTTCTAAAGAGAGCGACATAGTCCGTGACTCAGTCTCATTCCTGGTAATATTGTTCTATTTTTCGTCTTTGCAGTATCGGTCACAACAATTTTAGAACAGTTCTTATTCTGCCTGTGTCCAATGATTTAAACAAGCCATTCCGTTTTGAAGGCGCTCATTTTAAAAGATGGAAACAGAAAATGCATTTTTTCTTAACTGTTAAAAAAGTTCATCATGTATTGACTGTTCCTCGACCTGTAATTCTTGATAATGCCGATGAGGGTGAAATTGTTTGTCTGAATGCTGAAATTGAAACATGGACCGAAACTGATTTCGTGTGCAAAAACTATATTCTTAATGGTCTGTCTGACAATTTATATGACTACTACAATTTGGAAAATTCTGCTAAGGATTTGTGGGATGCTCTACAAAAGAAATATGATACTGAAGAAGCAGGTGCCAAAAAGTATGATGTCAGTAGGTACCTGAAATTTCAGATGACTGATGAAAAGTCCGTGGAAGTGCAATCCCACGAGCTACAGAAAATTGCTCATGAGATCATTTCCGAAGGTATGGTCCTTGATGAACAATTTCAAATTGCTGTTATTATTGACAAGTTGCCTCCTTCTTGGAAAGATTTCAAAAATAATCTTAGGCACAAGACGAAGGAATTCTCCTTAGAGAGTTTGATCACTCGGCTCCATATAGAAGAGGAATCCAGAAAACATGACCAGAAGGAAGAAATCTTACAAGTCACTGCTTACAATGTTCCTAAGCGATCAGCTGCAGCTCTCAAGCCTATTGGTAAGAGTTTCAAACCTCAGAACCGGAAGAATAACTTCAACAAAAGTAATCAGAATGTTCAAAGGAATAATGGAAAGCAATAACCTCAACCCCCTAAGAATGGTACTGGTCAATTTCTATGCTATAGGTGTGGAAAACCAGGCCATATGGCACGAAAGTGCAGGAACAAGCCTAGCAATGCGCCAGCGCAGGCAAGCATGATTGAAGAGACTTTTGTGGCTATGATTACTGAGATCAACCTTACCGGTGGATCAGATGAGTGGTGGGTAGACACTGGTGCTACGCGCCATGTATGCTATGATCGTAGTATGTTTAAAACATACTCTGAAAAGACCAATGATAAGAAAGTGTTATTGGGTGATACCCATTCCACTAATGTTGCTGGTATTGGTAATGTTGAGTTGAAGTTCACTTCTGGGAGGACTCTCATTCTGAAGGATGTTCTACACACTCCAGAAATGAGAAAGAATTTAGTTTCTGGTTTTCTTCTTAACAAAGCTGGTTTTATACAAACCATAGGTTCTGATTTATACACTTTAACAAAGAATGGAATATTTGTAGGAAAAGGATATGCTACTGATGGCATGTTCAAACTGAATGTTGAAGTTAATAAAATTTCTGATTCTGCTTATATGTTGTGTTCTTCTATTAATGTTTGGCATGCTAGACTTTGTCATGTGAACAAAAGACTCTTACAAAATATGAGTAATTTAGACATTATTCCTAATATTTCCCTTAATAACTTTGATAAATGTGATTTTTATAGTCAGGCTAAAATTACAAAAACGCCTCATAAGTCAGTGATTAGGAATTCAGAACCATTAGATTTAATTCAATCAGATATTTGTGAATTAAATGGAACGTTGACCAGAAATGGACAACGAAATTTTCTCACCTTTATTGATGATTGTTCTGATTATACTTGTGTTTATTTGATGAAAAATAAGAGTGATGCTTTTGAAATATTTAAGTTGTCTTTGACAGAGTTTGAGAATAAGTTTAACAAGAAAATAAAAAGATTACGAAGCAATCGTGGAACTGAGTATGATACTGATGCTTTTGTAGAATTTTATAATTCACATGGTATCATTCATGAAAGGTCAACCCCTTATTCTCCAGAATGAATGGCAAGGCTGAAAGGAAAAATAGAACTTTTACAGAGTTAGTAGCTATTTCCTTAAGTTCTGGTGCTGCTGACCATTGGTGGGGTGAAATTCTTCTCACTATTTGTTATGTCTTGAATCGTATTCCAAAGACTAAGAGTAAGGTTTCGCCTTATGAGATACTTCGTAATAAACAACCTAACATTTCTTACTTCAGAACTTGGGGTTGTCTAGCATATGTTAAGATTCCTGATCCTAAAAGAGATAAATTAGCTAGTAGAGCTTATGAATGTGTATTCATTGGATATGCTATTAATAGTAAGGCATATAGATTCTTTGATTTAAATGCACGTGTAATTATTGAATCTAATGATACTGATTTTTATGAGGACAAGTTTCCTTTTAAATCTAGAAATAGTGGGGGTTCATCCTCTTCTATTATTCCTGAAGTCAGGTCTAACTCACAAGACTTGAATGCTGAACCTGAACTAAGAAGGAGAAAACGGGCTAAAGTAGCAAAAGACTTTGTACAGACTTTGTGGTTCTCAATGTAGAGGAGGATCCAGCTACCCTTCAAGAAGCCCTCTCATCTGTTGATGCAGATTTATGGCAAGAAGCCGTAAATGACGAAATGGACTCACTTGAGTCTAATCGAACTTGGCACCTAACTGAGTTACCACCAAGTTGCAAGACAATTGGTTGCAAATGGGTCCTAAAAAGGAAGCTGAAAGTTGATAAGTATAAAGCCCGTTTGGTAGCTAAAGGCTTCAAACAAAGGGAGAATGTTGATTTCTTTGATACCTATTCACCTGTAACTAGAGTAACATCTATTACAGTGCTAATGTCTCTTGCTTCTGTTTTTAATCTTGTAGTACATCAGATGGATGTAAAGACTGCATTCTTGAACGGTAAATTGGAAGAAGAAATCTACATGGATCAACCGGAGGGATTTGTCATCCCAGGAAAAGAGCATCTGGTATGTAAGCTAGATAAATCTCTTTATGGTCTCAAACAAGCACCTAAACAATGGCATGAAAAATTTGATAACTTAGTTATCTCATATGGTTTTAAGATAAATAGTAGTGACAAATGCATATATATAAAGTTTGAGAATGACATTTGCACTATAATTTGTCTGTATGTAGATGACTTGTTAATTTTTGGCTTGAACATTCATGCGGTGAATGATGTAAAGCTATTGTTAAATGCTGAGTTTGATATAAAAGATCTAGGAGAGGCAAATATAATCCTTGGAATTAAGATTACTAGGATAGAAAATGGAGTTTCTTTGGATCAATCTCATTACATTGAGAAAATCCTAAAGAAATATGGTTACTTTGACTGTAAACCTGCTAGTACACCTTATGATCCCATTGTAAAATTATTTAAGAACACCGGTGATGCTGTAAGGCAATTTGATTATGCGAGCGTCATTGGTAGCCTTCGGTATGCCACTGATTGCACTAGTCCTGACATTGCCTATGTCGTGGGATTGTTAGGCAGGTTTACTAGTTGTCCTGGTAATGAGCATTGGCATGCTATTGAAAGGGTCATGAGATACCTTAAAAGGACCATGAACCTAGGGTTATATTATGAAAGGTTTCCAGTTGTACTAGAAGGCTATAGTGATGCTGACTGGAACACCTTATCAGATGACTCTAAGGCTACTAGTGGATATATTTTTACTATAGTCGATGGAGTTATATCTTGGAAGTCTAAAAAACAGACTATTTTGGCTCAGTCCACCATAGAGTCAGAAATGATAGCACTAGCTACAGCTAGTGCAGAAGCAGGTTGGTTAAGAGACCTGCTAGGTGAAATTCTCTTATGAGAAAAACAATTACCGGCTGTCTTGATCCATTGTGATAGTACCGCGGCTATTACAAAAGTACAGAACCGTTATTACAACGGTAAGAAATGACAAATAAGTCGTAAGCATAGCACTGTGAGAGAATATCTCTCTATCGGAGCTGTTAGAGTGGATCATGTACGCACTGAAAATAATTTGGCAGATCCTTTGACGAAAGGATTAGCTAGGGAGAAAGTCCACTTTTCCTCTAAGAAAATGGGACTATTGCCATTAAAATGAATCACACATAATGGTAACCCAACCTATGGACTGGAGATCCCAAGAAATAGGTTCAATGGGTAATAACAAGTTATGGAGTGATATGAGTTAAATATGTTCAAAAGACATATATTCCTGAAGCGATCAAGGATGAGTTAATAGGAACTCTTAATGAAATCTATACTTCATTTTGGAGTGGAGTACCTAGCTACAGGACTACTCTTGATAGATTCACCTATGTGAATGTGGAAGTGAGGCCGCTTCCTATGAAATGTGTGGCAGCATTTCTAGAGTGTTCACTATACTGGGATGTACGTGCATGGCCGTAATGCACGGGACTATAACAACACCAAGAGTAGATTGTGTGGGGTACGTTGTCAGAGATAGGGTTCAAAACTTCGAGTTACCCTTGTTAAATCTGAATCGTATTCACTAGCAGAAGTTCAAGTTGAAAAACACTTCTGTTTATGCGCAATCTATATATGTAAGGATTCTGCTCGAAAATGTTTTCAAAAATTCAAGTGGGGGATTGTTGGAACAAGTTGAATTTTGTGAAAACTTCAAGTCCCACATTGGTGGAAAATGGAAGTTTTACTTCCTTTATATTATAGTGTGTGGGATAGTTGGATGTGGCCCTTGGGCTACCTACATTTTGTGGAGAGGGAGGACCTAGGAGGACCTACCTCTATCACACACACGCGCGCCGAACCGAGTCGGGCTGGGCTGGGTCGGGTTTGGGTTTGGGTTCTTGACCAAGCTTACTTTTTGCTAAACGTTATAACTGTTTTATGTTTATTTAATAATAAAAAAACGTTTTGGCAGTTTTAATTTCTGACTTAGTGGGTTTAACTTCTTGATAGTTTCAATATAACTTTTGAAAAGGCACGGATTACAACAGAAACATTTTTTTTCTATCTGAGAATATTTTCTTTTTCTCTTTTCCAAAAAACCGAGCAGTTCCAATCCTTTTGTGGTGTTTTCGTTGCCCGGTGGTACAGTGCAAGACCATCGGTACTTGATCTTTCTGAGAGACTGTTTTATCCTGGGGGACATCCGGTTGCGAACGATCTGCTTGCACAAATTTGAGGCAGTATCGTGAATTTTCTAAAGAGAGCGACATAGTCCGCGACTCAGTCTCATTCCCGGTAATATTGTTCATACTATTTTTCGTCTTTGCAGTATTGGTCACAACAGCGATAGTCATGACAAATTGAAGTAAGATCGTTTTGTATCATAAATTCGTAACCATAATAAACTGCAGGTAGCTGCTAAAAGTATTTTTACAATCAGTGATCCCTTAGATCAATGTGCATTATGCCTTGTTTCAACATTGTTGAGTTTGCCATAAAAGAGCACAAGTACAATAATTCAGAATTTCAGATAATATGTACATAACCACCAAGCTACATGGAACAATGCATGGTGAACAATGGGATCCCTTGATGGGATAAACCAACCCAAGAATATCTAGTTCTCCGGTCACTGCAGTTGCCAGGTTGAGAAATTACCCTTTTTTTTTTTTGGCAACAGAGAAATTACCCTTATTGCAAGTATACCCTGCCTAGAACTGCGAACAGGATAGTCGAGGGGGCAACCGCTGCAGTGGTCAGACAGCGGACTCTATTCTAATGGACGGCAACCCTGGGCAAAGCAGTATGGGCCAGAGTTAAAGACAAAGCAGCTGACAACTGTATCATAAATCGATATTATTATAGGACTCCAACGTTATGGGTGTGTTGTCGATATGACCGAACATATGATCTTATTATGTCCATGGAAGCCAAACCGGATGTGAAAGTTTGGAGGACCTTGCTTGCAGCTTGCAAAGTACATTTGAATTTTAGCCTAGCAGAGCAGGTGGTTGAGCATACAGTGGAACTTAAAGCCCAAGAGGCAGGGGATTATGTATTGTTGCTAAAGACTTATTCTTCAAGTGGAAAATGGAATAAGGTGAGAGAACTAAGGAGATTTAAGGAAGAACAAGGAATCCATACAATCCATGGCTGCAGCATGATTGAACTAAAAGAAATGGTACATGAATTTTTTGTTGACAATGTCTCACATTCTCGTGAGGAGATTTATAAAATGCTCAATGAAATCTTGCAACAATTAAAGATTGCTGAAAGAGGAAGAACGGTGGAGCTGCTGTGAAAATTGTCCCAATAAGTTTAGAAGGGTAAAGCTAATAATCTATATAAATTTGAAAACTAAATAACCCAATGCTACAATTCAGTGGGCCTTATTATTTAAAGGGTCTGGTAATAACTTGACCTAGCATAAGTATTATTATATAAAGGGTTATGAGTTTAGTTCAAGTATAAACTTTTCTATGAATTGGACTAGAAAAGCTTGGAGCCCGAACTCGAGCTTGATGTTTTGGTTTCAAGCCCGAGATATGCGTAGTGTTTAGAAGATCGTTGAGCTTTGAGTTCGAATCGAGCTTAGACAAAATCATTCGAGGTCGATCCGAGCCTAGACAAAAACTTTCTAGCTCAATCTGAACCTAATGCTACTTGGGTTCGGGTAGAAGGTTTAGCACCCCTAGACAAAATAACAGTCCCTGTCACTAGAGTTATCATCGTGTTCAATAGTGCATCAGCTAAACCAGCAAAAAAGGGGTAGTTTTGAGACAAGAAGGAAACTTGACATCTAAAGCTCTAAATAAAGGGACATTAATTACTCAACCACTACTCCCTAAATAAAGAAAAGAAAAAAGCAAAAGGATTGGACCTGAAAAATGTCACAAATAATGAGAATTTACAGAAAACTTTGAACACCGGATTCTACCTGAACACTAACTAGCTTACGAGAGAAGCCAAGCAACCATCGCTTGTTCTTTCTCAGCATCTAAATCAGCGGGAAGATCAGAGAAAACAGGCTCGTGCAAATGATCATCAGTTTCACATAACCAAGAAATAAACTGCTCCTTCTCATCCCACAGCTGAAACTCCTTCCCTATATAGTCAACGGTCCCTATGGTCCCTATTTCCCAATCCCAATCAAACCCTCCATGATTGTCAAAGTTAGATGATGATGAAGATGTTGATCCAGTGGATGTACTCACATTAGCATTGTTATTACTTTGATGATCATCTAAGGCGATCCCAGTGGGCCCCACAGCAGCGTCACTCCCCATTCCACTGCCTTCTATTTTGGTAGCTAAAAGCCCATTAACACCTGTAATATCTTCAATACCCAACAACTCTGATTCTTGGTCATCATCAAACATTAAATTCTTACTTCCCATCTCGTCAGTAACATTATTAGTATTGTTCTTGGGCATGCTAATATTCTTACATCCCATTAAGTGGCTTCCCTGAGTGGGGCCCATTGTTGCTGCAGAATTGTTGACATTTTTGGTAGTGTTGTTGCTAGTGTTGTTGTTGTTGAGGGCTTTGTTGTTCCTATTTCTCTGCATTGCAGCTCTACTTGTCCTGCCCCCTCGGCGCTTGGGTGGCGCGCTCACATTGCTCATGTTAATGATGATTTTACCACCATTAGCTTCTCCATTAAGCCTCCTAAATGTGTGTATTTTCCTGCTCAAATGAGAGTTCCAGTAGTTCTTTATCTCATTGTCTGTTCTTCCCGGTAATTGCCCAGCTATCATGGACCACCTGCAATTGCATAATGTTTCAACATTACTATTTTTTGTACCAAAGAAATTATTACATAAGTCAAGTAGTCAATAATGAAAGACAGATGATTGTTTTTTTCCCACTTTAAAGCCATCAGAATTGTGCCCGATCGACCATGTTGTTTTCAACTGATTTTGTTACACCTCACATTATATCGTGCATATTGGGAGCAAATAAAAATATCGGATGTGAAACTCAAAGTATTTTTAGAACACCACTTTATAATTTTGAACGAATTTCTAGGACCGCAGGTCATCCCCACATCCCCCCTTCTCTCTTAATGCTTGTAGGACTTGGACTCTTGGAGTGACCATGTCCACAGTACAAGTCATTTTTTTTTTTTTTTGTTTTTTGGACATATATTACAAGTCATTTTCATGGAAAGAGCCAGAATATCCCATGTACGTAACGTTACGTAGTATTAAATAAGAATAGATTCAAAGATGACCGACTTGTGTTAAAACTCTAAACTCGTAATACATTACACATAAGTTTTTCATATTGACAAATTAATAGAGAAATATTTACTATATAAGGTTTAGAAACTACTTTAAACTCTCTTTCATAGGTGGGAGTGGCCCAAATCCGTATTGTTCATTTCTACATACGAAGATAACACGTAATTTTTGCTATAAATTTTTCACATAACCGTTGACGTTTATCTAAACGCTTAATGGGTTTTGAGTTATGGATGGCAAAAATGATAAATCCCTAATGTATTTGATATTAGGAGTTCGTCAGGGTAAAATTCTCAACCGTCTTCTATGATTAAATTTCTCATTGATGCATGATAGAACTCCTCAAGGGGCCAGAATTTAATTAGTTGAAAACGCTCTTTTTGATTGAATTTTGAGTGAATTGAAGGGGACCTCTTGGACACTGCTTTTTTTTTTTTGGCAGATTACCAAAAGGAAGAAAACTAGATACCCTTCCTGGCTGCGAATCTGCCATAGTTGATGCTTCGATGCGTAATACTTTCGAATGAACCGTATGCATTGGAATGTCTTCAATTCGCTACTCCTTTCGAACATTGACTTAACTAATTAATGATAATAAATGTATGACTGTATGTGTGGACGCTCAGGTAAACGCATGCAATCATGAATCATTTACGCTTAAACATGTACGAAAACTATTAAAATTCGTCATTCTATTCATTGGATAGTCTCCCGAGTTAGCTGATAAGTCATGCTCATGCATCACACCACACAAGTCCACAACTTTACAAAAAAGTTTTTTCAAAAACAATATTATTTTTTGCAAGGTTTAATAAGATTTTTTTCATATAAATAATTATTTAACTAAAAAAATATATTATATATTTCAACTTCGAAAGATATTTAAAAAGTGCAAGTTCGGACAGTCGTCGTATAAAGTTAATAAAAATGTTGCTTTTTGAAGATACTTTCCCGAAATTTAATGTTCGCAGTATTTAGTTAGAAAAATAAGTTCAGAAATATTTAAAGCTTAACCATTTGTGCTCGTGATTAGGCAATATTATTGTTAATTAGATTGAAACGAGTACAACTTATGCAAAATTGTCTCAAAGTAAAGCTCATTGCTTCTCATGTTTTTTCAATGGTAATTCGCAAGTTCCCAGATTCATGGTGATCGAATTATAAACACATGCCCCCACCGCCTGTTTGCAGAACGGAAACCCAAAAGGCTAAGAGCCTAAGATTCTGTAGGAACGCATGCATACGGCATACCTATTTTATTACTTCGTCAACACGTACATATAATTCGTGGCCTGGCCTAACTTTTCACACTGGCAGCTCGATACTAAGGCTCAACTAGATGTCTAGATATAAGTAGACCGTTCTAATGGCATGCGCTCGTTAAATGCCACCGACCCCTTAAAAAATGTTTTAATTAATTTATGGATTTAATTGTATTGATATTTTAAAGGGTCATCAAGTCGGGTAAATAATAGGTCAATAATGGATCAATAGTTTCTGAGGCTTTTAAACATTATCTTGTAATGAATTATTTCCACTTATTTATCAAATGATTTACTATTAAAGATTAGAGGCGATACAAAAAAACTATCACATTTTATAGATAAAAATTACATTCTCTTTGGACGGCCCAACCCGACTTGACGCTCTTTGTATCTTATTTGGCCTGACCCGATTCAACTCATTTTGTATATGATCTATTCCGACCCTAATTCAAACCTAATGCAGAGTTCTAGCTATAAGTCTACAAATACACGATTTATATGTAAAAGAGAATACATTACATAATTTGTGTTAGTACAGTACTACGTGCAAACAAACAAGCCACACCTCTTCGGACCACTTTTGCATTAAAATTGACCAAAATCGACAGGCTTTCAATGATATATCAACTAACATAATTTAATGTCAAGACATTACGACAAATACAAATGGACAGTGAATAATATTATAGCGAGACCCTTAATAAAGCAAAAGGGTGCGTTACTAAAGCCGACTAATTAAACGATCGATGCTTACGTACTTCTTGCACCAAATTCTGGCTCGTTTCACCTATCTTGAACAATCGTTTCTATCATTTTTAAGAACATACGGTACGTATCAAAACTATCAAGTATATATATATATATAAAAACTATCGAGTATAGCAACGATGCAACTTTCTTAAGACTAGAGGAACAACTAAGGAAGTATATACGTAATATTGCCTCAATTCCTAATTATTTGCTCTATTCGTATAAAGTTGTTTTATTAATTTTTATTGGAGGGAATTGATGGGAGTGAAATATAATGGACTGAATACAATTATTTTAAGAATCAAGTTAGTTAACAAGTAATCCAAATTTACCCAAAAAAATTATAACAATATCTTGAAGATAGAGAGTACATAGCAATACTTATTTATAAAGGTACGTAAAAGTAGTAAAACTGACCGATTACCCATAGTCGAATGGAGCTTAATGATAATCTCTTCTTCTTCAGGTGTGATATTACCTCTCTTCAAATCAGATCTCAAGTAATTAATCCATCTTAATCTGCAACTTTTTCCACACCTCAATAACCCTACAGTAAAAAAGAAAGGTACAAAATTAATTAGTTTTGGTGTGTCCAAAAATAGCCAAACCACTAAAAAGTAAAGCATAATGCCAAGTGAAAAATTGATTTTATGTGAGTCCGATGGTCATTATTATTACCAATTATAAATGCAGTAAGCATGTAACGTGTATGCCGGCAATTCCATACGACCTTATTACACTGTATAATCTAAAGGTAGACCCTAGTGAGTCACTAGTCAGAAATACGGAGTAATTAATTAAACTTGTCTTTTTAGTAAACCATGGATTTTTCTTATTATTTTTGGTTTTTACAAACTAAATAAATTTTGGATTTAGAGTTTGTGCCAACTAATAAAGTGAAGGCGATACAAAAAATTTCAACTTCTAATGGAACATTTTGGACCAATTATTCATACGTATTTATTATTTTTCTCAATTAGTATTTTTTTTTTTGGAAAATATTGTTGTTAATTAGTAATACATTTTCTTTTATGGTACAAAAATATTAACACAGCGTGTATAGTTTATTTAAATTTCCTCTAAAGCATTTATATCAATAATCTTCAATTATTTTTTGATAAAAGCTGACTAAGCAATGTTACATTTTAGTAAAAAGACAGTGGGACCAAATTCTTTGCCGATCACTTTTTTTAAAAATACTCCATACATTAACGTTAACTTATATATTATAATTGCAAAAATCATTATTGTTAAGAATATACTTTTAGATAATGATAAAGTCATATTATATATATATATATATATAACTACATCTTTAAGTCCCTAAAATTATCTTCTCCGTACAATATATAATATATGAAGAAAGAAGAAGAAATTAAAGAATGAAGAAGTTAAAAATAAATGAAGTACATATATAAAAACCTGCATTCTTGGGCAATGACCTCCAAGAACCTTCACCATTCTCTTGAATGTATTTCATCAACTTATTGTCTTCCTCCTGAGTCCATCTCCCTCTTTTCAACCCGACCTTCTCGCAACACGGCGCTCTTCCCATCGTCTTTCGCAAACGACGACGATGCAAATGGAAAGATAGATGGAGAGAGCAAGTGCGACTAAAGAATTGAAGGAGAAATGGGCAAAAGATGATGGAAGACTTGGGATCGGATTGTGTTCGGAAAGTATTAGGATAGTATTGGTGAGTTTGTAAGTGTATATATGGAAGTCTTTGTATAGTTATATATACATTGCATGGGACTATGGGAGTAGAATACTAGTGTTTAAGTCTATATATGACGCCAACTTACTATAACGTGTGATACTATATATAATACTCCGTATGAGAAATAAAAACGTTTATGAAAAGATTGTACGTTCGCGTGGGGCCCTATTAGGATTCACGGCTCTGGATTCAGCCACGTCAACAGGATGACGAATTATGAATCGTGGCGTTTTGCGGTTCGAGAGCCCAGTGAGGGGGATTGACATGTCCCACGTTGAACCACACTCTAGACTCTAGTGTGCGTCTCTTTCTAATTTTGTTTATTAAAATTAATTTGATCACTCTAACTTCGATTCTACTTAAGTGCACAATCATTGCTCGGACAAAGTAGTACTTTACTGGTTTATAGTTACCGTATTTGTTTTGTATTTAGGTAGTCAATCCTATTGAAAGCCTATGGAGCTGCCAATTACATTGCTAATCATCGCAAAAATTCAGTCACTAGGACTATTGGAGGTTGGTTTACTAAAATTAGGAGGGTGGGGACTTTTTTTAGATCATCATATCATATATTCCTGATTAAATATAAATATATAATCGTCTCTATTTTTTGTATTTAAAGCTTTGCTTTATAGTGTAGTTGAATATGTAAAATTGATGGTCCAATTGTACAAGGTCTCAATATTGAAACATTTGAAAGGGTATCAACATTTATTTATTTTTTTAAAAAAATTCTCATTTTATTTAGGAACATGAGGAAATCATAATTAACAGTCAACTCCTCGCCTATTCCCCAAGTTTTGCCAATTTTCTCAATTAATTAAGGGTGCAAAAAAAATGGTCATCAATCTGAATCTCTCTTCAGTTCACATCTTCTTCCTCTAGTTCACATCTCCTTTCCTTTTTTCATTATTTTGACATTGAAAATTGTAACCTTTTTTCTTATTAGGCAAATAAATAAATAAAAAAAAAACAATAATTTTTATGCCCTCTACATGTACCAATGTACCATAGACCATACTAATGCTCTCCTTTGGCGTGAACCTTTCGGAAATACCCGAGTACAATATTGGTTATTTAGTCTCAACTCAAGCACGTCAGCAGTTACCAGCATTGTTTGATTTGGAAAAAATGTAAAGATTTACATCAAGAAGTTGATTTTTAACCATGCATATAGATATGTACTATGTAAATTTAATTAACCGCTTACAGAGTACTGATTTAGGTAGGACCTCCATTTAGAAAATATATATAGTCACCTAAGAATTAGCATGCAATCAGCATGTCATTAACTTTCTAATAACGCTTAGAAAATAGTTTGTCACATACATTTCATAATCTAGCACGGATTAACTGTTAGTAGTTCAGCCTAAAATTACATGCTTACCGAGTTTATTGAGTAATAAAGAGATTAAATTAAAGTCTGAGAACGGTCAAACCCTTCAAGTATTGGAAATTATTTTTAATGAAATAATGTCACGGCACTTATATTATGGTGTTATGAGGAGACAAATAGACAAGGTAACTACGGAGTATAATATATGATGTAAGGAGTAAAAGGTTGGACAATAAGAGTAGTTAGACTACGGTTAAAGTCGATCTAAATAAGGACTTAGCTTCGTATGCAAGTAGAAAATGGGCAGAGATTTAAAATCACCGTAAGTCGTAGGACTACGTTACTAACTGCTGTTGTTCTGAGAGTAGCAATGACTTATTATTAGCCAACAACTTTCTCTGGCAACACCTCTTCGTCGTTGCTCTTTTAGGTCCACTGCCTTAAATTTCTTCCCAACTACTATTTCCACAATTATTCAACCTTCTTTTTTCTTTCTTTCCAATGTTTTCCGGACGATCTCCTATTTTAGGAAAATTAGAGAACATTCCATGCTCCTACGGAAGATATGGAAGTATAAATCTAGATCGATCTTATTGATAAACAAAAACGGAAATTCAATTCTAAATATAAAATAGTACCTAGTACCTCCAAATGTGCCATCTTTTCATGATTTGTCAATAATACTATTGTATTGGTTTGAGTTTTGATATCTCTTTGTATGTATGTATGATGTTTCAAGTTCAAAATTACAAATTCCCTTGAAAATTTATCAAAATTTTCTTCAATATATAGTACATAAACACTGCTCTAGCATGCATTATGCCACGTTGTACTTTAAATTTTTACTTCACCAATAATTTTTATATAAATTTGTAGTTAACTAAACAATCACTTAATAATCGTCATAATTATTGGATCATTATGTCTAATAATACAGAATATCACTGGAGTTTACTCTCTTTTTTCAATCAAATGGTTGAATATATACCAGAGGTTTTAAAGTTAGTAAGTGTAAAACATGGTAGATAGATTGTCATTTTAGCATTGGGACTAGATCATGTGCAGATAATATGACGTTAGATGGTAAGGAGCTACTTATAAGAGAATGTTTTAAATAAATGGGCGGCTCTTTAAGGGCATGGGAATAGTGATCAAAATGTCACCCATATAATAAAGATAAATAACTCAAATTGAGAGTTACACCTAGATTATTATGTGATAGCAAAGTACCTTTATGGTTAAAAGAAAAACACTATAATAGGGCAATTAGACTGGTATTGTTGTATCAATTGTATGAGTAGGAGTGTTGGACTTTTAAAAAAATAGTATTTTAAGAAGATGAGTCTAATAATAGAGATAGATGTAAATGTTAATGTAGATATATGGGAACATAATATTGATAGTATTAATAATATTGACAATTGCGATTAATTATTGACACGTATATGATAGGTAAGAGAGAACATGAAGGGATACGTTTTAAAAAAAAAGTAGGAGTCAAAGTGGGAGACAATTTTTGGGTTTGTTGTGGTAAAATAAACAAAAAAATCTTTTTTAAAAAAAAAACTTAATATGAAGGAGAGGAAAATATAAAGAGAGAAGAATTTTTTTTGTTTTTTTTTTGTTTTCCCTCAGTTGACAGTGATCTTAGTTTTTCGTAATTTTTTCTTAAATATAGTCAACACGACGCAAGTACAATAAACAAATATGACATTGCATTTAGACGATGTTGATGATGCCATTGCATGGTAAGTAATAGAGTCTTACTTATTCGATCAGGGAGCAATTTCTATAACACACGTATGATAGGCATGCATATTCCTACCCACCTTTAACTTAATCTCCATGATTTCTTGAAAAATATATAATACATCATAATGCATGACACACTTTTTAGCTGAATTTTTTGAAATCGAATCAACTTCTTAAGTCTTAACTCTGTCGTTTTCCTAAGATCGACGTATGAATTATGACTCCGTGCAAAAGAACTGTATTAGGGAGGAATAAGTGAGATAATAAATAAATAAATAAAACAATTGCAAGACTTCGGTAATAATATTTTCGGTATCATCACCTGACACCTGAATGCCTGACTATATTTGCTCGTATAAATATTATTATATCTTCCTCTTTGGAGCGGTGGTATTATGTTGATGGAATCCTTTTACTTATTTTCCAGTAATAAATATATTTTAGAAACCCAACTTTTTATTAATGAGCCAAACAAACCAAAGAACAATATTTAAGATATCTTTTTCCCAATAATGTAATTAATACGGGACCATTGGAATGGAATGTAAGACAGTAAGACATCAGGACCATTATTAAAGGAGCCATGCATTAAGGCCAACCGGCCAGCCTTTTGTGTAAAGGTCTTAACTTATTTTGCACAAGCTAAAAATGTAAAGACGGTTACACCAATGGAGATTAGAGATCTCCCGTTATATTGTACGAGTACCTCGTATTTCGTATGTCTAATTTTATAGACAATACATACCCTCCTTTTTAAGGATTTCTTTGATTTATATCTGATATAAATTATATCAGGATATTAAAGTATCTGATAAATGTAGGAATTTCTCCTCTTTTCCCATCAATCATGTGATAAATTAGAATCAAACTCGTGCATAAATGCAATTAGCTTACACTGCACTCAATTTTCATGCTCTGTATAATCAAAGAACTCACTGGCATTGAAGAAATGAAATTAATAGTACAATATAGATACTTAGGTTGATAGATATCAAATATTTCGTTGTTTATCATGTGTTATAGAAAACTGATATGCACTCGAGGTTGAATGCATTTTATACATCTGGATATAGTAGTACTCCAATCCATACTGACCGATGAAGTTTAACCTGACGTAGTGATGGCCACGAGACCGATTTGGGCGGGCTGGGAAGGGAAGGACCGGGACCGAACCAGCCTAGGGGACTACATATTTAAAAATTAGAAGAAATGAATTGTTTTGATAGTAATCAAACGTTTATATTCACGAATCATATAATGACATTAGTTGTAAACTTTTATATTCGACTAATCACATTCATTTTTCATTTCTTTAGTCAATATTTTTCATTTGTCACTACATATTTACATAAATTACATATATTACATATAATAAAAAAAAGACATAATCATATTTGATTCATATAAACTAAATTATATTCAACTAAACAAATATTCATTGATTCATATAATTAAACTATATTCAACTAAACTTACATTATTCATATAAACTAAACTAATAACATTTATTGATTTATATAATGAATAAATCAAATTATATTCAACTAAACTAATATTCATTGATTTTTATAAACCAAACTATGTTCAACTAAATTTAGTTTAAACTAATATTCATATAAACTAACTAAGATTTAATTAAACGAAGATCCAACTAAACTAAAATTCAATGATTCATCCAAATTAGATGATATTCAACGAAACTAATATTCATTAATTCATATAAACTAAACTATATACAATTCAACTAAACTAACATTTATTAATTCATATAAACTAAATTATATTCAACTAAATTAATATTCATATAAACTAAACTATATTTAACTAAATCAACATTTATTAATTCATATAAACTAAACTATATTCAACTAAACTAACATTCATTGATTTATATAAACTAACCTATATATAATTCAACTAAACTGACATTCATTGATTCATATAAACTATATTTAATCAAACTAACATTTATATAAACTAAACCATAATAAAAAAAAACTAACATTTATATAACTAAATTAATATTCATTGAGTCATATAAAACTAAACTAAATTTAACTATACTAACATTCATTGATTCATATAAACTAAACTATATTCAACTAAACTAACATTTATCGATTCATAGGAATTAAACTAAAGTATATTCAAATAAACTAATGTTCATATAAATTAAACTATATGCAAATCAACTAATATTCGTATAAATTAATTTATGTTCAACTAAACTAACATTAATATAAACAAAAATGCATTTAAATAAACTTAATTTTACAAAACTAGGAGATTTAGACAGGCCGAATTGGGTCAGGTCGGGCTGGTTCAATGGGTTGAACAGGGACGATTCGAATCATGGGTCGAGTCAATTTTTTTTCTCGAATCGAATTGAATAGGGTCAGGGTTGGGGAATTTAGTACATGGCTTTTGCCGCCCCGGGTTGGGGCTAGGCTGGGCTAAACCGGCTCAGTGGCTACCTCTAACCTGACGGATGATTTGTAAATATGGCAACATAGCTAGTGAGATACTAAACGAGATGTAGGACGAAATAGATGAATGACGTTACACAACTCTCATCCAAGTGTTGGGACCCTTCGATCACTTCGTCCTTAGCTTAGCTTGTAAATTGCAGTAGTACTACATGTTATGGATAAAAATCTATTTGATCCAAGCGACGTGACGTGTGGAAAACTCAACGTGTAGTACAACTAGAGGTAAAAAGCGTATGGTCAGATTCGTGGAAGTTAGTACATGGTGTTATGGGTAAAAAGCCGTCTAGCACCCCCGACATGACGTAAAGATTGTCCGACGTACAGCTAGGCGTAAGAAAGTTATCATTCAAACCAGGGCAATTATTAGTTATTAATGAGAAGTTACAAATATGTAGTGATTGTAACCGAGCGCGTGATTATAGGCGTTAGTTACGGGAAGTACTAGGTCAGCATCTACGTGTAGTGAGAATATCGGTGAACGGCTGAGAAACGACATTTGAACAAGTCAACGAGATAATATCGACTATGTAGTTCACTTTATCAAAAAGGAGGCCGGCTAAGAGTCCAAATGCAAATCCTATCCCCTTGCACTCTATCGACTTCTGTTCGTATATCCTTACCCCTGTGGAGCTAGTTATTAGCATGCGTAGATGCTTAGGAAACTAGGTAGGCATTTATTAAGTTGGTTCTAATTAATAGTAGATTATATTGTGCCACGCAATTAGAATAGAACCGGTTCAAAGCAGCCATCAATGTGACTAATCAACTAACCATCAATCAGTTTACTTATTATACCATCAATCAGTTTACTTATTATACCATCAATCAAATAATAGGATAAAAAAAAAAAGTTACAAACATACGATTGCGGAGTAGTATATTTAAAGAGTGGGGATTTTTGTGTGTCAATTAGGGTCGTTGTGAATAGTAAACTTTCACATTTCACCACTCTCCTTTATCCCTTTGTGAAATACATGGTTAGGGATTCGTGAGTCATAAACCAAAGTCAAACAAGTTTTGTTTGAATTGACTTTGTCCGGCTTGTCGTAAATTGTAAAACATGAATAGAGTAAAAGATTCATTATCTTAGGGAAATAGAGGGTGAAACCATAATTAAAAGCTAACTCTCAATTTGAGGCATCCGAGTCACAAAATGTAGTCAAATACCAAGTACGTAATTACGTGAAAGGGGAAGACTGTCGATTCTCATGGGGCCTTCTCATTGGTCAAGCCCACATTTGAAATGCTCGACGTTAGCGCAGCCCAATACCCATTGAGTTGGGATATCATTAAAGGCCTCAATTTCCGTACCACTTTCTAATTTCGAGGCCTACCATTTGGGTTTATTGTGTTGAGTTGGCCAATATACAACATGTCATATATCACCTATGGTGGATGGTGGATGTACATCAAGTCCTGTTTAATAGGACGTAAAACTTTTTAAACTGAAAATAGTTTTCTATGAAAAAACCTTTTACGATGGAAAATTAAAAAACTTATTTTCATGAAACTTTTCTATTGTTTGGTTGCATGTAAAATGATTTTACATTTAAACATTTTTCCGTTGTTTGGTTGAACTAAAAATCAATTATTCCTATTAACTCTTCTAATTGTATTCTCTTGTCATTTTTAACTCTTTTTTCCGTTGTATTTTCTAGTTATTTGTCATTAGATATCGCCATAAAATCAGAGAAACCTAAAAAAATATTTCAATATTATAAATGACCTTAATCTAACTATAAAGGAGTATTCACAATCGAATGAGCGAACCAATTAAATAGGTAAATGTATTCGCAATCAAACAGGTAACCCAATCAATTGGTTGTAATGTAATAGTTTATATTTGTATATTTAAAATTCTAATAGAAAGAAAATTTCTACTCTAATTTCAAATAAACTGTTGATTTCTCACATTACATCTTTAATGGTTCAATCAAATCAGGGGAAATCTAGGGTTTTTTTAATTTTCGATTAAAATGAATAAAATTTATTCGAATTTATGATATAGTATGATAATTTAATAATCAAGACATGAGATTCGAAGAAAACGTATTGAATTGAGGGTATTTGAAGAAGATGAAAATATATAGTGGATTTGTTCCACAATTTTTAAGAAAGAGTGTGGAGTAGAGAGAGAGAGACTACCGAGAAGATGAGAATTGAAAAACGCATGAGTAGAGTTAGGCGTGGATCGTGTCGGCATGTACGCTAAGCAGGCACATCAGGCTTTTGGCATGGTACGACACGACACACGTTGTTCGTGGAGTGGGCAACGGGCCAGGCCACGAGCAACAAAAAAATTAGGCACGAGCATGCGAGTTGTGCACGGCCCAAAGAACGCTATTAATTAGAAAAGTTTAATACTATTATTAGTATAATATTATTACTACTATTACAATTAATATTACTATTATTTTTAATATTATAATATTCTTATAATATAATTAAAATTATCTAAAATTATTTTTTTTAATTATATTTTTGTAAAAAAAATTAGGTCAACACGAGGCATGATAGTATAACACGGCACGACACATCAAGCACTTGGGTCGTGCTAGGCCATTGGCCAAGTTATAGGGAAAGCTAGCACGACCATAATAAGGCATGACACAACAGTACATGAGGTTAGACACGAGCTGACACGGTCCATGGCTGGCACGGTATGACCTGTGCCCACCTTTAAGCGTGAGTTGGTAATATGTGAGTTATTTGATAGTTGGTATTTTTTTGAGTGAATAGATGTAAAATTGATTTACTCTACATTTTGGGGGGAAATGTTTTCAATACGGTATAAAATGAATTTACATTCCAAATTTTACATCCTATATTTTACTCCAAACCAAATAATATAAAATGGGAAAATGTTTTACACCCTACTAAATGGAACCTTAAGCTCGCAAACGATTAGAAGTTTAGAATTTATGTTTGGATATTCTTTTTTTTTTTTAAGGATTTTAATTTTTTTAGTAGATTTTTTTTTCTTTGTTGTGTTCACTATTTGCATGTTTCAGTGTGGGTAAAATTTATCACTATGTTTGCATACAAATATTGACATATATCAATAAAATTTTTTTGGCACTATTTTAAATCAAGACCTTCAATCATGTAGTTTTAATATAGACTAATAGATCAATACATATAGTAACAACTATAATATTTTAATTTACTTAAATCATATGGATCGTATAAAATGTGATGAAGGTAATTAATAGGGCAACAAAATGGTTCAAGATAAGAAAAATGATCTACACCTTTAATTGTCTTTACCCTAAATAATCACCTTACTTCCTTAATTATGTTGGTTTCAATAAAAACTTCAACCAATCCTTTCTAACAATCTAGACAAGTTTTATTGACTCATTTTGAGAAGATTGAAACATCTACTAGTTCTGATGTCAAATCTAATTAAATTATTAGATTCCAAAATAAAACATACTCCCTCCACTATAAGCAAAATAATTATGAATTCTTTTAAACTTATAAGAAAAAATATAATTATATGAAATGTTAAAAGATTCGTCTCTTTGTTTAATTTTTAAATTTTAATTTTTTATAATTTTTATAAATACGTAATAAAAGATATTTAAAATTTAAATTTATTTTGAATTTACTCGAAGAAGAAAACGAGACAAAGGGACGCCAATTTAACTTGATAGAGATCAGCCAATAGTCGTCTCCAAAGACTCCAACTACGCTGTAATAGTTGCGCGAGAAATCTAGAGTTTGATGGGTTGAACAGAAAAGGGCACGTCTGACGGGTTCTTATCTACAATAGGCCGCAATATCCAAATATCCTCCATTTACGGGGTATGTTGGCTGGGCCCCTTGACAATGTTTTGGGAAGAGCCTTCACAAGTTCATACTGAGTACGTATTTTTCAAATAATTATAGTGATTTTAAATAAAAAGAAATAAAGAGTAGAAGAAATTAGGAATTTGATCTCTTAGGCTTCTTTCATAAGTTGATGGCCTTGTTTGTTGTTTTGTCAATTTAAAGGGTTGGTGCTATTATTTTTAGTTTAGTGTTTCAACTGACACGTACAGTTACTATTGGAGAAGCTATGATTTATGATTTATGATTTCTTTTCCATAATTACACCCAAAGAGAAATATTGATCTTAATCAACCTCAAAACTAAGAAGGCAGTGTTGGAGCTAAGGTATCATGATTTCTAAAGAATAAAGAGAGGTAAGTCGCTCAAGATTTTAGTTGGGTCATTAGCTTAACAACTGAAATCTTTGAATTGAAATCTTGTTTTGGTAAAAGTTTCATATAATTGGCCATACCAACTGATATCTAATTAATTACAGGCTTACATCCACTTTTTTCTCATCACTCTAATCATTCACTTGCTCTCTTTTTTTTTTTTATATGAAAAAAGTGATAAACTATTCCCCGCCTCTTACTTCTCAAATACCTCTAATACTACGTATATTACTACTATCATTTAATTTATCCAAACAGTTCTAAAGAAAATCCAAATCTAATCACCCAAACATCACATCCTCCCACAACTATGTAACACTCTCAATTCTATCCATCCACACATGCAACAATGCAAGTAGCATTATCACACTGTAGATATATGTATATAACGAGTATAAGCACTCACTTTCATACTCCTCCACTCCATCACAAGCAAGACCTTAACACACTAACTCAAAAATATCACATCCTTCCATTTTATACTTCCCTGCCCAAAATGGAAGGCACCCTTTTTTTCTTCCTTCTCCTTCTAGCAAGGGTTTTTATACTAGATGTGGAGGCCCGAGCCCCATTCGCTTGTAACCCAAAACATGTAGGGACTCGAGGCCTCCCGTTTTGTCAGACCAAATTGCCAGTGGCTGAACGTGTCCGGGACCTCATTGGAAGGCTCACATTGCAGGAGAAGGTAATGTTACTCGTCGACAATGCTGCTGCGGTTCCAAGACTCGGAATTCATGACTACGAGTGGTGGTCCGAGGCGTTACATGGGGTGTCCGACGTAGGGCCAGGGACTAAATTTGGAGGCAAGTTTCCTGGAGCTACTAGCTTCCCTCAGGTCATTACAACTGCTGCCTCTTTCAATGCTTCCTTGTGGGAGGAGATTGGACAGGTGAGATTTCTTTCACTACACTTTATGACTTGCATTTTTGCCTGTGCTTTTTGCATAAATACGTACCATGCTCTAGCTAACAAGATTACTTTATATTATACGGAGTACTAAGTATTTATTGCCTACTTATTTTCCAAGAACAATTTCTACTACTACATTTTGTAGCACGGCTAACTTATTTCGGAAGTCTGATTTTATCCCGTAGCATGGGTAATACATTCTGTGGGCTGTGGCATGGGCTACAACTTCCTCTGTGTTTATATATTTTGTAGCAGGTAAGTACTATAATTGGCCATATACCTTTAAGAATACGTGGTTCACAAATCACAATTGTGGGGTTGCTAAAGTTTAGGAGTTGGATATTCGGTTAGTTTGTGCTAGTGGGTTAATTAGTGGAGTCACTATAATTATATATTACCTAAAATCAAAGGATTATGATCCTAATTTTTAGCTCAGTTAAGGAGTAGCATTAGTATTTATAATTTTGTGTATTATATCTTTCTACTATTTTGTTCCCTTTCTCTTCCATCCCCATTATTCTTTAAAACTCGACAATGCACGCCGCCCCTCACACTTTCTGGGGTGTAAGAGACCTTTCCTTTCTCTTTTAATGAGCTACGAAGTTGACACAGTTCAATCCAAAAACACACAAAAATAAAACGATGAGTGAAGTTTTTCCCTTTTGTTTTAGAATGGAAAGACGAAGAGTTCAGAGGAACAACTTTAGCTTATGTCATTTTATGCTATAATGGTGTCGTATGTACTTAAAGTATCTGTCGTTTGATAAAGTGATGAGAGGTGATTAGCAGTTTGGCTTGAGCTCCGAATAAGTTGGCAAAAGTTTAAAATATATGACATACATCATGATAAGGTGTTAAACCGGTGTATATTTTGGTAGATAAAGATAAACTTAAATAATGCAACTTGTGTTATGTGTTAACTGCTCACTTTCAATTTTCAATGAAGTAGGTAACAAACATTCATGCTCATGTCGGTATGTTTAACGACTGTCAATAAGAGGTTAAGTTGCTCACAGTTTCTTGTTTCATCTTTATACAGAGGGAATATTATATTAATAGGGTCCATTATGAGTATTTGCTCTACAGATTAATTAGTTTTATCTTTATCTATCCCTGATTTTTTGCCTTGCATGACATTTGACTTTTTACTTTCTATAATACATGACTTAAAACGGTTTATACTCAAATCTGTTAAAACGGTTATATCTTCAAATTTGTAAGACAAAAACTATGAATGTATTGAACTAACATTATATTATTTCTTATAATATGACGAGAGTTTATGGTCAAATTTTTTTAACTTTGATTTTATTATTAAAAAAATTTGCAAATATAAAGAGACGGATAGTGTTTCATATTTGAGTAATACGAAATAATATGCACGTTTTAAAATGGGTTAGTAAAAACCATTGCTAAACATAGCCCTATACCTTAGTAAGAGGACGAGAAATTAATACAAATATATAGTACAAAGTATTACTATATTAGATTTTCTTATCGATCAATAATATATATGTACTATATTAAAATAAATCAGAAATTGAAGTTGGTTGGTTGAAAATAAAGGTGGTGTCAGATGAAGCAAGGGCAATGTACAATGGAGGGATGGCAGGTCTGACATATTGGAGCCCTAACGTCAACATAATAAGGGACCCACGGTGGGGCCGTGGACAGGAGACTCCCGGTGAAGACCCCGTGCTCGCCGGTAAATATGCTGCCAGCTACGTCAGAGGTCTACAAGGTACAGATGGTGAACGCTTGAAGGTTGCTGCTTCTTGTAAACACTACACTGCTTATGACCTTGATAAATGGGGTGGCGTTGATCGCTTCCATTTCAATGCCCAGGTAATCTTTGTTTCTGTTCATAAATAGGCTAAACTCTATTCAACTTGTTTAAAGAAGTTTCAACAAAAATAAAGTAAATTTAGTAAAAATAAAGTTAATTAAACAAAGATAAGTTGAATTCAGTTAAAATAATATAATTTAAAAAAAATAAAATAAATTCAATTAAAAAGGTTAATTTCAACTAATATGCCCTTATCTGTCTCTTTTATTTTGCTACATTTGACTCTTTACGGTTTTCAATACACAATTTAAAAAGTTTTTTTCCTTTAAATTCGTAAGATAAAAATTTATAAAGAATTAATATTCTAAAAATTTACATACAGACGCATCCAATACGATCTCATTTAAATATATTATTTATTATAATATAATTAGAATTTATAATCAAAGTTTATAAAATTTAGCTCTCAAAATAAAATATAGTAAAAAAAAAAGAGCGTAAAAATAAATTGAAAAAACATATCCTTTGATTACGGTGATCCTAATGATTACATTAATCATGAATGTGAATAGTGTTATGAATATATATATATATATATATATATATATATATATATATATATAAAACAAGTGCAACACGTTAATCCAATCATGCATACAGTGAAGTCATTATAACTTTATACGGAGAAGTAGCTATGGCTGGTGAGTAAAATGAGTGAAAAATGCAACCCGGCAGTGGTTATCCGAAAAACTTCAGGTGGGCCCCACATTTTTTTTATTCCGTTTTACACTTCAACGACTATTTTCGACATTTAAACAATTTTAAAAAAATATTAAAAATCATTAACGGTCATAAAAAAAATTTCTCTATAAAATGACACCCATTTTGCTATATTTTTTCACAACTTAAAAAAATACATTTTCCTAATTGAATTCGTTTTTCACCATTATCTACTTTTCAACTGTTATCATACACATTTTTTTTGCAAATCTTCGTTAAAGTAAATTATTCTGCTGTTATTTTCATAAAAACGATAATAAAGACGTTAATTTAAAGCGATTATCAAAAGTGATAATTATTAAAAAAAAACGCTACTATTAACCGCTAATTAAAAACTATAATTATTAAAAAAAAACTCTAATTAAATGCAATAATAAAATAAACGATAGTTTAAAAAGGCAATTAAAAAATGATTATAAAAAACGATATAAAAATGCAATAATTAAAAACGATAATTAAATACTATAGTTATGAACGATAACTATAACAACTAATTAAAAATATTAAGTAAATTATAAATTGATTGAAATGCTAACTACGAAATAATAACATAAATTAATTAATAACGATATAAAATTATTAATCATAATCATACATTAATTAGAAAATTAAGTAAAATTGGGAAATATTGATGAGAGAGAAAGTGGTGGGTTACTGGAAAAAGTAAGAGAGATTGATGATGAATTTTTTTTTACTCACTATTGGGATGACATTTTACTCACAAAAAAACTCATGAGGATAATTGGGTGAAATGAGTGAAAAAGTGATTAGAGAGAAAAATTATCTTCACTTTAACTAGTCTCATACGGAGTATGTTCTAACTTGATCAGGTCTCATCCATAAACAATTCTACTATTATTCCACAAATCTAACATAAGCCAATTAGTGATAAAATCATGAATTATTATGCATGAATGAACCATTTCCGCACTAATTTTAGAAAAACTGGGGTTAGTGGGATAGATTAGATCAAGAAGATAATAGTACATTTTATAAGTTTACATAGAAAACAACGAGGATGAGTGAAACTGCCTGCGAAACTGACGACCTTGGAAATAGTAAGTGAATCTAAGCATCGGATTTCGAAAGAACGGAGTACTAATAATTCACGAGATTTGCCTCACGCCTTTCATCAAATATCTTCTGACATGCTGAACCATAAGAATTAGCCCAGATTAAACAATGATTATTTTATATTTTGTTGATCACATATTATATTACTCCATCAGTGTATATATATATAAATACTCAAAGAAACACATAATTTCTCTGGTAAGCATTAGGTAGCAAATTGGTCAAGTTGCCCGACATATGGATATATATGGGCCTTGCCAACGAAAAGAGGGCGTGTAGTCAAATACTCAAATAGAAGTATCAAATAATCAAATATGCACTAATGCACTGGAGTAGTACAGAGTGCTTTTTTCCTATGGTAGTAAAGTAGGGCTCTCTTTTTTTATTGTACAGTTTTAAGAGTTATTGATTTATGATTGGTTTGATTAAACAAATGCCCTTTGAAATTAATACTCGTTTGAGCTTAATCTACAACATAGTTCCTTCAGTAATGTATCGTATCATGAATTCATAAAAATTTCAAAAGAGTATGAATTTCGGTTTAGATTATGTATTGTAATTTTTGAGCTGATTACAAACGGGCCGATTAAGGGTCTTTAATGGGGTTCATTTCATTTGAACAGGTCTAATTACATGGTATAATTATTTTGAATGAAATCAAGAAAACCTAACCTTGTCCAATAACAAACACATACTCGTGAAATGTGAATAGTTATCTTGTGTCCTACTCCTCATTGGGTAATATATAACCTTGGTTGGCAGGTCACCAAGCAAGACATAGTGGACACATATGATGTGCCATTTAGAGAATGTGTGATGGAAGGTAAAGTTGCGAGTGTGATGTGCTCCTACAATCAAGTCAATGGCATCCCTACTTGTGCTGACCCTAAACTCCTACGCAACACTATTAGAGGAGATTGGCGCCTTAATGGGTATAGTATGATAATATCCCTTCCTCCTTTCACCAATTACGTTCTGCTCCGTAGTAGTCCGTATATTAAACGGTTAACATATCAGAAAGGTGACATCATTTTTGGGATTACTCATCAAGTTCATTTTGTCAGGTTTTATTAGTTCGGATGGAAACGCTGACAAAACAGATAAAATAAAAAAAAACTCTGCACCTAAAATACCTACGAACTTCACATTTAATCCGTTAAAATCATTGAAGTTTGACGAACTACTTGGTTTTCTGATGGTTGAACAGATACATAGTTTCAGATTGCGACTCTGTTGGAGTTTTCTATAGTAACCAGCACTATGCTTCGACTCCTGAGGAAGCTGCTGCTGATGCTATCAAAGCAGGTCAGGCAATATACTACTCATGTCATGCAAATGAAAATATTTTGTTCTGCGTGATTACTTTTTTCATTTGTGATTTGGAATTTATGACATTTTTTTTAACCTAAAGTTGTGAAAGGGTTCAAACAATCATTAGTTAGCATGGCTTTAGTTTCATCGGTAGAAACTACTAACCCAACTTTCTTACCATATGATGTAACAGGTTTGGATTTGGACTGTGGGCCGTTCCTAGGGATCCATACAGAAGAGGCCATAAAGAAAGGCTTACTAACTGAGTCTGATGTAAATGGCGCCTTAACGAATACACTGTCTGTCCAAATGAGGCTAGGGATGTATGACGGCCCATCATCAGCCCAACCATATGGCCACCTTGGCCTGAAAGATGTATGTTCTCCTGCCCACCAAGAGCTGGCCCTTGAAGCCGCCCGACAAGGCATTGTCCTCCTCAAAAATCATGGCCCAACCCTTCCTCTATCCCGCATCCATCACCGCACGGTTGCTGTGATTGGGCCCAATTCCGATGTCACAGTTACAATGATAGGCAACTACGCTGGTAAGCTTGTGCCTACTCAAATATGTGTCGCCTACTTCATTAAGCATGAGCTTGGGTTTGAGTTTAGCTCAATCTTTTTGAGTGCTACCATTGTTTAAACAATATGAAATCGATTCAAATCACAATACGACTTGTTTATTAGAGTTGCCATTTGACAACTCTTGCTACTCACATTCTAGACTGGAACTTGCTCATGTATTTATGACTTAATCTAGGGGTTGCATGTGGGTACACAACTCCGCTGCAAGGAATAGGGAAATATGCCAAGACAGTTCATCAACAAGGGTGTTTAGATGTGGGTTGTGTCGATGATCATCAATTTACGCCTGCAATAAGCGCAGCTACCCAAGCTGACGCAACCATTCTCATAATGGGCCTTGATCAGTCCGTAGAGGCGGAGTTTAGGGACAGAGCTGGGCTACTCTTACCAGGCCGACAACAGGAGCTCGTATCCAAGGTTGCTGCGGCATCAAGGGGTCCCACAATATTGGTCTTGATGAGCGGTGGGCCCGTTGATGTGTCGTTTGCAAAGAATGATCCACGCATATCAGCAATAGTGTGGGCTGGATACCCGGGCCAAGCTGGTGGACAAGCCATAGCAGATGTCCTCTTCGGCACAACTAACCCAGGTAACCAACATTCACAAGTACATGTAAAGCAAGAATATACTCGTGTTTTTCAGTAGCAGTTTCGCAGCCTTAGGTCGATAGACGATAGTACGTACTCATTTCATGTCTTATGGTTGCATACACATTTCATGTATATTGGTAGCGTTAACGATGATGTATACTTCTTGTAGGTGGCAAGCTACCAATGACATGGTACCCTCAAGAGTATCTCAACAATCTACCAATGACCAACATGGCAATGCGCTCTGGACGGGGTTACCCTGGGCGTACATACCGGTTTTATCAAGGACCTGTGGTCTATCCCTTTGGATATGGACTAAGTTACACCCATTTCACCCACACAATAGCAGATGCTCCACTAGAGGTTGTAATCCCTTTGGACGGCCACCGGAGATCCAACGCCAGTGCCAATGGGAAGGCCATCCGTGTGACTCGTGCAAGGTGCAACCAACTCTCCTTGTCTATGCATGTGGACGTAAAGAACCAAGGATCCAAGGATGGCGCCCACACCCTTCTCGTGTTCTCCAGGCCACCGGCAGGGATATGGGCTCCACAGAAGCAACTGGTTGCCTTCGAGAAGGTCCATGTACCCGCCGGGTCCAAGCAGAGGGTTAATGTCCACATTCATGTATGCAAGTACTTGAGTGTGGTGGACAGAGCAGGAATCAGGAGAATTCCCTTGGGTGATCACAGCATTCACATTGGTAATGCCAAGCATTCTGTCTCACTCAAACCAGAAACTTTGGGAATCATCAAATCTTAAGTACATTATTCTTTTTCTACTTGTATCGTTTTGGTTCTAAGATTCATGTCACCTCATGCTCTCCAGCAACAGCCCTGCTCAAAGAGCAAAATCGACTGAGCCCGAGCGTTTAAAGTTACCCTAATTCAAGGTCATCAATTATGGCCATATAGGTATCTATATTTGGCTTCTTGCAACTTGAAAACTTTTATTTCAGATTTAGATCAAGGGCAGTACATGCAGAGGCGGACCCACGATTTTTTGTTTGGTGAGTCACAATCGATAATCAAATATGTTCAAAGAGTACAAATTACAATCAAATGTTCAAAAATTATAAAATATAATCAAATGTTATTACAAAATGACAGACAAACAATGGATGAAGTATATATGAAATTTATTCCCCCTAAAACCGAAAACAAACAAATATTTCATTAAGGGTTCCTATCTCAATTGTTTAAGAAAATCCCACTGCTATTATTATAACGCTCATTAAAGGTGCCTTCACAACTTAGTAGTGAAGGGAACTGAGATCCAATTCAAAAGATAGAATAGGTGAGATTTTAAGGTAATAATAAATCTTGGCTGTTAGCTTGCAATTTTCTTAAAGTAAGACCATATGACTTTGGAAATTTTCACCGACACGTCCGACAATCTTGCCCTGATTTATTTATTTTATCATTATCATTCTTTATATGCAGACTTTTTTTCCATCCCCAAAAACTTCCTCTACACAAAGACAAACAAAACGCAAAGCTTGCATTATTAGTTCAAGCTCAAGCTTAGACCAAGCCATCAAGAGCTGGGGAGTCGAGCTTGTGAAGTTCAAGCTCCTCTTCTTAGACCAAGCCTGCGATGGTACTGAGGTAAACAAGGCTTAAACGCCAGGCTAAGACATCGTTAAACAAAACTATATTGATCCCACTAAAGAAACATCAAGTCTTCAATTCTTGAGTTGGCTCTATCGGCAGATATGCATCTAAACAATTTGTGTAGTTGTGAGTTGCCGTCTTACCGACTTGCCGTGGTGTTGGGGACGATGGGGAGTGGCCGAGTGGGGACTGGGGAGCCGGGAGCGCGGAGCACTGCTGCACCGGAGCACCGTCGTTGACTCGTGGTCTTACTGAGGCCTTCTGCGATTCTGCCTACTGGGAGTCTGGGAGGCCGCTAGGGAGAGGGAGAGGGAGGTCGTGTCTCTGGCGAAGTGGCGAGGATTTCTGGAACTTTGGAAGCAAGGAAGGAAGCTGGGAAGAAACTCTCGGGTGGGACTATTGGGCAGGGAGGAATTTCTGATTTTTTTAAATTTTTTTTTTTTAAAAAAATGCTTCAAATTTTTTTTGGATCCTGGTGAGTCATGTGACTCACCAGGCACAAGGCCCAGTCCGCCCTTGAGTACATGTGTCCAATGCTACCATACAGTCCAAATATTGTATGCTTACATCAAATAGTAGATCGATTTTTAGTGATCAATTTGGGAATTCATGATTTATTAATTTCTTGAATTAAATCTTTTAGCACTAGATTATACCACTAATTGTATGCATTATTGTTTCCGAATCCATAGTTAAATTGAAAAAAGCGCAGAGATTGAACTAAGATTTAACCTAGTGCAGGACTGTTTGTGTTCGATTTATATCATACAATCATCATATCACATACTAACAAAAAATTATTCAAGTGAGCTTAACACAAAAAAGATATTCCTACCATCGATCTATATACGCAGATGGTTAAGTCAAGTAAAAAGGGAAGAATTACAGGACTTGCGTAACAAGTTTTGTTTAGCACAATCTACACTATGCATGCTTTCCAAGATTTATCCAGGAGCAGCCTTGATTTGTGACTTCTTAGCAACATGAACATACAACACTTAACTTTTTTGCATCGATAAGCTAAAAGACACAAACATCTCCTGTCTCCAATCCAACGTAACATTTCTTGCAAACACGGTCCAACCGGCACCAACATTGCATTTCCTACGATTTCCCTTACAACTGACTGTCCATTGTCTTCCACCACATGCCACAAGCGTCATGAACTTGTATTTTAAATATTTCCATGCATCTAAGATGATCTCGACCAAAAGATTTAGGAACATTATGCAAGAATAAAAAGCTAGTGCATACTATTGTAATGAAAGAACATCCAGAATGTTTCACACATTTTCACCTAGATTCCAGTCTTAAAATTAGATAGCTCATATTAAGCAAGTCCTAGAAGATAACATCCAAGAAAAAACTTACCAAGTAGCTTCCTTTATGCATAGAATATGACTTGATGACAGTCAAGTTAGAAACATTAAGAGTTTTACCTAAATTAACTCCTAGGTCTAAGGAAGTCAAGTTGACTTAGTACTCTATTTTCTAACTGAGTTGTTTTAAATTGGCTAAGTTTTTTAAAGGTGCATTTAAAAATAAAGTAGGATATATTTATTTTCCAAGTAAATTAAAATATTTTGAGAATAAGATTGATAGGAATTTAATTGAATATCTTTTAGAGTATACCAACTGGCTAAGTTGTCTCACTCGTGATCTAGTGGTTGTCCTGGTAGGCAGTCTAGACACCAATAAAGGGTCTAGCTAGAGAGTTCCTGTCCTTTCATTTGAGGAACAAGATAAAAGAGCTAGAAAATAAGCACATGAATTTGTTAACTGCTTCATGACCATGGTATCACATCCTGTACCATGCCATCCTACCGTTAATTCCTCAGCATTATCTCAAGAATCAAATCATTCAAGAAAAATCTCAATAACTTCTCCTCCTCCTTTTGTGGTAGTGGAACCATCAATAACAAGTAAAAGTAGTAGAAGATTGTTGCTCTCAACTAGTTTCATAGTATCAACTGTATCCCCTGCTACTTTTTTCTCATTTACTGCTGCATCATTATCTTCAACTCCTAGCAGTTCAAAGTTCTCCGAGCTCCCTAATACTGGTGGCGTTAAGGCCTTAGACCTTCGTGTTGGTACCGGTTCCACACCCACTGACGGTGACCAGGTTCAAATTAGGCCCTATTCTTTTCATATGAGTTTCTTACACACTTTTTTGAGCTTTATGGGCTTTTCAAAACTTTTACATAAGGTCTGTGAATGTAAGTTAATACGAAAACTCACAGGTATATTCCATTGTCCTAGTTATTAATTTATTGATATTACTCCCTCGGTTTCTTTTTTTTACCCCGTTTTTAGGTTCATTATTTAAAGATTGCCTCATTTCTTAAAAAATTTCCATTTTGGATTGTTTTCTCTAAAAATTTTCTATTATATTTTAAAAAAACTGATTTATTACTCTGTCGCTACATAATACTTCTAGATCTAGCGCCAAGATCTCACTTGATATGGTGAAGTAGTTATATTTGATACCTCAAGTCGCCTCTTTTATGGCATGTGAATTGACTGACTGTTGAACTTTGGCATGTATGGGATTAAAATGAGAAGATAGCAATACATTACTATGGAAGATTGGCAGCCAAGCAAGGGTGGCGTTTTGATTCAACATATGAGCACAAAGATCCAACTGGTGAACCAATTCCTTTCATCTTTCAACTTGGCTCCAGCAATGTAACTTTGCATCATTATATGTCTAGTTCAAAAATTTACGTTACGAAAATGACCTACTCCTATTGTATGTCTAGTTGTATTCTTTGGAAAATCTTATGTCTAGTTCAAAAATTTACGTTACGAAAATGGCCTACTCCTATTGTAGGTAATTTCAGGGATTGAAGCAGCAGTAAGAACAATGAAAGTAGGTGGCATTAGAAGAGTAATCATTCCACCATCTCAAGGATATCAGAACACAACTCAAGAACCTTTACCACCCAATGTATGTGATAGAAATTGTTAAAAACTTCTTGATAACTTGGCATGATTTGCTAATTAAGATGATTTTCTTTACAACTTCCCTCGTGAGATAGCTAAGTACTCATTCATGCATGATCTTCTCTGTACCAGTTCTTTGACAGACAACGTTTGTTCACTACGATCTTCAATCCTACACGTCTAGCCAATGGAGAAGGTTCGACATTAGGAACTCTTATATTCGATATTGAGCTTGTTAGTATTAGGCATTAGCTACGGAAGTTACTTATTTTTGTAATTTACTACGAAGTATTAAAATTTCTGTGTTGTATACTCATCTGATATGTGAATGTGAATAATAAACTTTTTGCTAAATTACAAGATATCCTTACTCCCTCTGGCATAAACACAAAATCCCTTCATGTTCTTACCACCTGCCTCAACTAGCCAGGGAAGGGACTTGAAATACACGATTTTGCTTCACATTTTAACTGTGCTAAGTCCAGTGTCGTCCCTAGGCCTAGACAAAGAGTGCGACCGCCTAGGGCCCGGGGCTCGAAAGGGTCCAAAAATAATTTTAAAACTATTGTTTAAATAAATTTTAAATAAATTCTTAACTTAATTTTTAATAATAATTAATTTCAAATATTTATAGCATTAAATGTTTTAGTTTTTGATGAAAATTTATATCTTTAACCCTAGTTTTTTATTTATTGTTTTTTTAATTTTTTAATTCCTAAAATTATGCTCTATAAATTATTAAATTATTAAGTTTTATGGAGTCTTGCAATGAATAAATTTACTCTCTTGTAAACCTAATTGTGTCATATAACTATACAATATCTCAAATTTAAGATTTCCATTTTTAGTTTTTTTTTTTAATTTATAAAATACAATCAAAATTTTATTTTGTTGGATATTATGTATAATGATAATGGTAGGTTTGTATGTAGTAGTATCTTGGATATTAAAATATATAATGTATATATTGGATTCATGAATATTATTACGCTTAAAACTTCTAAAATATCATGAACAATGACTTTTAAAATATCATGAACAATGCTGGTTAAGTCGCAAACTCGCTCATAACTAACAAGTGTGGTTGAAACTTGAATGACTTGGATATGTGAAGCACCCAACCAACAATTCATCAAATCATAGCTAGGACATCTAAATTGTCTAACATGACTAGATTTATAGGTTATTTTTTAGATATGAAATTTTTTAAAAAGTGCTGGAAATCTCATAGTTATATGAAAATATTTGAAAGCAATCATTTGCTTGTATATATCTTTAAATGCCTAAAATTTTTGATATATTTATAATAATTTAAAAATCGGTTGAAAAAAAATATTTAGACAAAGCAGATGGTTATTACTTATAGGCCTAATAAAAACTTATAAGACCAATGGTAATCATATGAAGATTTGCCAGGATTGAACTGTCCAATATGATTGAAAGGATGTTATTCACAATTTTTGAGTTATATTTAAAAATTTTGAAAGACAACCTAATGGTACAAGAAACCCTACGGGGTTATACAAAGGTGTTTGGAAGCATTTATTGTCTTTCATTCATTCTCCAAAGACTTAAAAATGAGTTTATAATCTAATTGTAGGAGATTTAAAACTTTGTTCAAATGAGGCGTTTATAGTCAAAGTAAACGGGTTTGATTTACTCATGGGGCATCCCTGAATTAAGTTGAGTCATTTTTTTTGTCATGATGAAATAGGTATAGCCTTAAGAGACACTAAACATGTCAATCTATCTACTAATACTGAAAAAGAGAGTACATTAAAGAACTTTTTCCCTTCCAATTTTTTTCACTAGTGCGCATTCATTAATCTAGACTATTTAGAGTAATTAATGTATTAGAAACATTAAAACTTTTATAATTTGATAAAAAATGTGATTTTTTTAAAACATAAATTAATATTTGAAAAATACTTGATGTATCAATGTGTAATATATTGTTCATATTATAAATTCAAAGAAACTAGTATAAAGTGTATACCAAGTAAAAAAAAAATTACCAAATAAACTTTACCATAATATATCTATACAAAGGTCTATGCAGTCATTTGGACAAATCATGTTATACACTTAGCTAAAACAATAAAAACACATAACACACGGATATATTACAAGTATTTTAAACTTCCGTTGACATATAAAGAGTCACAAAAGACAATCATGTACAAGCTTTGATTGACATTTAAGATGATGTTTGGTTCAATATTTTGTAATGAGTTTTGATTCCACACCTTAGTCGGACTAGATTTGGTTACGCATTTTGGAATGGAGTTACCCAAGGGTTTAATCTCCTTCTCAATTCCTTAAAATTCTATACTCACCCTAATTCCAAAAATTCACAATTCATTTCTCTATACTATTAAACCCTCTATATTACCAAACAATTTATGGTGATATAACTTTTTGAATTCATATCCTTAATGAATAAATTTTCCTTCTATTTTATTCCTAGATGACAAACCAAACAACTCTTGAAATAGTCACAATGGACAATCATGAATAAGTTTTATTTGGCATATTAAGAGTCATACGGAGAAACGAAGAACGTATGAAGTTCCTCAAGTTAATAAATATGAAAATGGAATGATAAACCAAAAGGCAAGCAAGTCCAACAAACCAGCAGTATGTCCATAACATGAAAGCCCATATAAATAGAATCTACCAACAAAAACAGAAAAGAGCAAGAGTTGTTCAAATAAAACTTTCAGACATCAGTGAAAAACATATAAAAGAAAGCAACAAGTTAATTTGCCGCCGACCGCCGTACTGCTAGCTCTAGTAGCAAATGAAGAACATCATCTCTACTCTTTAGCCCATCTTCTCTTCTGTCTTCTACTTCTTCTTCACTGTACTTCTCAACTTCACCTTCTTTATTTTTTCTGGTATGTCTATTCATCAATTGTTCAACCATTTTAGCCATTATTACCTCTAATTCTTTGATATATTTTATAAATTATTCTGATTGTATATCTTTTCTTGGGGTTATTTATGTTTCTTTCATTAAGTAAATTTATTTTTTTTACTGGGTTTGAAGTTGGAATTATTTCGTTGCGATTGGAGTTGAGTTTTTAAAGAATTGATTTTTGTTCAAGACTTGAAATTTGTCTGAAAAGTGATTGAATTTGGTTAGGTTTTTGTAATAATGTTTTTAATTTTATGTATTTTCTATGTACAGATGGAATGTGAGAAATGACGATTCAGGAGATGGGTGAGTGCGGGTTGGACGATTACAAAACTCAGGTCGACAATGTGTTGTCACAAGTTACTAGGGTCAGCTTGCTTCCTCTATTCTGGTTTTGCTGATTGTTTGTGTTCTTATTACTCATTTTTGCAGTATTATTTGATTGGTAGATAGATAGTTTAGAGGTATAGATCGTGTTGATGATTCAAGTTGATAACTTGAACAACATCCGGTACTAATTGCTGCATCAATCTTTTAAGAGTACGTCCTATGTGGTTGCATTTCACTAAGAAGAATAATGCATCAGATGTGTCATGGCAATTCAATACTAGGTTCAAAGTGCCTTTTTTGTGCTTTACATGAGAAATCTGGTTATTATACTAATAAACAAAGTTGTGTAATTTGACCTTAGAAGTCCCATGTGAGTAACTTAAGTGTTGCATCTGCGCCTACAAACCTTTTGTTTTTGTGAGAAATGTGATGTGAGACCGAGTAAGATCAATATTAGTGTAGAGGAAACATAATTCACCTATGAAGATGCCTTACCTTGATGTTCATACGGGACAGTCTATTTTTTTTTTTTAATGAAGGACTTGGGTTCTATTTACCCTTTTCTGTAAGTAATTCTCTTATACCTAACAAACTACAAGGTGAAGCCAGGACAGACTTTTTGCTGTTGCACGACAGAGGTAAAAGTTTGCTTTCATCTAATTCCCTATCCAGCCTCAGATGAGAGCCTTTTGAATTGCATGGGCTGATGGGAATATTATATTACGTAATTTGTTGTAATATTTGCTTGATAGATATCTAGATTAGAGTCATAGAGTGGGTTGTCAATGCAGGATGATACGAAACCGGATACTGACCGTGTTGACCTTTAAATTAAACAGGATTTGTAAGTGTTATGGAAACTATGAAGAATAATATATCTTGATAAGAAAAAAGAAATCCTTGTCAAAAAAAAGAAAATTAAAAAGAACCTGTTTTTCTCATGAATTTTCTTTAATGGCACACTACTTTCTTTGTTGGTTGATAGTAAGTTTCAACCTTCTACTGTATTTATAATGTTAATTGTCTTGCAGAAATATTTGCGAGTGCTTTTTCCTTTATTGTCACCACGAGTATATATTTTGTTGATATGAGTTTGAATGACTTTATTTATGTGCAGATAGAGCAAAAAGTTCAAGAAATTGAGCAGTTCTATGTGAACAACAGCAAAAAGCAATCGAACAGCTCGAAAGGCGGATCTGCTTCTAAGGATAAAGACAAGGATAAAGACAGACATGTTGTCCACATCAAAAAGCAGCAGCATGATGCGATAAGCAAGGAAACAGCTGCCTCAAAGAGAATGCAGGAGCTTATACGTCAATTTGGCAAAATATTACACCAGGTTACTATTTTTTTTTCTTTCTTAATTTTGATTCTTTGAAGTAGAAATTTGTTTCGTTCTCATGTGAGCTGTGTCCTCGAGTATTATTGGCATTGCAAACTTAGGCAAGTTGTTACAAGCATCCTCTGAAAACCATGATTTGTTCGTGTTTTTAAGTGTATTTGGGGGGTGATGAAGTATTTGTTTTCTCCATTAGAGATAAAACTCCTCTGACAGGTTTTTCTACTACCATTTATTTTGTGCACTAGTTACTCATGAACTCACTGGGAGCCTAGGGGGTTATGGTAGGGAGCTTTTTTATTTTCTTTCCTGCACTTGTTTGAAGAAAGTATTATGTTTTCTCCAGAAATTATTTCATTTGTCTTGAATACATCCTTGGTTGTTGTAATACCCGTAATGTTAGTTATGCATTTGTGAATCTTGTGATAATTTTGGTGCAATAAAGACTTTGAATTACTCCATAATGGACGTCCCCTTCTGACAAAATTAGCCGAGGGATGTAAAAGTGAAAAGCAGCGAAAAGATTTTAGGACATTAGAAGACACCCTTAGTTTTATATGTAGACTTCTTAACTTTTTGTTAGGGGGAGGTGTGTTTAATGTTTGAGTGGTTAAGTATGTCCACTACAGGATAGAATGAGAGTAATGGTCATATTTTTCTGAAATTCGAAATGAAGAGCAACTGATCTGTTGGAAGTGAAAGTAAGATAAGCAAATAACAGTCAAGAGAAAGGTGTAAACTTCTAAGTTTAACTCAATTCACTCACTTGCTGAAACCCGTAATCCTACTTAAGCCTTCCAGATATTTAATTTTCAAATTCTGCAATTATGTTCAATGTTAGCCTCTTTCTATTTATATTCATCCAAGTTGTTTATGGACTCATGTTATCAACTAGTTCTTACACATATATCAGAGAAAAACCATTAAAAATGTTAAGGGGGCAATAGACTGTAGTGATGGATAACAGGGCAGATTTTCATTTGTCTTTTGCCCAACTAAACTATCTGAAGATTGTTCCAACCAGAAAATCAGATGAAACCATTGGAATGATCTTGTCGAAAACCTATCAAGATATTGCTTTTGCAGTTCTTAGTGCTGTAGGGTTAAATAATTTAAACAGAAATAAAACCTATCCTAAATCATATTTCCTTGTTTGTATTCTGATTAAGATGGATTCTTGCCAAAAATGTTGCTTAGGCAAATGAATCTTTATATTATCCAGATTGTGAAGCTTGTGTCAGCAGTTGTGCATTTACTCTTGTATCTGATTGTGGAGTTGGCTTCAGCCATTCTATGCAAGGATGTGCTTCTAGTGTGGGAATGTAGGGTGAAACAGGTTATCTAGCCTATTTTGGTTTTCCTAATGATCCCTGGTACCTGAAAATTGACCTCTGATTAGTCTTCGGATTTTCGATTGTGTTATGCATCTATGTTTTGTAAAACATTTAAGGCGGTGCCCTTGTCGATGTAGTATTTCTGAAGAGTTGATACCTGCCAACCTACCCAGTACTGATGTTTGTGCCTCTTTATCACTATTAATTCTGAAGGGAGGAGGCCTGCCTGCCTACCGGTACTGATTCTTGTGCCTCTTCTTCACTGTTAATTCCTAGGCATAGTGGAATGTTACCAGATAGCCTGGTTGGCAGGGTACCTATTTATCACAATGGATGTATATTTTCGTCTGGTGTATGGATTGATTCCGAGGAAATGATGTTGCTTAGAAAAAGTTTTTTCTTTCTTCTGTTCTGTCTTAACAGCTTAGGTAGATGAAAGTTCCTAAAACTTACGTAGAAAGTACAAAAAAATCACTTTCTATGACTTTAAAAGTGTGTAAGTAGTTGTACTATCTTTTATGTATTGGTTGATGTTTTTATTGCTGCAGCCTTTTATTTTGGAAAATTTTTCTGGGCCAGAAAAGTAAGTTAATTGTGAGATTCTGGCTGAAGGTCTTATGCCACACCCACAATGCTACATTTGGTCCTTTATTGCCACTTTTTTGTTTAAGCCTTTAAGATCCTTACAAAAGGGGTGATGTTATAGGTCCTGTTTGATGAATTTTCCTTTTAACTGCAAACTGTTTGCTGTGGTTTATTTTAAATAATCTGGATTAGTGCAACATTTTTACATGTGGAAGTCCTCTGATGCTACCTGTTGCTTCATTCATGCTGGGTGCTGTTGTGCTGGTGATTGTCCTTGTTCTTATGTTATTGATCTACAGCCTCTAGTTTATGGGATATTTCAGCAGTCCTATTGATCTGAATTTTGGTTTGCTTTTCAGATAACTCAACACAAGTGGGCATGGCCATTTTTGGCTCCTGTAGACGTGAAAGGCCTTCGTTTGCATGATTACTATGAGGTAAAATCTTGTCCTTCCTCGTTTTGTTTCCCAAAGCTCTTGGGTTTTCACCTTTTTACAATTACTTTCTATTTTTCTGGAAGATTTGATCCTTTCCTTTTTATTCCTTGAAAAACACTACTTGGTCTGTCCTAAAACCTTTTTGTCTTACCTTTTTTGGTTAAAGATTATACCTCTTGACCATTAATTTGTTAAAATTTGTTATAGCTGATAATGTAGGAATATTATTGTTGGGTTTGTCTTCAAAACTTACTTTGTAGAACCATCTTCTTTCCAGTTTTACTAGCACATTATTGGTTAAAGTGTATTGTCAAAGGCATAAGAAGTCAAACAGGAAGTTTAATTTGGAATACAAGGATTAAAAGAGTAATGGACAATGAATTTTTTTGGGTGATGGAAGATGTTATTAGTGAACTTGAAAAGGTTTTCTTCAATATTCTGTGGACTGGTTGGACCCTTCAGGGACTGTTTACCCTACTTATTTACTTTGTTTGGGCATTTCTTGTACCTTTTTATACCTCAACTTTTCTGTTTGCGCCAGATTATTGAAAAACCTATGGATTTTGGTACGATAAAGAAACAAATGGAAGCCAAGGATGGTAGTGCCTACAAACATGTACGAGATGTTTGTGCAGATGTAAGGTTGGTTTTCAAGAATGCTATGAAATATAATGACGAAAAGAATGATTTCCATGTTATGGCAAAAACCTTGTTGGCAAAGTTTGAAGAGAAGTGGCTACAGTTTTTACCTAAGGTTGCTGAAGAGGTGAGATTCTGGCAATCATACAGCCATATTTTCTTTTGTTTGTGTGTGCTTAGTTGTTTGCTGTGTGCTAGTATCACATTCCATTATAACTTCACTTTCTTAAACAAGCTGGTTGCTTTTGCAGGAAAAAAGGCGAGAAGAAGAGGAAACTGATGCTCAGCTAAGTTTGCAGCTAGCTCAGGAGGCTACTTATGCCAGAATGGCACGGGATATAAGCAATGAGGTTTTTCCCTTTTCCAGTCTGTTTGGGATTTGTGTCACTAGAACCATAAGAATCTAGTTTACGATCCTGCAATAGGTGTGCCAGTAGTATTGCATGAGATCACTAAGGTTAGCAATCATTAATTATATGTTTAATTATAATCAAAATGCCCAAGTACCTCTGTTCTGATGCCCAACATAATTCCAAAATGATTGACTGAATAATTACAAGTGCTAACACAAGTGAATTGCTCTTTAAGCAAATGATCCTTTAACATCCCTTGAAAAGTTAGTGGCAATTACAACTGGATTGTCCTAGCTGCTTTTATATGAGAAATGTAATATCTGCGTATGACTTATGGTATTTTAGTTTTAGTTATGAGTATGACGTGTCACTTGCCACGTCGTGTCACTTGCCATGTCTAATGACTTTTGTTGTTCATCTCCTTGTCTGGCTCTCTGCCTCTCCTGCTTGTCAATTCTCGATAGATAACATCTGTTGGTGTTGCCATGATTCACCCTGCCACCTCTCCCCTCAATACAACCACAATAAAAAACAAGCCTTAATTCTAAAAAGATGACGTTGGCTGCATGAATTGAGAGACTATCTCATGTGACCATCCGCAAAATCCTCATCCGTTCAATCATATGTAGTGCCACATTTTCTTGCAAGTCCGTTCCCTCCATGTCTTTTTAACCCCTCTATCCAAATCATCTTTGGCCTTCCTCTATTGTGTTTGAGATCACCATTACCCTCAGCCTTCCTTATCAATGCATTTGCTAATGAACTTATATTTTGGCTGTTTGACCAAATAGAAAAGCCAAAAGACATTTACCAAACATGGCCAATATAAAATTATGAACCACTTCACTCAAGCTAGAGTAGAAGGGAGACGGGAGGTAAGGATGCGTTAATCTTAGCCAGTTGAAGTATGTAAAAGAATTATTGTCTAATGAAGATCCCAAATCCGGAGTTTTTAAGTGTTTTAGGTTTTCATAATTTTCAGCTACCATGATAGTTATTCGGTTTTGTATTGACTACCTTCTCATTTTGCCTAATAGACAAATTCAGGAAGTTATTTTAAGAGGAGAGAAACATGTATCTCCTATTATAATCTCTGGATGAATAATTGCTTTCATGTATTTTTGTTGGTCCAGTCCTTTACCTTGGTTTCAAACTTATGTGCAACTTACATTAAGATATGAACTCTAGCGTGTTTTGTGTAGTAGCTAGCTTGTAGTCACATGGTGAAAACCATTTTCTGATTTAAGCTTTACCAAGAAGTGGTTTGCTACATGCCTTAAGCATATGAATATGATAGCCTTCTATGGAGAAATTTTTGCAAGTTTCAATTGTACTTTCAGAACTCCATAATTACCATGAGATTCAATGACACACATAACACATTATCTGATGCTCTTAAACTTATTCCACAACCAGTCTTGATGGTTACATGTTCAGGTGACTAGCTTGAAACTGCTGATCTTTCAATTTGTCTACAATGAGTGTCCAAAGCATATCAGAAATCCTCCAACCTTCTTGAGTTCTCCTTTTGCGGAGTATACATCACCAACTGAAGTTTGGCTAATGGTCAATTTGAAATTATACAAATTTCTTTTTTGTTGGAAACTTTTTAGGATTGTAAATGGCTTTTACATCTTAACCATTTTCCCTTTATTTAAACTTCTTTTTATACTATGCTTTATATGTGTAAACATATCTGGATATGTTCTAAACCCATTTTTTCCTCTTAATCTTACTTTTCAGCTTTTTGAGGCTGACATACACCTCGAAGACTTGAGGGAACAGCTGGTTCAAAGATGCAGGTAAATTTTGATTGTCCTTCTATTGTAATATTTTTAGATGCAACAAAACTAACGTGTATCTGACCCTGAATTGTACAAGAATTTCCATGACTAGATTTTAGTCTGAACTGAGATTGACCAACCCAATCTGAAAAGTAATGACTATTAACAACTGATCTGAAATGACCCTTCCTGAAACTATACCACAAACTGACCCAAAAGTGGCCAATTATTGCCTGAACTAGTTTGCTACTTCTAACTACTGTGATTCCTTATTTTCTTTAGTTTCATGGCTGACTACTGGTCTATGTACGTACTCCTGCATTTTAGAAACTAAATATGGCTGTCAAATTTCAGAAAAATGTCAACCGAAGAGAAAAGGCAGCTTGGCACAGCCCTCACACGGCTATCCACCGATGACCTCAGTAGAGCTTTAGAAATTGTTGCTCAGAGCAATCCTAGATTTGTAGCAAATGCTGAGGAGGTGGACCTCGATATAGACGCTCAGGTAGTCTTTTCCTTGTCAGTTTGGTGGGGATATATTGCCTACCCTTCAGGCTAGCATCTTTTCAGAACAATTTAGGTTTGTTTTTCCATTGACATGGCTTGAGTTGCAGAGTGAATCCACCTTATGGAGGCTGAAATTCTTTGTAAAAGACGCACTGCAAGCTCAAGGCAAGCCTGCAGCAAGCATGGGGGCGAACAACAACAATGAAAACAATAATGGAAATAACAATAACTCTAAACGAAAGAGGGAGATCAGCGATGCCCTTGCCAAGACTGTGAAGAAGAAGAGTAAAAAGGTAGCCCCGTGATTGTTTTAACAATGTAGAATAGATAAACTAAGCCCTTTAACATCTTTAAGGACTGTAACTATATATTATCAGCTCTCTTTGAAGAAAAAACTATATGTTATTAATCTTATTATCTTGAAGGAAATATCAGAGATCTTTTCAAGAAGAAAAAAAAACATTTCTCTATTTGTGGGTGCTGTTCAGTTAACTGTTCGATGTAGAAATAGCCAAGCTTCTGCTTTTAACATGTCCTATCTCTGACAGAATTGCCAAAGGAAGTGGCTTTAAAGAAAGTACTCACTATCAATTCCAAAAGTAGATCTTTTATGTAGCTTTAAAGGAAGTACCCACTATCAATTGTTTTGTTTCCTGCTTTTTTTAACTAACCAATTATTTTATCACCAAGTTTTGTTCCCATTTTGTGGTTTAGCAAAAAGTAAGGATGCTTTTTACAATCGAAAATTCCACGTGCAAAAGAGCAATGTAGCGCATCTAATCAAGCAAATAGGGTTTCATTAACCCTGTTATTAACATGCAAAAGGCTGTCAAACTCAGGTCGCCAAAAGATCATGTTTCAATACAGTCAGAGACACCCTGTTATTTGCTTGCTTGGTGGTGGGCTCGATAAAGACCAGAACTTTTGAATAAAATTTATATCAGATCTTTGCAAGGCCCGTCTTGTCCGAAGGGTAAGCCCATTTCATTGGCCTGAACAGTTTTAACTTGCTGCCAAAAGATTTTCGACGTTAAGCTTTCAAATAATACGTGATAATTTTCAATATTTATGTTTTTATCGAATGTGTCTAAACACGATAAATATATTTTAAAACATTAACACATAGTCTTGTTTATAAACATGCATTAAACACATACATGCTCATATATAGGCGTTCTTTTCAGTTGTTTGTTATTTCAATTTTAATTAATGTTCAATCTTCTCATGTTCGTAGTAGTGATTATCATGCAGCTCATTATCAGTTTTCTTGGAGAGTTAAAGTCATGGGCAAATGGGGCAAGCTTTACCATAGACGCAGTGCGTAATGATCACCCTCTTCATCAACAGAGTGTATAAGAAATTCCACGTTTTGTCAAAGCTTCACACAAAGTATGCCAAGCCTCGGCTCATGTGATTACAATCAGATTTCGACCAATCATAGTGATGTTACTACTAATCTTGGAATGTCTTTATGTTATTTAAACACCACAACTTGCACATTCCAACATAATATACCCACTGTATCATGAATTCATCATCGCTTTGCTCTTTTTTTTTTTTTTTTTTTTTAATCACAGTCAGAGGCTCAGCGTAATCAAATTATGACATGACTTTCTTGACGGCTACTTGATATGAAGATTGGAATGGCTAATCCTATTTGATAGCATGCTTTATTGGAATAGCTAATCGTTGTCCTAAATTATTTTTTATGAAAGAATAATCATAAACATCTCCTGGAAGAAATCATGAATATCAATTCTATTTTTAGTGGAAACCGACTCATTGTCTTAAATTTTCTCAATGTATCATTTTACACGCCAAATTGACACGAGACATGGCCCATAAACTCGGCCCGAATCACGCTATTATTTACTATTATTTAATACTATTATTATTAGTAGTAATATTATTATTACTACTACAATTAATATTACTATTAATTTTAAATTATTATATTATTAAAATATAATTTAAATTATCTAAAATTATTTTTTCAATTATATTATGTACTTTATTTTAATTTTTTTATTAAAAATTTAGGCCAGCACGAGGTATAACACGACATGTCATGCAGGCATGTGAGCCGTGCTACGCCATAGGCCGAATTTTAAGAAAATGTAGCACGACACGACTACAATTACACACGACACAACACAACAAGAGACTAGACACGAGTTGGCATAGTCAATAGTGGATTCGTGCCCACCTTTAGTGACATATATTCATGTATGTGGGCATTATGAGTATCATGTCTTCATTTAGATCGTGTAATTTTAATGCCATTAATAGTATTTCAAGTAATTACTTTACAACCATTAATTGCAAGATGCATACTCTTGGCTTTCAATGAGCCTACAAGAAACACCACTAGCAATATCGACGCCATGCATTGTAATGTCATACTTCGTATATAATAGTTACGTTCTATTAAAATTAATAAATTACTTTTCTCCTCAACAACACAAACATCCAGCAACCATCGTTAGCAATTCACACTTCACCGTTTCGTCGACTACATTCTGCCATGCAATGCAATCTTCGTGAAATAAGAATAAGTTGAGCAGAATCAAAGAGTGACGAACTCACGAAGCTAGAGAGTTAGAGGAAGAGGAGGGCTCGTGAAGGGTCACAAGTGGGGCTGGAGTTAGAGGCGGAACCGCTTGATGGCTTCATTTGCTGAAAATAAGCTACCATTTATCTCTTAATCATAAGCTTTATAATGTGATTGGCAATCTCATGTTTAGGCAATATAATTAAGAAATATGGGTGGAAGAGAAATAAAATTTATCAAAGAAGAGTAAAATGGCGATGACGATAGTATTTATATTTAAGAAAACGATGTCGCTTTTCTAATTGAATAATAGCTGTAGTCCAAAGTGATATATTTCACCCAAAAATAAGTAAACAATAAAATTAAAATAAGATACATTATGTCATTCATACCATGAATTAATACGAACCGTACCAAATAATTGGAAAAAAAATATATATGTACATTGATGATATATTATGTCCTTCATTTCATGAATATGAAGCAAATAAATGGGAAAAAAACAGATGAAGAAAAAAGAATAATTATGGAGTACAAAGAAATTTCTCTGGGTAAGAGTGGATTTTTTTTTTTAATTTTTTTTTTTTGAGTTGGTAGTGATCGAATATGTTCCTTGCAAGCGACATTATGATGAGTTCCAATACTTCTGGACTCCAATTCAACCAACTTCTAATCAGCAAAGCTATGTACATGTATAAAGTAAAATTAGAAAGTCTTGACATGAATTTGAGGAGTGTAATTTAATTACTTTTCGGTCACAACTAATTTATAATTTAAAATATTTTTTATTGAAATTTTTTAAATAAAAAATTAATATTTTAAAATATATTTTATAAAATCTTATTTAAATATAATTAAAATTTATGATCAAAATTTTAAATTTTTAACGGAGAAAAGACCAACCTTTTCAAAGCATACGCGGTGATCACCACTTCTTAATCGCATCATATCATCGGATTTTGACGTATGTTCTAAGGTCAACGTACACTGTAGAATTTAATTACGAAGTAGTTAATAAGAACAGGAACCTACGTAGTTCCAATTAAATTAAGGGAAAAGAATTATGTTTGGATTTATGTTTAGGACGCCTTACTCGAAAAACGATATCCTTGCTAAGCTACTATTTTATGTGATTTATTTAGAGTGAGGACTGAGGAGTATGTATATATCAATATACCAGGAAATGTATGGTCATTAAATTATTATCATTTATGAATTTTCCCAACTGTGAGTTTGTCACATTAAAAAGCATACTTTATATGCATATGAGGCCACAAATTTACAACTCTCATTATATTGTCGTCCTTAATTGCAACTTGCAAGTAGTTAATTAAACAAGGAATGGCATTATACCTTTTGAAATATGACGACCAATTGATGTGAACAACCAAAAAGTAAAGGATTATAAATATATTTTGTACATAGCAAGAGATCGGAACATAGCATGTGTAAGCATGGATCATAGAAGGACCAGATTGATACTTGCTGAGAAAGGATTCCCACTCATTGTCCCACAGATCACCAACATTAATACATTATACATGCAGAGCAAGAGAGAATAAGAAGTTGATGTTGAATTAACACTAAATTTGAACCATTAAATTTGTGTACGTACTATTATATATCTTACTGGTTAGAAGTTCTAGCTACGGTATTAGGAGAGTATGCGGTACTACAAGAGGCGCTAACAACGACTGAACGACAACATGCATTCGTACTACATGATTACCATGCATGCACATCATATTTTGCTTTCAAGAATTTGTTTAAGTGATCAAGAAGATAGTTTGGCAGTTCGGCTTTTGTGCAAGTTACCCAATGGTTGAAGGAGGATTTTTCTCATCCATGCATGATGTAGAATAAAGATAAGATAAAATATTATAAGGTCAGTATTAGATAGAAACAGTAGAAAAGATCATAAGATAGGATAGAGTTAAGCATACCTACAAGTTCAAGTGTAGTACAACTTTGATTGTAGCTTGAATAAATATGGACGAGCAACATCAAGGTTTGTACAAATTTAACCATCCAATTCAATCATGAGAAAATATAGTACAAAATTAAGCATTTAACGTATTTTCTTAGTATCAGAGCAATCGGGTTGTGGTGGTGTTCGTGGCGATTTTCCGACAATAAAGGCTCATCATCTACCAAGGACTTTACCTGAATATGGGTGAACCACCGAAAAAAAAATGATGATGGACCTGTGACCATGGCTCAACTGTTTCAAATTCTGGAAAAATTGAACAGGAGCCCTGAAAATCACGGTTCATCGCTAAGTGTCACAGAGAAATTAACCCACCAGACCTACACAAAGTGGTCTAGGTTGATGCTCATGGCGTTCGAAGAGAGGGGGAGGCTCAATCGTATCATCGCCAGTCCACCCTCCATTGACACCGACGAGTACAACCAATAGAGCCAACGAGAAGCGGTTGTCCGGACATGGATAATCGAAAATATTAATCCAGAATTGGTAAATCAAAATTCTTGGATTTTACCTTAGCTAGAGAACTATGGATGGGAATTGAAGTCGCCTATAGTATTTGACAAGATGGGCTAGAAATTTTTTATCTCGCCACCAAAGCAAACACAATCAAATAAGGACAAGATCCAATAGAGATCTATTATAGTAAACTAGTCACAATTTAGAAGGAGATAGACTGAAGGATGCCCAATCCTATGAAGTGCCCCGATGACATAGCAACATTCAACAAGCTACAATAACAAACCCATCTTTACCAGTTTCTTGTGGGTTTGTATGAGTCCTTCGACAAAGATCGCAAAGATCTAGTGAACCAGGACCCATTACCCATGGTGGACGTGGCTTATAACACAATTAGGAGAGAATTGACAAAGAGGGGAATCATGAGATAGAGCATACCTCACTTACCTTCGTCGACGAATGGAATTGGAAGTGGGATGGCCACAAAAGTCCGACTAGACAGAGCATCAACTCGTCATGGTGAAGAGGACAAATTAAAGCTCAAATGATCACATTGTGGAGGAACACGGGACACTAAGGAGGGGTGCTTCAAGCTTATTGGGTACCCGGATTGATGGACTGAAAATAAGAAGAAAGAAGCCAACAAGGGTGAAGTCACAAGAAGACAAAGCAAGACATCCATGGTGGTAGAGAAGGAGTCGAGGCATGAGGGAGAAGATGAGGTGACAACGGCGCATGGAGAGGAAGATAAAAAGGGGAGATTGAAAGCAAACCCTAACACTAACCCTAAAACAAAACCCTTTGCTAAACCCTATCATTTAACCATCCGAAGAGTAGCAACCCACGTGCTTCAGCCCCACTTTGGCAGCCCATAACCTTTGAACCCCAAAAAAACCTCAACAACCCACAACTTGTTTTTCCAAAACCTCCGTAGCCCACCTTAAACCTAAAAAACCCGAAACCCAAGCCCAGATGATTAACCCATCAATCCAAAAAACCCGAGACAATGTCGCGTGTCATGTAGGTCCCATATATTAGTGGATTTTTTACTATGGCGTTACTAACACCATAACAAATGAGGAAAACGATATCCTTTACTTTACCAACTCCAACAAAACCCACATACAAACTGTCAATGGTGAATGTATGAAAGTTGTAGGAGACGACTCAATTAAATTCAAGGAGAAGCATGTTTTGAAAAACTGCCTTAACATCCCAGATCTTTTTTACAAACTCTTGTCTGTTAATCAGACTACGAGAGATTTTGGTTGTTCTGGCTTACTTACTTCTGAAAATTGTGTTGTGCAGGATGTTCTAACCAGGAGGATCATTGGGCATGAGACTGAAAAAGATGGACTGTATTACCTAGACGAAATGCCACAATATGGTGACGCAGGAGTTTTGACGAGATCAGTTGAAGACCAGCTCAGATTATGGCATCGACGTCTAGAGCATCCATCATTAGGGTATTTGGAACGTCTTTTTCCCTCTCTTATTGGATCAAAACTATCTCTTAACTATGATGCATGTTAGCGTGCTAAGAGTCATAGACATTCATATTTTGATAACATTATCCATAGCAAAAAACCTTTTTATTTAATTCATTCGGATGTATGGTACCTGCCCCTAAATTAGGGAGTCATGGATTTGCTTATTATGTCTTGTTTATTGACGATTGCTCTCGTATGAGTTGGATATACTTTATGAAGCATAAGTCAGAGGATTGTTGAATATTTGTTAGTTTTTACCCAGATGATTTTGAACTAGCTTTAAGCAAAAATAAGTGTTCTTAGGTCTGATAATGGTGGGGAATTTATAAACCAAGATATGCAAACCTTTTTTTTTCAATCATGGCATACTCCATCAAACTACATGTCCAGATACCCCACAGCAGAATGGAATAGCAGAGCGAAAAAACCGCACTCTTCTTGAAATGACTTGTGCTATGATGTTAGAGTCATGTGTCCCCACCTCTTATTGGCGTGAAGCCATTGCTACTGCCAACTATCTCAGTAACCGTTTACCTAAAAAAACCTCAAATATCAAACCCCCCTTGATACCCTACGCAACTTTGGCTTGACCCCATCTGTCTATTCTTTAACCCCTTTCGAGCCTTTTGATGTGTCATATATGTTCATTTACCAAAATGAAATCGTCACAAATTATAACCTCGGGCAATCAAGTGTGTGTTTGTTGGCTTTAACGTATCTCATAAGGGATATTGATGTCTTGACCTAGTCTTAAATCATCTTTATACTACGATGGATTGTGACTTTGTTGAGCACACCTACTTCTTTTCCACACTTCGATGTCAGGGGGAGAGTTCTGAAGACAATCTTAGGTGGTTGAATGGATATATTCCTAGTCTTGGCTATGAGAATAGTGTAACTGAAACAACTACGGCGGCGCCCTATGTAATACAGTCTGCTCCGTTACCACGTCCAATATCTCATCTCAGGGACGAACATTCCCTATAAATACAGTTATCAAAGGTAAGTTATGACTTTCCTCCTAATGATGTTGTTGATACTAACGTGGTAGACATTGTCACCAAAGAACTGCAGGAAGAAGGGGCTAGTAAGGAACAGGTAGGGAGGTATCAGCTACCTTTGAGGAGCACAAGGGGTGTACCCCCAAAGAAGTATGATCCTTCATATGAAGCCCATAAGTCGAGGTATTTAGTTTAGATTATGCCTATAGTTAATCTATCTAAAACGACAGCAACCTTTAATACATCTTTTTACTCATAAAAAATTCCTGTGACTGTTGAAGAAGCACGTAAAGATGAGAAATGGAAGAAAGCAATGGATGCAAAAATTGAAGCTCTTTCTCATAATAAAACTTGGGAAGAGTGTACTCTTCCTAAGAATAAGAAGGTAGTCGAGTGCAGGTGGGTCTTTACAATTAAGTATAAGGATGATGGAAGTATCGAGTGATATAAGGCAAGATTTGTGGCTAATTGATACACACAGGTGTATGTAATTGACTATTTAGAAACTTTCTCACCAGTAGCAAAGATTGATACTATCAGGATTTTTTTTCTCTAACTACAAACAAGGATTGGCCACTACATCAATTTGATGTAAATAATGTCTTCCTTCATGGAGAAATCTCAGAAGAAGTGTATATGGAAGCTCCCCCACATTTTTCACATAACTTTTCTTAAGGTGAAGGGTGTAGATTGAAAAAGGCGCTTTATGGGTTAAAAGAATATCCGATAGCTTAGTTTGGTCGGTTTACAGTAGCAATCAAGAAGTTTGGGTATTGTCAGAGTAATACTAATCATACTTTATTTCTGAAGAAGAGATGTGATCTTACAACTTTTCTGATTATATATGTGGATGATATGATCATCACTGGAGACGACAAAAAAGAGATCATATTGTTGAAAGAGAAGTTATTTCAGGAGTTTGAGATGAAATGCCTTGGGCTGCTGAAATACTTTACGGAAATTGAAGTGCTTTGATCAAAAAGGGGTATTTTCATTTTCCAAAGAAAGTATATTCTTGATTTATTAGTTGAAGTTGGGATGTTGGATTGCAAACATGCAGATACACCGATGATAGTGAACCATAGGTTGTAGATTGAAGAAAATAGAGACCTACTGATCAAGGCCAATATCAGAGATTGGTAGGAAAACTAATCTATCTGTCGCACACTCAACCTGACATAGCATATGTAGTTGGAATTATAAGTAGATTCATACACAAACCTCAGACTCCTTATCAAGAGGCAGTTTTTAGAATTTTTAGGTATCTTAAAAGGACACCTGAAAGGGGAGTATACTATTTAGTTAACATGGACATTTGAGATTTTGAGCCTACACTGATGCTGATTAGGCAGGAGATTGGAACAACAAAAAATACCCAAGAAGGAAGAAATTTGGCTTGGAGGAGTAAAAAACATTAGGTTGTTGCAATATCTAGTGTTGAAGCATAGTTTAGGGAAATTGCAAAGGGAAAATCACTAAAGTCCTATGGCTTAGAAAACTACTCACTAAACTTGGCTTTCCTCTAGGAGATAGTTGTGAGTTGTTTAGTGACAATAAGGCTGCGATCAACATTTCTGAAAATCCCGTTCAACATGATTGAATAAAGCATGTAGAAGTTGATAGACACTTTATAAAGGATAACTTAGAAGCAAAGGTTATCAATCTTTAGTTCTGTAGATCAAGAGACCAGTTGGCAGATGTTCGATCTGACCAAAGCAGTCGAGGCGAATGTTTGAATAAATATTGTGCAAGTTGGGTGTTGGAAATTTGACGACCCAATTTGAGAAAGGGTGTAAAATAAAGATAAGATAAAATATGATAAGATCAGTATTAGATAGAATCAATAGAAAAGATAGGATAGATCGAGTTAAGCATACCAAGAAGTTTAAGTGTAGTAAACTCTGATTGTAGCTTGTATAAATTTGGACGAACAACATCAAGGTTTGTACAAATTTAACCATTCAATTCAATCATAAGAAAATACAGTACAAAATTAAGCATTAAACATCTTTTCTCATGAAAGGTGTGAATGTTGACTACTGGTGTAATTTGCAACAATGAAGGCTAGTATATAGATATATCTTGTCATGTATAATATAAATGATTTGCATCAACCGTTATAGCTCCTCATGAACTAGCGTTTAAGTACATATATCAAATGTCGTCGTACATTTATGAACTGGTTATCATATAATGCTTGAAAACATGGTTTACTCTCCATAAGTTAACTTTTAATGAATGAAAATTATAATCTTATGAGAACATTAGCTTGCTAGGAGATACAAAGAAATAGAACTTTGAACCTAACAACTACCCAAAGCAACCATACATAATAAGAAAAACAAAGAATTTTGTTTGGACCTTTCTTAAAAAAAAAATCGAAAACTAATCTCTCTATCAAACTATTTCGAAAAATGACTTTCTATTGCATTCGGATACAAATTGCTGCTAAAAACAACGACTTTACTCAAATAGAAGTCGCTCATGTGAAACTGAAATTAGGTAACAAGAAGGAGACCCAGGTAGGTTAACGAGAAATGAAATGAATCACTCATGGATCAGATCAAATTTACGCGTACTAGAATTGAACCTATGTGATTGTTGTGCTATAAGGAGGTACGGATCAGAGTATGTGGTAGTCATAAATCGGAGAAAAAGAAGGTATATGTCCACATTTTGGATACAACTAGATAATGCCTTCATGTGTAGCTAGATAGGATTAGCTAGACTCCCTGTGAGGTACTGTAAGAACTATGACTATGAACAATAATACAGTAGGCCCATTATTAGGTTGATCCGTTGATGTACATTGTATTAAAGATACAAAATATCTACGGCCTGGTTTTACAGTAGGAGCCATGGTTCTTTTTTCGCGAAACAATGCAGGAATTTAGGACCACAGTGCAACAGGCTACTTAATCCAAACAATCTGAGTAGCCATAGGTATGAGAGCTTGTTTAGACTGAAGTAGCTTGGCTATAACATAATCTTAAGTAGAAGAAACCGATCGAGTGAAACGACGGGAGCTCCAAATAGCAAACTTTGTAGGAAATCAAAAGGCCAAAATACATGTGCATAAAGTGTGCTAACTTTTACACTGAAGAAATCATGCATGTGCTAAAGGCAAGAACAACCATTATAACAATGCACGCAACATTGAGTTAAGGAAGAACAAACTAAACCAAATTAAAAGGTAAAGATCGGGCTTCTTTTTTTTTTTTTTTTTTTTCTGGTTGGTTTATTCCTTTATTCTCCCTGCTCTTTTAAATTCTTTTCTCTTCTTTCAGCTTTGGAGAATTAATTTATCAAACAGAAGGCCAAGGAAGGAATATTTCCCCCTTTTTTTTTGAAAGAGGGAAACAGGAGATTTATTTTTCTAACTTTAATTTGCAAAAAGCTGTCCAAAATAAGGGGGGTAATTGGCTCGATAAGATTCTGCAAACTCTGAAACCCTACAATATTTTGTACCAGATGATGTTCCAATACGTACGATTTTTATAATGTACTACTCCTTTTCATTTTCATTGTTTAACCCCATAAAAATTGTCCAAATTCAGCCCCTTTTAAGTATAGGATTATTAGATTATTAAATATTAATGTTGAAATTACGAGGTACGGTCAATATAAAAATCAATAAACTATTGATACATGACACATTCTCATACAAAAGGACGACCATTAAATTTTAAAATATAGGTATTTTTGTTAGTAAAAAACTAGCGAAGACCACATGAATATTAGGGATGACAATTCAATTTGAATTCGAACCGAGTCTGATTCGATCCGAAGGAAAAAGTCCGATCTAAACCCATTTAAAAAAACTCTAAATCCGAATCCGATAAAAAATAAATCCGATTCCGAATAGGAGATGGATCGGATTCGGATATTGTATTATATCTAACCCGATTGTGATCCGAGTCCGATAGTCTGATCTGAATGAGTAGTATTAAGGCTAGTATTAAAAAAAAGACCAAATATAATAACCCAAAATAAAAAAAAATTAAAAAAAAAACCATGGCATTTGCTTGTATTGTATAAATTTTTTTAATTTACTTTACATGTTATAAAGGAATTATAGTATTAGTAATGAAATTAACAAAAAATAGATAAGAAAATATTAATTTTTAGATCGAATTCGAAGGTCCGACGGATCGGATTCGGAGTCGGATTCAAAATTAAAGTCCGCGAACTTGTCGGATCGGATTCGAATTTTATTGGATCTGCTCTAACTCCGATCCATTGCCATTCCTAATGATTATACTCCCTCCGTTTCATGAAATTTTTTCTTTGTTTTTCATGCGGTCTCCAATGCACTCACTTGACTATAAATATTTCTAATTCTATATTAATAAAATTATGAAAATTCATATTATACCTAATCTAATAAGATTTTACACATATAATAATCTTTTTCTCATATTTAAGTATCTAGTGATGGTCAAATTTTTTAAATTAAATCCCATAAATTAAAAAAGGAAGAATTTTGAGAAAAAAAAGGATGCATAGGCGGTTTTGGCAATGAGTAGGGTGATTGACGGAAGAGGGCTCCAAAATTTGAGGGGCTTCAAAATTTAGATATATTTATATTAGTTTTGTATAATAATATAAAGTTGTAGTTGAAGCAGTTGTTTGAAAACTTATGCGCCTTACATGAATTTTTTTATCAAATAAAAATTGAATATTTTATTAATTGAATAGAGGATTTAATTTTGAAAAGTTAAACAGGGTCCTATAAATAATATACAATTGTTATCCCGACCCTAAAATGATGTAATACATTAACACGTATAGGCTGGCCAGAAAGTACGTATTACAATGACTACTCATGACAGTCGTAGTACGTCTCATCAATATTCAAATGAAATCATATGGTGCGTTGCATGAAAAGAAATGCATGGGCCTATTACCAACGTGTATCAAGTGCACCCAACAAATTATGCTGAAGGAGCGAAGGGATTCAATTTCGTGCCAGGTTTTTGGTCATGCCATCAATACACTATGGGGCGAAGTACTTCGTATATTGTAATAAAGTACACCGTACTAACCAAACACTCAAACTCATACGAAACCTCAAATATAAATGTATAAGTGATGTAACTTAAATCTTTTTTAATGTTATATTGCCAAAATTTTCAAGAAAACTACTTAAATATATATATTTTAAAACAGAAGTACAGTAGCAATTATACAAAATTAATTGGATGGGCTAGCAGCATGAGCAACTGAATTCATTTCCATACCTTCTCTGTTCATTTTGCCAGAGGTCGGTCATGACCTCTTTGCTCTTTTGGTGTGTAAACCATATTCATATTCAAAGTGTGTTTCATGTAGGGGTGGCAAACGGATAGAGTCATAAAGGACGGATAGAGTTATAAAGGGTATAAAAAATAATTTCCTTATCAATAAAGAATTAAGTAAAATTGGGAAAAGCATTAATAAATACGACTCCTAAAAGAAAGCAGGAAGATAATAAACAAAAAGAGACGTTATAATATAAGAAACAATTTTACATTCCATAGTAGTCAACACATTGACTTTAGAGTGCAAAAGAAGAGTGTTGGTAGTAATGGCCTTGGGAGTTGGGAGGAGAAAAGTGTAAAAATCTCATTATCAAAAATTTAGAAGAGGAAAATGTAATCAGTTCAATTTCAATTATCCGATGAAAATATATATTTTTAAATACAAGTACAGTGATACTAACTGCAACTTTTAATAAAGCTCCGAGAATAAATTTTCTAAAATTTTTGGAAATCTGAAAACTAGTTTTTTACGTACTATCACAAATTTCATTAGTAATATGATAAATAAATAAGGGCACCAAGAAAATTGTACAAAGTCTGCAATAGTACCGCATAATGGAAGTAATTAATTAATTCCACGAACTAGATTTTTGTAGGAAGTGGATGGACTTGTATGATTATTCAAAACAATACAACGGCTGTTTGCATCTGATCTTCAGAGAATTCGGCTGACAAATTCGTTATTTCATTGTGATCGATATAAAGATTTTTCGGGATGTCAAAAATAAAGATAAAGCAATATAATATATATTCAAAGATACAGGGGAAGCATGTGATGTACCCATCTTGCTGAATTGGATCTACAATTAATGCAAGCTAAACACTACCACTTATTTCAAATAGAGTTTAAAGTATTCGATTATCTTCAAACGTAAATTTGAAGTAATTCTGAGGAGCTTTAGTTTCACCTTCAGCTTGGTAAGGATAACTAACATAGTGTGATATAATGAGGTGAGTCTTGATAATGCTGATGGATAACTTGAATTGTTTATATTACTGTTGACGGATAACTTGAACAACGTAACTTTGTAAAGAAAAAATTGGTTGGCCCAAACCAGCAATATAATGTGTACGTTACAAATCTCGCTATTAAGTGCAGCAGCAGCAACTTTAATTAGAAGGAGAATCTAGAGAAACTCATCACTTTCTGCCTCCTTGCACTGGGACATCCCTTCATAATGGGAGTCTTATTCTTCTCTTCTCTTTTAATTTATTTCTAATTTAATACCAGTGCTCGCTCGTAGATGATCGAGTGGTTTTCCTAGGATGCTGATTCTCCTTCATCATGGAATGATTATCATATCTTTATTAAACATCAACTTTTAAGTAATTGAGTTGGTGCCGTTTAGTGGGCGGGTGTTAGTACCATTGTTTACTAGCTTAGTTTATATAGTAATATGGTCCCCTTGTGATCCAACTCACCCAAATCAGCCACTTTTTATTCAGTGAGTAAAGTTAAACATGTAAGTACACAGAAACATTTTCCAAGTTGTTCTAAAATAAAAATAAATTCAACGTATGCTTTTTAATTAGTTGGAGTATTTGCGTAGACTTCTTAACTATGGAGCAATTTTATTCGACGTTGTATCGTTAATTAGGTCACAATAAGCTACCATACTCTTTATATACACCCATCGAACTATAATCTTAACCGGGCCTTATGTAAAATATATATATATATAATAATAATAATAAATATCTTAACTGGGACAACATCATTTATGGAAGATTCAGATTTAGTTTTATACTGCTTAACCATGCTTGCATGAAAATTGGTTTTCAGTGATAATGAACAATAATGAAAGTGTATATTAATTAAGTTAATCACAAAATAAGTTCCAATAGCTTTTGATAATCTCACAAGTTCAAAATAATTAAGTTATTGTGTGTAATTTATTTATCGTTCACCGGCTAATACCACACACCTTGGCAGATCTAATAGATGACATTTATCTGAACATAATGGCAAATCCATAATTAATTCAAAAACTGACAAAAGGCAGTTGCTTAAAAAGTGTAACTGACACTTCGGAAAAAGGGAACACGCATCACTTTTTATTCACTACTTCAAAACTTCTTCAGAGCCCTTTCATCTTCTTCCGCCATTTCTTCTCTCTTCAAACTTTCACAATTCCTCCATTTCGCACCACTTACTTCGTCATCTCAAAACCAACAAGTTCGTACATTTCTTTCACAACAGGTATATAATGTTCTTCATATTGCAACCATTGTTATGAGTAGATTGGTAGTTTGTTCTAAGTAGATTCTTCGAAACAGGTTTGTGATAGTTCCATAATTTCGGTGTTTTTCCAAAATAATGAGCATCATGTTCTAAACCATTGAACATAATGTTCTAAACCAATGAACATGATGTTCTATAGTAATGAGCATAATGTTCTAAGCCTAATTTGTCATAATATCAAAGCATTGGACCAATTAACATGATGTTGTAAACCGAAGAACATAATGTTCTAAACAATTGAACATAATGTTCTAAACCAATGAACATTATGTACTAAAGTAATGAACGTAATGCTCTAAACCTAATTTGACATAATATCAAAGCATTGGACCAATTAATGTGATGTTCTAAACCGAAGAACATAATGTTCTAAACCGAAGAACATAATGTTCTAAACCGAAGAATATTATGTTCTAAACTAAATAACATAATGTTCTAAACCAAAGAACATAATGTTCTAAACCAAAGAATATCATGTTCTAAACTAGTGGACATCATGTTCTAAACTAGTGAACATCATGTTCTAAACTATTGAACTTGATGTTTTAAACCATTGAACGTAATGTTCTCAACCTAATTTGACATAATGTTCTAAACTATTGAACTGAATTTTGTGTTATTTCGTTAGAATTTATGATTAATGCTCGAAATTCGGTATATACAATGAACATTATGTTAACCAAGTAATGAGCATAATGTTCTAAGCCCAATTTGACATAATATCAAAGCATTGGACCAATAAACATAATGTTCTAAACCGAAGAACATAATGTTCTAACCCGTAGAACATTATGTTTTAAACCAAATAACATCATGTTCTAAACTAGTGGACATTATGTTCTAGACTAGTTTACATCATGTTCTAAACTAGTGAACATCATGTTCTGAACTATTGAACTTGATGTTCTAAACCATTAAACATAATATTCTAAACAATTGAATTGTAATGTTCTAAATCGATGCACAATAATGAAGAAAAGAATGAAACACGTAAGTCTAATAATGAAGAAAAGGATGAAACACGTAAAAATGAAGAGGATGACTTGTAAGTCTAATAATGAAAAAAAGGATGAAACACGCAAAAGTCACTGTGCCAGCAAAAGTATGAAGAAAGTATAAACTTTGTCTGAAACACTCTGTCAGCCGAAACATTTTTAACACAATGTTTAGATATTTACAAATTTGCCATCCATTTCTAATGCATTTTTCAGCCATAGATCATCAAGCATCCAAGGGTCTTAGATGGGTTCTCACCATAAAGTAGTTCTCACATAAGGGGAGGGTTCTTACATATTTTCATCGATTTTTTCATTATTGCACATTAATTTTAGAGTTGTCTTCTTCCCGTAAAGAGCTCTTCTCCTATTTCAGGTAATTTTTTTTTTGTATTGGTAGAGTTCTGATTGTTTTCTTCCTCTTACTCTCTGTTGCTTGTTACTTATTTTTATTTGGGAAAGTTCAAAAATTTAGTTGTATTAGAATTGAGTGGGAAATTTTGTAGTTTGAAATTTAGTTGTAAAAAATTTGGCAATGTTTGAAATTTTTTGATTTCGGAATGTTTGAAATTTTATGAAACAATAGCTTAGTACATTTGAAAACAATATAGAACATTAGAAGAAGACGTTAGAACAATATAAAATTAGTTTAGAACAATGAGAATAATACTTTAGAATAATAACACAAAAAGTTAGAACAATAAGACATACTTAAAACATTTGAACATAAGTTATACTTGACGTTCTAATAAATAATTATTGTATTGTCCTAAATATGAATTAGATTGTTTTAAAAATGATATCTATTATTTTAAATTGTTTTTTTAAATGTTGTTAAGTTTAGGTCTATGGGGTGTTGTTAAGTTTAGTTGGAAGTTTTAGTCTTTATTTAATATTCAAATTTTATGTGAATGTGTTTAGTTATGAAACAATAGTTTTAATAGTGTAAATCATTATAATATAAGTGTGAAACATTATAGCAAAGCTTTAGAACATTTGGACAGAAGGCTAGAACAATGGAACAAAATTTAGAACACTAGAACAAGACTTTAGAACGATGGAAGATTAGTTTAGAACAATGAAAACAATACTTTAGAGCAAAAAGGTATACTTAAAACATTCGAAAATAAGTTATACTTGACGTTCTAAATAATAATTATATTGTCCTAATTATGACTTAGATTGTTCAAAAAATTATATCTATTGTTTTAAATAGCTTTTGATACTATTGTTAACTATAATATATTTATAGTTATAATTATAAACGTACATATGCCATGTGACCATCTTCTACTCATCCGCATTCAACAACCCAAATGATTGCGGAAGCCCAAGAATTTAAAGAAGAGTTGGTTTCAGCACAGCAGGCATGCAGCAATACATATATGATGTACATAGTTGCAGTGTTGGGTAAGCAAACGAGCTAAACTACCGAAAACAGCATGCATACAACCGAAATTTATGTATTTAATATGCATAATTTGCCAATAATATTGGAACGGCAGCGGAATAAGAAAGAGATAAAATGAGGAAATAACGAAACAATTATTGGTCATAGTTCAATTATAGAAGTTTAAAGCATACATAATGATGAAAGAGTAGTTCACATGATGAGCTTACAAGTAGGGACAATCGTGTAAATGTAGATAGAAGACTTAGCTTTCGAAGTTGGAGATGAAATTGGTATTTATGTGCAACGCATAATTCAGAGAATTCACGAAGAAGTTGGGACATTACATGTGTTCACAAGTATGGATTAGCAAGATGGTTGACTGCAAATTACAAAAGTACACATTCCAGGGATATAGAGTGTACAGCTAGCTAGGTGTCTGTCTATAAAACCATGCTTAGTTTTGTGTCCAACATTTTTTGGTAATAACAGATCAAGTACCATTTTCTTAATTTATATCATTATCTTTTACTCCGTATCTTACAAGTATTAATTCACGCAACCCACACATGTAACATAACCAAGTTATTTGCACGTGACGCATGTGGTCTCTGATCCACGTGCCATTCCCTTCATTGGACACGATCAAAACACTTAATTGATCAGTTTTTGGTTGATCATCGAATGTTATTGGTTAGACTTGCCAGCAATACTAACTTTTGTAGAAAGATGTGATTTTTATTTTATTAAAACATATTTCAATCTTTATCAATTGTAATTGTGATATTTTTTGTTATAAGAGTGATTTTTATTGTATTAAAGAATAACTTTTATTGTATTGAATGATAACTTAATTTTATTGGTTACACAATAACCTTATTGTATCTCGTATACACACAAAGAAATCCCTTTATTATAACTAACAGCTCATCATAAGCTGTAAAAAAACAAAAAAGAATACGTAGTCAATACTTGTACTCAATCCTTTACGGTATAAGTAAAGTAAAAGAGGTTCAAAATGCTTGGAGTACAAGTAGAACACTTCGATCACAATTATTGCATCACCCATTGCTCCCTTCAGCCCTTGCCTTGCATAAAGACATGCCCAAGTAATGGGAGCCACTCATAATTTCCTATTTATTTTCAACGAACAAATTAAATAGTGATGCGACAAATTAATCAACAATTACGCAGTAGGTGATGATATTATATTTGTAAATTATGACAAAATGATGCTATGACATAAAATACTCAGTAATTTGTTAATTTTACAGTAAACATTACTCCCATTTTATATTCTAGCGTGGTATATTAAAGTGACATGATATTTTATATAGAGTAGTTATGGTAAGTGTAATTGAAATAAGAACAAAAAGCATCTAACATATTGCTTTGGAATGATTGGATTAACATATTCATTTGTGTATGTGATTAGCTGTACTGTGAAAGTTGAACCGAAAAATAAATAATTATGTGTTACCTTTCCTGTTAATGAGTCTTATTTGCTATTTTTATTTTCTAATATTAAAGATTTCACAAAGAAGTCTCACACTCCTACATAAAATCAGAAAATAAGGGTGCCCTTTGAATTGTACATGTGCTTTTCACATTTACTAGTGTAATTATATTTTAAAATAAATAATCATTCTACAAATTGAATAGGAAAATTCATTTGTCACCCTATACATTTATCTTGGCCTTATTTTTATTTTTATTTTTGTTTTTCTCATACAATAATCTAAGGTGTGTTATAAGCCTATAATAAATTTCTTAAATTGCCTAGAAATTCAGTGTTCTAAATAAAGGCGTGGTAGTTACTAAAAATAAAAAAATACATTCAAGAAAAAAACACAATTTCTTGAAAATTAACCCATGTACTTGCGTGATTTCAATAATTTAACATTAATAGAGTGTGCGCAGTCCCTAGTATCATTTTTTAAGACATGAAAAGTAGGGAACAGAAGAAAAAAGGAAAATACAATGGTCAACACTGGACAGAGAAAATTAATCAACTGCATGATTAAAAAGCAGAACATATAATTGAAATGTTGCAGAAATTCATGCTGTAGTTCATCATGCCCAACAGCAGATTGGGGTGAAATTAATAGAGTTTGGAAGTGGATATAAATTGGAGTGCAATGAAAGCTGAAAAAAAAAACAATTACAAATATATAGGTGTTCATAAGTTGAACAGTTTATTGCCAAAACAAAAAGGTCAACAGGAAATTGTTCCCCTCAACCATCATATTAGATAAGTGAGTGTTTTTTTGAAAGCAAGGATTGGATGGATGTGAAACTGGTCATATCTTGTACGGAAACCCTTGAAAGAGAAATATGTGGTTATATTGGCCCTAGCATAGAGTTTTGAGAGAAACATGTGGATATGCGAATGTTTAATTAGTTCATTCAACTGTGGATGGGCATGAATAATACCTCCATGTTGAGTAAGCAAGCATTTGGATAGCTACATGGTACAAGAGGCGAGTAAAAGCGAAATTATGGCCTTTGATTTTTGTTGATATGGCCTTTCAATTATCTCATAATTCCGTACAACTTTTCAAATAATTTTAACTAACGAGTCTGAAATCTTATACACCATTCAAATACAGGACATTAATTATTGAATCTTATGAATATGAAATGATAAATTATTTTTTTTTTTTTTTGTTGCAAAAGGTAACACTTCAATTTGTTTCTCATGGGTCCTAGATTACTCTATAAGGCATTATGAGTGATTGATACTCTTTCAACCATCTACTTCACATAAATTGTCATTTTAACCATATTCTAAAATGCTCTAGTTAAAACCCAAATATGCTCTATTAGGCATTACATGGTTTCAAAACTTCTCATATGATTCTTATAGACACTTAGTTCATTATGACGATTTTGGATCGAAAAGGTGTATTATAACTTTTAAAATTCGATTATTTCAAAAAAATTTAGATCGAATGAAAGAATACCTTGACATACTATTTTTTTTTTTTATAAATTCTCAAGGTTATATTGGACTTACGATTGATTAGAACATTTTATTTTGACTATAAACAATCATTTTAATTAATTTTTATTAAATATCAATTGAATCCTTAACTAGTTATAGGCCTTTAGAGTCCAAATATAAAACGATAATTGATTTCAAATCTCCTTGTATAACCTTAGTCATTTAGACCCTAACACCATTATTGATTTGTACTTCCCATTAGTGACCTAGCCTTTTATGGACTTAAATCCCTATCTTTTGTCTTGATCTGATCTCATACCATCAGACATGCATGCTCTTTACTTGATTAAGGCCCTTGTACATACGGTACTACGTACTAGCTTAGTATAACTTTAGTTCCCATTTAGGACAGAGTCTAAAAGGACAAAAGGTTATTCATTAAGAAAAGGAAAGAGCAATGACCTAGGGAGTAAATTGCATGTGCAACTGTGCAAGAGTACCAAGCCAAAAAATCTATCAAAATTTTCTAAAAGAAATGATTTTCTTAAGTCAATTTACCAAGACAAAAAACCTTGTTCCGATTGCTAAAATCTTGGTCACATAGAGTATTTTAAAGTTCTATATTGATTCGTTTAGTACATACTGAGTTGTACTAAAGGAGGGTTGAGAGATCTTGTAAGGGTTTTGAGTTAAGTCTTACATGAGAAAGGGAAAATAAAAAGAGTGTGAGAGAGAACAAAGGGAACTTGAATTTTGAGTGGAATTTGAGTTGAGAGAGTTCCTAATAGGTTGTAATTAAGATTGCCCTAGCTATTAGTGAAAAGAGTTTAAAATCTTGTTGGGTCATGGTCTTACCTTTGAGTTGAAAACAAAGGATTTCTACACAAAAATCTCTTGTATTTATTTTGTTTTACAAGTTCTAATTTAAATATATTCCACAAAAAGTTCTAAGTAGCATACACTTCCAATATAATTCACCCCCTTTAGAAGTGTTCAAGCTAAATACAAAGATAACCAGGAAGTCTGGATTTTGTGAGGGTTCATTGCCATTTAGATATTAAAGTGCATAGTGATTGACAAGCTAGTGACTGTGAATTTATGATTGAGAAAATGGTACCCCTAATAAAGATGTGGAGAGTTCAAGGTATCTCTCCTTTGCAGGAAGAATGCAAGCTGTATGTTCCGTTGTGTATTGGGGTTGAATCTTCACTCTTCCAAAAGATGTTACGAAGAAAATTAGTTTCAATAGAAGAGTGGGTTGGTGAATTAGAACAGGGTTACATAGATTGAGTTGGTTTTCGTTAACAAATCTAAAAATACTTCTACATAGATTGAGTTTGGAGGTGAGTAATCACCCAAATCCTCATCGCTCCATTATTTTTGAACCTTGAAAGATATATTAAAGGCATTACCGTACCATTTACAAACAAGCAAGTGTTGCAACTTGGGTATATGTAGGCCTGTAAGGCTGTAACATCCTTGCATAATCCATAAGGCCATGTTTACATAGGATTGTTCAATGCAATATTTATACTCGAATCATGCAAGCAATTATTTTGAAATAGAAATGTAACTAATTTGCAATACTTTGTCTTCAACAATATTACACAAGCCCTAAAAATACAGCACTACTGCAAAAGAGTTGTAATACCAGTTACTTGTGCATGCCCATCATTTTATTTATTTATTTAGGTTTTATAAGGGCCTAGCCTTGTTGTCCAAATGTGCTCTCCATATATCAAGACATTTAAAATATGATACTACATAACATATGAAGTGCATAGGAACCAATTCATTACATACATTCATGAACGATTTTGGACATAACGTACTCGTTTGTTGAATAAATAAGCAAATACCATCAATTTTTCTAAACTTTACAATCATTATGTGTTCGAACACTAGATAGTGCTTCACTTGTTTATCATCATAATGATGTAATCAATGGACATGGTTAGCATGAATCTGTATTTTTTTTTTTTTTACATATAATTCTCCATACACAAATCAAGATTCTTTTTTTTTTTTTTTTAATCCACATATACCCCGTATGTTACAGTAAGCCATGCTAGCATACATAATTTATGAATGTATGCAATATATGTGTTCGTTGTACTATACACATTAACACATATAATGAATGTTTAAACATAATAACATTTCTTCCAATTTTACCAAATTGATATTTTTTTTAGAACTTACAACTTATCTTAAACTCATAATTGAATATGTTTGGGGACGACATTATTGAAAGTATTTGATTCGTATGTAATTATAATTATGTGGAAGCAATGCTTGTATGTAATAGATTAAAGTATTTGATTCTTAAACTAAAAGGAAGATATACCTACTGGCTGGGGCACTGGGCTACTCCGTACTTGATTTAACCCTGAATAGCTGGCATACGTAGCACTAAAAAATAATGGAACAAGAAGCAAGAGGACGAAAATGTCCTAAACACATGAGTATAGCCAGGATTATCATTTGTCTCTCTTGAGAGCTCCACTGGCTTAATTAGGGTGATCTGGACCATAAGTCCTATGTAAATGCATGGGACCCAAATCCTTTTGTAAGCCGCAATGACAATCGGCAGAGTGCGGTGTGGCCCAACTCCCGAGTCCCAAGTATTGTAAGTATACTGTATATTGTAAAAATGAGAGTGTCCTAAAGAAGCAGGGTAATAGGGCCAATGCTGAAGGTGGTGAATGTATGGTGATAGGTAGGGAATATGAAAAGGAAGTGAAGGAGAGACTTTAAGGCAAACCAATCTGGCAAATCTATTCATATGTCACGTGCATTCAATAAAAATCAATTATGGGTGGGGGAATTGGGGAAAGCACACAAAATTTTAAAGGCAAAGCATTCTCCTCAATCCGGTAGGCCTTGGCTTCCAAAAGGCAGTCATTGCATGAATCTTGTGGCTTAAGATGAGTTCAAATAAATTGTCATATCTGCGGCCTATCAACTTAGTATTCTGTATCGAGCTAAGCAAGTACTCCGTACGTAGTATACTACTTAGCGACAACTTTATCCGTACTAGCTTGGTCATAGAGTTTTAACCATTGTATATGGTACAGACTACATACAGAGGGTGTAGTAGAGAAAGAGAAATAAAGCAGGTATTCTTTAACAACATTTGACTGCATACGGAAGTAGCAAAGCAGGTGAATAGGGAGGGGATACATGCTAATGCTACGTTGCCACTCCTAGTAAGAAAAGAAATGCTGCACCGCATATAGAATGGAGATCACAGATCTTGATGAAAATTTTATGACTTCATTTTTTTTATTTTAGTTTTTGAAGATAGCTTCTTGAATACTACAATAATACAGTGCCAGTTTCTATATGATGGTTGGTATATGTTTTTGACTTATGCAAACAAGTACGCAAAAGTCTCCCCAACAGTTTTCATATTTGGACATGTGTGCATGGCATAATTTATTTTCAATACTGTTATATAGTAAGCATACTTCCTTTTTATTTTATTTTTGGCAATTTTTAGTGAACATAGTTCATGGACATTGCAATGACAATATATATTGCAATCCAGCGAGGAAGCATGAAGCATTGTATTGTGCACTCCTATATGCTTCTTCGGTCCTCTCCGCGTCAAAAACTAAATTGTGCTATTTTCAACATCTCTGATTTAAATAGAATTGAGGTTTGAAAACTGTCCTTTTACATAATCTTTTCATAAATAAACTTCATAAACGTATTGGAGTAGTATATATTTGTACTAATAGATGAAATTTTGTAAGAAAGGATATACTCCATATAAAATTAATTACATAAATATAACTATAGAGGGAGTTAAAAAAAAAGGTAAATTACCAACAAAATAATATAAAAAGGTAATTATGGAACTAATAAATTAATAGGATAGGCTTATATAATTTCTAAAATTAGTAGATGTATAATATATTGATACTCCCCCTCTCCTAATTGTAACCATTTGTAAAAAATTATTTTATATTCTTAATTTGCTCAATCATTATCTTCTCCAAACTTTTCTATTTTAAAAAGGATTACTCAACTGAGAGAACATCTTAAAACTTTTATCCACCAGTCATATAAATAGGGTCATGTTAGGTCCTAAATTTGATTGAAACCATCTATTTTAATCATAAACATTCATTTCAACCAATTTACAAACTCCTACATTACTTTTGAATCTTAAAATCAATTTATGACCTTTAAAGACAAAATAAATGTCAATAATTGATCCCAAACCACTTTATTCCCTTTAAAGACATCCAATATCTATAGTTCAATTTTAAGCATTTTGTCAAAACTATTTTTAAAACAAAGTATTGTAACCTTAAAATCAAGTCATTTCGGACAATTTTGGATACGGTGAAGGAACATCTTGAAATTCTTCCCACGAGTCTTGGCTTATAGGATCATGTTAGGAGCTAAAAATGTCTAAAACCATCTACTTACATTATCATAAACAACCATTTCAACTGATTACATAACTCCTTCATTTCAATTAAGGCATCCTAAAATCGATCTATGGCCTTTAAAGAGCAAATATAAGCCAATTACTGGTCTCAAACCTCTTTATATGGTCATATTAAGTATCAAGTACACTTATATAAAATTTAGATATTAATTTGCGAAAATATCTTAAATATAGTGAACTACAACATTCAAAATTCAATTATGGACTCGGTGAGGTAACACCTTCAAACTTTTTTAAAATATCAAATTTTTATAATTTTTTTCTTACAAATTTAAAAATAAAAAATATTTAAAATTATATTTTGATGTAAAACAAGTAGCGACTAAACATTTGTTTTTTTTTTTATTCAAATTAAGAGTTACTTTGTACTTTAATTTGTATTACTGTGAGACTATTTCATACAAGAATTATTCATGACTTAGTCTAGTAAATAACTGCTATTATGGGAGTTTTACTTATTTCTTCTTGGTGAATTTTATGGGAAATAATGTTTCTATATATTGCTATTACAAATAAAAATAATTCTCACTGTAATTCATGTATCATACTATATTGTTCATCCACGTTACTAAGCCCTCACAGACCACATTGATCAGGATAACTTCCACCTACTTTTTCAACTTCAAGTAAACTTTTGAAAACTTTTGCTTAGCTATTCACTTAACATTGTTGAGAAACACAGAAATCCACACACTTATAAAGAAACCATGGCTTATATGGTAAGTAATCTGATTCCACCTTGGAGAAAAAAGACAGGTAATCCTTTTGATTTCACAAAACGTTTATTATAACTAACCAATCAGATCATTCAACGAGTCATCACTAAGAGTCAATTAAGCACATGAAATCGTGATATTCAACAGATAAAAGTAAGCACGTAGTAATAAATATGCAAATTGCTTGATAAAAAGGGAGAAATCACAAACTATAGAAATTAAATTTTCTTGTTCATAAAAGGTTCTACTTCCCTCTTGTCCATGGCCCGTCAGCCCATGATTGCTTGCCCGGCTATGCTTAATATTTATCAACCAACAAATTCATTACCTTAAAACTGTTAAATTATTTTGTACGGCATAGCAAGTATGAATCTCTAAAAAAATTTGAAAGTTACGAAGATCAACACCATACATAATAAAACCTTAATACATGAATTAACATCATGATTTCTCTTTAATTATTAAACTTATACTCGTATCATGCACTACTTATTTTGTCTATGCTTCGTATATCTAAAAACTGTCTTTGTATTATCGATTCTTTAATTTTGAAGTTTTTTTTTAATAAAGTTTCATTGTCAGACAATTTACTACTCATGCAGTCATGCTTGCAGCTTGCTTACAATTACACCACACAGAGGGCATTACGTTTTCATTGTTAAAATAAAAACATCACTAAGCCTAGAGAGAGAAAGAAGAAAGTCTAGAGAGAGAAGGAGAATGAGAGGGTGCCAGCTATGAAATTGAAGGATCAAAGCTTTCTCTTCTGAGAGTCAAAGCTGGCAAAATTTTTGTGCGCAATAATTATTTGCTCTATCAGTGTCTGTTGTTTTTTTTTTTAGAGTTTTCTCCCCTTTTTTCTCACTATATCTCTCCTAATGTTCACATTTATTTTTAAATTTTTTCTTGAAACATCTAATCCATTTGGAATCCCTAATATCCTTCTCTCTCTACAAATCTTCTTCTATTGACATATATAATCCTCCACCCCACCTCCACCATTTCCCTCTTTGAGAGAAATGAGGCACTTCTAGAGAGAAGCAGTAAAGTTTCCTCAGAGTTAGAGAGAGAAAGCAAGGAGTACTAATTCTTTTTCTACAAAAAAAAAACTAAAATAAAAAATAAAATGGTGGATCAACCATTCACAACAATGTCTACTACTTCTTCAAACTCTCCTCCCCATCACCTTCCCAATGCAGAGAAGAAGCATTGGTGGCTCAGCACCAAAAAGGTTTTCATTTTGATCTTTCATTTCAATAAAATTTTCAATCCTTTGCTCTTGGGCAATCCTAGTTTTGTCCAATCTTTATTGGGTATCAATCAAAATCCAAGATTTCTCTAATGTGGTCTCCATTTGCTCTCTATTTTCTCAAAGATTGAAACTTTCTGTTAAATTTGATCTCTAATTAACCAAATGGGTTCCTCTATATTTGTCATAATTTTATTGGGTATTAGTTCAATATTGAAACTTTTTTCCTCGAAAAAAAATTAATAAAAAAAATGAAACTTTATGTTCAGTTTGTCTAATTCAATCTCATTTTGATCCCTAATTTGTTAATAAATTGAGTATAATTTTAATGGGTATCCCTTAATTAGAAGGGCATTGGTCAAAGATTGAAACTTTATTGGGTAATTGACATATGCCTCTGTGTGGTTGCAGGTAGTAGACAAATACGTGAGGGAAGCCCGACTGATGATCTCAACTCGGGAGCAGAGTGAGATCAACTCAGCACTGAGTCTACTCGAAGCGGCCCTCTCAATGTCTCCTAGGTATGAACACGCACTTGAACTCAAGGCACGTTGCCTCCTTTACCTTGGACGATACAAGGAGGTAGCAGACATGCTTCAAGACTACATTCCGAGTTATAAGATGGCTTACTCGGATGACTCGTCCGGTTCATCATCCGATAACTCGAACTCCTCATCCCAAACCCTCTCAAGAGAACGAGTCAAGCTCTTGGGATCGTCTAACTCGGAGTCTAACTCGTCGGGTTGTGATTATCCCACCTCGTTTAAATGCTTCTCTGTTTCTGACCTCAAGAAGAAAGTCCTCTCCGGATTCTATAAGAACTGTGATAAAGAAGGGCAATGGAGGTAGTTTTTCTCATCAACTATATTTTATACTTTAGCTCAAATAAATTAATTATAAAATTATAATATATGGTTCATTGCATTTATCGAAAGGAAACATGATCTTGTGCATTACGCTAGGATTAGTAGCATTATGCCCTCCACCGCCACATTTTTTTTTTTTTTATGCTCTTCGATCTCCTATATGATTAATTGTGTCAAGACATGGGCGTTTTGGTAGATGTACCGAGTTGGTCCGAGTTTTCTCACATTTCAATTCATAGAATGTGTTTCCTGAGCAAATACAAGTGCATCAACTTAATACCTTTACTAAACATATCAAAGTTATCTTGGTCATTCACATTATGATATGAAGTCACTACATTATGATATATTGTCGACAAATTAGTGTATCAGCTCATATGTTTACTAAACTTATCAAAGTATCTTCATCATTTCGTGCGGGCAAAGTGGAGAAATAGGAGGAATAGTAAAAAATACGATCACACATTACTTAAATTTTTTATCATATTATGAAATACAGTCACCGCCTTTTAATATATATATATAATCACCAGGTTTTGATATACAGTCACAACGTTATGAAATACCGTCAACATACAAACTGTCAAAAGTGGATGAATTTGCTTTGTATGATTTCGCTTTTTCTTTTTTGTTTTTAATATTATTACTATTATTATTATTATACTAATTGATATGCAAATTTGATAAGCTACTTAGGACAGTTTTATTGGTCTTAAGTGCAAAAACATTTCTAATAGAAGGTGTTTCACGCACTAAACCGGCCCTAAACCACTAGTGTTCCACGCCTATGGGCTTGTATTTATTTTGCGTCAGTGCTACCCCGAAATTCAACACTTTTGGATTAGAAACATGTCATTAAGGTTAATTATAATCTTAGTCGGTCAAAGTATTTGCTAAAAAATTACATTATAATTTACAAACTTTGTTTATTTTAATCGAATAGTTATGCTAGTGTGTATTCTAATGTAGTCTTGATTGGTTAAATTACTCTCGAGTTGGAATGATTTGACTCAGTTTTTGTCATGGTTGATCATCTCAGGTACTCAGTCCTTGGACAAGCATGCTGCCACCTCGGTCTAATGGAGGACGCTCTGGTCCTCCTCCAGCTCGGGAAGCGCCTTGCATCGGCTGCATTCCGACGCGAAAGCATATGTTGGACGGATGACAGCTTCTCATTCTCACTCTCAGCCACTTCCGAATCACTCATTGAGTCAAGTCAACCCCTGCCCCTCACAGAGTCCGAATCAATCTCCCACCTCATTACCCACATAAAGCTCCTCCTCCGTCGTCGTGCAGCGGCACTCGCTGCATTGGACGCCGGTCTCTTCACGGAGTCCATTAGATACTTCTCTAAGATTTTAGAAGGCCGCCGGCCAGCCCCTCAGGCGTTTCTTGCAGAGTGTTACCTTCACAGGTCTTCTGCTTATAAATCTGCTGGTCGGACTGCCGAGAGTATTGCTGACCTTAACCGGACCCTTGCATTAGACCCAACCTCAACTGTGGCCCTTCATGCGCGGGCTGGTTTGTTTGAATTCATTGGGTGTATTACTGACGCAGTTCATGACCTTGAGCATGTGAAATTGATTTATAATTCCATTCTAAGGGATCGAAAACCACCCGGTCCGGCTTGGAAACCGAGGGCAGTTCCGTATAGAGAAATTCCTGGCCGGCTTTGTGCATTGGGTTCGAAAATTCAGCAATTAAAGCAGAGGATAGCGATGGGGGAGACGGGTAATGTGGATTATTTTAAGTTGATTGGACTAAGGAGGGGCTGTTCAAGGTCAGAGCTGGACCGGGCTCATTTGCTTTTGGTTTTGAGGCATAAACCCGAGAAATCGATGGGTTTTCTAGACCGTTGCGAACTTGCTGATGAAAGGGATATGGATTCGGTCAAGGACCGGGCTAGAATGTCATCCGTTCTGCTTTTCCGTCTTGTCCAAAAGGCGTACTCAAACGTATTGTCTACAATCGTGGAGGAGGAAGCTGTGGAGGCTGAGAGGAGGAAAACCGCATTGGCCCTACAACAGGCCCAAGCTCAAGGCCAGACCCTGCAAAATATTGAGGTGCGGAGACAAATGGAACAAGAAAAGGGATCGGGGCATAGCCCTGGGCCTGGGTACGAGCCAGAGGCTGATGTGGATCAGCCCGATGATAAAGACGGCCTGGATTGTGGTGGCAAAGTAGGGTCATTTCCTTACCAAGGGGTGTTTTGTAGGGATTTGGCAGCTGTGGGGAGTTTGCTTTCTCAAGTTGGGTTTAACCGTCCAATGACAGTAAAGTATGAGGCTTTGAGTTGTTGAAGTGGGTGGCTACAGGCTAGTGTAATTACCAAATGTAGGAGATTCGTGAAACTGGGCGAAAAAAGAATGCCAGTGATGGGGGCATTTTTGCAAATTTTCGGGAGAAAATAAAAATGGTTAAAAGAGATTGGGAGGGGACTGGCCGACTGGGGAGGGTGTGATTAATTTTGGGGTTTACTTCCCTGTACAGAAAAAAAAAAAAACAAGGGAATGTGAAGGGGACGAGGAAACAAAAGCAACGATTAGATGGGCTGCCAGATATTTTTTGCTACTTCAACCTTTAGATGTACAGACCTTTTAATTACTACTTTTAATTTTCTCTAATGCTTCTTCCGGGATAATGCATGCTCCACTGCAAAATCCCAAAAAAAAAAAAAAAAATAAGCGTATTATTAAATGTTTGCAACCGATTTCTAATACACAAGGACTTATTTAATTTCTGGGTATGGGCTAAAACTCATTCCTTGACCATTTACCGAAACAATTCATGGGTCCAAAAAACATTGAAAAAATGTGGGTCAATTAAATGAAATTTGGTAAAAAGGCGTTTGGTACGGTGATTTTAGTTGGCAAAAGGAGTTGACATGATTAATGAGACCTCCTTTATTTTTGTTTGTCATTCACTCATTCACTGCTCTTCTTGTGTTGCCTCCCAAAAAAAAAAAAAAAAAAAAAACCTTTAACCAAAACATTCCACCAGATTTCATTTAATAATTCTGGTATTTTGCTAAGTAATAGGGCAGCTTTGGATTCTTCCATCCTCTTTTATTGCTACTCCACTAGATTCTTTTGAAATATTTTAGAATTTTGGCGGGTAACTAAGGTCGGAAAATTGTATGCAGTTTTTTGCTGTCAAAAGAAAGGCTGGACAGATAGCAAGAAAGGGAAAGGATGGGTCTAATCAGTTGCTGTTTGCAGCTCATTTGAGCTGTGGGATTTGCAAAGGAGAAAGTGATTACTATCATCTACTCTTTTAATCTCTTGATTTTTACGAGAGTTTTTAGTAATCAATATCTTTGTTATTTTGTCATACTACCTGCAAAGAAGTTTACTACTATTCTGTTGAATTATTGGCAATACAGTCTTGAGCTTTAAAGTTGATGTGGATCTTCATCTACAAGAGGAGCTATTTTTAATATTTTTAATACAGTGTACTCCCCCAAGAGAGCCTTAAAGAACATTATTATTGTGTGTTGATGATTCGTTCCAGCTACGTGAAATGTACAAATGAAATTCATCAAGATTTGTTGGCTGTTGTACCTCATGATATAAGTATCTTACAATAAATGTAATTGGTTGGAATTTTTGCAAATATCTGGTTTACATGTATCTGTTACGACTTCCTTGGTTGACCCGCCATTAAAGCTAATAAAATCGGTATATTATTAGATTCGTTGAATGTTAATTAGCGTCTTGTAGTTATAGGCGTGTTACATGAGCAAATATCTTTATAGCCATATCAAGTTTTTCAATCAGCCAGAGTTTGAAGAGATTAGAAAATGCATGCAAACTTCGTCCTTTTTATCAATATAAAATGGGCTGCTAAAGATGCGTGACAATCCCCAACTACTCCTACATTAATATTGTCATAGACTCCGATCCGTACTCATCTAGCTAGGACTGGAGGATTGATATAAAATGGATCCATCTATATTATGCAATTTAGGGAAGTCACAGGTGTTGTACATGATATTGTGAACCCAAGGATAAGGGTAATGAATTTGAGCTAGCTAGCTTTGTGATGTTTGTGTCAAGGAAATATATTAATGTGCAGTGATATTAGAAAGATAGAATATAAGCAAATAATATATGTTTCATATATCTTCTTAACCTAGCTAAATTGTTTCATGTTCCAATCGTAACATTCGTCTTGGTCCCATAAAATTATAGGATATATATTTAGGAAACTAAGGTTTGTATTACTTTACAAAACTTAGTGTCCTAAGTTTATTATACTTACTACATAAACTCCACGTCCAAAACAGCATCAATGAATCGGAAAGTGATTTATTTGGACCATTTTGCTCTTCTTAATTAGAGCTTTGATGATCTTAGGATTCCTTAGGTATTTCTTTTTCAATTTTTTCCCCTTTGTAGTGTGAAATATAATGGGTTTTAATTTTTCAACTTTAATAGTAAGCATTGTATTGCAAAATTCAAGAGAGTTTGATCGAGATGGGGAGTAAGTAGTTTTCTGATCATTAATATGGGGTTTGTGGGTGGTCCATGATTCTCACAAGCATCTCATGAAAAAATCCCTAAGATAAGGGAGTATAGTTTGTAGGTTTTGATCAAGACTCCTGGTGGTGATTCATGAGACAAATAACTTTGCATTTTTTTTTTTTTTTTTTTTTACAAATAGCATACTTCATTTAAAACTTTGTATTAAATACTCAAAATTTTATACCTAGGCACTTCAATGCAATTAGATATGCCGAGTTGAGTTGTTAACATTAAAAAAGTGAAACTGGTAAAATGACAACGACATCACTGTTACCACCTATACAGGGCATTTCTACCCAAATAAGAGTATTTCAAAGGTATGGTTAGTTGAGCTTGAGCAGTCTACTTTTAAATGAGGAAAACTAGCTAGAAAATAAAGGGGCACTTCAAAGGAAAGGCAGCCAATCTTTTGGATAACACTCCTTTATTTTTTTCCTTTCGGTTTGAAATTAATATATTTTATAGTTAAATATTGATCGTAAATTTTTCTTAATTTATATAAAAAACATATTTACGCGGGATATTCATAGATTTATTTTATCATATATTTTTAAATATTAATTTTTTTTATAATTTTTTAAACATATATTAAAGATATTTAAATTTTAAATTTGCATTAATATCTGAAAAAAAACAAATAAAAAGTACAAAATGTGAAGAAAGTAATAACCTAAGTTGCCCTTTAAAGAAAAAAAAATTGGTCCAAATAACTTGAAGATGGTAAAGGCAACATTTTAATGATATGCACATCCTTCTACACACCCTGACACCTAAATTGAATGTATCATCAAAACAAAGTACAATACCTTGAATTTGTTCATTACGTCTATAATAATTAAAGCTTTGATTTCCCCTTTGCTTTCCTCAAGTTTAGGAAGTCTATTTCTTCCCTTACAAGTGAGTTAAACTTTTAATTTGCTCTTGCTCTTTTAGCAACTGAGGAAACCTTCATCGCAAGTCATATTGCATTTCTTTTATTTTTTCTTTGTTGTTCAAGTATATGACCCCTTCGCCGCAAGTGTCAGTGTGTCACTTCTTTTAAAATAAAAGTTCTTATCAACATTTCACAAAGTGGACATAACAAATATACAACATAATGGAGGGGGTTTATGGAAGAAAAACCTTATGACTAGGTAATCATATCACAATCTTTATCAAATGTCTATAACTACGATCGACCTCCCCCTGTAGTTGTGTATCAGTATTTATTTTTAAGCTAAGATTGTTTCTTTCACAATACTTACATTAGTCGTCTTAATTAAAAAAAATATATTATATGTTACTCCATATTCAATTATGGGTTTTATGAGCATAGGTTATGAATTTATCAGGTAAATAAACTTAATTAAAGGATATCATGAGCACAAAGTAAATGCGGGATAGCCTTTGGGAAAGATCATTACACAAAGGCTATTAGAACCCAATGTTATTATACATAGTTTTTTGAACTAAGGAGGTGACTAAAGCATTCATATTTGACTTCATTTATAATTTCAAACACTAGATAATCGGCTTAAAATCGGGTCATATTATACTATAAAGTATAAATGGCCTTTGAGCGGGAACTTATCATACAGTACTTCATCCGTTTTGAGCATTGAATAATTGAATAACAAGATCCAAAACATGGTTTAGAATAAGTAACATTGTGACATCATATCATGGATCCTCAATGAATTTAATTAGTGATATAATGTTCCCAAGGTTGAGGCTGGATCTACCTTTTGAAATGGCCTCCACATGGGTCATGAATATTGTTGAAAGAGCACAGGGTTTAGCTGGGAATTCAAGGATTGAAAGGCTTAGTTTGAGATAAAGTAGATTTTTTAAGGAAAATGCTTCCTCAGCTTGCCTACTCTTTCCTATCATAGCTTACAGTAGGAGCAATATTATATTTTTGGACCAATTTTGTAATATATGATTTATATGTAGTGCATTAAAGTTTGAACCATAGCCAGTTATATATCTTTTAGATATCCCCAATTGCTGTTCTGACCATACTCTGTCTTCTACTATTGAGTTCTCATAGGCCATTCAACATTATTTTGTCACTTATTCTAAAAAAATAAATATATTTTATACTTCGTTACATGAATTTTCTTGTTATCTTGTGGCCAAAGCAAAGGAAAATGACCACATTGTCACCCTTTGCATAGATTTTAACAATAGGAAAAACAACTCTCCAAATGCTTTTTTTTTTTTAATTAGTGATAATATATTTTTAGGATAAAGATATTTTTCTATATACTATAGATTATTATAGGAAAATTTTCTTTTAATAATATCAGTTGTTACTGATTGGTGCTAAATAATATTGCATTTCAATGTTTGTGACAATTGATATGCAAGTGATCACGGTAGGAATATAATAAAGGAATATTCTAAATGAGATAATAATTGATTATGAAAAATTTAAAAATAAACATAAAATCATTTTTTACCAAATAACATTATTAATTATTTTACCAAAATTAGTACATAGCCATCTAAAATGTTAAATAACAAATAACATTAAATTAAATATGATCCTAATTTTAGTTAATTAGTCAATATCAACTTATAGTTACCCGAAACTATTGATTAACTAGGTACGTAAAATTAGTTTTAGTGAATTTGGATATTAGTTTTATTAGCTAGAAAAAAAGTTTTACTTTAATTACTTTGAGGTACTTTTTAAAACAAAATAATATCACTAATTTAAGTCTGAATATCCTTTTATATTCCTCCTTTGAAATCACCAACATATCATTTAGCACTAAATGTATGAAAAGTCGTATTATTTAAAATAAAATTTAATGTTGCATTATTTAACACCAATCAATGATATTTTTTAGGCGTTGTGTCATTTTGTTAGACTCTAGGCTATCCATAAAAATATTGCTATTAGAGTTTTATGTTTTTGATTTTTTTTTATGCAAATGAGGCTACAACCAAGTAATTAAGAAAGACAAAATAACAATGCACATAGTCAAGTTCAAAGTTTTAACTTTGCAACGGCAATGTCTATAATAAACATTGTTTATATTGATGATCAAGTCAAATAAAGAGTTAAAAAAAATATATGTATGTAGTACATTTTATTAAGTAAAGTTGAATATTATACCACTTGAACTTGGAAGTTGGAAGAATAATTCAAGAATAAAATCAGTCTATAACCTATAACAATAATAAATGTGGTAGCTAACAAGTTGAGATGTTTGATAGATTATTTTAATTATATGCCTTAAGAAAAGTAAGATCATTTAGTGGACAACAAATAAGAATTACTCTAATCCTACAAGATAAAATATTCCATTAATTATTAAAATCAATATTACTAGTATATAATTATCATTGTTTCATTTCGATCAAAATCATTGTATACCAAACATTCTTATGACAAGTTGGGGAGAAAATGATTTACTAAGAATATTAAGCTCTATATATTCCTATTGATTACGCCTATATCTCATTAGATACACGTAGTATAATGAAATTAAAGTGGACGCATGAAAGTGAAATGCATAATCTTGATTATAGACATATTGATTCTAGTGCGCAGGAGAAATTACCACACTTGTGAGATATTCAATGCTACACAAACAGACAGAAGTACGTTGTATAAGGCAACAAGCTAGTATAAAGCTATAGTTAGCAAAAATTAAGCAAAAGAGAACCATTTAATTCATTTTTCATACATTCTCCGATCCATATATAACAAGCTAGTAGTAAATATACTCGACATATTGGCGTTGTAGAAAAGATAGGATTTATGTATAAGATAAAAAGGATTAAAAGATAAGATAGGATTAGCTTAGTTAATGACATTGAGTTTGATACAAATTAGTCCCGTAGAAAGATACAAGCAAAGTTAGCTATATAAATAAATCAAAGCTATAACAGAATTATTCAAGAAATACAAGATAACGATTTTCTTTTCTAATTTGGTATCAGGAGCCGAAAGGTGTAGTATCTGATAAACCTTAACCAGCCAACATCATTTACCAAAAACTTACTTGTGAATATGAGTGACCCACCCAAGGAGACGAGCGAGACTGCTGAGGTAATGACCCAGTTAGTTGCTCGAACTTCTTGAGAAGTTTGATGTCAATAGGAACCATGAACCCCAAGGCAATTCTACCTCAGTCAATATCTCTGAAAAATTGAAATTACCAAAATTACACCATATGGTCTAGAAGGATGTTAATGGCAATTGAGGGGAGGGAAAAGCTCCAACACGTTATTGCCACTACCCCTACAACCCTCACTGCCCAAGAACACCTGATATGGACACAAAAAGATGCCATGGTGAAATCTTGGATCATTGACAATATAGAATCAGAATTGGTTAACCAATTTCTTGATTTTTCAACATCTTACGAACTATGGAAGGGCATTGAATCCATGTATAGCAGTGGGAGAGATGGGTTGCAAAATTTTGACCTTACCATTAAAGCCAGCACAATAAAACAAGGCATAGATTTGGTTGAAGCATACTACGACAAACTCAATACCATTTGGAAAGAGATTGATCGTCGTATGCCCAACCCAATGAAGGACCCAGATGATATCATTACCCATAATAAATTGGTTCAACAAAAACGGCTATATCAATTTTTTGCCGGCTTAGATGAATCGATGGACAAGGATAGGCGAGAGCTCGTTAATCAAGAGCCTCTTCCCACGGTTGATGTAGCTTATGGAGCAATTCAAAGGGAAACAGCAAGGAGTATTATGACAAGGGACTCACTTCCATTACCTGGATCTGACGGAATCGGGAGTGGGTTCGCCATCAAGAACCGGCCAGATCAACGAGCATCATCTCGGCGAGGAGAGGATGAAAAGGCGGGACTCCGGTGCTCCCATTGTGGCGGTACTCGCCACAGTTGAGAAGGCTCCTTCAAACTAATCGGGAATCCTGATTGGTGGTCGTCGAACAAAAAGAAGGGAGGAAACACGAAAGAGGCAAAAAAGAAGGGAGGAGCAACCATGGAGGTGGAGCAAAATTCCCATAATTCGAAACTTATAGATGGGGGAAGAGAGGAGACTGGCTGCGGAGGAAAGGGAAGGTGAGGAGCATCCTAACCTTAAAACACTAGCCACCAAAGCATACCCCAAAAACCCCAAAATTCCTGTGACTAAAATCCAAGAACAAATACTACCCTACCCTATTTGCCTCGTGGCCCATACCCCACACACACCTTCCTTATCCCTCACTACCCGTGAATTAAAAGGCCCAAATCATGAGCCCAAACCCCAAAAATCATATGACTTAGCTCAATCATGCAACTTCGCAAATTTTTCTCTCACAAACCGGTGGATCTTTGATTGCGGGGCAACCGATACTATGACTAATGACATAAATGACCTCTTTAATTTTACCAAACCCAAAAAACCCGTATGCAAACAGAAAATAGAGAGTGTGTGGACATTGTCGGGGCTAGTTATGTGTTATTTTGGGATAATCGGCCCCTAAGAGAGTGTCTTTATATCCCAAAATATTCATATGAGCTTTTGTCTATAAACCATATTATAAAAGAATTGAATTGTAACATCTTACTTACTTCTGATGTTTGTCTTGTACAGGATGCTTAAACCGGAAAGGTCATTAGGCATGGTACTGAGAAGGATGGATTGTATTATGTTGATAGCCTACCTAAAACGAGTGATGCAGTGATAGTACATGGTTCGATAGAAGACCAACTCCGAATGTGGCACCGTCGGTTGGGTCATCCCTCGTTAGGGTATTTAGAATGACTCTTTTCTTCTCTTGCTGGTTCAAAATTATCCCTAGACTGTAAAGCTTGTTACCAGTTTCAGAGTCACAAACAGTTTTATCCTAATAGAACTAACCATACTAGTAAGTCTTTCATTTAATTCACTCTGATGTATGGGGACCTGTCCCCGAACTTGGACAACATGGTTTTGTTTATTATGTTTTATTCATTGACGATTGCACCCGTATAAGCTGGATCTATTTTTTGTAACAAAAATCTAAAGTATTTAGTATTTTTGTCACCTTTTATAAAATGATTCTTGCTCAATTTAATACTAGAATTGGTATTATGAGATATGATAATGGTACGGAATATATAAACCACGATTTAAGAACTTTTTGTTCAGAAAATGGCCTTATACACCAGACCACCTGCCCAAACACTCCTCAACAGAACGGAGTTGTGAAATCTTATTAGCCTGCGGCAATTGCTACAACAAACTACCTTATCAACCATCTACCAACAAAGAAACTTAACTACTAAACCCCCCCCGGATATCCTAAAAACACATGTTCCTATACCTAGTGTTTACTGTTTACCCCCTTATTTGGGTATATCACTTACTTCATCCCCCAAAACGGAACCAGGACAAATTGGAGCCTAGGGCTATAAAATGCGTCTTTGTTGGATATTGTGTTTCTCAAAAAGGATATAGGTATCTCGACCCAGTCATAAATCGTTTGTACACTACCATGGATTGTCACTTTGTTGAACATACCTATTTCTTTTCCCAAATTCAACGTCATGGGGAGAATTCTAAAGATGATCTAAGTTGGCTAGGTAGGTTACCAGAACAAGAACCAGAGAATAATATAAGGGGAAAATACAAAAATCATATAATACAATCTGGTCCAACTACTATACCATTCCAAGCTGAATTTGCTCACAGGGACGAAAATCCTCTACAACTGCAAATAGCCGAGGTAAGTAATTCAGATGTATTCCAATTATTTCTGATACAGTAGTAGAATATGTTGCTACTGATGAATTACAGGGGACTGAAGAAGTACAAGAGAATGAGGGTACTAGAGAACCTACTGGAGGATATCAATTACCGCCTAGAAGTACAAGAGGTGTTCCTTCGTAGAGGTATGATCCCTCTTATAAAGCCCAAAAGAGGAAAAGATACCCTGCACAGGGTATGCCCTCTAGAAATATATCCAGCACAGCCACTGGATTTAATGCAGCCATGTATTCAGAAAGAATTCCATCAATAATTGAAGAAGCACTAAAGAGTCAGCATTGGAAAGAAGCAATGGAAATCGAAATTAAAGCTCTCTCTCAAAATAAAACATGGGAGAAATGTGTGATACCTACAGGAAAAAAACCAATAGGTTGCAGATGAGTTTTTATAGGGAAGTACAAAGCATATGAAAGTATTGAGAGATACAAAGCTCGCCTAGTGGCTAAAGGATACACCCAGGTGTATGGTATCGACTACTTAGAAAAATTATCTCCAGTAGCCAAAATCGATACTATTAGAGTCCTCTTCTCTGTTGATGCTAACAAAGAGTGGCCATTGGATCAGCTTGATGTAAAAAATGCCTTTCTGCATGGAGAAATTTCATAAGAAGTGTATATAGAGATTCCTCTAGGTTTCCAACATGATTTCTTATCAGGAGAGGGTTGCAGACTCAAGAAAGCTTTGTATGGGCCAAAACAGTCTTCAAGGGCTTGGTTTGGGAGATTTACAGTAGCCATGAAGAAGTTTGGATATAGTCAAAGCAATTCTTACCATACCTTATTCTTGAAGAAAAGAAGAAGTTTGATAACTTGCCTCATCATATATGTAGATGACATGATCATCACTAGTAATAATAGAAGAGAGATTGAAGTTATGAAACATCAAATGTTTCAGGAGTTTGAAATGAAGGATATTGGAAGGTTGAAATACTTCCTCGGAATTAAAGTACTTAGATCAAGAACTGGTATTTTTATATCTCTATTAACAGAAACAAGGATGTTAGACTACAAGCCAGCAGATACTCTGATGATGGTGAATCATGACCTACAGATGATGTACCTGCCTCATACGACACTCGTCCTGATATATCATATGTAGTAGGAGTGGTGAGTCGATTTATACACAAGCCACAAGTTCATCATATGGAGGAAGTTTTTAGGATCCTGAGGTATCTCAAGAAATCTCTAGGACGAGGAGTATTCTTTTAGAAGAATGGTCCTCTGAAACTTCAAGCATACACTGATGCTGACTGGGCAGAAGATAAAGATAGTAGAAAATCTACCTCTGGTTAATTCACTATTATTGGAGGGAATGTGGTAACCTGGAAAAGCAAGAAGCAAAAGGTGGTTGTTATGTCAAGTGCGAAAGCTGAATTCAAAGGTATTGCAAAAGGAATAGCTGAAATATTATGGCTAAGGAAGCTCTTATCTGAACTCGGGTTTCCACCAGAAGAGAGTTGTGAACTCCTCTGTGATAATAAGGTTGCAATAAGCATTTTTGAAAATTCAGTTTAGCATGACAGGACGAAGCATGTGGAAGTTGATAGGCACTTCATAAAGGCTAACCTAGAAGCAAAGGTTATCGATCTTGTTTTCTGCCGATCAGGTGAACAGTTGGCTGATATCTTGACTAAAGCAGCTGGAGTTGGAGCATTTGAAGTAGTTTTGTTCACGTTAGGTGTTGAGGATCCTACGACTTAACTTGAGGGGGAGTGTAGAAAAGATAGGATTTATGTACAAGATAAAATAATTAAAAGATAAGATAGGATTAGCTTAGTTAATGACATTGAGTTCGATACAAATTAGTCCAGTAGAAAGATACAAGCAAAGTTAGCTATATAAATACATCAAAGTTGTAACAGAATTATTCAAGAAATACAAGATAACCAATTTTCTTTTCTAGTTGGCGTGGAATCTCAATAACTTAATATATATGAAGTATGAAGTACAAGTGATAATTTTAAATGTTGGACGATTAGTGTCTTTCAAATGTCTCGTATTGTATAACTTCTTGCACTACATACCAACCTATAGTACATAATACTCCTATATTATAAAAGCATTGTATTTGTATATGTCGACCTCCTTTGAATCAAAATAAACCATTGTTTAAACAACTCCTCACTTTATTAATTTCAAGATCATCATCTCAACTTATATAAATTAAAATTGCATGACGTGATATGATGAGGGTACTTCTTTTGTACTACAAAACTTACTGAGGTAAAACATGTTAGGAGAGTAAGTACGTAAGTACAGAACAAAAAATGTCATCTATCTTAGATTCTTTACAGTAATCTATGTCACACACATCAAGATTTTGTAAGCTACTGAAGTACATGTATGTTCATTGGATAGTAGCAAGAGTTATGGAGATAAAATTGGAAACTGGATTTTGTCTTCAAACAGTAGTACTTCTGAAAAATTTATCAGGAAAGATGGTGAAAAAAGGCCTTGAATGGGGGAAGAAAGGTAAGCACGTGATGTTTGAATGTTGGGAACATTGGAAAGAGGAAAGATGGTGGCCTGATATGATGATGTCAGTGACCACCATGTGATGGAATCATTTATGCGCTCTTCTCTTCATTTTTTTTTCTAAGTCAGAGAAAACTCAAATGTGGAGTAAATGGCATTTGGATGGTTTATGTAAATTATGATTGGTTCAAATAGGTAGGTTTCAGAGTTGCTGACATTCATTTTCTTGACGTTTTCTGCTTGGTTTTGGGTTTGGCTTGTTTGTTTGCATTGTTGCGTCAGTCTTTATGATTCTATGATTCTTACTCCTTTGTTTGTATGGGTGATTTTGAAGTTTTAAGGCATAAGATATTTAATACTTCTTGGTCCCAAAAAATTGTCTTATTTAACCAATTTTTACGAGAGTTTTTTAGTTAAAATAAAACAATATTTAGAGAACGGAGTTATACTACCAATTATTTGTATTTGATAATATGAGTATGGATTTTAAAAATTTGGGACCTTAGGTCCATTCTTTCATATTGAGTATGTATTTTTATATGAGGAAATTAATGGAGCATACTTCAATGGACTCTTGTTTCAAATGCTAAGTAGTGTGAAATGAAAGTCATATTCCAAAGCAAGAATACTGAATGTTTATCTTGATATGAGGAAATTAATGTTTTAGACAATGCATGATGGTATTAGATTTTCAAGTTCAAAGAAAATTCACTCTTCAATCAAATGATACATGCATAATCATCACATATGCTAATTAAATAAAGCTGCATATGTTAGGAAGGTTAAACATCTTGCATATTTTTTAGAGTTGTCTAATGCCTCATTGTACATTGTACCATCCTCGTAAAGGTCGAAGTTAGTTTAGGACCTTGGAATCACAAAAAAAGCTGTGATTGGGTTGGCATGTCAAAATGACTGGCCCAGATGTAATACCTAGGCTTTTAAAGATGAGATGGGCCCAATAAAATGTTCAAATTTTGGGCAGTCTTTTTATGCCTCATGGGAAAGACTCTCTCTGTATTCAGTCCAAAAAAGTGCTTGTAAAGCTGAGTCTAAATGGTGAAAGTTCAAGGATCTTACCAGTTACCACTACTCCGTATAAAGGAATATGAGAAACATGAATGAGGAGCCTCTGTTAGTATCATTATTATGCATTAACTCTTTAATAAAGCAGCTGTTTTAGGCTTGCTCTTACTTCAAAATCCATCATGAAACAAAGGCGAAATATGGGATATAAGCATAATCTTAATAAAAGCATGCATCAGTCATTAGCACAGCCTACTCATGTAAGATGTAATTTGAAAACAGAACTTTTCTTTGAGGAGAGTTCAATCTAGACATATGGTACAAAAGCACTATAACTTTGAATGCGCTTTGTAGGTTCGAATATGATCCTAACGTTTTGTAGGTTTGATTATGATCCTAACTCCTAAAATCTTTCTACCTACATTTACTGTCGTAATGGGATGTACAACAAGGAGAGTACTGTGGTGGGAGAAATTCGCGTACCACAGCCTCATTTAGCGAACACAAAAATGTCAGCTAATTGGTTCTCGATATCCTTGAAATACCCTCTAGAAGTTCCTAACATCTCCAAAATACTTTTGTGACATGTTTTGAGGATATCACGGTTATAATCCGGGGAAGTTCATTCTATGATACACTTGGGACAAAACCAGTCTTATTCAGGGATTTCCTCGAGAGGAGGATCGCAACAATCAATATGAGTTCCGATTCCACAACCTGTGGAACCGCTCTCACTTCCCATCTATCAGTTGGGCCACAAACTTGTCATGTTAGGTCATCACTAATCTGATCATCTGGTGGTGCGGCAGCATCAGCTACAACCTTTTCTGACAGGCTCAAGTGCTCTGAGAATTACTGGTGGGTGTTGCACTGAACATGCCTATCAAGAGGGTACCCGGGCTTGCAAACATATTCCTCCAAGTAATCAGCCTAGACACGGGGAATTTGGTGCCTAAGAAACTCTTGAACCCATTTATCAACTCGTGGCATCCTAGGACTAACAATGGCAAAATCCACCCCTGATTCAACAAGAACACGGGTGAAAGGTGTAGAAGTAGCTAGGATAGTATATGCACTTTTTTTTTTATATATAAATTTGTTTAACTAAATTCAGGATTACCCAAATCTTAATCGTGGCGCCGAACTACTTGCTATGAACGGGGAGCTCAAACAAGCTAGGAAGTCTTTTCATATGGATGACGAAAAGGTGGTTATAGGCGAACTGATACCAATGGCTTCCTTTGACGGATTTGCAAACTTGCAAGGTTCCATGACAGATAGACTTAGTTGACGAGGGTGAGTGAAGAGTCTAAAAACTAACAAATTGAAGCGACGTTAAATAGAATGGATAACCATGATGTACAACTAATGTATGTTACTTCCAATTTCTTGATTTTAATGAAACTGAGGATGCCAAATACTGCAGCTTCGCTTATGTTTTTGTACTCATATTGTATTTATTCTGCTATGTTTCAGACCAAAATTATCCCCAGAACTGGGCTATTTCCCCCTTCATTTCTATGTCACTTGAATAATTGATGAAACTATTTAATATAATGTGGTCGTTGATTACATAATTAATCTGCAATACTCAACTTAAGAATGTGGTCATTGAACAAACCAACCAAGTTTTTTTAGGTTGTTTCTAAACCATAAAAGGCTATCTGAGAAGTTGACATAGTCGAACCATTTTGCTGTGAAGTTACAGAAAAAAGGAACTTTTGGTAGTACCTCTCAAGTATGATGGTTCAAGTTCAAACTATGGCTAGCTATCAGACTGCAGGTCTTTAACAACTGGAAACGATTACTTGAATCTGTTTACAAAGTTAAACACATTAAGAATTTGGAGCCTTCAGCTTTTTCTAGCACAAAGCTCCAACCACAGCAGAAAACCAACATTTTAACCATGAAAAGATTTCTTGACCGAGGATTAAACTCAATTTCGCGATGTCAAGTTCTTCAAAAATCAACTGAAATAGGATGCGCCATGAATTTAATTAAGATGATTCTAATAGCTCAATTCAATTCATTAACTGAAAGTAACACCTTAACTTAAAAAAATGTTTATCAAAGAAGGACTATGTAACAGTGACAGATTAGCTTAAAATTGGAAGAAAACATTTTGACAATCAAACTTATTTGGTGGATTAGTTTGTCCACTTTCAAGGATTTGCATCACTGTAATCCTTCCATGTAATCCATACGGCTTGAGGACTATGAATGTAAAATGGATCCAAAGTACAGGAAGGAGCCATGCATAAGGGATAAGAGCGAGGGATCTCCTAGCTAGTTGGCTACATCAACTCGGTGGATAGCTGGACACTAGCTAGCTAGTCAATATTCAAATATGTAGCTCGTCAAAGTTTAGCTATATTGTTTTAACTCTTTAGAAGGTGCGTGTGTTTTTTCTCACATAATTTCCTCGTTTGCTCCCTTGGCTTGAAGACCAGAGATCTTTAGGGGTACAATTTTATATTGAATTAGGGAACTTTAGAAACTGCATGTTGTCTTCAGGTTGGAGTTGGCTTTTGCTCATAGTGCATGTCTTAGACATGGTGCATGTATAGGGTCCACATAGTTGATATGTGTTCCTTAATCGAAGAGTAAAGTCAAGTCCAAGCCCGGGGCTACTTTCGTCCGGATAGAAAGGTTAGACACAAGAGGCATACGTCAATAATACTAATATAGAAATCATGTATAAATATAGGTATGCCTATATATAATCACACGATCTCATTTATTACAGATATACATTATGTATCAAAATTTTTAATTCTTGTCAAAACATCTGACATGTTCTAACTTAATCTTCAGAAGGGGTTTCCTCCTATCTATCCCAAGGATAGTTAACGTTTGTTTTTCAGGATCACATTGAATATACTCAGGAGCATCAAATTCGGATCGTTCGACCTTTAATTGGACACCCAAAACAACATAAGTTCACAACTAGTATCTGTTATCAAAAATTCCAAATTCTAATATTGGAATCTGAAGGAATCTGCTTAGACAGATGATTTAACACACCGAAGGTATAACAGTGAGAGCTGATCAATTTGATCAGTTATGAAGAATATAGAAGAGAAAATGACATGAGAATTTCTATATATATATATATATATATATATATATATTATTAATATGTATTCTATACCTCTCAACTTATATTTATAGGATGGCTTGTAACCAATCTCCAATATTCTAGGAAAACATTGTAACAGAATTATAACTACTTTCTATTTTATTACAAGTTTGTTATAAATCTTTGCTTAACCGACTTTTGCTGAGTTGTACTTCCACTGCTTCTTGCACAACTGTCATCAGAATCCTGGCCAGTCTGCAGGTGTACGTAGCGAGACAATAATCTAAAGCTAGGTTTAAGGCTAGTTCTTCATTCTTTTGCATAGTTGTTACGGAGTACATTATTTGAAACCACAAGCTTCCAAGTGCACTTAATAATTTGTTTCAAGCCATAATTGAAAACTAGTACTATAATTCTATCACTCCACATTATCAAGCCTCGTAAACTTTGGTTACTCGACCAACAAAGCATAAAGTTTACATTCTAAGATGTAGAGGCTTAATTATTTGATATCTATGAGGATAGAGGAGACATCACTATAGTAGATGTACAATATTCCCCTTCTCTTCTTAGCTTGAAACTAAATAATCCATTGATTTAGATCTAAGAATATCTAGAGCATCACCAAGTACAGAGCAGCTAAAACAAATTCACGATCCCAGGAAGATCAAAGCTTCTTACTGAGAACCTTAGGAAACAACGGAAAATGTGTCACATGGTTCACCAAACTTGATAACTAATTCACCTGAAGCTAAGGCCAAGCAACTTGCAGAATTGCGAGCATGCCTCATTGCCTTGTTGTATGGATAAGGCTTACATATAACATTTTGGATGAACGGAGAGAACGTGTACACCACATCTATTTTTTGTCCCTCAGCAAACCCCAGTTTTAGTCTCAGATTCTCTGAATTAAAGGTGGCGAGGCTGGCGACCTTAGATTTGCTCTGACGTGGTATTCTTTTCATAATTGTACTATGAATCCGACTCATGAATATTCTTCATTATCTTTAGTTATCCGTCAAAATATATTTCATGGTGTAAAAAAAAAAAAAAAAAAAAAAAACTTCTTTTGTCACTATTGTTTGAACGCTATTCATAAATATTTATTAAACATTATCAAAATTCCACAAACCTATCACTTTGGTAAAAATTTTAAGTTCAGCAATAAATTGATAATTGAATGAGCATTTTTACTTTTCTTGAAATCACTAATTAGAGATTTTACCTCTCCTACAAATTAGCTTATTTAGTAGTTGTGTAGCATATGAAGGAAAATTGCTAATTAAATCAACGGTTTCAAGAAAAGTAAATCATTAATTTAATAAGCGGCTTTACTTTTTATAAAGAAAACGCCGGTGACATGGAGCTTACGCAGGGAATTTTTATAAAATGTAGCGTATTTGTGGAAATTGGCATTCTTTAAGCATATGGCATGGAAATCGTTCTTGATTTTCTATTAATGGACTCATTTGAATGAGTATTTGTACTTTCTTTATGTCACATACTCCCCCCGTTATTCTTTTATATTTGTCACATTTGGAATGAAAGTTAAAAAAATGGAGATGAAATTTGGAAGAATCTTTGTTTTTTGGAGTAATAATTGCTATGTTAGTAGATTATTTATTTAATCAAAAAATGTTAGTGAGTGGGAGATGATGTGTAAATTGGAAATTGTTAATGGGAAAATAATGTTAGTGGAATATCAATGTGTCAAAAAAAATCACACAACTCAATTCTCATTGGTGGATAGTTATAACACATGAATTACCTAAGAAGGGCATCATATGAATTACATAGGGGTGTAGCAAAAGAGTTTGGCAGAAAATTTTGGATGGAAACTTTTTTCCCTCCAAAATTTCAAACATTTTTAGCCTATGCTTTCCATAAAAGTCAACGAAGAAGTCAGCCTATGTTCTTGAACAAAAACCAGAAGTAATTTAGCCTCCATTCTTTAACAAAAACCAAAAATAAGTCACCCATAACCTTTGTTCTAACACAAAACCAAAATAAACTTTACCAATCATACCCCACATGCCTACAATGGCATCAAATTTAAGTGTAGCATCTAATGAAGAATATGGAGATGGGAAAGACATGGGAGCAGCGTGGTACTTTGGCAACCAAAATGTAGAACCTGATTCTTCATCAGCATCTTAAATCTCACAGTAACAACTCATACCTCAACCCATTCCAACTCCCAATCATCATATGCCTAGGCTTAGTAAAGACAAGAGGCAATTCATTCTTCAAACTTTGCTTGACATGAAAGTAGGTGGCATCTTACCTCATGGAGCAATAAATAAAGTTGCTGAAGAATATGGATATCACAGAAGAACAATCAGCAGGTTATGGAGCAAAGCATTAAACAACTAAGAAGCAAACAAGCCATATGAAGTGAGCAGCAAGTTCAAGAATTATGGAAGGAAGAGGGTGGTTGTTCCAACAAACTTGTTGGAATCACAACCAATGGGCAATAGGACATGCATAAAAGATGTAGCTAGTTGCTTGAATCTAGCACCAACAACAGTGTGGAGATTATTGAAAAGAGGTGAGATCAAAGCTCACTCCAATCCTCTCCATCCAACTCTCACATAACATAATAAAACCAAGAGGCTGGAATGTATATCATCCTTTTAAATGATTCAAAGTCAAGTAAACCAAAGTACATTCTAATGTTTGACTTTATCCATGTAGATGAGAAGTGGTTTATTTAACAAAGAAGACACATAGGGTTTACCTAGCAGATAAAGAGCCAATACCATACAAAGCTGTGAAATCCTCAAAATACATACCCAAGGCTATGTTTTTAGCTATTGTGGCTAGGCCAAGATGGAACCCATTTGGCCAATGCTCATTTGATGGAAAAATTGGCATTTCCCCATTTATTAAAAAGGTGACAACAAAGAAGAATTCAAAGAATAGACAGAAGGGCACAATAGAAATCAAGCCAGCTGATTCAATTAATCAAGAAGTGTACAGGGTGATGCTAATCACACAATTAATCCCAATGATCATCAACAAATGGCCAGCCAAAGGGACAAGAGCTTTTTCATTCAGCAAGACAATGCAATGGCTCATATTACAAATGAAGATGCAGTGTGGCAGCAGAATACCAAACATCTAATAGAAGCATATTGCAACATATTGGACTTGGGGTTCTTTAGGAGTATTCAATCCCTTATGCATAAACAATACCAAAGAATATGGAGCATCTAATACAAGAAGTTGAAGAGGACTTTTACGAGCTACACCAAAGACACTAACATGTGTATGGATCTCAATACAACATCATCTAAATGAAATATTGAAAGCAAAGGGTTCTAATGACTACATACAACCACATGTGAATAAAAAAGTTCTTGAAGACAATGGTAGACTTAGAATACAAGTAACGGAAGCACAAGAAGTTGTGAAGGATACTCTACACATAATAAGCATACAAATAGTTTAAGGAACTGAACATGCAAAAGAATAGGAAGAAGCAGCACAAGATGACGATGTCAACATAGAAACAGTAGGGAATGCAATGGAAGAAACACAAGATTAATGATGTAACAAACAATGTTTAAGAATTTTTTTGGATGAAAACTACAATGAAAAACTTTGGAAATACATGAAATATGCCCAGGTTTAGTGTGCAGCTAATTTATTGCACTTCAATTCCACATTTAGGTAGACATTGAACAAGCCATAGGAGAAGCAAACACAAGTAACACATAAATTAATGAGATGGTCTATATTAGAGTAGCTTAAGCATTGGTTTTCCTTATATGTAACCCCCCGATTCATCATTGAGAGTTAGTTGAGCTGACCCTCTCAGTTTCAAAGTATAGGCAATAATCCAATTATCCTTAACTACTCTAAAACTGATAACACCTTCACCAATCATTTGGCCATTGTGTTGCTACTCAACTATAACTGAACATTGTAACCTTTTGCAAGCAAAGACTAAGTTCACCATAGAGGCATATGAAAAGGCAGTAAAAAAAACTAGGGAATATAAGGCAATAGTGACAGTCATAGTTCACACTCCAAAATAACAGTCATCCATTACAAATACCAGACAATCTAAAAGTGGCAAGATTCATGTAGATGAGAACTCTACCCAATGAATGAATTAAACTCATAAGGTAGTCTAAATAAAGGTACTAGTAGCAATATCCAATAAGAACTCAACCAATAAATGAATCAAATTCATCTGCAATCCAAATAAAGGAGCCAATGGAAATATCCAACAATAACTAAACCACATAATGAATGAAGCTCATGAGGCAGTCCAAAAAAAGGCATAATGGAAATATCAAACAATAACTCAACCAAATCCTTAATGAAAATCATTAGGCAATTCAAATGAAGCCACTAATGACAATATCCACCAATAACTCAAGTAAATATTCAATAAAATTCATCAAGCATTCCAATTAGAGCCAATAGTAGCCAAGAAAAACCACCAATAACCAACATATAGCCATCACTAACCCACAATACCATGAACCACCACCATTAACCACACATATAGCCAACACTAACCCACAATAGCCAAAAGTATCAAACAATAAATAAGAATAACCATCATTAGCCACCATTATCAAACGAAATCCTACAATAACCAAAAGTCGACAACAGTTAATCTAACAACATATATCAACATGAACAGGTAGAAAGTAAACCAACAATGCTAAAGAATCAGCCAACTAAATCTTAAACCAACTAACAACCTAGTCACTAGTAGTAAAGATCAAATAACTTAGCTTTTCTTGTTTTTGGTTTATTTCCATCTTTTCCACCGGCATCAACACCATCATCAATGGCTATGCTTTGTTCTCTTGGAAGAACAACTTCGACAGGTGCTCAAAATCCATGCAAATGAGTTTAGTATAAGTGAGATATCTCATATTTAATCGACTAATCAACTAAATTAAGACAAAAAAAATTTCATGGAACACAAACAAAAACAACTAATCAGATGTCGTAGCCTTAGATTTTTGATCCACAGAATATGACCCATTAGGATGGCATTTTCTAGGGTTTTTACGCTCCCTACTAGTAGAATATGCTCTGGCGTGTTGGGGACCGATAAAAACTCAGGGAGTGCGCTCATAAAAAGGTGACCCAGGAGGTGAACAAAGAGGATCATATTAAGGGAGAGGTGACCAATTATCCTTCAAGGGTTGAGAATCAGGGCCACCTTGTGACCAAATGGGACCATAGTAAGGTCGTTCATTTAAAATTGCATCATCTCGAAAATTTTCCTAGCATAGTCTTTTAGCTTCAAGTGACGCAATGCTCATTCAGAGGAGAGAACCAGTGTAAGAGTGGGATCTGCCATGTTCTTCACACAAGCAATCATGGCCATATGAGTAATGGCCATCACCTCTTGGCTCTGTTCGGTATGGGTGGTAGCTCATAGTGGCTCTAGTAGCACAACAGGGGGATTTTATGAGGAGATGCCTAGAAGCACGAATTATAAATATAAAACAAGGGGTGTAGCAAAAGAGACAAGAAATCACACAAAACCAAAAAAGATGAAGATAGGGGGAGAGAATTCACCGGAGAGGAAAGGCACTTAAATGGGTCTTGTAAAGTTCGTCACAATGAGGGGAGTATTTTGGACTATTTTTCGAAGCCTTTCATGGGAGAATTAGAGTAAGATCTGGATAAAAAACCGAGGAAAGAGCTGTTGGGAGGGGTGAAAATAACGGAATCGCAGGATAGTGACAGAGGCAACAAGACTTTGGGTAGTAAAATGAAACAACAGTGTGCAGACTAGGCAGGGATTCCAATGCCTCATCTCACACAAATCCAAAGAATATGAGGGCAAGTGAGGGATGTCCAGAGTGGAAAAAGGACATTTCGTCCATTTAACCAACCAAATAGAGTAAAGATCCCAAATGTGACAAACTTTCGGAACATCCCAAATGTGTCAAACATAAAGGAATGGAGGGAGTAATACAATTTATTTTTATCTAATTTTGTGCATGAAAATGCAACACCAAAATATCAAATCATGCATACCATTTATGAAACTGGAAATATTGGTTGAGACTGTTACATTAGCCGAGTGGTGTGACATTGGTAAAGTATAAAGGGTCATCTCGTGCTCATTTAGGTAAGGTGATCCTTCGTATACAAGTTTTGATTTCAGTTATACAATGAAAGGTCTCAGATATTAAATTTATTATCTCAGTTATACAAATAAAGGTCTCATGTATACAAATAAAGATCTCATGTATTATATTTATTATCTAATTTATACAAATAAAGGTCTCATGTATACAAATAAAGATCTCATGTATTATATTTATTATCTCAGTTATACAAATAAAGGTCTTAGGTATTGAATTTATTATCTCAGATATACAAATAAAGATCGATCTCATGTATATCATTCGTATACAAGTTATGATTTCAGGTATAGAATTAAAGGTCTCAGGTGTTGAATTTATTATCTCAGTTATATAAATAAAGGTTTTAGGTATACAAATAAAGATCTCATGTATTATATTTATTATCTCAGTTATACAAATAAAGGTCTCAGATATTGAATTTATTATCCCAGACATACAAATAAAAATCTCACGTATATCATTCGTATACAAGTTATGATTTCAGTTATAGAATTAAAGGTCTCGGATATTGAATTTATTATCTCAGTTATATAAATAAAGGTCTTAGGTATACAAATAAAAGATCTCATATATTATATTTATTATCTCAATTATAAATATAAAAATTTCATATATTGAATTTATTATCTCAGATATACAAATAAAGATCTCAGATTTTGAATTTATTATCTCAATTATGTTTGTGATATTTGCAGTCGGGTCATTACTACTATCAATATGCAAGAGCGTGTCTTTCTCCTTTACAAGAATGGGAAGGGATAGAAATAGCAATTTCACGTCTTTCGGAGAAAACTGGATAAGCGTCCGGCGAGAGGGGCGACATCATTTCATGAATTGAGAAATTGGTTTTCTTGGTACAGGTTGGGGGCATCTCAGGTCCACCGTAATACGATGTTCTTTCTTCGTTCATCACTGTCATCCATCATCTGGTCTTGATGATCACGATCATCCTTGATGATGTTAGCATTATCTACTTTACATAAAAGCCCTTGTTGTCGATGTTGTTCATATTGTTTGAGAGGAGGGGTTGAAGAATGATGTTGGTTGTTATTATTATGATGTGAATGATTTTCCATGATTTTCTGAATTGTTGAAAAACGAATAATATTTGACGGAGGCTAGGGAGGAGAGAGAACCAAAGAAGAGTGGATTTTGTATTCATAGTAAATCCATAGGATAGAGAGAGGGATGTAGACTAACGTAAGAGAAACTATGGCAGTGTATGTTTGTGTTCCCAGTTTCTTATACTTCTTAGCTCCATAAGATTGGCCACTCAAAGTCTCTAATGTGCTTGTTATCCCTAGGTAGTGATGCTGAAGAAAGTGATGATTTATCGGAGTATTAGAAAGAGCTTCTACTGTGTTATCTCAAGTCTTTTTGTCAACGGGTTTAAGTTTATTTAAATTAGGTTTATCACACCAATAAAATGATGTGACTTGTCACAACCAATACCAGCTATTTATGAAAAACAATGTATCGTTATCGCATTCTAATCGAAAAATGTTGGCATTAAGCTTTAAATTACAATACAAGCCATCAATCATATATTGGTTAATTTGTTATGATGGATGAATAATTGGATGGGATGAATAGGTTATCAACGTGATGTGTGAAATAAAATAGCCATTGAAAGGACTTCAACTAGCTTATAAGCACCAATTGCTTGTTTCACTTGACTACTTAATTAAAACATGATTTTATGTAATTCCAAAGAAGTTGTGAATTCAGCAAAAATGACAAATTAAAAATCAATGTAACCTGCAAAATTATCCAAGGCAAAGATTTGTCCATACTATTGTTATGGTCGTAAAAGTCAATTTCATTACTCAACCATAATCGAGGTGAAAACAATTTTGACTATTTATTAATAGAACCTGATTGACCTTAGTCTATCGAGGCAACTCACAATGACAAGTGGCCTTTGAGAAAGAAAAATAAAATGCGTGTCTACTTAAGCCAATGAAACAAGACAATTTCTGGAGATTGTGTGCCAACAAAATGTAGCCTAAAATCGAAGTTTCCATTGTTCTAAGCTATTAAGAAACTTTTTGAAATTGACTTATCCTAATCGACAAGCCAATGTATTGAGGGCACAAGCGTAAAGTTGTTCCACTTGGATAGTATAAGTTGAAGCGCACTCTAGTTTTTAGATAATTAAATGCGTTGTAGATCCTTTTAAAATCAAATATAAGGTATTGTTCTTCTTAAACCTCCTTAAATTTACTATAAGAGTAAGCTAATACTTTTATTTAAATTTAGAAAATATTTTGAAAATATTTCAAAAGCGATGTATTATTACTTTTGAAATTCAAAATTTTTGAACATTTCAAACTCGATGAGAGAGCACCTTGACAACCTTATCAAGAGTCTTATAGGGTCATGTGAGGCCCAGAGAGTGATATGAATTATCTACTTTGAATTCAAATATTTATTGCTAGAACTTTTATAATTGTGTTTGAAACTCGTTTTAAGCTTTTTGAAACCAAATATAAGACATGTAATACTATCATTTTAAATTTATACATTATTGTATTTGTTGTTTCCTTTATATATTTCTTGAGTAAACTTATACAAATATTTCTCGTAAACATTTGTGTTATATAGTAAACTATTAGTTTGATGGTAGAGAAGTTTCATAAGCGTTATATATTAGGTTTGAATCTTTAAGATGACATTGTTTTGAATGTATTATATCTATAACTCAATTTTGCATATTTTCTAGTCATTACTGTCATATTGTCATTTGATGAAGGGGAGTAACATGTGGCAAGGTAGCAAAATTTTGACATTGACTTTTAAATATATAATATGCTAACTTCAATGAGTTTGTATGATACCTCCCTGTAATCATACTCATATCGAATAACTTGGGATTTCCAATATGATCTCTTAATTTTAGTATATTCCATTTAGGATATTATGTTTGGTGAACTTACATGTGGTTTTCCATACTATTCTTGGGCACAAGAATCTCAATAGTTCCGCTAAAATTATGGGACAAATAAAATTATCAAAGCTATCGATTACAAGAACTTAATTATTATTTACGGACTTACGGACCACTAGTGTTTCAATAAAAAATTCGAAAGGAAAGAAAAAACAATAGTGAACACTCTCTCCATTTTATTTGCTTTTGTTTTGGCTTCTTACAAAATTTTCTAGTCCCCCCCACCGGAAGTTATGGCATATTGGGTTATATCTCTTGTTCTTGGAGTTCAATAACTTAGGAGAAAAAAATATATATTTATTCAAGAAAGGTGAAATGAGAGTGACTATTATCATTGTAATATTATTGGTTCTATCTAATTTCTATTTATGCAAATAGTAATCACTTTAATATGGATTTTGGAAGCAACAACGCAATAGGGGCATCTACGCTGACAAGCAACGTGAGCTGAATATTCTACATGGTTTGCTTAGACATATGGATAGGCTCAAAGTTGACCTTTTATGCGACTTCAACCCCTGTTCTCCTGGACCCAATCAACTTTTACATGCCTACTTGTCAATTCTTTTATATTTTCTAAAAAGAGTTTACGTGCGAAAATAAAATTTATACTCTCTCTATTTTTTAGTATTTGATCCTTTTAATAAAAAAAAACTCTGGATAAATATTAAGAGACAAAGATAGTAGTAAAATGTATAGTGATAGTTCTTGTGGGTATCATTTTGTACCACATAAACTCTATTCAGAAAATTGCAATGAATGATTAACGTGCTTGAAAGAAACACCGTCCGAATATCTGGTCCAATGACGTTGCTTATTGAGGAGAAAGCGTGAAAAATGAAAAGAATGCAACGTGATTGCGATGTATAATATGACTTCTGTCTAGTAGACTAGTACATATTTTTTACTTACAACTCTTACAAGCTCATACCTTTATGAATAAACACCATATTTTTACAACAGTTTCATCAGAGCAGAAAAATAAATCTACAATAATCTTTTTTTTTTTTTTTTTTTAACTTTATAATTCCTTCTCTAATGACAAGAATTGCCAAGTGCTCTTCACTGATAAAAAAATCATGCAGAGCTTAAATCTCAATGAATAAAGAATTTCCCAACCAATTTTTCGTAGCCATCTTCTGTACAGTTTCATTTGCATCATCCAACTGAATATCAAACACTTCCAAATTAAGTGGAATCAATTAATTTATCACACCGTAAGCGCCAATCAACAGCATCCTTGCAGGAAACAAGAGCACGACAAGCAAATGCATATGCTGTGAAGCAACAAGCCTACTAAACCGTTTCAAAGACTCTCTTCCGGTCTTGACAATCCCGGCAAACTTGAACCAGGTCTGACCCACATTGATTGGGCCTGACGTGGTACCCACAACAATACTTCTGTAGGCAACTCGTGGTGTCACAAGAGGCCACCAGACCTTACGACGCCGCTCCCTCTCAGCCTTCCTCATGCAGCTGAGCTCTTGACGAATAAAGCCCCTAATGCACTTGATGTAGGAGCTCATATCATGATCTCGTTGAATAGTCCCGCCATTTCCATAAGCAGAGCGATCGCTTAAGATCTCGAGAGGGTGGGGTATGTTTAAGAACGCATTCTTCGCGGCCCGGAGTTGCTTTTCTGCCTCGTTGGCATTCCCAAACTTGCAAGTTAGGAGGTAAAGACCACTTCCTGAGGGAAGTAGATCATGCTGAGGAGAAAATTTTTCATCTGGCTGTAAAACCAGCATCTCCCCCATAGGTGCATAGAGTAGCTTCTGCAATGAAAAGGGTTACAAACGTCAAAAACGATACTATTTCTTAAAACTGTATGAGGTTATACCCAATTCAAGTCATCAAATTTTCAAACTCCCAAAAAATGAACATAAAATTTTAAAGATTTACCCAACTCAGTATAGTCAAAATCCCCTCCGTCCCAGATTCAACCAAATAACAATTGACACTCCATCAGTCTCCAAATGATCACGAGGAATTCGAAATTTCAAGAAATATGGGAGTGAAAGATACTGGTAATTAACTGAAAAGTGAAGAAATAAATGGCACCTCCTAAATAAAACTGCAGTACTCCATGATGGTAAATTTACCTGGTTATTCAGGCAAGGATGGCTGCGGAAGCTTCCATTGACAGCCTTGAGTAGCTGTGCAGCAGCCCTAGGGTAGTTGCAAGAGAAAGCTCGAGGTACAATATCACGGTGCATCACAATAGCCTGAATATGACTCTTGGGCAATCCAAGCTTGCGAAGCAACTGATCCCCTCCACACATGACACCAGGCGAGCCAAACGTGATAACAGGTAGAAGAGAGGCAGATGGAACCTCGCCTCGCATCAGTAGCATGAGATTAATGAGCAAAGACAAGCTTCCTCCGAGAGAATGCCCCGTGAAGCGGAACTTGGCACGGCTGCCATGAGTTTTCATATACGCATGAATCTCAGGCAACATCTGCAGATACATGCCCTTTGCAGCTTCATATATGCCTCTATGCACAAGTATGTCTAGACCCTGTGAAGGACAAGGGATTGGTAATATAGAAGGGAATTTTGTGGCAGGTGTACATAAGTTCTACCAGATTCATCAAGGTATTAAATGAAAAGATATGATGGAAACATAACAGAGTTAAAAATTATCTTTTAACTGAGTGCAGAAATATGCATTTACCTCAAATTTAACAGGTTCAAAGAGTAGGTTAGCCTGCCATGAAGCTAGCGTCTCAGATCCCTGACAAGTTCAGATTTCTTGCAACCCTTAGATAGGCAGTCGATTAAATTAGAAAGAATTGTGATGCCAATGAATCACATATGCGTAAAGAATAGGAATAGTATATGAAGATCATCCTTTTATTTTACTTAAGCAGCTGCAGCTAATTCATTACTTACAAAAAGCTCCTATACATATATTCAGGATATTATCTCTTTATTTGATTAACGCCATCTAATTTTTGTTTTTCATATTACTGTACTAATAGTAGTCAGCGCACGAAACAACATAATTACCTGAATGACGAAAAATCTAGTAGCACTCTTATCATTGTCACAAATGTACCACTCACACGGTGCTGAACTTATTGAATTCAGATCATCAGCGACAGCCTGCTTCACTTCCTCTTTTGCAGCAACCACAGCAGTAACTGAATCAGTTGTGGCCATAAGTGAAGCCATGTCTGAGTTAATATCTAGCCTTTTATTGCTCCCACTACCTTTACGGTCATTCACCTTGTCTTTTGTGGACTTAGAGGTAAGCAAACTTCTAGTCCGAGAATGCAAATAGGAAGCAGCAGAAGCAGCAACCTGGAAAGCAGCCAATTCTCTCACTCGAGATTCTTCATTCTTTTGATCATCACTGAGCCCTCCATCCACTAGAAAATTGTTGTCTTTGCTTTCAGATTCACCAGATTGTTGCTTAGCTTCTGCATTGGCTAACTGTTCTTTCTTTTCAGCCTCGGATAACAGTTCCCTCTTTTCAATTGAAGAAGTTACATAACGTAGCCCATAGCGCTTCAGAAGATTTCCCGGCTACATATGGGGATACAATGACAATTATTTTCCATTACGAACAAAATAAAAACTTTTAGGAGAGTAGACTAAACTAAAGACTAAAGAGAAATAACTTTTTCCCTACATACAGGTCACCATAAACTTATTAAGCAAAATTAGTTCAAACACTTAATAGTATGCTTCTATTAGTAGGCCAACTACAAAACCATTTCAATGATAGAAAATTGCACACTTGAGGAAATTAAACCAATTTTCTATTTAAGGATAACAAACCTCCATTATTGCTTGGACCACAGCACCATACCAATTTCCATACTTAAAATCAGCTAACTTAGCTGATCTCAAACCATTTCCAAAAATAATTAAATTTGTTTATAACTTGCTTCTCATCCTAAAAGATGACTTCTAGTTTGATGTATGCAACTATGATTAAATCATGGAGCATCTGTTAAAGTGTCGTTTATCGAACGCAATTCACATTACTAATTTGCCCTTTTCTTTTTCCAAATATGTCAACAGACATAACATATTGCAAAAAGGCTGCAACTTGCAATGAACCAAATTATCCAGTTTCTCTTTTCAAATATTTCAAACAGACGTAACAAATTGGAAACAGATGCAACTTGCAATGAACCAAATATTCCAGATCAGAACAGCTTTTTTGGCTCAGAACTCCCCTCAAACAGGTCAAGGAACATAGATACATGATAAACTTAAAAATAATAGCTTTCTACTAGAAAAGAAAAGGTCAACAAAAATACTAGATTATTGTTGCTGAAGATACATAAACAAACAGCTCAACAAGACAAACTTCTGATTTAAACCATCTATATATCAAGGATATTTTAAATAGTATTAAGGCAATGAAAAAGAAGAGATTCAATTCCAAGTCTTAAGTACCAACCTGAACTTTAAAACAATAATGTAATACTCCTACAAATTAACATTCAAAAATTTCACCAAAAAATAAATAAACACATGAAAAAACATTAGAAACAAATTAAGATGATACCTTAATGCTAGGAATGCAATAGGCCAAGCTTCCCAAATAAGACATTTGAGCATAAAATTTAGCTTCACTCAAAGACACCTTCTTTAACATCTTTGAAAATGAATTCCTGTCAAACTCTACACTTTTTTCATCACTATCATCGTTACAAACTTCACACCCTTCATCTTCCTCACACAATGAAGAAGATGAACACGAAATGAAATTCCCTTTGCGCCCCTCTTCCTCATTTTCTCTCTCCTCCACCTCGCCCTTTTCTTGCTGATTCTCTGAGGAAGACCAGAGAGACCGAACATGGAGGATCTTCAAAACCCAATTCCCATTTTGCCCCTCTCCTTCACACGATGGCCCCACACTATTACCATTACTGGACCCCACTGCTTCCTCTTCCTCCATCAAAACAGCGTCGTCCAAGGCCAAACCTTCGGAGTTCGACCTCTGCTTTCTCTCTCCTCCGAAAAACAGAGATCTAAAAGGGTAATTAAAAGACGCAAACTTTGAATTAGACGATGACGACGACGCCGTTTTGTCAACTGCTATTGCATTGGCGGGCGGCGCCGACGACCGACCGACGGTAGTAATAGAAGGGTTGGGCCGAAATACATCAAGCCCATTATTTACTGTGATCGTTGAGCCCAGCCCGTGAAGCCCTGATCTCACACATAAGCTATCCATTCCTCACAACTTTCCTAGATTGTTTAGTTTTTTTGTGTGTTGCGTTAAAAAAATGGGCAAAGAAATGGCTCAGCTTTCTGGGTATGTTGCTTAATTATATAGGAAGAAGGAAAGATGGGGGAAACACGAAAATGGCAGGTGTCTAAATTTGGTGCAAATACGTATGCTTCAATCTTTGTGTGTGTGTTAAAGAAAGGAGAAGCGAGAGGAGTTTCTTGAGTAAATGGAGAAACTTATATAATGTGGGTAACCCAACCTAACTAAATTCCAAACTCTTGCCTTTCTTCCTGGAAATTATGTCATTTATTTGCACTTTTAAGAGATTTTTTTTATAGTTTGGAAAATGTAAAAGGTTAGGCGATTGAGAAAAATTGTATTTATGTGATGCTTTTGTTGGGTTGTGAATGTCATAGGATTTATGCATACGTGGAATACTACACTAATGAATTATCCTTGCTTTTCAAGATTTTTTGTTATTATTTGAATACAAAGGAGAAAATTCAAATCATGTACAACAATTATAGAATGTATTACAAATACTAAACAAAGTCAAACTTTTATCTTAAAAAGAAGGAATCGCCTATATTTAAATAAATTATATATTGAATAAATATGAGTTATATTTATGGTAGTTATATAAGTACATTGATTTTGAAAACCAACAAAAAAAAAAGTGCAAAATTTTATTTAACTTATAAAATTTTGTTCTTAATACTATGATGTTAAGGCGTAACATGTTTTTTTTTTGGGCTTAGATGTTACTTGTTTATTTGAGATACACTACTTAGACTAAATATTATTGAAACAATTTTAAAAACTTAGTTTAATTTTCAAAACTTAGAGGATTAACCCTATTTTAATTTGGTTCATAGAGTAAAGCATTGTTGAATGAGTAGCACGTTACAATCTTGAATCAACTTTTTTTGGTACAATGAAATTATTCAATATGATCCGTATTCAACCAGCTTGTTTGACAGGTAATATTTCTAGCTTATACGTGTAGCCGTGCGTACAAGTATTCACTACGTAATCTAAATATAAGACGGTGTAATAATACTAGCCGACTCATGAGTCATGACATTAGGTGCGGTGCAAGTCATATACTCATAGGGTGTCAGTTTTGTGGGACACGGATTGAACTCTGCTTAACTGATCATTGCATAGTACTATTCGCCAATCGCCACTTCGTATTTGGTAGAATATCTTAATTAATAGATTCGTCAGGATAAGTCAAAACAAGAACAATAAACAATAAGATTACACTATCCTTTATCAGTTTCTCCATAAAATGAACAATTTAATTCTATTTGTCCACCCCCCCCCCCCCCCCCCCCCCCCATTGTTACATTGATGAACCTCTTTCCCTATGAAGATGGGAAAAGAGCTCTCATTTACTACTTTAGTCTCACGGCTATAATTACAAAGTGATGTCTTGTAATATTTGTCTCATAATTAAAAAACTCCCACAAGAAATAATTAAATAGGCCAAATATTATGAGACAGAGAGTATATACTATAGTATAGTATTACTATTTGCATATATGATATATGTGAAAGATGGCTTTTTTAGAATAAATTGGGGTGGAAATTAGATTTGAGGACAGCTAAAATTCAAAGTGAAATAATTATTACGTTAAGTTATGTGATTTACATGGACGATACCTTAATTAGTAAACTAGAAGTGTTTAACCATATACAATTAAAAATCAAATTGCACTTTGTGCTACTTCAAAGATCTCATTCAGATTTGGTTGCAATATTTTAGTTGAGAATGAAAAGCATATTGCAGTTCATTTCTTGTGCGACGATCTTATAAACTTGATCACAATTTAAGGCAAAGAGAAGCGTTGGAGATCTTTTGACTTGCAAAAGTTAGCATTTGCCCTAAGTAGTTGGAGAGTAGGTGGGATCATTTTGCAGCGTTCTTGTACCAACGGGAGTACGTTGATGATTCAGTAAAGCATTTATTTGGTTTAGATTGTTGGTTAATTAGATTAGTTAGTGGGTGAGAATAATTTAGCCGCAGAATTCGCAGGTAGTGTAAATCATCCACCTAAATATACTAATAATCATGTTATAAGAAATAATATAGTTAAAAGTGATCTTGTGGATGCATCCTTATGTAAATTTTTTAAATATCAAAATTTTCATAATTTTTTGTTACAAATTTGAAGATAAAAGCGTTATAAGTGACATCTTCTTACAAATTGCATTTTTTTTTTCCTCCAATTGTTTACTTATCAAACATTTTTACGCTGATAAGTTGATTTGATTGTAGTTGTAGGTTGTAGTTGTTTCAATGTTGCACTTAAAACGCTATTGTTCTTAAAAGAAACTATGGGGTAAGAATCGTAAGATATACGTTAACATTGACCTAATATCAAGGGGAGTTTGATTCAAAAGATGGTATAAGAAATGCTACTGTTCGTTGTTTGGAGTAACTTTTTTGGTTGATGTTATCCTCATTGTACATTCTATAGATAGATAAAAGGCATGTTAGCTATGAAGTATACTCCAGATTAGGCATAAAAATTATGCGCAAGAAAAGGTACCAAAGATTAGAGTCCCTATGTATAAGCTGATGCGAGTAGGCGCCACTCTTTACTTTTCAGTTTTCAGTAGAGTTTTAGGTCAACTGCCATGCATGAATCCATACCCTATAACTTTGTCTACGTTATTGCTACATTTAGATATGATAAAGTGTTATGATCTTAAAATATATGGACCTTGGGTAAATCATTCATCTAATCAAATATCTTAGGTAAAAAACGTTTCAGAGTTTTCATATTCTTCTTAGTTTGTTACAGGATCAACCGCATATCTTCTAACTTTTTTCTCATTGAATGGTTAATATTCATACTAAGAAAATAGGTATAACTTGTTGCTAAGTGCTTTTTGTTTTACTCTTGGCTATAACATACGAGTAACAGCTAGATTCTGAATGAGACTTTTGCAATTGCACAACTTTCCTGTTGATGTTGCATCGAGCTCAATGAGTGGTTTTCGCTTTAAGTTTATTATTGTGGACAGGGCGCAATATTTGCAGGAGAACTATAATCGTTGATAAAGCAGATCGAAGTGAAACGAATACAATGCTATATGGGTCATATGACAAGTCCTAAATATCCCAACAATGGTATTTTTGTAAGCTCATGCGCTCAGCAGAAGCCCCTTGATAAATACAGGACATTTGCAAAGTGAAGTATCAAGAAAAAACCTAATCTACTCCATAAAAAGGGAAAATCATGTAGGTAAACTATAAGAAGAATAAGGAAGGCAGAAGGAAATCTAAGGTAAGAGGTTCATCATGTTACAGTGGGCACATCAGAAAATTGGAACAAAAATTTCCCACAATTTAACCAAGAATTTCTTTGATTTTGACCTTCTGCTCTTCTGTTAATGAAGTCGGGAATAAAACTTCAAAGGTGATATAGAGATCACCTTTCTTGTTGCTCAAATGCAGAGGCATTCCTTCTCCTCTAAACTTCCTTACTTCCTTGGGCTTTGTAACACCCTGAACATCATTTAGAACTTGCCAAGTAAGTATTTCTAGTATCTTAAGCTTCATTTAAATTGCAACAATTTCATTGCAAAAGTTCACATGCCTCAATTCTAAACAAATAAAAGTACTCCATATGTATTCTAATGCTGTACGTGCGTATGATTTGTGCATGAAGTATGAAAACTTACTCAAAAACATGTTAAACTTACATCCTCAAACATGCTATTTAGACTAGCTCAGGGAAAAGTATAAGCAAAAAAAAATGTAACTTCCTAGGATTGGAACATTGATAAGCTTGGTGAAAAAAATAGAATAATTGAAGTGATAACCAAATCCTTATACTCTCACCTCTGAACTGATGTTTACCAAATGATCGTCAAGGTGTTTAATAGTCTTCTCAAATCCAACAAGAGCTTGAACCTGACAGCACAAAATAAAAATCATGTAAAAAATAAATGAGGCAGCAGGGTTGAAAAACACATCCTAATTTTAAAATAAAACACTTTCCAAATGCATCAATGCATGACATTGAGCAAGATAATAGTAAATGAACAATGAAACAAAATATAGAACTGGCTCCTCGCTAGACAGCAATGTATATACTACATAGGGTATATTGATGATTGACAACTACAAAAGAAATTAGGCAAAAACTTGCAATACCTATGTAAACAGAGATATACACATTGAATACTTACCAAAGTTATTGTAACAGTTGTACGCAAGTCATTGCCATCTCTATTGAAAACATCATGGGGAGCTGTACGGATACGAAACTGCAGAATAGGAGGTGGTTATTAATATAGTCTATGGTCTACTCACTGATAAACGTCTTACATTACAAAGATTTCTAAATGGCATACTTTAGAAAGAGCCTACTTTCTAGAGATATTTGTTTTGGTACAGAAGGAGTACAACCAATAGCATAAAAACTCTACCTTTAAATCCCCTGCTTCTCCATCAATTTTGGGCTCACCATCTTCGTAAAAAGATATCTCCTACAAAACATACAAGATACATCTTGTTAAAAAGGATAATTATACAACTTGTGCAGAGGAAAATTCAACTTTCGAGACATTCAACAATTTACTGGGGAGGGGGTGGATAAATGGAGGAAGAGGGATTATATAACTTTCAAAAAGGATGGTCAGATAATTTACATATTAGGTAGTTGGACTTTTAAATTAATTCATTCCAAGCAGGTTCAAGGAAGTAAAAAAAAAACTGTCACAATTCCATGTACATTTCCAGTTCATGTCAACTCTTGATGGTTCTAGTTGTTGGTCACACTGTAGCTAAATGCAAACATGATATATCTACTATCGATATGTCTACATCACACTGTCCTTCAGCCCTCATCAAGAACAAAGGGAAAGTGTGAAACATTCCAGCAAGAACATAGACAAGCATGTTTCCAAATGGTCTTTCCCATAATATAAACAGATATTGGTCTTCACTTTATGAGATCTAGGAAGTATGCTCATCAATCTTATTCAATTCTGGCCAGCTAGCCCTCAGTACGTTTTTCATGGGTTGAATTCTTATATGGAGGAACTCAAGGAACCCAGAAGGAAAATAGGTGCTTTCCATAAAGTTTGAAAATGTATCAAGTATCAGTGCCTAAGGCCTTAAAATGAGTCAAAATTATTTTCAACTATTGTATTTTTCCCCTAATATACCCCCTCTTTTCATCCCCTTTTTTTATGAGTTTCCAAAATAACCTCTCCAATAGTACATACTAAAAAGGTGCAAAACAGCACAAATCTGAAACAACCCAAATCCATCATGTCTATACTAAGGAATTCAGCTCTGAAAACTCTAAAGGGATTAAAAACACAGTTCCTGGCCTAAATATGACCCAGAAAGTGCTGATATTCACGCTAACATTAAAATTTATAATTTGATAAAGGAAGCATCGAAATCTCAGTATAACTACAGTCAAAGCAGCCTTCCACAATTTACACCATAATTTGACATAATTTGAAGGTGCACCCGGGTACATGAAAAATGTACATAGTACACATGTGAGTTATGTGGAATATACATCACGTACATGGAAAATGTACATCAGGTACACGAAATATGTACATTACGTACATAAAAAATATACACAGTACACATGTGAGTTATATTGAATGTACATAACTCGCATGTGTACTATGTACATTTTTCATGTACGTGATGTACATTTTTTATGTACGTGATGTACATTTTTTTGGAGCGGGTGCACTGTCCACCCATTGCAATTTACATGGCACCCTATTCCAAGAAGTTCCAGAACTCTTACTGAATTATTCACACAAAATAATGTCCACATTAGAAGATTACAATAAAATTCCCACAGTACTGAACATAAACATTTGTTCAAAGACATTAGATGTAGGCTGATACAAATATATATAAAAAAAAAAAAAAAAAACTTACTTGGCCATCTCCCATTCCTTTCTCAATATCTACTGTTAAAGAATAACCTTCACGTTCAAATTTCACGTTGGGACACTTGTCGCAAACCTGCAAAAATGTAAAATGAAGCGTGTTAATTATATAATATACATAGAGCATGTGTTATAGCTTGTCAAACATGGACAACAGTGATGGTAGGAACTAGATGGGGCAGCATCATATCTACCCCGGTCTCTTCACAAGAAAAGGAAAAGGTCAAGCAAGAGTGCATGACAATCTAATATACTAAAACTCCAGGCCTGCCAGACCAAAAACGATTGAGAATACAAATTTAACTGTTACAGTTTTACGTATTAAGAGTGGAAAACCATGTTTGAAAGTCACAAAATATGAAAAATACAAAGAAGCACAAATGCACAATTTATATCTAAGATAAAAAAGGCCGCAAAATAATAGCTTAATAGCACTAATAGCTGTTATACCTGCTCTGTAATCTGCTGGTACATTCCTGGACCTATTTGGCGATGATAGACCTCATTACGGCAATTGCAGTCTCTTTTTCCTGATGCCGGTTTTATGACATTTTTCTCCCTCCGCACCTGGCATGTGTAAACAAGATAATTTAAGTAACTAGTGGTCACCCCAAATTGAAAAACAATGTTGAACTCTCTACCATAAATTACAAATTATAAATCTCTTCTCATGTCGCCTGCTGGCATCCTACGCGGCTCACTACTAATGCATGGCAAAAACATTTCTTTCAAATATATTTTAAGTGAGTTGGGACATGCTCGTATGAGACAAAAGAGCATACAGTAAAATCAGGCCTAAGTAGTATTTCTTCAAAAATATGGTATAGTCTCGGTATGCTAATGCAAAAATCAGTACAATATGTAGCATTTTCTTATCATTACAGAAAAACAGATGAGTTGCTTGCTTCACATAGGCATGTGACTTCGCCTCTTATAAAATGAATATGCTCCAAGGCCTCCATCAGTTCAGTGCAAAGCATGCCTTGAAAACATAGCTTAAAAGTGAAAGCAGACAACAGGCACTAGAAGTGTCCTTGTGGTGCAGATTACTTGAGATAAAACAGCCTTTCAAGAGGTAAGAATTTTTATTTCTGTTGGGAATTATAAGGACACCAATAGGGAGTCAGCCCCATATGAAAAGGAGGACTAGAAATGAAGAGGAAGGGTTTTTTTCCAAAACAATTCAGTAGCTTTAGTCAAGAAAAGAGCCAATAAAACCTCAAAGAAAAGCCAGCAACAAAAGTGGGTATTTCAACCTCGAACAAGAAGAATAAACAGTAGAAAAATCTTCACGGTCATTTTCTGAATTCAATCCACATGATAAACATTTTATACAAGAACTTCAGATGGCTCAGTAGGTGGAAAATGCTGCTCCACCATTAATGCATCTTTTTAAGTAAATGTATAACTCGTGTGACATTTCCAAGTGGTAAGCAAAAGCCGTCTCTCGACATTTTCTTTGCTGTATAGAGATGTGACTGATTTCTTCTCAAATACATGCAGCAGATAAGACTTAAAACAGAATTCATAAATTCAGAAAATGATACAATCCTACCTTCAGCGTGCCTCCCATGTACAGGTCTTCCAATGATGCTTCTAATTCTACAATCACATCATCCCCTTTCAATACTTTCTCTTCCTCGTCCTCCGTACCTCCACCAAAGAATCTAGAAAAAGTACCAAAGTTGAAAATTAGCTTGCAGATTACAACGTCATGTTAAAAGCTAACTGAATGCACATAGCATTAAATGACATAAAAAATCTTACATAGTTCTCACTGGAGAAGGGTCTCAAATGAGATTACAGCTTGGCAGACAACAACCAAAATCCTACATAGTTCTCATCGGAGCAGGGTCTCAAATGAGAGAAAATCCTAACTAAAATCTAGCTGCTTAAGTAATTAGCACACAGTAGCATTTAAAGTACTGCCAAATGAGAAAGCATTTACATATCTTTCAATTTTTTGTACAAGAACATCAAAGATGAACAATGCTATTTCATATGAATTTTAATTCTAACCATGACACATGAACTTTTAGAGAAAGTGCTACAGTTTGGTGTTTATTCTTTGCTAGAGGGCCTGAGGGCCAGAAGGGGGAGCAAAAAGGCCACATCTTCCAGTTCCAGAGCAGAAAAAAGGTGACTATTATCATTTTACAATAGTTCAAGCTGACAATAACATTTTGTAAAACCAGTCTTCATCTTTCTGACAAAACACCTTCTTTCGTAAAAAAGAACCATTCCTTACAAATTTTTGTTCGATCAAAAAGGAAAAAGTCTCCATGAGTTTCCTCCTCCTAGTTTCCTTAGGTTCCTTTTCTCTACTAGAAACTTAATAAGCATACACACAATTCTAATCCAGAAACAGCTGCACCAGTACAAACAATATGGAGTTTCACTCCCCAATGAAACCATACACTTATTTATAGTTTATAACTTTAAGAAGATGGTCTAACTCAACTTAATAGTTATTCTTCTGTCCCATTTCAATCAAAAATTTCCAGACTACCAAATTAATTACCCAATAGTTGTTAATGCACACTCACATATGTTTAGACACTGAAATTACATGATCCACAGCATAGTGATTGTTGTTATAAACTAAAAAAAGAACCAAACTTCATAAGTTTCTTCCTACTAATTTCCTTTGTTTCCTTTTCCCTTCTAGCAATCTAACACTCAAAGAAACGGTTCTCCTCTTCCTTCTCATTCAAAAATCAAAGGTGTCCACACCCGATATGAGTGAGTTTAGCTGTAAAGTACATAATCCATAATCTATCTAACATCGTCATGTTCTGTTTTCCTCTGATTGATTACCCTAAAACCTAAACTACTCAATCAAATAGTCCCAAACACGAATGTCTCTCAATCAGCAATAACACATCATCCAAGCATTGAACACAATCAAAATCAACTTCACATATAAAGTGAAGATATGCGTCTACTTACTGACTGAAAATGTCTTGAAACCCGCCACCGCCGCCACCACCTCGTCCGCCACTAGCAGCAAATTGTTTAAGGCCTTCCTCACCATACCTATCGTATATACCCCTCTTCTCACTATCCGTCAACACTTCGTAAGCTGCCAACAAAACAACCAAAATTCGAAGAGTTGGTACATTTGAAGACCTTATTGTAAAATTAACACAAATGCGATCCACAATTGATAATCATACAACTCTAAATAAATTAAAATAAAATAAAACAAATGAGACGATTACCGTTATTAATCTCGGCGAATTTCTTGTTAGCTTCCTCATTGCCTTGATTTTTATCAGGATGATACTTTAAGGCGAGTTTTCGGTACGCGCGTTTGATCTGATCTTCGGATGCGCCTTTGGGTACTTGCAATATATCGTAGTAATTCTTCCTAATTTGATCAACAATATTACACCAAAATCAGCTCATACTGCAACTATAAACTATTATTCACATTAAAAAAAAAATCAAGTTAAACAATAAGATGAGCATACGCGGCGACAGAGAAGGCAGTGTAAGACAGAATGCAAGCGAGCAACAACAACACATTCAGCGTTGTTGTTCTTCCACACGCCATTGCTAAATTTTTAAAAAAATGAGAGATTGTTGGTGATCTCTCCGCTTGTATTCTCCCAGGCTTTCTGGATTTCTCATAGGAGACTTGGGGAGTGTGTCCAACGACTGCGTTTTCTAACTGACGTGTTCTTCTTTGACTTCAACCAATCAGGGTGCAGTTTTTGGTGTTGCTGTCCAATTCTGATGTGCCACGTGGATAGTCATTGATTCTTTTTTTTAATAAAAAAGAAGCCGTGTTAAAAGGGCATCGAGCCATCAACGATATAAGTGGGTCGGTTCTTATTGGTTCAGGTTGCATCAGGTTATTATGGGGTCGGGTTAAATCGATTATTTGCTTGCTCGAGTTCGGTTCAGATTTAGGTTAGGTTGTATTTGGTTCAGGTCAAAGTCGGTTTAGGTAAAATCGGATCGATTCGGTTCCTGAACGGGTTATAACGGTTATTTTAGGTCAAGTCAATTATGATAATGGGTCGCCTCAATTTCGATTGAAATCCAGTTTACATTTTATCGGGTTTACATCGGGTCTTTAATGAAAAACGTTTGGTTTCAAGGTTATTAGAATTTAGATAAAAATAGGTTGGGCAAGATTATGTCACATTCAAATATATTCAAATTATTAATATATCAGTTAATTTGGGTCATGGGTTGTTATAAATCGGGTCATATCGGTTATGTGTCGGGTCTGTAATGGGTTGATTCTCTAACGGGTCGGACACTAATCAAGATCGAATCTTTGAATATCGGGTATGTAACATTGTAGGCTTTTTGTAAAACCCGAAATTTCTTCAGTAAATAGATTTTTAGAGATCATCATGAAGAGGTTGCATGCAACCAAATGAAAGCTTTGCAGTCATTTTTCAATGATTAAATTCAACAAGTATAAATGTAATCGGTATTTAATTTGTACATGTTTTCAATAATAATATTGAAGAATGCTATATAACTAACTTGAATTTTTTTTTTAATTTATTGAAAAGAAATTATTAATTTGACAATGTAACAATAAGAAAAAGAACCAATTATGAGAAAATTTTGAAATATAAATATTGCTTCCTGCCTTATTAAAATAAAAATTTTCTCTTTTTATTAATGTTCTTCCTATTTACGGTAGAAAATAAGAGTGCAAGCGGAAAATTGAGCCACTTTTTACTCTTTAATAGGAAAGAAAAAATTATTAAGAAAAACAGATATTAGTAAATGGTAAAAGCGGACTCATAAAGTGGGGTTACGAAGGGCAATGAGAAAATTTTCATTTTCATAAAAAAAATAAAGGAAAAATAGGAATAATATTAGCGAACATCTCTAAATTGAAAGTATAAAGTACAATATTGAAAGGAAATTAAGCCAATAGAGCTTTTATATTTATATTAATTGGTGATTTTTTTAATTGATTGTCTCTTGACTTTTTTTTTTTTTTTTTTTACCAATATGTCATATAAGTTGTGTTTAATTAACTAAGGGTGTTCATAAATGGTTAACCGTATTGTTAAGCCTTAATAGTATGGTTAACCGTTATAACGGTTATTGGAAAAACATAACCATAACCGTACATAGGGGTGGCCACGGGGCCGGGCCGGGTTAGGAGAAGGCGGACCGGGGTTAGACCGGTTAGGGGGGTGGGTCGGTCCGGGCTGGAGTTGGGGTCGGGGAATTGGATTTGTACCGAATCGAACCGAATCACGAACCAAATCACATTTTGGCATTCGTTGTAAACTTTTATATTCACCTAGTCACATTTATTTTTCATTTCTTTTATCGATATTTTTCATTTTTCATTACATATTTACATAAATTACATATAATCACAAAAGACATAATTATATTCGATTCATATAAACTAAATTATATTCGACTAAATTAACATTCATTAATTCTTATAAACTAAACTATATTCAACTAAACTTACATTATTCATATAAACCAAACTATATTCAACTAAAATAACATTCATTGATTCATTAAATGAATAAACTAAATTATATTCAACTAAACTAACATTCATTGATTTTTAAACCTATTTAGATGAGCCCAGTTGATACCCATGAAAATTATTTCAATTTTTGAAAATCTATCGAAATTTACAGAAATCGGTGTTTTGTAACCTTTAGAATTTCGTCATTTCAAATCTTTTTGAACTCGATCACAAAATTCCTTAAATTTTTTACCGTGGTTGTAACAAGATTAGATTAGGTCATAATAGTTATTAGAACCATCAAATTGGACTTAAAATATTAATTATAACCGTTTCTAATACATCTACAATTTGATCCTAAATACGTGTTTGAGGCCTTTAGGCAAGGGTGTTCATAAACAATAAATCATAACATTATGCCTTAATGGAACGATTAACTGTTATAACGGTTATTGGAAAAGGTTAACAGTTACCGTACCGTTAAGTAACAGTAACTAATAAACGATTAACTGGTATTTGACAGTACGGTTAACGGTTAACCGCTAATCGTTTTATTTCATTTTTATGCACTTGTACACCTAATATTGTGAAACTATTTGTATGATTTTTTAGCTCATTTGAGTCTTCTACAACAGTAATAACACATATTTACACAAGATTTGATCATGCATAAAAAAAAGTTGTGACATTTATTCATATTTTAACCTTTTAGGTTTAGTTTTTTTTAAAAATAATATCGGTTAACCGATGATTATCCGTTAAAAAAAATTTATTACCGTAACTGTACCCGTTAATTCTTAACTGTTCGGTAAAATAACCGCTAATATGAACTGATTATACACAATTAATGGTTACGACTATTTTGCACACCCTTATTATTAACCAATTTGTAGCCCCTATGGTTTTTTTCTTTATCAAAACCTATTATAATTATAATGTTATTGGAATATAATATTATCTATCATAAACAATTCTCATGCACATTAATGCAGGAATACAAGCCAGAGGAGATAAAATACACATCCTAAGTTTCTTACCTCTTTTTCTAAACGTTTCTTTCTTGATTTAGAATTGTGGAAAGTATATATAGAATAATGGATCGGATGAACAAAGTTGGTAGACAAGAGATAGAACTTAGAAAGACGTGTGTTTTCAGCCCCAAAGCAAGCCCTTAGAGTATATCCTCATAGCAATATCATTAGCTGAAATCAACCAAATGGACGCCTTCTTGATCTCAATATTATTCTCTTGGATGGTGTCTAAACTGGGCTTCCAACAATTCAACGAGACTTGCCTACTAAGAAGATCCGGTTCCTGAAAAACATCCAAGCAAGACTCATCATCCCCATTTCCCTCTCCATGTTTACTATGTTTGGATCCAAATACTCCCTTCGTAGACACCGCAACAGACTTGCAATGATCTTCAAGACTACTCGCGGCAGGGCATATCTTTGCGAAAAGAGGGAGAATTTTGGAGGGGGAAACCAATATATTTGAGCTAAGCATAGCGTTGACCTTAAGAATAATATGATGAGCTTGTTGAGGGGACAAACGATATGGTTTTCCTCTCCTCACCGGAACCATAAGATAAATCTTGTCAACCTCTAGGGTTTTATCAGCTGCCATAGGACTAGGAGTAGGTTTCTTTTGTTTTGTTGATGATTTTAGATCAACCACCATTTGTTGAGGGTACTCTAGCATTAGTTCTGCCACCGTTATGGGCTTGTCAAATTCTTGGATCGAACCGTCCAAGAGGATCACTTTTCCGGTTGCTGCTGAACCATATGAGACTTGATTGCCCATTTTGGAGCTATCACCTTTTTTTCTGGAGGCTCTAAGGGAAGTTTCTATAGTATTCTAGGGGTATAATCATGGCAATATAATGTATAGTTTTGCAATGTTACATTTATGTTTATGAAGTGGGAGTTTTAGGAAGGTGTTTGTTAAAACCGTTCCATCTTTTGATAGATGGATGAAAAGGTGGACTTGGTAGCAACTAAACAAATATGTACGCTTCCGTATGCCAAGATCATGGGGTTGTTGAACTGGGCCGGGGGCTTAATCCAACTTCCATCTTTTTTTGGGATAGATAATGACGTTTTCTGTTTGATGGGACTTGTTAGATGAAAATCAGTTAATCACTCCATGTCGTTCTTTCATTTTCTCAATGAAAAACTAAAAAGAGATTTATGTCCAAAATTAGGTTTATTGGGCTATAGTTACCGATATGAACCATTTACGTACTTCCTTTAAATGTAGACTATCACCACGAAATATCTCAATTGTAGATGTCAACTACCTTAATTAACAAAGTCTTAAAGGTATCCAAAAACCAAAAATTAAATTCCGTTTACATTATTTATCATCTTATCGCTTGCGATTCTCTTTAGAAAAAATAAATATTGTATCTTCATCCCTAAATACCAAAAAACCATACATTTCTTATTTCCTTCATCATAAGATCATCACAAGCATTAACCTTTTAATCTCTGGGGCTAAACCTCAGCCCCGTCCCTAAGCCAAGGCAGACAAGGCGCCCGCCCAGGGCCCAATAAGAACAAAACTTTCAAATTTATTTATTAAAAAAAAAACTAACTAAAATACTGAAAGAATTTCATATACTACTGATTTTACTCTTCAGTATTTCATGTACTGTTGTAGTTTACTAGTGTTGTTGTACGTGGAGTTTTTTTTGGCAAAGTTGTATCGTGCCTGCTGTTTGTGTGTTTGCATAGGATGAAATTTTTTTTGGGAGTACTGCTATACTGTTTGTGTGTTTGAATAGGATAAAATTTTATTTTGGCAAAGCTGTAAGGTGGAGTTGCACCGTTGTACTTCAATTCATGTTATGTCCATAAGATAAAGCTTTTTTGAAGATAAATGATTTGGGATAATCCTTATACAACCTTTTTCTACTAGGCTACATCTATGAATTTGAGTGGCAAATATTCTATTAAGTTGCAACGAAACAATAAGAAATCAAATCTGCATAAATAAGAATATTGTCACAATAAGTACATATTACATCATTAGAGTTGAAGAAATATATAGTTTTGCTAATTACCTTTTGGACCCCTCTCTTCTTCCATTCTTTCAATGATTCCATCTTACACCATATAGAATTCTACTACCAATGACAGTACATATCAGTAATATACTTATATACAACATTATCACATACGTATAATACGACTATTGATACTGATTTTCTAGTAGCTGAATTCTACAAATTATGTTAATCTACAATAAGAAATTTTGTATTATAAATATTGTCATCAAATCATTTTGTCCACCTTTAATTTTGATTTTATACTTAACTTGTTAATTAGGGCCTCGATTTTTATTTTGCCCTAGGCCTCAAAAATATTAGGAACGAGCCTGCTAAACCTGATCATTATCAGGCCGGGCATTGTTCTTTTCACTTTCGTAAAAAGAAATTTCGAGGATTTCTAGTTTGGATAAAACTGTAGATTTATCTTAAATGAACAAGGACGTGCACTCTTGGCAATGACAAAACTCCTTTGTAGGAGAAAAGTAGCAATGTATGGTACCAAGCTCGTGAGCCTGTTTGATACCACAAAGAGCCTTACGCAACAAGCAAACATGACCAGGATGACAACAATCAATAAAACCCGGAAGTTGATGCACATCAAGTCAATATGAAGAAAAACATTATGCACATCAAGCTGATGAATGGACTACTTTGCAACCCACGGCCAAGCAGAGAGTTGTGCGCATGGTGGCCGATTTCACAACCGCACTGAAAGTCTTATATAGTCAATACCGACTTCCTACTACTTGACATCACAAACATGTCTTTGAAAGACACCATCAAAATCGTGTTTGTCCCTAAAATCCACATGCTATTAACAACATTCAACCCTTGTGTCCCTGTCTCCATTAAAGCACCATATTCATTGCATCACCACATTTCAATTTGGGTCATTTAAGGCCTTTTTAATGGATTTATGTGGACATTTGTGTACTTCGGATTTGTGCTATGGGGATTTATGTCAACTAATTGCGTTGTTGGTGCAAGAAACGAGTAAGATTTCCGCGCGCGCGTGTGTCTATATATATATATGGGAAAAAATACTGACTTTAGTAGTTGGTTAAAAAGGATTGAAGTAAAGACTAAAGAGGAATTGAAAAGTTGATCACGTAGAAGAGTATAAACGAATGATGAATGAAGTATACTTTCTATCATTAAAACGTGAAGTATGAGCGTGTGCGTAAAAAAATTGATGGGTTCGACAATATTTTATATTTATGGAAGTATGACATGCTCTCTAAGGGTTTGACTGTTTGCTCATTGAAAGTGCAAAGCATGAGTGAGATTTTGCTATTGGACGTTCATAGAATGTGGAAAAAAACAGTACATGCTTTGTCGATATGTAGCCAAATGAAAAAGTGGCGTTTGAACAAATAATGCAAAGATTAATGGAGAAATAAAATCATTGGAGTAACATTGATCATTTTGCACATAGTTGACAATAAACATTGCCATATATCTCTGCATAGCTAACTCAAATAACCAATATAAACAACTAATACATAGTCAAAGCTAATTGGGATAACAAACACAAGCATGCGAGCCAGTATGTATGCCACATTTAACAATGCTATAAACTCAACATAGTACACATCTAGCTATTTAAGGACTTTACATACTGTTCTGATTGCACGGTGAAAGTGGCTAGACCGGAGAATGTTTTGTACCCATTGTCTTTTAGGTGGTATGTGTCATGTGTCTACAACGAAATCATATAGAGCGCTAAAGCAGCTTTGCATTTAAGTAATGTGTAGTTGGGTTGAATATATTGTGGGAGGGACTTCAAATCATAGCAAAATCAAGCAGATATGAACTGTACACTAAGAAAGGGAAAAAATCCTGCTTTAACTGCATGTTACAAAAAAATTCTGGCAGTTCCATTCAAATCCCAGCCACACAATGAAAAGAAACGATTCCAATCTAATAACTGTATAACATCAAACTCATTTTAACGTTTAGCTCATATCCCTACATACTCTTCCCAGTTAACAAGGTCGGAAACTTTACTCGTTTGTTCACCTAGTTGATATACTGGGACACCCACTTGAATCCTTCACCATAACCCATTTTGCGGACAATACTGCACATAAAAACCTCAAGAGGTCGGACGTTAGAGTCAGCAAGGTTTACTTTGCCCTTGCCTGTAGTACAGTTAGACAGCCCGAGATGGTAGCGCAGCTCATCCTCTGATGCAGCATATGGTATGTCAATCTTGTTGCCCAGGATGAGGAATGGTACAGTAGCCAAGGCTTCATCAGATAGAAGGGCATCTAGTTCTTTCTTTGACTCGGCAAACCGTTCCTTGTCGAATGCATCCACTAGGTACACCACAGCATCCACCTGCAGTTGCATAATTTGCTTCAAATATGACAAACATTGGATATATCACCAATTTATATCCACAATTCCACAAAAAAATATCCGGTGATCAAAATTATATAAAGTGTGAAATCCACATTTCCACACACTAGCAGTTAAGGGAAAAGGCAGATTTCAAAATTAACAGAGCTCTACTAAAGATAGTAGAGCCCTTAAAATACAAATTTTAAGACAAGTTGACTTGTAGCAAGGATCTAAAAGATCTACAGGTACTTGTTATCATTATAGTGGTAGTTCACAGCAAATTAGAATGATAAACAATCTTGAAAAATACGGAGTACATAGCAATCAGTAAGGGAGAGGTTAAACGTTTGTTGACCTTGTTTGACTTTACTTTGTGGGTTATGGAGATACTAAGTATTATTGAAGATTCAGGCCACCATAACCTCCCTAGAGGAAAATTTTCTTTGACTCTCCACCTTCATTGCAAAATAGCCTCAATACATTTATATAAAGTAGATTGTTCATATCATGATTAAAAACATTCCTCGCCTTCATTAGACTCCTAGACAACTATACACCTCTTCTTCACCCTTCTGTTCTTTCAACTATATGCGTCCAGTTTCTACCTGTAAGAGGGATAATGGGGAAGAGGGAGCTATCTATTTACTTCCATCTTTAACGGGGAAATTCACTAATGGTTAAATGCAGCTAAACCACTTACCTTAATAAAACAAAATAAAGACCACAACAATCCCATTTACTAACTGTATAATATCATAAGTTTGTTTTCTATTTCATCTCAATACAACTTCCTTTCTGTTACATTCCTCTTATATAAGGCATTATCATGGTCGTACACTTAAATGTGCAATTATCATTCATCATCTGACGACTGAAACAAGATTAGCTTCAAATCTAGATCAAATACTGGCTAACAGGCATGTTGGCAGAGCTAAATACAAAAATAACATAATCAGGTTATACTAGTAATTTTCTAAAACATAAAAACTAGCAAGGCAAGCTGCATTGTACAGGTGAAGGTGGTAAACAAGACTGTCATGCTAACTATTAAGAAGGATTTGATTAACTTTCATATGTTAAGTAATCCCGAAGTTGGCGAGAGTTTATGCCAGTTTCTCTCATGAACTAATCAACTATCAGTGTCAAAGATACCAATTAACACCATAATAGTTAGTAAAATAATATAATTATTTGAGTCAAGCACACTACTTTTGACAAGGCCACACTACGCTGTTTCACTAGTAAGTAGTAAGACAATAACCATTACAAGATTACTGGCTTCTCTAGAGCAATGAAAAGCACCTTCATACTTTAAGGAAATAATAATCAAACTTTGTCCTTTTCTATATGAAAAAAGGAATCTTTTGTCAAAATCAAAGTAAAAGCAATGTAGATACAGTGACAATGATTCAAAGTCTTTCAAGATACATTCCATTGAAGAATGTGGAAGTCCATATTTGCTGCTTGATATGGTTGGATGCAATGATTTTGTATTGATCATTTCACCAAAATCAACTGCAGCTCCATCGCACATTCTTTCAGCAAACTCATTTAGTAATATGAGTATCCCTCGTTCAGCTAAAACTCTACCTGATGAACTTATTTCAAGTAAGAGCCAGCCAGATTACCATGAAATGATTCTACTGTTTACAGTGCCCATCGACCTCCAACACAAGCTAGAGAAGACCTCTATGGCTCAATTGACATCATTTAATGTATCTTGTATCCCCTGTAAATCTATTGTCTAATGAAGCATATGATTTAACTAAGTCTCAACTTTTCAACAATGGTTACTAATTCACCAGCAATTGTTCCTATTCTGAAATGATGATTTACCTAATGATGTAGAACATTCCTAGAACAAAGCTCTCAAGTCTTCACAAATAAATTCAATATTTATCTTTGCATTAAGAGAAATACCAGAATAACACCACCAGGTTAACAGAAGAACCACAAAAAGCGTCTCAATGACAGCTAGTTATACAAACAACATCAAACTTCAATGAAATCCAAAAAAAATACTTCAAGTGGGTAAGTACATAACAGCTCATCATCACACTATAATAATGTACCTTGGCATAGTAATCCTTCCAAACACGGCGAGCAATCTGATGACCTCCCAAATCAAAAGCTTTGAACTTGATTTTCCCAATGCTCAATTCTTCTGATGTTGGGTGCTGTGTTGGCTGATGCTGAACCAACCTCTGCACTCACCATTAAGCCATTAAAAAAATTAAAAATTAGCTCAATCAAGTATCCCGTTGAATATTTAAACACCCATTTCAAAATCACTTCGAGTTCTTCATCATACAGCTTCAAATTATATATACAAGAAATAAACAATTTATAGAATTTTACTTCAATCCACATTGCTAACAAAATAATTGAGACACGCCATTATACTACTCATGGGTCAGATCAGATCAAATCCACAAATCCATCATTTTAGTCATGACGATCAAATAAGACATTCCAAAAAGTAAAACTTTAATCCTCCAGATCATATTCACAAATATGTGATGAGTTTACCAAAAATCCCAATAAAATTCACAAAATATAACGGGCAATCAAAAAATTCAATATTTTCCCAATAAAATTCACGTCGAATAAAATGAGAAATCTAAAGTTTCAATTTTCTTCAAATAAATTCACAATTTATAGATGGGCAATCCAAAAAAAATCAATTTTCTCTCAATAAAATTCACAAAAATAAATTGGGAATTCCAAAAATCCAATCTTTCGCCAATAAAAATAAAAATATGAGATGAGCAATCTTACAATTGAAGCAATTCAATTAGAAAGGAAATCAATCATCCATTACTTAAGTAAAAACCCAAAGAACAAACAAAATTCACTATTAATAGATGGTCAGTTCAAAATTTTAATCTCTCTTCAGAAAAGTCTAAAAATATGAGATGGGAAACTCTGTAGTTGAAGCAAATTCAAATAGAAAAGCAATAAATCATCAATTAATCAAGTCTGAACCCAAAAAACTAACAAGATTAGAAAGGAAAAAGGAGAGAAAAAGACCTCGTCTTTGAGCATATGAAGAAGGGTAGTTTTTCCGGCATTATCGAGGCCTAAGAACAAGATCTTGGCCTCTTTTTGCCACAACCCAAGTGACGCTAAGATCCCTGAAAACCAATCCCAAAGAAACATTCTGGTCTGCCGAATTCACAAGATTTTCTGGGATCTGAACGAGTGACAAGCTGATCACACTGATTTCAGATTGATTAAGAATGCGTGCGCCGTGTGCGTGGCGATCAATGGAATTTGGTCACTAATAATTGCAGTCGACAGGTAGATTCATAGAGGAGGTGAAACGGACTATTGAAGATGTTAGATTTTGGGTGGGTTGGCGTTGGGGTTTTTATTATTTTTTTTTTGGGGGGGGGGGGGGGGGGGGGGGGGGGGATGCAAGTGTGGTGTAAGGCTGTGTCATTGGGTGTGAACTAAACAAAACTCGGGAATACTCAATGGATGGATAATGCACCCACTCTAAAAAAAAGTATATTACGTACATGAAAAATGTTCATAGTACGCAATGTACATAGTATACATGTGAGTTGCGTGGAATGTACACATGTGAGTTACCTAGGTGCACCTTTGAATTTGTGGTGAATACCCGCCCACGAATATAATCTATTTGACAATTTTGCCCTTATTTCATTTTCTTTCAATTTCTTCAACCGACCCAGAGAGACATCACTAACATTTACGGAACATATTCCGGTATCAAGAATTGTTGGGAAACTATGGCGAGCAATCAATGTCGCTGGAAAATGAGGTAGAATTTATAAAAACTTGCGTAGCCACCACCATGGGCGTGGTGGTGGCTTCTGTTATGGAAGCCACACAAATTTTTTTTTGGGTTTTGTATCCATTTCTTGGTTTAATGACACAATGTGATTATGAATTTATACATTGGAAAATTTGGAGGACATGGTTGATTACATTGAGATTTTTGAATGCAATGGATATTTCGAAGAAATCCAAGAAGCGATTGACTCAGAAATAACAAGTTGCAATAGAATTCGATTTTTGTTTGGTTGTAGGAACCTATAAAACGACAAGAGATGGTCAGACGGATAGAATCTTGAGATGTGATTGGTGGCGTGTGCGAGGAGAACAAGATTTCAGTGTTGCTAAGAAATTTGACATGAAATAGAAAAATTGCGGTTGTCAATCGAGTTAAGGTCAACCCCGAATTTTCGTATTACGAAGAACCCGAAGGGAATACTCGACCTAGAGTCAGAAACAACGACGTAATTATATTTGTGGAGGTCGTAGTCAAGGTCGGCCATCATCATTGGGAGTTTCTTCGGGTCTTAGTTGGTCTATATCATCAATGAACAAGTCTCTAATGTATAATGGATAATAATGTGGTTATATGAATTGTTATATTTTGTATAATTGGTCCAATTTACTTAATATTCCAGTAGAGTTTCCTCTGTAAATTGAGCTAACAAGTCATCGACATCGAAATCCCAAACCTGTCAATTTTATTACAACAATTCAAATATAAAACAAGTCTAGCAATGACAGACAAGTTACTTGAAACTGTTACAATATCTTAATCATATTACTAAAATATAAATAATCGTACATAACACAAAGTCCTAAGTCTACTATGACGACATGTCCACTCCTCGAAGACTTGTTGCATAAGATCACATGATGAAGCCCCTCGATTCTTCATTCAGCATCACCTCCTTATTATTTAAGACTCCCTATGATGCATAAGATCACATAATGCCTTCCCAAGTGGTGACCTCTGGAGTGCAGAGGTACTTATCCTTTTGGCCATTGAAAATTGATCCATATTGAGGTGACTATAACTTATGGCTACTCTATAGTGTTTAGGGTATGACGATTGCACAACATGGTTAGGCTACATAGGGGGGGGGGATTATCTGGAAGTACCCAAGCTGACGCAGGCAACGTTGGGGCATATACGCATCTATGATATCTCGATATCGAATCAGACCCATGTATAGGGTCCTCTACACCTTAGCACCCGGGTTTGGACCAACTGGCAACCAACTCACCTGCATATTTTCCCATATTAGCAAAAACTAAACAATATTAATGTTTCAAGATTCAACTAATCAAAATATTACCTTTAAGGCAGTCATCGAATTGAGGGGGTATCGTATATGTTTGTACGTAATTGCATTTAACATAAAATCAAAGTAAGTTATATAACTCTCATAGCATTCTATGATTCTATCAACATAATATCAACATAATATTAAACATTTTAATTATTTACAAAAATGTCTAAACAACCAAATAACGTTTACAAGTCTCGTTTTGCCAATGAACTTGATCCATGGAAAAATTCATCCAAAAGAGACAACTCATCCGATTATGAACATGTAAGCGATGTAACATATTCAACATCTGTTTGTCAGATCAAACCTACATTCACATACATACATTAATGTACAAGTAAATAATTTGGGGAGAAATCTGTTACTAGTTGTGAAAATAATGTTTTACAATTTTATGAGTCAATCCAAGAAGAGTGGACCATAACTCTATAAGCAATTTTTGGTCTATGGATGGTCTAGGAACATCAAGCCTAACAATTTGTGCCACTTACGTGAGCCAAACACCAGAAGCTACTTCGTCATGCTCAATTGGTTGGCATGCTGAATGAATCACAAGTGACACTTTGAATCCAACAACTAACCTCATGACTTTTTATTACCTATAGCATCCAAATTAAATTTTAACTTTGAGGCATATATTTAATTCTAAGATAATTTATTGACTTAGGCATAAAAGTAGGTTTCCTCAAAACATCACCCGAAACTAATTTACTTGTTTATTTTGCGATTTATTCACCAATTGCAGTTCAAGGAGTAGCTTTGCGATATCATTAGGTTCGCTAATAATTCTACAACTAGTACATTATTTTCTTATTATTTGATTGCCAGAAAACCCATTTCAATTTTCGAACATAAACAACACCTTAAAAGGGCCCCCAAAAAAGTAACAGAAACTTATCTTCTACAAATATTACCTAAAGAAAGAATGAGAGAGTAGCCAATTCATCATAATTTCTTGGGATGCTTCACAACCACCACGGGGCACTTCACTCGTTTGGCACAATCATAGCTTACACTTCCTAGAATAGCCCGGTTATCACGAAGTTTTCAAGATAAGAATTGGTTTTGAAACTCAATTATATTAGCTCATTCTCTCGAAAAATAATGGATGTTTATTATAGCTTAAAAGAGCTAAAATGAATATGAAATTCGATTTTTAATAAGAAAATTGAACATTTTACTAGAAAATGATCATCCTTAAATTTTGAGAAATCTATTTCTGCTTTTGATGAGCAACTAGAATGAAAGCTTTTGTATATACACATACACATGCTAAGATGTTATGCTACTTGAAGACTCCACCTTGATGTATATGTTTTGTTGCTTATGGTTGCTTATATAAGTATGAATGATGGAAGTCAAAATGGAAGTAAAAAGCCCCTATTAATAAACTCTCGTAACATGTCCAAGTATATACCATGCAATATATATGTTCATAGTTGATTGTATGTGTTCGTAGTTGATATATGCATATGTTGCTTCCTCAACTCACGCTGGTTTTATCTTATACTAACGTTCATCTAATAAGTTGTTGTTAGTGGATAATGATTAAATGTTTTTCAGATATAGCAATTCAAATTAGTTCCTTAAAATAAGGAGTTTGTTATGCCATGAACTTCAAAGCATTTGAATAAGATTCAATCAAGATAAGTTAGAATAAAGTGGTCTTCCTAAGTTTATGGAGTTGAATGGAAGACATGCTGAGTTGAACAAGTTGTTGGACGTGCCTATATAGAAGAACTTCAGTCAACAAGAACATCTCAACAACAATTCAAATCTGTAACAGCTAAAGTATCGATCAAGACCTTTGAAGCTGACCTCAGTAACTGCCTGAGAATCATGGAACAAACATTGAAGCAGTCAGTCAAAGGCCTAATACCCGATTCAAGAGCAACGATATTTCTGAAGAAGTTGAAGACTATCCGTTGCAAGAATAACTCTATAAATAGAGTGAGCTGAAGCTTGAAGATCAACAAGGCCTTCCAACGAGATACACAATTCAAAGCTACTACAAATCTTTCTCTCTAGTACTTACTCTTTTAATGTAATTTAGAATTGAGAGAAAAGAATACAAAATATCTCTTGAGTGTGAAAAAGAAAGATCATAAGAAAAGGAGAGATATACTTTGAGTAGAAACTATAATACTCAAAGGTTCAGAAAAAGAAAGGAGATTTTTATTTCTAGGAATTGAGACGCTAGAGTGTAGCTAGGGAAAGCTACGGTATAGAAGATTGGGTGATAATCTTCGAAGGTGGCTTTAGGTCTCTAAAGGAGGAAATAAAGATCAGTTAAATCCTACGGGTAGGAAACCCTAGGCGGAGACGTAGGCACATTGCCGAACTTCGTAACAAATCATCGTCCCCTTTAAATTCGTTTTACTTTCTTTATTTGCTTTTTATATCTTATTCGTATACAAAGCAAATCCTGATAATCGATTCAAATTCCTTGAAACCAGGTCTATTATACTTCCGCATCTAAAAGCCGTTTCAAAGCCTTTGAAAGCCTAAATTTGAAAAACGACCATACTCTATTCACCCCCCTCAAGAGTATTTTGATCCTTTTCATCTAATCCATAAATTAGTTTCATACATTTACTCTTCAAACAAAACTCCCTAAGACCGTAACCCACAAATTAGTTTCACATATGTACTCTTCAAACAAAACTCTGTAGTAGTTACTTGATATAACTTAATCTACAAAATCTTCCTTAGCTTGTTAGTAATGATAGATAGAATTCTTAGATTATTTCCTCCTCAAAAATCCATAACCATGGCTTCCCATGGAGAGCATGTCAGCCCCTAGTTTCTCAACTGTTCCACAAATGACGTTTCTAGCATCTCAACTCCCAACTTTCTTTTCAACCTTGATCTGATCAACAAATTAAAAATCATACTCTGTATGTACCAATCAAAGTGTAACTATCTATATAATTTAGTAGTCAGTAATCATGAAATAATTTGAAGGATGATTGTGCTCATTGCTAAAGAAGTGTACATTGATGATGGACTCCATACAAAGTACAAACTTCTTGGGTTTCAGAAATTGCTGAATCAACAAACTTCCTAGAATAGTCTTCCAAGTCTGCTACACCATCATTTCCAAACATATATGTACCCTGCCAAAAATGATGAACCCTCCCATGTAAGCATATTGATAAATTCAAAACATAAATTAAGATAAGAAAATGACATGAAGATTGAAATAATAGTCGAAAAGCAGCATCAAAACCTGAAAAATGAGTAGGAGGCTTTACTTAGAGAAGAACAAGAAATAAAGTTCGATAGCCACCATGATAAAGCATATATATATATATATATATATATATATATATATATATATATATATATATATATATATATATATATATATATATATATATATATATATATATATATGCTCTCTTCACTCTCATTATATTATAGCCTTAGCCCTTAGGTTTATATGTATACATTTATAAAAAAAAATAAAAAAAAATAGCTAACTTAGGCAAAAATAAATTAAGGTAGTTTGTTAGAAGATAAGTTATTCATGTGACCACAGTTGACGAGAATAAGAAGCTAAATTACTCAAGTAATTGAAGCAATAATTAAATAAAACAAGGGGTTGTTTGGGAGTCCGAATTCCAAGTGCACATTGATTATATAGATAATGGGTGGGAGAGCGAGAGAAGCTGATGAGTTATGAGGGTGATGGGATTGGGAGGTGGGAGGTGGGAGGTGGGTAGAGTACTATAGTGTTGATGGATAAAATGAAGGAAACAAATAACGTACACACACATTACTTTCATCATTTCTTATTAGAGCCTTTTCTATGAAATTAATTCAGTTTTTAAAGATAGAGGCAGTTTTCGGCCACTTTGAGTAGAAAATATTTCATTTTCTAATATTTAATTATGTCAGAGTTTTCTTTCATCAATTTCGCAGCTCAAATATCTAAAAATGGATCTCATAGTAAACCCTAATAGCCTATGCACATTCTTAGAAAATGGGCTTTCTATTGTAGTGGGTTTGTTAGAGTAAGTCACCATTGCATGAGTTGGGCTTTTAGCCATAATGTATTAATTCATTGGTAATTCTACTTCTTACGTGGTTGGTCCGTCGGAGTGGATCCTCTTTTCAGGTTTACTAAGCCTGCAATGACAAGCAAATGGCTTGTACTCTTGGATAACATGTTACGCAATAACGCAAATGCTCACTCCGTCTCATACTCCGTATTATATTTTTCATTATCAAGTTTTAGAGTTTCCTTTTTAATTAAAGTTAACTAGGAATCAAGGGCTAGGCTAGGCGGCAATTAGCACTTCTTTAGTTAGATCATGAATGTTAGGCTAGACCTGTGCATTCGGTCGGGTTAGGGACGGGATGGGTTACAAGAAAAACGGGTCGGGTCGGGTTAAAGAAGATGCAAACGGGTCAGGCCAAAGGAGATATATAACGGGCTGGGTCATCTAAAGAGAGTATAGTTTTTACCTATAGAGGGAGATAGTTACGTGTATCACCTCAAATCTTTGGTAGTGGGTCATCGGCAAGTAAGTGAAAATAATTCGTTACCTGATTCTGTTTAAAAGTTTTGGAAACTATAGGCCCATTATTGACCCGACTTGACCCATAAAAACCCAATAAAACATGACCCTTTAAGAGACCGACTCCTTAAGCCCATTATTGATTAGACCCTTTTACAAATGGGTCGGTCAAGGGCCCTTAATGGACCCCCGCCCATTTGAACAGGTCTAGACTATACTCTTGCCTAAAATTTAGAGTGACCAAATCCCAAGCGGAGCTTTTTTCCTGAAAGAAATAACGATATCCATAACAAGACAACTAGGTTCAAGTTTGGAGGTTTTAAAGCCTTCACCAACCTAGGGCCATCTAGTAACCATTCCTAGCAAAAATTACACTAAATTAGCCCACACTATGACAAACGAACTCTATTTATGATTTGTATAAGGTGCGGAGTTCCATTCTATCACCCTTGTGATCAACTTAGCCCCTTTGTGTAGTCCTTTATATCAAATTTGTGTTCAATAGCCGAGATTCATGGAAAATACCTCGATATATAGCAGAACATATAATATATAACCGGGTGCATTTAAGGGTATATTTTCTTTATTTGCTTAACTTTTTTTTTATTGAAGTTTTAAATGATAAAAAATAACATGAATGTAGGTGCATGTAAGAAATTTCAAGTATTACGTTGGTAATTAATCCTCTTAGTAGGTGACGTTTCACTAGTACTTGACCACTCAGAGATTCTCTCTTTGGAACTAGTCTAACAAGAAATCTTAGGAGGGACTTCGACTCCCCTCGGAGTAAACTTTGTTGCGTAGGAGGGTAGAATTCGCCCTTTACAATTCCTCAATCAACCATTTAGTTCACTTCAATAACGCTTGTACCCTGATCTCAATCTCTTTTAGGTACAACTAGGTTTTTTTTTTAAACGCGGAAAGCATATTTCATTATAGCAGGTCAATTTCTGCAATTGAGACTATATTCTGCAGGAAGTTTGAGAAAAGCACAACATCCTCACCATTCGAATAGGCTAATCTAGCTACGGAGTGGACAACAATATTTCACTCTCTTCTTATATGGCTACACTTAAAAGAGCTAACACTTTCTCCCAATGTTTACGTGCAACACAAAAATTTTACTAAATTGATCTAGAAGTGTATAGTCCATTCATTATTTTTTGGATAGAAAGGCTAAAAACGAAAATTGAATAAAATATATTTGGATGTACCATGCATACGCATTAGTACAACCGCTGTGGCTTATACCTATGTTTACAGATGTGACATTCAAACCAAACGGATATGGAAGGTCAAGACTTTTGTATATTGCAATTTTGAAACAACAGTGATTAAATTACAACTTGGCTTCCACATGGATTTGAGGGCCTTAAATGAATCTTCGTTTACAATAACTCAACCAATTAATCAAATATTCCCAGCAACTTCTTTACTTTTCCTTTCCACCTTTGCCAACTTGTACAGATTTTTAAGATAAACCTCCAAGTCGTCTAAATGTGTGCGAAAGTGAGACCCACATCTGAAAGATAAACTATAGAAAAGAATTGATGATAAGAACAAGAAGGGGATAAGAGTTGTGCACTATATGCCAACGTTATACTCTATATGTTGGTCTAATACTTTTATTGTTATCATTTTTATAAATTCAGTATTATGGAACATAAATCTGTATGGTGTCCTTATCTTTGATGTATTATTATGCATATTATTGTGTATTATGAATATTTCTCCATCTACCTCCTAAAATTTGTGGATGCATGATCAAACAAATTAGGTCTTTAGTTTCATTTTTTATAAAGATTATTATTGAAATTGCCAAACCCATTCTTTAACTCGCGTGATCCCCAAATAACGAAGTTTATTATTTAAGTCAATGTGAATAATTTTTTTATCCTCTCCATTGGTACAATTTGCCACTTTAGACTCATCAATTCGGCCCAGGTTTTGGCCCGATTCACTAAAAACCTGGTTTAGATTCTGTTCGGCTTGTCAACAAGGTGGGCCGGCCGAATACAAATAAAGTGATTATGTCCCTATTCGAGTCCGACCACAAAAAAATTCGATTCGGTAAAACGGTTTGATTTGGCCGTTGGTTGCGAGCTAAGAGCCTAATATGTGCTCTTCTATCAACTGAAATTCACTTCCCATAAAATGTAGATGTACGTGCATGCATGCACACCATTTTGAACTCATTGAAACTTATATGAACTTACTTATCCCAAAATTTGTTTTTAAAAGGAGAAAGAATAGTGGTTGGTAAACTTTGGGGGAGGTAACCTTCATCTACAAACCGACATATAATAATTCAAGTGTTTTATTTTCAAATGAACAGAGAAAATCAATTATAAGTTACCACCGGATAATTTCAATATATAACACTAGAATCTAATTTCCAATGATAGATAAAATATGATCAAAGGAGCAATGGACGTTAAGTCGGTCCACAATTATATTAGCTTCGTGATAGATATACATATACTTGATGCTTATTACAACTCGCCTTCAACTTTTTATAGTGTACTCTGTAACTATTACTCCGTATGAGCCATGCAGAAGCCAAGGAGACGCTTGATTGTTTAATTTGCTTAATATTGATACAAAGATGGAAGTAACAAAAACTTGGAAAAATGCTAAGCTTTAATTATTGGCCGCGTTTTACATTGATCACTGCTTGGGAAAAGCTTTCCTGTGAAAGCGTGTTGTGAATTTTTTTTTTTTTTTTTTTTTGGGTACATTTGAATTTTGAATATGTTCATCAGCTGAATCATCATCAATCATGTTCCTACACTTGAAAATTCGGGTACTCAATCATTCAGACTTTTGGCATCAATTCTAGCCGTTGATCGGTGGCACCTATTTATGAAATAAATTAGATTTTTTAAAACCAAATATGACAAATAAATGAAATACTTTTCTTCGTGTTACCTAAGCTCTAATTAATTACATCAAATGGACCGATCAATAATAGACAATATTAATTGATTCCATGATTAAACCTACATAAATTACATATTTATGTCTTAAAACTTTATAATTATTTGGGGTGGCTTCCGGGGACCCAATAGTCAGTCATGTAACCACCCTTGTATGTTCTCATTGGTGCAGACATTCTTCTAAGTGTTGCAATTGCATACCTAGCTTGGTTTAATTAGTTTTCACTAAAGTTTGACGGAAACTCTAAATGGTGTAGTGGAGCACTGGAGCCTAATCATGTTATGCATGTGCCACATAATAATGATCAAAATTCTCCTCAAAAATTTTAATCAAGCTTTTTTTTATTTATATATCCATAACAACTAAAATAATGTTCATCGCCAATATGGTACCATATGTCCCAAAAAATTAAGACACATAACTAAGCTCAGGGTAGGGAGTGCCACGTGGCCTACTTCTTTGATGCAACGTGGCGTTGTATCAAGCCTAAGCTAAACAGGTATGTTAATCCTATAATCAAGGTTTCCTTCTTGACATGTTTTTAATTAGCATCTAAAAAATAACCACTTAAATTCATTCAGTTTTATGTATAAAAATATATAGAACAACATAGTTATTGAACTCCTCCTTATGCAATTGGTTCTAAGCCTCAAAAAATTTCGCCATGTATAGCATAGTCAAACGTAAGCAATGAGCTAGTAACTAGAGTAATTAAAATCAAGAAAATTCACACCTAAGATCCTATAACTATAGTTTCTCTCATTAATTTTACCCACCCTAATTAGTAAGTTACAAATCACAGAGAAATCAACAATAACTAATTAATTTATAATCTATAGTTAAGCTTCTGATTAAATTGATTTCTTAAGGGTGAATTCAGTGCACGTACTAATAACATAGTTATTGTGCTTTCGAAAACTATATTTTTATATTCATATAATAGTAATGTGAGATGTGACTATAAAAAAGTGTATAGAAGTGAAGCATAGATGCGTTTCTTCGACATATAACAAAGATGTACAAATGAACATGTAATATACAAAGTATAATAATAGGCAACCAAAAAAACTAATTAATCACCCGAAACCTTTGGTGTAATAGTGTGGACGAAGTATTCGTAAGCAGTTTCCATGCATGCAGTTGATAGTAGAAGCAAAAGAACAATAAGGTACCATTAAATGCAAGACCGACTACAACATGTACTATATATGTTGATTGTTGACTTCACAATCAAGGAATTTTCTCCAATTCAAAAATGTTAAAGGAAAATTTCTAAGTTACACAAGAAAGGGTCAAGTTTTGGGTTACAGCCCAAGATCATCAACTCACCAATGAAGAAGAAATAAGTTGTCCAGTGAATAAACACTGTTTCAAATCCTCCATCGGTTGACCAAATAAGAACATAATGAAGTTGAAAAACGAGGTATAAGTACATCTAGTTAGTGACCTACATATTGCCTCGACTCCAAGAGACTAAAAAGTAAAAATATAATTTCGATCAACGTTGAAGTAAGATACTAAAATAATGCAAATCTCACACGTATGGGTAATTCCGATGAAAAAGTTGACGAGTAAAACTTATTCACCATCTTGGTGTGGTTTTAGGAGCAGTCTCACTAGCTAGCTAAGGTGGTTACTTTGTGTATGGGACAATACCTTTCACAATCTTGTTACCCAACAAAATGGTATCCAGGAATCCAAGTGATGCAATCTTTTTTTGGCCTTTTTCTAGGGAGAGAAAGTTTAAGTTTAGATAGAGAAGCCGAACATATCCATTTCTTAAATGAAAGCAGGGGTATTTTTGTAATACCACTCTCGTCCTCTGGTTCCTCTATTTAAACTCCATTTCCTCAAGTCGAAAGCAAAACAGGAGCAGAAGATCATAACTCCAAACTCAAACATCCCTTTAATTCATATTTATTCAAAAACAAAGTAAGAGAATTATTTTTGAAGATGGGAGAAGTTGTGTTATTCATAGAAGATTTGGATATATATCCAAAATACTGTAGAATATGTCATGAAGCAGAGTTCGAAAGTTGCAGAAAACTAGAAGCGCCTTGTTCTTGTTCTGGAACTGTCAAGGTAATTACTATCAACTCAATTATTAATCCAAAGTGAAAACCTTTTTTTATTGGGTGATTACTGATTTTTTCTTTTTTTTTTTTTGGGTGTTAGTTTGCTCATAGAGAATGCATTCAAAGATGGTGTGATGAAAAAGGAGACATCATTTGTGAAATTTGCTTACAGGTTTGTTCCATTTCCCCTGTTTTCCTCTGTTACATACTGATTTTGTGATTATAATATAAAGTTTTGACCTTAGTAATGGATTAATTTCCATACAATTATAGTTAGTTATCTTCTGATTATGATAAATTAGCTCTTCTTTTGTTTTCTTATGAAACTGGGAATCTTTTTGACATCCTCATGTCCCCCAAGCTTGGCTTTGCCTTCAGTTTTAGTTGTCTTCATCTTAAAGTTTCTCTTGAACCCAGAATTGCAAAGAATCAAAGTTCCAATCTTTATCTCTCTCTTTTTAAAAATTTAAACAAGTAGAACAAATTATGAAGTTGAATATTTTGGCAAAGAAGGTGATCACACCCCTAAACTTTGACTGTAGTTTTATTAATTTCAAGTTAGAAATTTATTGACTTTTTGGATGATGTACTTTTCCTCACAAAATTTTGCAGCAATTTTGTACGCCTTCTAATCATGCAACCACCAATATGAAATATGGATGCAATCTAAAATTATTTTATTTTCTCCGTACTATTTTTGTTGCCTGTTTTATGACCAACTGTTTTATTGGATTTGCGGAGCATGATCAATAAAAAAAATGGTGGCTTAAATTCATGCAGAAATATGAGCCAGGGTACACAGCAATTCCCAAAGAACCCAAGAAAAATGCTGTACTAAATGAAGTAGTAAGCATCAGGTAAATTACATTTCTCCTACTCTTCCAATTTTATTTTACAGCACTCTATGTTGTTAGGAAAGCTCAAATATAGTCCACATTATTGAACGTTGAACTCTTATTACATCGTCTGATGAACGATCAACTTCAATACTTTAAAAAGACGGTTAAAATGGGCATGAAAAAGGATAATTCCTCAGTCTTAGCATGAATATTCTACAACTCGTGGGACTCATTATGAACGCCATTTTCACATACCATAGTCCATAAACAGATAAACCGTAGGAGCGGAGGGAAGTTGCTCGTGTGGAATATTTTTACTCTATAATAATTTATCTAGTGAAAGTGGTAAACTGGTAACTTAGCTACTTTTGACTTGCTTATACTTATATGTAACAACAGTCCAAATTAATGTGTTGTCAACGTTCTCCTATTAAAAAATAAAATAAAACTACTGCACGCCTATTTGTTTTCTGTCCCATAAAAAGTTTGTATAGTTTATGATTTTTTATTTTTGTAGTGGCATACTATTCTACTAAAAGTTGTTCCTTTTATGGCTTTCAGACTTTCGCTAGCTTTCCACTAGAAATCCTAGGTATATTATCATTAGTTCTACTAATATTTTTTTAATTAGTTCTTGAAATTAAGAACTCATATCACTTATTACATTAATTTTATTGTCTGATTATATTATTGTGTCACACTCCATGATGAGTGTATGAAAGAATTTTTAATATAGTTGCATCCTAATCTCATAACAAACATCTAGTAGCTTCTTTTGCCAACTCTTTGTTAAAAAGAATACATTTTGGATGCTCAAACAATTGATCGTTTGATGTACTAATCTTAAAACTCAACATAAACACAGGGGAAGTTTGGAATTTCCAAGGACAGAACAAGAACCTCAAAATCCAGACTTAGAAGCCATAGCTGAATGCTCATCAGAAGCAGAAAGAAGTGCATCTTGTTGCAGAACAGTTGCCCTTATTGTAAGTGTTTCAATTTTTTGAGGAATCTATACAAAATTAATGTTTTAATTAGCTTAATATGTCTTAATCAAGGAGGGTCCGCACATTTGGACCCCTTTGCTGGCCCATACTCATAGAGAGCTGTTCCACACTATTGAATGTTTTATTTATACGTAAATTTGGAAATATGTTAGGCTTGATGATGATAGCCGAAGTCACTATCTTAATCTTTTACTAAGCAGGATACAATGCTAGCTGGCCTTAAGCATCGTCAATTCTATTAGCTTTATGCACATTCAATTCATACCAAAATGGTTGTGAGAAGGGGGATGCACACATATTTCGTATTTGATTTGCATTCTTCTTGGTTCTTACTTCTTTTAGGTGGGTTTCCGGTAAATTACTAAGTGCATCTTAGATTATGTGCAATTAAGTAATGTGGCATCGATGGAAAGAACAAACTGGAGCAACAATTGCATATTATCTATGAAGTCCTATTTAACTTATCAAAAAAAAAAAAAAATTCACTACACTTTTATGTTATTATACAAAACTAATATAAATAAATCTGAATTTTAAAACCCCTTAAATTTGGGGTCCATGCCCAGAACCGCGTCTGAGAAAGAATGAAGATCCTTTAGGCGGACTAACCATCACCCTATTGCCTGAGCCCTATGCAACCAAAAGGGTCTTTTGGATGTTGCAGGATACCTGTTTTTCAAGGATTTGACAAAACTAATACTTATGACCACAGTGTACCCTAAATGCATGAAAGCACTAAATGACTGGTTTCTCAATGCTTGTAGCAAATAGAAGGCTTTCCAGCATCATTCTCACTTGTGATTTTCTTCGATTTGTGGTCATTTTTTGCTGCCTTCTCATTGGAATTGACAAAACTAATACTTGCTTTTCCTTCGAATGTTGGCAGTTTACATTCCTTTTATTGTTTAGACACATGCTTGATGTGCTACTTGGGGGAGCAGAACAACACCCCTTTTCACTATTAACTGTAAGCATCTCCATCTTCCTTCCTATTTGGCATCTGATTCAAACTAACCTAGAAGTTGAATATAATTTCAAGTTACGCTACATAAGAAAAATACAATTTCAAGTTAGAAGACCTGTTTTCAATATGGATTGACTCGATCTCAAGACTCAGAATCTCATTGTAAAATATTGCAGGTACTATTTCTACGAAGCTGTGGTGTAATCATTCCCATGTACATTATTATTCGGACAATATCAGCAGTCCAAAACAGCATCAAACGACACCGCATACTTCATGTAACTTTCTACGCCTTACAGGAGTTCTACTCCTCTTGTTCCATAATTTTCTTCACTATTTTTCTGCATTGAAAATGGTATAATGTGGACTAACAAGATCGTTCTTTTTGTATCAGGAAAATCTTATGCAAGATACCAACGAAAATAGAGATGCACATGATGAGGAGGAGCATTTTCATCCGAGAGAGAATTAAAATTTGAACATTCTAACTTATATTTTTTCAGCTTGTACACACCAATGTACATCAGTACTAGGAAACAAGGAAGAACAGATACAAAATATTGGAATAGAAATTAGTTCTTACATTTAATTATATGATTCATTAACCTTTGTTTGTATTTTTCAAATTTTCTTTGAAAAGAATAGTATTTGATATGGTACAGTAGTAAGATTAAAGCTATAGATTGCTTCTGGCAGTCGCAAGTACCTTGTTAGTTGAAAGCATGTCAGAGTGCAGAGATACAAATTCAACCAACCTGCTAACTTCTTTGCAAGTTTTAGGTACTTCGTAATATGGAGTAAAGAAGATAGGCAGATCAACTGCCAAATCTTGGACCAAACTTTGTATAAATCCCGCAAATAATATACTCCTAAGTCTTAGTAGCATCAACGACAGATGAACCGCTAAATCTAACTACAAACTCGCCATCAAAGATTATATGAATCCTGCACGTGGTGGGGTGAAACTTAAGTCAAAGTATTGAAAATATTTAACAGGAATGTCAATAT